>OY992893.1:38432604-38512604 GCA_963921405.1 Cepaea hortensis
ATGTTTGGCGGGACATAAAGATTTAACTACTAATTGTTACCTTAACACATTCTGTCTAAATCTGACATTTAAAATGCTGTGCAGATTGTTCTGTGTACGGTGAGCTAAGAAAGATACGCTGGCCCACTGGATAGACACTAAGCTTAAGGCTGAACGGAACTAAAGAGGACATTCAAATCATAAGGTCCCGACGGTGTAATCATCAAAGACAGCGATTACAAACAAAACAAAACAAACAAAAAGAAGAGAGGAAAGACCGAAAGGATGAGGAAGAAGAAGAGAAAGAGGAGAACACCAGGAAGATGCAGAATTAGAGGGGAAGGATGAGGAAAGAAAAAAGAGAAGAGGAGGGAAGGAGGAGGAGGAGGAGGAGAAAGAAACTGTGGTGGGGAGGAGAAGAAAGGAAGAAGAGAAAGAAGAGAGTGAGGCAGAAGAGAATGAGAGGAGGATGAGTAAGAAGAAGGAGAAGAAAGAAATTACAGGAACAGAAGGGGGGGGGGTGAGGACCGTGGGAGGGCGAACACGAGAGCGACCGCGTCGACCAAGGAGAAGGATAAGAAGAAACTAATCTTTCCTGTTTTGTAGTTGATTTGTTTGAACTCTCTCTAACCCTCAACGGTTTATTTCCTTAAAATAACAACCGCTTGTGCTAGAAAGAGTTAAAAATTAAACAGTCTGTAACAGACAAAAATAAATAGAAACATGGCATGGTATCTGAATAAATTATTGAAACGCCGACTAAATGCCTGACAACCCATAGCTAAGCTAAGAACAACCCATAAAATTACTCTTACCTCGAAATATCCTTATGAGTCTGCGCAGGACCTTGGTATAAACTCGTAAATACCTCCCTTAAACGTCTTACACTGGTCGTGCGTGCGCATTGCAGTTATATCGTTGTATGCATGGTGGTGGGGACATGGGTTCGCTGGCATGATCCTTCCTGGGCTATATTTGGAACAGTTGTAGCAGATCGGCCTCAGCTGCGCAAACGCCAACAAATTGCTTCCCGCTCTGACCTGTCTAGATAACTTTTGCTTATGGTAATTGTGCGGAAATGACTTCTGTAACTCATGTAATCTTCTTCTTCCGGTGTCTAGTCTGATGCAATCATCGGCGATCATGACTTTCGAATCCCGTCTACTATTTGATATTTTGATGAAGTTAGTGTTGCCGACTGGGCGTAAAATTGCCACACACACAAATACTGGGGCTAATTACGACGTCTTGTAAACTAGTGTTGCTTATATTGTTATTTGTTGCCCAGTTGTTCATACTTTCCACATACACCTTTCTCTGTTTCCTCTGCCGCTCGTGCCCAGTAATTTCCCCGTTAGACTTATTATTTTACTTCACCCTCTTCTGTTGAAATGAGTCACAAGTTCCATCTGCCTTTTCCTTACGCACCCCTCAGTACCCCTCTCCCTTTCCCTCGTTTGCTTGTTTCAATGTCCACGGTATTCTCAACGTTCTTCTAAAATACAAATAAAACTATATATCCACTGTCTCAAATGTCTTTGCCACTTTCTTACCTGCTGTCAAGCATTGCCATCTGTAGAGAAGAATCAGCCACGGCTTTTCAATAAGCGGATTTTTATAGTTTTGATTTTTTCCCATAATTCGTATAATAATGAAGGAATTATAAAGAACACATATCTCATATAGTAATGAAGGATCAAAAGTTTTGGACATGGAAATTTAGAATGCTTTTATCAGTATGAAAACTGGCAAGACCTCGGGTCCACACAACATCACAACGGAAATGATTCAACTTTAAAACACAGGCAAGGAACGTTGAGCTGTATAAGGACCACGAAATCATGTGCCATGTGATCTGGCCCTGCCAAAGCAACTGCAGGCGGAATTCAAATTCAATAAATCTAGGAGCTTTACAAACCATCAATAAATCTAGGAGCTTTACAAACCATCAATAAACCTAGGATCTTTACAAACCATCAATAAATCTAGTAGCAACACAATCAATACCAGCTAAGATCGCACTCCTTACCAAAAAGAAGCAGTTCCAGCCATCCCATTGGGGGTGAGTTCATTAAATGCTTGACTAAATGTAGCAGGTGAATTCTGATGTTGATAATTTGACTAAATGTAGCAAGCTACTTTTTACGTTGATAATTGTTTATTGGTCCCCAAATGTTATAAATAACCATGCCCCTTGGTAGAAACAAAATAGTTCTTCTTCCCTGCCTTAGAAGAATATGGAATAGACCAGGTCACTATGCTACTGACAATAAATGATACTGGAGATATACCTCTTGATTTATGTAAATCTATTTTAATTGCAGTCGCGTAAACATCATGAAATTTGAAACACTTTAACATTAGATTCCGAGCCACATCAAAAAGATTTTACTAAGGATCATCATGCACAAAGATAGAAAGAAAATACAACCCGAAATACAGTGAAAACAGCGTGGTTTTGTAAAAGGCAAGAGTTTCACAAATTGTGTGTACTTTTCTGTTGTTTCATTGACAACACAAATGTGTTCTCTAGAATAAGATATGTCGCCATGATCAAGATGCTTGCAGATCTGCAAACTGATGGGAAAGACCGTAGACTTGTTAAAAACATATACTGACAGCAATAAGCAGTCGTTACAATTGATTAATGAAGTAGGTCAAGAGATGTTGGTGACAGGGATGCGTAATGTCTCCTGAACAGTTTTTCTTATGTAGCGAAAATATTATGAGACACGTAGAGGATGTGAAAACAACAAGCTGCCATCAGAATTGATAACGATGTAGGTCAATATCAGCCTATTAAAATAGGTGTGAGACAGGGATGCGTAGTGTCTCCTGAACAGTTTTTCTTATGTAGCGAAAATATTATGAGACACGTAGAGGATGTGAAAACATTGTGTGAGACAGGGATGCGTAATGTCTCCTGAACTGTTTTTTTTTATGTAGCGAAAATATTATGAGACACGTAGAGGATGTGAAAACAACAAGCTGCCATCAGAATTGATAACGATGTAGGTCAATATCAGCCTATTAAAAGAGGTGTAAGACACGGATGTGTAATGTCTCCAGATCTTATTGCCCTGTACAGTGAAAGTATTTTAAAAAATATAGAAGATATGGAAGGAATCAACATTGGGGGACGATACATCAATAACATAATATATGCAGATGATACAGTCTTGATTGCAGACAATGAACAGGACTTGCAAAATTTAGTAGATGCGGTTGTTGCACACAGTGAACAACTAGGGTTAGAACTGAATATTAGGAAGACACAGATTATGATCGTCACTGGGAAGAAGGAAATACCACAATGTGATATACGAGTAAATGGGCATATTCTTAAGCAAGTGAATCAATACAGTTGCCTCGGCACAGTCACAACATCTGATGGGAGATGCCTTGAAGAGATTAGAACAAGAATTCCCATTGCGACCATTTGGTCTCGAGGTATGGTGTCCGCCTCGAGTGCTGGAGGTCCCGGTTTCAAGCCCCGGTGAGAACCGGAATTTTTTCACTTGGACTTCTAGTAAATACAATTTCCCCTGGTCTCTGGGTAGTGAGATCGGACGCCCGTGTGTATTGTTGCAGTTGGAAATCGAAAAAGAGCAGCCTAACGGCGCTACCCGGGAAAAATTTGGCGTTAATAGTCTACACAAAGTATTTAAGGATCGTCGCCGGTTCTACGGAGTTCGTGCACTCTCCGGACTCAGGCTCGAGTTAGGAGAAGAACGGAGCACTTATGGGTTACACCCGTGTGCCGTGATGTTGATCCGTCGACTAAACTAAACTAAACTAAGATGAAAAACATACTGACCAATAAAATTAAATCAATTGAAACGAGAAAAAGAGCGTTGAAGTGCTACATAGAACCTATACTTTTTTATGGATGTGAAGCGTGGATAATAAGCAGTCAAACTGAAAACAGCTGATGGCTGTGGAAATGTGGTTTCTGAGGAAAATGCAAAGACTACCATGGACAGACAGAAAAACCAATGAACAAGTCCTTCAAGAAACAAATGAAAATCGTAAACTGATTCGAGTCATTAGACGTATACAGTCAAAATGTTTTGGGCATGTTATGAGAAGAAATGATTTTGAGAACTTGGTGACAACTGGCAAGATCGAGGGAAACAGACCACGGGGAAGACCTAGAAGCAAGTACCTGGATGGCTTGGCCTTGTGGCATGGTCGAGACAGAAACACGGAGCTGATCCACGACTCTGGTGATCGAGTGAGATGGCAGAACATGACCGCCCACGCTTACCGGCATGGCACATAATGGATGGATGGAAGTGAATAAATGAATAATACCTAAGCTGACACAATTAACTATGTGTTTTAATTGTTTCAATAAATGAATAATACCTAAGCTGACACAATTAACTATGTGTTTTAATTGTTTCAATAAATGAATAATACCTAAGCTGACACAATTAACTATGTGTTTTAATTGTTTCAATAAATGAATAATACCTAAGCTGACACAATTAACTATGTGTTTTAATTGTTTCAATAAATGAATAATACCTAAGCTGACACAATTAACTATGTGTTTTAATTGTTTCAATAAATGAATAATACCTAAGCTGACACAATTAACTATGTGTTTAATTGTTTCAATAAATGAATAATACCTAAGCTGACACAATTAACTATGTGTTTTAATTGTTTCAATAAATGAATAATACCTAAGCTGACACAATTAACTATGTGTTTTAATTGTTTCAATAAATGAATAATACCTAAGCTGACACAATTAACTATGTGTTTTAATTGTTTCGATAAATGAATAATACCTAAGCTGACACAATTAACTATGTGTTTTAATTGTTTCAATAAATGAATAATACCTAAGCTGACACAATTAACTATGTGTTTTAATTGTTTCAATAAATGAATAATACCTAAGCTGACACAATTAACTATGTGTTTTAATTGTTTCAATAAATGAATAATACCTAAGCTGACACAATTAACTATGTGTTTTAATTGTTTCGATAAATGAATAATACCTAAGCTGACACAATTAACTATGTGTTTTAATTGTTTCAGTCAAAGCATTTTTCATTTATTCTCTTCATGTGACATACAACTCTGCAGTATGCACCTGACGAGATGCAACAAAAGGGGACGATAACATTCGAACAATATATATTAGAAATATTCATAACGAATAAAGAACAAGAAATGTAAATCAGAACCAAAAAAAATATTATTCAGTATAATCCCGATTTTATTCAATATTATATACAATTATACAATTATACAATATTATTCAAATCCCGAAACAACCAAATAATAAATTATTCAGTATAACTAACATATTAAAAATCAGCTTCATAAAGTCATCGTAGTGAATTGAATAGCAAATAGCAATGGAGCAGGCATAGGGGATATCGTCGACGAAGGAAGGAATGGATGACGAGGACGAAGAGGAACCCTACCAGCTATGTATCAGAGGAAGTCTTTTATCTTACAAAGGAATATGAAAATATGAAGCCGCACTATGAACTACCACAATTACAACCAAACCTGGAGAAGTAGTTTGAAAGAGGTGGAAAGTTTAATTTTCGACGATCGGTCGGACGGACGGACGGGCGGAAAAGGGGTGGGGGTTAGATGTTAAGATTCTGCGGGAAAGCAACAAGCAGAAACACGCGAACATACCTTACCTCAAACCATGTAAGCAAAAACCACAGTAAATAATATTGAGAAATGTTAGTCAAGCTAATATAATAGCGACTAAGAAAAGTTGATTATGTGGTTGTTTCGGGATTTGAAATTTAAATATTGAGCACAACCCACTACTGGTAACGCCGATCGCATTCTGATATGAACCTAAGGCCTATCCACGTCAATATGGAAGCACTATATTCGAGTTTCGCCCTCATTTGAGCTCGTCAGTAGTGCATATCTCTGACCGGATCCGGAAACAGTCCCGGATCACGCGTGTGAAGCGGGTGTGTAAAAGAAAAGTAATAATAAATACCTCAAAACGCGTAATAAATATCCGGCGTTTCGGTTTACAACAGTTTTTGTCAGGAACAACAGTTACGGCTAATAATACAATTATTATAAATTATATCTTACAATCTCTGAACGTCTACGACAACCGGGTTAAGAATAACGTTTTCTAAAGAAAAATAAACCACGAAGACCAGCCAGTGGTAGTTCCATTGATGTTGGCGAACCGAGGACAGGAAACGTGTTTAGTCGTCGACTCAGTGTATGGAATGTACTTTGGTACAGAATTAGGTCGATGTGGAACAATGCGCCAGGTCACTATTGATAGATTTAAATATAGATCTTTGTGGTGCAAAGTGTTAGATATTGTTTATAAGCTCTACCAAGAATTTATGAGGCTAGGGGACTGTTTCTGTCTCTCTCTCTCTCTCTCTTTTTCCCTATCTCTGTCTCTCTCTCCATCTCTCTCTCTCCATCTCTCTCTCTCTCTCTCTCTCCATCTCTCTCTCTCTCTCTCTCTCTCTCTCTCTCTCTCTCTCTCTCATGCGCACATACACACTCATATATATCATAAATACACGCATGCACACATACATACATACATTCATAATATTCATACCAACCAACCTACCTACCTACCAACCAGCAGATAGATGTGTCTACTGACTAACAGCCAGGTAGACACATATACTCGCGCATATAAATAACGTCACTGCACAATAAATATATAAAAATGAGCGTGTTGTAACTTTGGCTGTCTATTTGGACTTTCCACACCAACCATATTCCTTACCACCTTTCGGCTGACTAACTTTGGCAAACAACCCTTACGTCTCTTTATTGCTATGTATTGATTGCGACATGATGATGATGATGATGATGATGATGATGATGATGATGATGATGATGATGATGATTGATTGCGACAGTATCAAGAGGGTAGAAAATCGTGTCACTGAATTGTGTATGTCCCAGCCAAATATTGTAGTGCAGTAGCAGTCTGGCAGATGAGGATTTCAAGTTGTGAATTCCATGGCGAAGTGCCCAAGCAGCCTGCCTCGCGCTCCGCAGGTCATGAGTTCGTGTTCAGGCTCAATATTCAGTTTACCAGTTAAGTTTTTTGAGAGACTTCTCTCTGCGTCGCCGCTGGAGTTGGTGCTCTCTGCGACACTCTCGGCTGGTCGCTCAGCGAAATGAGGCTGAGCCATTTGGGGTGAAACCTGGTACAATGAAGCCGATCCTCTTGTCTTTTAACTCCCCTTGTATTGCATTTGTAAGTTTAAACTGTGTGAGATGTTTGGAATGTAATTTAATTATTTGACTCAGTGCAAAACAAAAAGTAGGTTATCTCCACACGTGGTACACAATCAAATAAAAATATAGCATAATGTCAATTTCCATTCACTGAGCATCGGAATTGTGGAAGATACCACGAAACAAAACCAATAACACGATGATTCTAGTATGGCGATATATGGTCCTTCTGTCTACAGGGGAGGTCACATGTGATCTCGTATTATCCGCTGGTACTGAATCAATTTGAGAATTGCTAGTAAGTTGGAAACTATTTTATTATTCACGTTAAATTATTGAAAATTGTAGACGTTGGCGATGTGATAAGACGACATATGTTAATTTTGCATTTGTAAGAGATCAGCGTGAATTTCACGTACAATGACTAGCAGGGAATCATAACTTTGTTCTTTATGGGAAAAATAACCATATATTTTTAGATAAGTGTGAAGTACATCCAGGCCAATATAAGGGATAATTAATAGACAAGAAATGAATCCTAAACATACAAGAATCGACTAGACTTATCTCAGCTGAAATTAAGAAATCATGGAAAGTACCATGCCGGTAAGCGTGGGCGGCCATGTTTCGCCATCTTACACGATTACCAGAAACATGGATGAGCTCTGTGTTCTTGTCCCGATAATGCCATGTGGTCAAGCTATCCAGATATTTACTTCTCTGTCTTCCCCTTGTTCTTTCCCCCTCAAACATACCAGTTGTCACCATGTTCTCTAGTTTTCTTCTTCTCATAACGTGTCAAAACATGTTGATTGTCTTCGTCTAGTTTCTCTACATTTGCCTCTTGTGGGACTTTGTCATTGATTTTTCTGTCAGTCCATGGTATTCTTCACATTTTCCCCAGAAACCACATTTTCACTGCCATTAGCTGTTTTTTTTTTTTCAGCTTGACTGCTTATCGTCCACGTTTCACATCCATACAAAATTACAGGTTCTAGTTAGTTGCTTAGTTAGTTAGTTAGTTAGTTAGTTAGTTAGTTAGTTAGTTAGTTGGTTGGTTGGTTGGTTGGTTAGTTAGTTAGTTAATTGGTTGGTTAGTTAGCCAGTCAGTCAGTCAGTTAGTCAGTCGGTTGGTTGGTTGGTTGGTTGCTTAGTTGGTTGGTTGGTTGGTTGGTTGGTTGGTTGGTTGGTAGATTAGTCGCAGTTCCAACTTCATGGCAACTGGTCGTCTCCATTATGCTCCGTTCCTATGCCAGTGAATATCACACAAAACGCTCCTCTCTGCCCAATGTGAAAGGTGGAACAGACAGGAGTCTCGGCAATCCAACAGCCCGCACAGGTACACTGTGCATAATGCCGCCGCCAGAATGCCAACACAAAAACACAGTTCATCGTCGATGGAATAGGCAGTAGCCAGAAAGACTTCATATGACTCTGTCTCTTTCCGCAGGGTTATGTACAGGTTCTATGTAGCACTTCAACACTCTTTATCTTGTTGCAAATGACATTTTTATTTATTAGTAAGTATGTTTTCTATTTTGCAAAAGGCTGCCTTTGTCATAGCGATTCTTGTTCTAATCTGTTCAAGTCACCTCCCATCAGATGTTATGATTGTTCCGAGAGGGTTGTACCGATTCACTTGTTTAAGAATATTACCATTTATCCTTTTATTCCATTGTGGTATTTTTTTCTTCTTAGAGACGACCATACTCTCTGTATTCTTACAATTTAATTCTAACCCTAGTTGTTCACTGTGTACATGGAAAGTACTTATTAACAACAACAAAAGTGTTCATACTCCCGTATATCCACGTGGGGAAAACAGCAGCTGTGAGAATCGGCAGCGCTTCGCGCCGCGCTAGTAACTTACGGGGGTATGTGAGCCGGTCGTTCAGAAAGCAATGGCAAACTACTGAACGTAAAACTTCCCTCAACGTACTGTAAGGGATTTTGTAAATATTGTTTGTTCGCATATCCTTTACAAGACATCGCTGTCAACATCAGCATCTTTCAGTTGATTGTTGATTTCTTGGCAAGATTAAGCTCAGTGGTTTGCCGTTGCTTTCTGAGCGACCGGCTCACATACCCCGTAAGTTACCGACATGGAGAGAACCGCCACCGATTCTCACGCACGTCACGTTACTCACGAGAGTATACGGGATTATGGAGAAAGTCGCTAATACCTAGACCAGGGAGATCGGCCATGTAAGGGATATGCACCAAAAAAAAAAGCTTCTTCTTCACTTCCGCCACTCACCCCAGGAAAGTGTTGGGTTGATATGCAAAGATCTTTCCTGTCCTCTTTGTAAGATGGTATTCGTTTCTCTGTTGTTCTTGACACCATCATTCCATCTTTTACGTAGTCTTTCCCTTGATATGTATGTATTCTCCTTCTTCTTCTGCTGCGTTCATCCAGAGGTTTTTTTTTTCCAGACGTAGTTGCGGTGTGTCTGGTTAGGCACCCTTGGTCCGAAGCCCTTAGGCCAACACATCCGACTTTAGCGTGCATTTTTTACCAGGTTAGCATTTCTGGGGTACTCTCGCTGTTGTGGTGTCGTCCACATCCTAGCTGGTCAAGTTTGAACGGTCGAACACTTTACGGTCAGCCCTCAAGGGAAGGCAGGGGCAGTCCATGGCATTTTCCGCCATCCAAGGAGGCTTCCATGATTGCAGAGTCGATACATAGAGCTCTAGTGCTGGGCTCACCCAAGGAATCGCCACTTCCTGCTCATGGCTGCTTTGATTCCTTACTTCCATGTATTGGGCACTTCGTTCGCCACAGTCCGCTCCTGAACACACCAGGAACGGTCAATCTGCCCACGACTTCCACTCAGCGAGCTTTCGGTTCGGACGTTGCGGACGCTGTGCCCAGAAAACTAGATAGTCAGAGATGTTCCGGGCACGAAAAACATTTCACTCGGACGTTTTTGCGTTATGCCACTTTATTTGCAACCTTTTGGCTGGCACATCCGACTTCTGTGAGAATTTTTACGTGTTTGCCTTCCCGGGGTTTCGAGGGACATTAGACTCTTATTGTTGTGGTATCGCCCACATCTCAGCTGGTCAAGATAGAACGGTCAAAGACATCCCGGTCAGCCCTCATAAGAAGGCAGGGGCATACCATGGGTATTCCCCCCTACCAAAGGAGGCTTCCATAATTGCAGAGCCGGTACTTAGCGCTCTGAGTCTGGGCTCACCCAAGGAATCGCCATGTCCTGCGCATGGCTGCTTTGATTGCTCACTTCCATGTATTGAGCATTTCGTTCGCCCCTGGCCTCTCCCAGCACAGATCAGGAACGGTCAGTCTGCGAACGAAATCCACTCAGCAAGCTTTCTCTTCGCACTTCCATGTAATGGATTCGCTAGCCAAGAGTTCCATTTCGTGTTAATGAGACATTTTTCTACTTTAATCTGTAGACGACATACACTCTGCTGCTTTCACTTCGGACTTCCACGTAATGGATTCGCTAGATAAGCGTTCCATTTCGTGTTAGTAAGACATTTTTCACCTTTGACTACGTTCACTCAGTGAACTCTAGTACAGACGTGCATCGTAACCACTGCGTGCGATTGGAATGCTTTTCCACCATTAGTAACGCTCAAGAGGTAGGTTACATGTGCTGCCGGCTCAGCACCTTACCTCCTTGAAGCAGAGAGTGAGTAACAGCCAGGCTTTCTCATCCGGGGATCTCTCTTGTCCCTCGGATGAGAGCCTTCGAACAAGTATCTGGACCAAGCATGTAGCAGGCTTAGCATTTCATCTCCATTGTGCAATGGGTGAGTATCGGCCCGGCTCTCACATCCGGGGAATGTTGACTTAGAGACGTTCAGTCACATCCCTCAGCAGAGAGCCTTAGAGTATGTGTCAGGACCAAGAATTAGTGGCATCGTGCGCCTGAATCGGTCTTCGACTGTCTATTCTCAGTCTACCTGCAGAGCAGCAGGTTGTGTCTCTTTTGGTCTGGTCCCTATCCTAAGACTTGTCCAACATGTAGTTGTGCTTCCGTCGGCAGAGCTCTTGGGGTCATTGGGACACGCAAGCCCCTCTACCACGTCAAGGTGGAGACACTTCAGAGGGGATATGTATGTATTCTTTTTCTTCTTCGGCGTTCCGAGCCATTGAGGTTCTTTGCTGCAGATACAATCCGTCTCCATTCGTCTCTCTGGCTGACCTTCTCTTGCCAGTCGTTGATTCCACGTGCTTGTATGGCTGTATATATATTATCTCTCCACCGTCTTCTTGGTCTACCTCGGGGTCTACGGTCATTTACTTCCTGAGTGTAAGCGAGTTTTTTTTCCCTATTATCTTCCATTCTTTCTATATGCCCCAGCCATTGTAGTCTATTAGCCTTCATGATACCAGTGATTAGCGGGGACTTAAACAGATCATAAATGTCTTTGCTACTTCTTCTTTTCCACTCTCCACTTTGTGTATCCCTAATGGGTCCAAAGATGCGTCTTAAAACTGTGTTCTCAAAGGTTTGTAGCAAGGCTTCGTCTCCTTTCGTTGTACTCCAGGTTTCAGAGCCATACAGCACAACTGGTCTGATCAGTGTTTTGTATATTGTGATCTTGGTGTTACGAGATAGCGTCTTTGATTTTAGTAGATGTTGTAGTGCATAGTATATCTTATTTCCAGAATTGATTCTAGTTTGTATTTCTTTCCTTATGATGTTGGGGCAGTTGAAGATTGTACCCAGGTATTTGTATGTTTCCGTTCTTTTAATGGTCATATTATCTATTTGTATGTGGCCAGAGTTTTTAGCCATTCCTTCTCTTGAAATTACCATATATTGTCTTATCTTGGTTGATAACCAGCCCCATCCGTTGGGCTTTTTCCTTTAAGTGAGTCAATATTTCCGATGTCTTTTGTTCATTTCCCCCTATAATATCTATATCATATAACTGATAACTTTACCGATTCACTTTTTTAAGAGTATGCCTATTTACTTGTCTATTACATTGTGGTATTTCCTTCTTCCCAGTGATGACCATAATCTGTGTCTTCTTAATATTCAGTTCTAACCCTAGTTGTTCACTGTGTGCAACAACCGCAACTACTAAATGTTGCAGATCCTGTTCATTGTCTGGAATCAAGACAGTATCACCTCTATATCTAATGTTACTGATATATCGTCCCCCAATGTTGATTCCTTCAATATCGTCTATATTTCTGAAAATATTTTCACTATATTGGGAAAAAAAGATCTGGAGACATTACACATCCCTGTCTCACAACTCTCTTAATAGACTGATATTGACCTACTTCATTATACATTTTTATGGCAGCTTGTTGTTTCCAATATATGTTTTTTACAAGTCTAAGGTCTTTTCCATCAATTTGAAGATCTTCAAGCATCTTTAATCATGTCGACATGTCTCACTTTATCGAAAGCCTTTGTGTAGTCAATAAAGCAAAGATGTAGATCTTTGTTTGCTTCCATAGAACGTTCAATTACTTTTCTCAGTATGTACACAGCATTTACTGTACCCTTGACTTCTACAAACCCACATCGTTCCTCTCCTATTTCAGGTTGCATTTTCTTCTTACCTCTTTGCATGATAACTTTTAGCAAACTCTTCGTGATGTGACTCATTATACTAATTGTTCGATGTTGATCACATTCCAAGGCTCTTGATTTCTTTGGGATTACAATAAATACAGAATTACATAATTTATGAGGTATATCTTCAGTATCATATATGGTATTCAGGAGTCTGGTAACTTCTGTGTCTGCCCTACTTTATGTAACAAACCAGATGGGCAGAAATGTTGCATTTAGGCGATTTCGGTCTGTTTCGGCGGAACCACTGGCAGCCACTCGCGAAACTCCGGTTTAAAAACTCTGTTCTTGGCTGTTTATTTAGGCCGGCGCAATTTACATATTTTGCAAACCTTATTATGAGATATATTCTATTACTAAAGGTACCTATAAACTGTATAAGTACCTTTAGTGAACCGTGGCTTCACCAGTGACCCATATTCCTCTGCTTTTCTTGTGTTTCAATAGGATTTTAATTATGTTTCTAATTCTATGTCTTTTTCATTTTCAGATCCAGTGTACTTCACTCTTCATTATGGCTACTTAGAAAAGAAAAGTGGACGCCGAGTGTCATGAGCACGTTTTAAATGAAGAATGGGGAGTAAAGTAGTTCTACGTGGAAACAAAGGAGCAGAAAACCAGTCGCGTAATATGCAGCGAAAGTGTTGCCGTTTTGAAAGAATGCAATCTTCAGCGTCACTACAAACAAAACATCTATCAACAAATTTAAAGTTTTCTGAAAAGTTACACTCTTAGAAATATGAGTCCATGAAACGTGGTTTAAACACACAAAGAAATCTCTTCACGAGAAAGTTTGCTGAAAATGAAACTGTCACTCGTACAAGTTACAAAATAGTGCATACGATTGCAGAACGAGGAAAACCATTTACTGATGGCAACTTCATCAAAGAGTGTATGATCGAAGCAGCAAATGACTTGTGTCCCGGGAAAGCCGATTTGTTTGGAACTTTCAGCCTGTCGGCAAGTTCAATTGTGCGAAGAACAGAAGAAATAAGAGAGAACATAGTGCTACAGATACGCGAGAAAACTAGGAACTTGTTGTATTGTCTGGCTCTGGATGAGTCTACTGATCTCTTTAATACGTCACAACTTCCTGTGTTCATTCGTCGTGTCAATTTGGACTTTCAGATAAAGGAAGAGTTGGCATTCGATTTTAGCATGCATGGAACAACAACAGGAAAACACATTTTCATGGAAGTGCAAAAAGTTTGACAAGACTATAACCTTCAGTGGAATCAGCTTCGATGTGTTACAGTTGATGGAGAAAAAAACAAGGCTGGAGTGAGGAAGAATCTGATGGAGCAGGTCAGGACTCAGTTGGACTCTTTGCAAATTTCGAGCGCTCTGTTCATACACTGCATCATACATCAGCAATCACTCTATGAGAAAGACGTAGATATTTTTTGTGTACTGAAACCAGTCATTTCTCCTGTGAAATTCATTCGGGTACATGCACTGAATCACCGTCAGTTTTAGGCTTTACTTGAAGAAATTGATTCTGAATTCTGTGACTTGCCTTATCACACATCAGTGAAGTGGCTCTGCTGCGATAAAGTCCTGTTTCGTTTTTAGAAAGCTCCGAAACGAAATATATATTTTCCTCACTGAAAAAAGATAGAACTGATCCACAGCTGTCAGATTCTATCTGGCTGTCAAAGTTATCATTTTTGGTCGACATCACATCCTACATGAAGGAACTGAATTTGAAACTTCCGGAAAAGAATAACCTCGTCTGTGATCTCTACAGAATCATTAAAGAATTTCGGAAAAAGCTGTCATTGTTTGAAGCACAACTGGAAGAAGAAAACTTTTCTCATTTTCACTGTTTCAAAGAGTTTTCGCTACAATTGCCGAAGCTGTCAGCCTCGATTTTCAGAAAATAATTATTTATGACTTGAAGAAGCATTTTTTTTTCAGATCTTAATAGCATTGAGAGTGACATTCTTCTGTTCCAGAATCCACTCGATTGCAACCTTGATGATGTGCCAGTTGAACTACCGTTGGAGCTCATTGATTTGCAAGCAGATGACTTGTTGAAAGAAACGCGCAGAAAAGGAAATTTTGTTGAATTGTACCGCTGCTTACCTGATGTTGAGTTTCCGAAACTGAAGAAATTGGCCGCTGGTATGGAATCAGTGTTTGGAACAACTTATGTCTGTGAGGAAAAATTATCAGAAATGAAGTATGTGAAGTCAATACACTGAACGTGATTGACTGATGAACATTTGAAAGCATTTCTCTTAATTGGATGCTGCAATTCCAAACCAAACATTGATGACATCTTGAAAGCCAAATATCAGTTTCACAAATCTCACTACCATTTTGTGCTGCTTAGTTTGTGAGATTCGGATATGTGCACACTAGGACTGATGTAACTATCTTTTTGCTAATGTCGCCTTCTTTGATATCATTTTTTAGTAAATAAATATGTTGGTTGTCTTCGTTTTTTGTGTATTGCACGCCACTCACCTATGATTAATTTAGTATTTCGTCTTTTTTCCCAGAGCTTTCGTTCTGGCTTGCAAGTATTGTTAAAGTTAGTTGCATATCCTTTACAGGATGTTTGCAGTCAACACCAGCATTTTTTTGCTGTTTACGTTCAGTAGTTTGCCATTGCTTTATGAACGACCGGTACCCATACCATAGCGTAAAAACCAGCGTAACGTGGTCTGCTGCCAAATCGTGCGAAGCTGTGTTTCGAACGCGGGTATGCGGGATTACGAACCGCGTCCTCAGTTTCGGCATCATAGTTATGGCAGTACTTTCCTGTTGGTACTCCGGCCGTGTCCCTAGTATTATTTGGGTATTCTATGTACAGTCCACTATGGTGCTGAAATTGAGGCATCAAGATAGCAACAGAGAAATTACTAAATACCAGCCGTGGCAAACAACCTGTGGTGCTATTGACAGATGCAAAATCGTTACTCGAGGCACTCATGTCTGGGAAATTGCTCGTACTAAGGACACTACTTTCTGAACTTAGCAGTCAGCATAAGGTCACCAAACAGTGGATACCATCCCACTGTGGAGTACCCGGAAACGACAGAGCTGATCGATTGGCTAAGGAAGGCGCAAAAGAAGAACAGCCTGATGTGCCCGTTACATACCGCCAAAAGAAAAGAATGATCAAATCAGTGAGAAAGCCACCAAAAGCTGTTCAAGATGACTACCACGTTATGGGCAGACCAGAACAAGTTATTATTCTGCGCCTCAGAACAGGACACAATCGATTACGCAACCACATGTATACAAGATTCAAGATTGGTGAATCAGCTATGTGCACATGTGGATTGGCATCGCAGACAGCAGAGCACATACTCCAAGACTGTCCAAAATACAATGTATCTAGGTAAACCTTCTGGCCTAGAGACGACAGTGGAAGATAAACTCTATGGACCGCTGAGTGAACTAAAAAAGACAGTTAAATTCATACAAGAGACAACATTGCAGTTATAGACTTATTTCAAGCGAACGAAATAAGAAATAAACTTGTGGTTCAGCGTATGCGTGGATGGGAAAACAACAATGAGGCAAATTTGCACTGTAACCATAACGGCTTGCAGACGACAGGAATATAATCCTAAAGCCCATTTTATACTTGTACAATATATTAATTAAATGTATATGTAAATGATACGGTCAAAGCAATATCTAATAGTTAATGTTTCAACATTATCGTAGAATTGCACACATTTTTCTTCCTTCCCTTACATGCGGGACATAATAAAGCTTAATACGCGGGCAATTCCAAATCAACCCCCGATTGGCGGTAAAAATAAACTGGTTGCCATTGTGATACCGTTCATTGCTTGCATCATTCAGTAGCCTTTTAGCTCACTACGCACAAACCTACTGTGGCAATTGTTCATTGGTTCACGAATCGCGAACCAATAAACATGGAAACTGTTATTGCCTTTCCCGCCGGCTGTAAAATTCGTAGTGTGATTCGTTTTCTTCAAACAAAAGGTCAAAATGCGGCCTAAATTCATCGTTGGTTGTGTCGTGTGTACGGTGATAACGTTGTGAGTGAATCAATGTTTCGTCCCCAGTCACTACTCTGTCAAGAATTGCACCTACAGCTTCCCAGTAGCGCAAAAGGAACCCATACTTTGAACATTGTGAACGTCAGGCAGTTGCGTTGGTACCCACTGTGAACAGAATTTGTGGTAAGCTAACCGCTTTGGGACAATTCGTAACAGACAAGTCCTATAAATGTGTGGAAATTCTGTTTACAGATCTCAAATTGTGAAACGGCGCTTTCCCGCTACGACTTTGTCGAATTTTTTTTAATGAGGTCATATGTCACACATGAATGTCGTGCTTGACGATCCTCATCATGCACATCTTTAGGCCTTCTCTGAATTTCCTGCACTAATCCCTCACAGAACTGTCACTCATAATGTTATAATCGTACACACGACAAAATCCATGATGAATCTCGGTTGCATTTTTACCTTCTGTTTGAAGAATACGAATCAATTTTACAGCTGGTGGGAAAGGCAATAACAGTGTTCATGTTTATTCGTTCGTGATTCTTGAACCACTGAACAAATGCGACTGTAGGTTGGTGTGTAGTGAGCTAAAAGACTACCGAATAATACAAGCAACGGTTGACGCTATGGCAACCTGTTTGATTTTATCAGCCAATCGGCGGTTGTTTTTGGAATCGCCCTCGTATTAGTAAATTAACACTGAATTATGTAAATGATACAAGGTGGGAGAGTAGAATAAAAGCAGTGCGACTTCTGAGATTGTAAGCAGCAAATAAGATCAGGATAGTGATAGTCTTGAGCTCTCAATTGAACTGATAACGTATAGAGTTGTGAGCAGTAGAGTTGCATGTGGAGCAGACCCATTAGCAGGAAAAAATAAACTTAGCAAACAAACCCCTTAGTGCCATAATTTCCTAGCGTGTATACAGTTTTGAGAATTCTTCTGACATTGCGAGTTAAAGTATCATCCGATGAAAGCAGTGTTTATAAGCTAAAGATATATTTAAGAACGTCAGTGACTCAAGGGACGTTTAGGGATCTAGGACTGTTAGATATAGATTAAGAATTGTGTGAAAGTTTGGAAATTTCATATGTAATTCAAGAGTTGGCAAGTATGAAAGCAAGAAGAGTAACACTTTTAATTATATGGATATATAAAGTTAGTGGCACCTTAACGTCTGGACAGACGAAAGTATGTGGATTGAAATTTGGCCAAAATTCCATCTCCCAGTGCCTAGGCATGGATTCAGAGAACATGTGTTGCCCATGCAGCATGTTCCCTCCTCGGCCTTGACTTGTTTACTCCAGAGGAAAGGATAACCAGTACGTCTGGAACAAGGTAGGCTGCAGACGATGGCGGCTCAGCGTCAAACCTCCAAGAGCAGCAGGAGGTGAGTCTCACCTCCAAGAGCAGAAGCTGAGTGGTGGCCAGACCCTCACAACCGTGGGACTTGACGTCCACGTCCATGTCCATTTTCCGAAAAAAAGAAACTTTCCACCATTTCTACCAACCTCCGTGGCATCGGTTATATTCTTGGTGGTTCATGGTGCGATATGAGTTGTTCTGTTTCTTTGCGCCAGTGTTAGCTGGCTTGTCTTGTTGACGAGTTTATGCCTGTGACGTCAGCTGGGGGATTCGTTGGCCAGCAAGTTGTGTCTCTTTTGGCGGTTTCTTCTGTCAGTATTGGCTCCTTGTGCATTTCATTTGTTTGGCTTTAGTCTTTATAAGGACTTTTTATTTGGTCTTCTTACCTCCTGTTTTGTGAATTGCCTTCATGGGCTTGTCGATGTTTGCGTTTTCTTCCTTGCGCTTTTGTTCTTTCTCGAGCTTGAGTTTCTGTTGCCTTTCGAATTCTTCCTCTCTTGTAAACCATGAGATCCATTCTCCGCTATCGTAGTAGCATTCATTTGGGTATTCATCAGTTAAGCGTATACTTGGGTACACTGGGCATTTTTGCCAGTGTTTGAATTTCTTGCCATGCTTTTCTACCATGCGTCTTCTGTATTCCTGTTGCCTGAGTGGCAACAGCCGATCATATTCTCTGCAGTCCGCGATAAGCTCCTCCAGTGTGGGTATGTGCTGTGTTGTCGTTCTTGTGCTCGTCTAGGTTCTCTTCAGAGGTCTGGCGGGATATTGGCTTCCCCTTGAGTTTCTTTGGTGTCGTGGCTGGGCTGCTGGTTTTGGCTTGCTGATCCGGCTCGGTCTTTTGTTGTGATTCGTCTTGTGGCTTCTTCGTGGCTTCTGCAGGTTTGTTTAGGGCCAGTTCCCTTTCCGTTTTAGCACTTGTCTCTCTGCTTGTGTTGCGTTCAGGATCTCCTCATTCTTCTTTGTGGTCTGCACCATGAGCTCCACCTCTTGCTTGATGTTTTGCTGTACTTCTTTTAATTCAGCAAGCATCTTTTCATTTCGTTGCTCGGTGCCGGCGTTTGGAGTAATTTGATTTGCTTCTTAAGTTCATTAATCTGAATTTGAAGTTGATCTGTTTCAGCTCTTGATACACATGTGGTTGTCACGCCCCTCCGTATGGCTTCCTTAAATGGTGTTCTCATGTTAATGGCGATCTTTAGGACGTCTCTGTGCCTTTGGAGGTACGGACAGCCCAGGTATCTGGCTTCGTGCTTGCCCAGGCAATTGGCGCACTTTCTCTTATTGTTTGGTGCTCTGAAGTCAGTGTCCTGCTTGGCCAGCGGACACTCCTTGAAGACGTGGTGATCGGCGCAATAACGGCATATTTCAGTCTTGCTGCGGCAGATTGTTCGACTGTGGCCGGCCCTCTGGCATCTTGAGCATTGGTTGATTCTCGGTATAAACAATTCGGGCTGTTGCATTATCTTGTTGATTGATACGTGGCCTGGTATCTCGTTGCCTTCAGTCGTCACCACCGCTAGCGTCGTAGGTATTTTTGAATATGTCAGGATCCGCTCCGTCTTCAAGACTTGAATGTTGAGATTGTTGAGATTTTCTTCCTGCAGCTGTTTCAGTATTTCTTCATCTGACAACTCCACTTGAATCCTCTTGATCACCCATTTGACTGTCTTTGAGTCGGTGTTCTCGACTCTGGTGTCATTCTCCTCTCTCTTCTTCTCTGCGGTCTTGGCTCTTGTTAGTGGTGGGCTGACATCGATCTTTCTCATGGTATCTTCAGTTGATGTGACTGTAGTTACAGGTTCTTGGCTGCATCTTGCAGGTAAGGTCTCTGCGTTCATCTTCTTAGAGGACTTGGCGGCTCCCACACTACACATCTTGTGGGACTGCTGTTTCTTGTTGTTGTTTTTGCGAGACATTTTCCTCCCCCGTATCAGGCTTCTTGACTAGTTAAGGCAACTTGTCTTGATAGCACTGTGAATGAAAAGGGGAGACTTGGCTTAGAGGCGTTCAGCTATATCCCGCAGCAGGGGGCCTTAAAGCAAGTGTCTGGACCTATATGAGCGCATACACCTCTCAGTCGTAAGTGTCCGGACCAATGTAAGCGTGTACTACCGTCAGACTCCCTGCCTGATTCTGCGATCCCGCGACCAGCGAGAATAGGCCCGCCGGAGATGTTTGCTCGTCTATTGCGAACAAATCTGCCTGAGACTGAATAAGTAAAGAAACGATAAAAGTAATGGTATTTCAATTGCACTTGCACTCCCACCTATGCTACACCCTTCATGTGTCTTCACAAAGTCTCACTAGAGTCAAGCTCAACAGGATGCAAATTGCATTTTGTTAAATATCTGTATTATATATGATATCTTTGTACAGTTTTGTTTAAAATATACAATATTAAGAATATGTTTAACCCTGTGAAATATATAGAACAGTGAAAAGAACATCCCCCGTACCGTAGATTATGTTAGGAATCTAACAACATATTTAGTGGTACACAATTCGCATTATCTTGGGCGGTCATATATGTGACACGCAAGCGGCTAACAGCCCGGAACCGGCACTGTATAGGCAAGCGTGTGTGTGTGTGTGTGTGTGTGCGCGTGCGTTTGTGTGTGCGTGTGCATGCGTGTATGTGCGTGTGTTTGTGTGCGTGCGTCTGTTCGTGCGTATGTGTGTGTTTGTGTGTGTGTGCGTTTGTGTGTGCGTGTGCATGCGTGTATGTGCATGCGTTTGTGTGCCTGTGTGTGTGTGTGTGTGTGAGTGTGTGTGTGTGTGAGTGTGTTTGTATATCATGAGACTGGGCTTTACAGCATTGCTTTTTCAAAGTTTTCAGTTTTGCTACATGTTTTTACATGTATAAAAGAATATTTCTACACAACTGGTTTGTTTAATTAACCTGTGTTGTGTGTTTTATGCATTTGAAGACATTACTCCCGGGGAGAAAACCAATCCGTTTCACACTTCTGCAGAAGGAGTCCATGGTACACAAGCCTTAGAAATAGGTGAACTGGACGAACCCAAGTGAAATCTCGCAGAAATCGATCTATAATCTTCAGGGACGTACTGATGTATCTCCCGTGTGTTGCCGGGGCCCATAAGGGAAGCAAAGAATAGCAACACTGTAGCCTACCACGAATGTCGTAAGAGGCGACTAAGGAGGCTTCATGGTTCCGTCGCCCTGCTACTGAGTGAGTGCGTGGCGTGACACTGTGAGCTGTGAGTTTCGTGTGAAGTGCTTTTGAATCTGCCGAAGTTTTTTTTTTTTTTTTGAACGTGACTGCATGATCGGAGCGATGGCAGGTGGCTATGTCCCAGAGTTGACCGGTTTTTGCCTTATGCAGAAATAAGTGGCTGCTGGGCTTCTGGTTGACTGCCACTGCCGTCGGTAATGAACTGTATTTTCGTGGACTGTGTGGGTGAACATCTAGGAAATATCCAGATAGGAAAATGACTGCCGATTCCATCAGAGATGAATTGGGTGTTACGTGGGGGACTGGTGTGTTGACATTCTGGCGGCGTCATTATGCACAGTGTATCTTGCGGGCTGTTGTTTGTCGAGACTCCTGTCTTTTCCACTTTTCACACTGGGCAGTGGGGAGCGTTTTGTGTGATATTCACTGGCACAGGAACGGAGCATAATGGGGACGACCCGTTGCTGTGAAGTTGGAACTGCGACTAACTAACTAACTAACTATTTTGTGCTATACAATGAGTAAATTGTCCCAAGGGTAACTGGAAGAAGGAGGAGGGGGCGGCGGAATAGGACGACGAGGAAGAGGGGGAATAGAGGGGGGAGATATAGAAGGAGGGAAGAAAGGACGAGGGGGAATAGATATAAGAGAAGGAGACATGGGAATACAAGAAAGATTTCCAAGCCTTCACACACATGTTGAAGCCCTCCAGACATTCAGTTATATGGCTTACAATGATCTATCTCCATCACACGAACAATGGGAAAATATTAGGAGCGTGCATTTTGAAGGATGTCGACCAGTGGACATTCATCAAAGAATGCAGGTAGCATACGGTAACAAATGTGTGTCGAAGACAACAGTGACAGACTGGGCACGAATGTTTCCGAAAGGACGTCAGTTCACGACAGATCTTCGACGGCCGGGTCAAACGCATATTGTTGCAACAGAAAAAACCATCGCCAAAATTGATGCAGCAGTACAGATGAACCGTTGTGGAATCATACGTTCGCTAGCGAAAGAATTTGATGTGTCAATAGGGACAATTCAAAAGGCCTTTCGTAAGAATCTGCAATATCGGAAGGTGTGTTCACAATGGGTACCAGGATGTTGACCGGCCACCAAAAAGAGGAACGCATGGGATGGTGTTTGAACCATTTGCTGTGTTACAGAGTAGAGGGTGATGCATTTCTCTTCCGCATAATGGCAGTTGATGAATCACGGTGTCACCACTTTGAGCCGAGCAGCAAAAGAGAGAGCATGCAATGGAAGCATGCTGGATCACCAAAAGCCAAAAATTTCAAATTACAGGTTTCCGCTGGTAAAGTTATGCTGAGCAAAAAATTTTTACCAAGAAGGGCTATTGTTGGCCGACTTTAAAGAACCTGGTGTCAACATCAACTCTACCCACTACTTGCAAACACTAGACAAGCTGGGAAAAGCCATCACGAATAAACGACCCGGCATGCTTTCTCGCGGTGTGATTTTGTTGCACGATAACGCTCGCCCGCATGTTGCAAAGATTGTGCAGGAAGCATTAGCAAGGAAGAAGTGGGAAATTCTGCAACATCCAGCCTATTGTCCTGATTTGTCACCATGTGATTTTCATTTGTTCGGACGTCTGAAAAAAGCTCTCAGGGGGCAACGATTTCATACAGATGCAGACGTAATGAACGCGGTAAACACTTGGTTCAGTGAGCAACCACAATCCTTTTTTGCTGACGGCATTCGCCGCCTACCTAAGCAATGGGATGCTTGCCTGAATGCCTACGGCGACTTCTTCTAACCAACCCATGGTGCATAATTCATTCAAAATGAATGCTTTGTTTAATTCTACCACACCTGTTAATGTTTCTTTCATGCTTTTGTAATAAAGCCATTGGAACGGGTTTCAAACGAACGTCCCTAATATATATACCCATATACCCATACACTCACACTTAATTCAAGAAAGGGGGACGATCGTGGTTTGTGTGATCCTGAAACCAGATTGAGTCTGCAAATCTGTGGTCTTAATCCCCCCCCCCACCCCCCGGAAACCCTAACACTCCCCCTGGTTGGGGGGGGGGGGGAATTTCCCACCGGTTTAAACCACTGGTCTAGTACCAAATATCTATTGCATCTTAACGAATGTAGGAAGTGGTTATTGTTGACTATTTCAGTTTTCCCGATATTATATCGTTCATGAGCCAGTTCATCATCATCATCATGAATTAAAACAGTTATCATAATCATCATCATAAGGATCATCACGAGTTAAAACATTATTATTTTCACTCCCTTCTGCTTTACAGAACAATTGTATATATGTAATATGTCTGATTTAGTTATCTGTGTTGTCCAGGGGAGTTATTCAATAATGATTTCAACGTACAAGATTTTTTTGCTATTGCTATTTTAGAAGTAAATTGAATTTACATTTACATATGGAATTGTATCCATATCCTCTACTGATAAAATATTAAGCTTACATTAAACACGCCTGAATGAAATTGGGTCAGTGCTGTATCTTGCGGCTTTCTGATTTTGCCACTTTAAATTGCATCTTATTCTGGAACGAACAAAATTGTTGTATAATGAATGAGGCAATTAGATTAGGAATATTTTTTTAGAAATGAAACTAGACCGTCTTAACCGAGTGGTTTAGCCCAATCGCCACACAGGAGAGGGTGTAGATAAGGGAGGTAATTATATGAATACAGATAAGGATATTGTACACTAGGGGGATATAACTCAATCCTACACAAAGGGAGTTGCTGTATCGTAGTGGCTAGACGCTCGCCTGTCGACTCAGTGGCCATGGCGTCGATCCCCATCGGGGACGGTTTCGGATTTTTTTTTTTTTATTGGCATCAGATCTTGGGAAGTATAGGCGCCCGGCATATATTGATAAATAATGTGTAAATTTAATCACATAGGGAACTTTAACTAAATCCTAAACAAGCGAAAGATGTTTGGCTACTTAATGAGGAAATGAAATTATAGCGGAACATCAACTCAGTCCCAAAGAAGAATTGCACCATACCATCATCACAGGAAATAAATGACCGTAGACCCCGAGGTAGACCAAGAAGGCGGTGGAGAGATAATACATGTACAGACCTACAAGCACTTGGAATCAACGACTGGCAAGAGAAGGTCCACCAGAGAGACGAATGGAGACGGATTGTATTTGCAGCAAAGAACCTCAATGGCTCGGAACGCTGAAGAAGAAGAAGAAGAATCTTGGGCGGTCATGTTTCGCCATCTCACACGATTACCAGTGTCGTGGATCAGCTCACTGTTCCTGTCTCGATCATACCGCCTGGCCAAGCCATCCAGGTATTTACTTCTCTCCCTTCCTCTATTTCTCCTCCTTCTATCTTGCCAGTTGTCACCAAGAGCTCCAATTGATTTCTTCTCATAACGTGTCAATAAATTGTTGACTCTCTAAGGCTCCTTTCTCTAATCAGTTTATGGTTTTCATTTGTTGCTTGTAGAACTTAGTAGTTGATGTTTCTGTCTGTCGCTGATATTCTTTGCATTTTCCTCATAAACCACATCCCCACAGCCATTAGATGTTTTTCAGCTTGTCTGTTCATTGTCCACGCTTTACATCCATACAAAAGTACATGTTCTATGTAGCACTTAAAGACTCATATATTTCAGAGTATACTGATGATCGAAGTAATAAGGAAAGGACATTACTCAAAACCTAAAGAAAAAGCACGTTTGTTTACCAAATAATGGATACTGGACCAAAACTAAATTCATTTACTTCAGAGAAGTGTGTGCTGTAATGAGAAATCAAGTAACATATGGTAAATTAAGCACGGCTCATCTGCATGCCATAAAACATATTGAGAACATGATATTAGTCACATATTTTTGCATGACTAATTTTGCTAGCTTCAGACAATATGTTCTGCTGGTGGAAGGCTGTTGTGACGGGTTTAAGATGGGAAATTAGTATCCAAGTGGATAATTTTAAATGTCAGTCAGTCAGTCAGTCAGTCAGTCAGTCAGTCAGTCAGTCAGTCAGTCAGTTAGTCAGTCAGTCAGTCAGTCAGTTAGTCGCGGTTCCAACTTCACAGTCGTCCCTATTGTGCTCCTTTCCTGTGCCAGTGAATATCACACAGGATGCTCATCCCTGTCCATTGTGAAAAGTGGAACAGAAAGGAGTCTCGGCAAGCCAACAAGATAATGTTAAATACAAAGGTGCATTTATAAGATGAGATATAAGATGCACAACAGAGATAAAGAACAGAACAGGGCAAGCAAATTTGTATTTCAGAAAATGAAGAATATCTTATGCAAAAGTCACTGTCATTGAATGTAAGAAAGTAAGTGTTGAAATGCTACATAGAACCAATTTTGATGTATGGCAGTGAATCGTGGAATGTAAATGGGCAACTTAGGAAGAACTTGGAAGCAACAGAGATATGGTTCCTGAAACAAATGTAGCTATTTCCTTGGACTGCGAGAGTAACAAACAACGATTGCCTGAAAGAGGCTAATGAAACTAGAACATTATATACAGCAATAAGAAAGGGACAAGCAGCTTTCTTTGGTCATGTGACGAGAAGAGAGACATTGGAGAACATCATGACAATTTAAAAGATAAATGGAAAGAGAGGCTGAGGCAGATCAAGAGAAATTATGTTGTATGGATTGAGACAGTGGTATGGAGGAATATCATCATATAGTTGACCCAGAACAACAATGACTGAGATATGTGGAGAGACATGAACACTATGCCAGCTGGCAGGTCACATGATGATGATGATAGTAGAGCTAACAGGTATGCTGGCAGTTAGACTGCTTTACGATCAGTCGGTCCCAGAGGTGTACTGGTCGGGAAAACTTCCATTTCGTCAACGCTGATGATTGATTCCAGGACCATTATGTCGGTAGGCCACTGTGCTAACAACTACAAAGAGACCGGGTCTAAGTGGCGACACCGTGATGTTGTCTGTCTCGCATTCTGAAGGTCATTGGTTCGTTTTTAGACTTCATTGTTCACGTTTAGACCTTCACTGGAAGTTTTTCCATAGACCCACGGGTGTTTTCTCTGGAGTGTCGGGATTCGTGTTTTGTGTGATGCGCCCCGTGGGCGGCTAGCCGTTCAGTGGAGTGACGCCGAGCTGAAGGGTTAAACCCAGGTGCAATGAAGTCGAGAATTTCGACTTTTATGTATAAGCTGTAACTACCCAATAGACCACTACTATTCCGTATGGCGTGCTGCTGGGTGACAAGTGAGCTTACATAATAAGATCTTTGGCGCAGTCACATATGGATGTGGGTCGCGGACTATTTCTCAATGGCTAAAGAGGAACATAGGGGCTTTTGAAATTAAATATCACGGAACAATTCTAAGGACACCATGGATAAAAAGACAGGAAAATATGCACATTCTACCAGATCTGATCATCGAAGAAAACGCAGCAAGATATTTGGGAATCTTGAAAACTTTGACCATATCAAATACAGCAATGGTTTACAACTCAACAAAAAATGTGGCTTAAAACACACACACACACACACACGCACGCACACACACACACACACACGCACACACACACACACACACACACACACGCACACACACACACACACACAAAACAGCAATGGAAGGCATTGTTCCTGGAAGACGAGGCAAGGGTCGACAAGAGCAATAAAACATTAAGACATCCAAGGCATGAAAATGAGTGAATAAAAGAAACAGTTCAGGGATCGAACGCCCTTCCAGCAAATTAAAAGCAGGCTGCGGTCAGAATGACGTTCTTCAAAGGATATCCTACTTGATCGTGATGATGGTGATCATGATGGTGATGGTTATCATGATGGGGATGGTGATCATGATGGTGATGGTGATCATGATGGTGACGGTGGTGGTGATCATGCTAGTGACGGTGGTGATGATCATGATGGTGACCGTGATGGTGATCATGATGTTGACGGTGATGGTGATCATGATGGTGACGGTGGTGGTGATCATGATGGTGACGGTGGTGGTGATCATGATGGTGACGGTGGTGGTGATCATGCTAGTGACGATGGTGATGATCATGATGGTGACGGTGGTGGTGATCATGATGGTGACGGTGGTGGTGATTATGCTAGTAACGATGGTGATGATCATGATGGTGACGGTAGTGGTGAACATGCTAGTGACGATGGTGATGATCATGATGGTGACGGTGGTGGTGATCATGATGGTGACGGTGATGGTGATCATGATAGTGACGGCGGTGGTGATGGTGACGGTGGTGATGATCATGATGGTGACGGTGTTGGAGATCATGATGGTGACGGTGATCATGACGGTGACGGTGATCATGATGGTGACGGTGATCATGTTGGTGACGGTGATCATGATGGTGACGGTGATCATGTTGGTGACGGTGATCATGATGGTGACGGTGATGGTGATCATGATGGTGACGGTGATCATGATCATGACGGTGATCATGATGGTGACGGTGATCATGTTGGTGACGGTGATCATGATGGTGACGGTTATCATGATGGTGACGGTGATCCTGATGGTGACGGTGATCATGATGGTGACGGTGATGGTGATCATGATGGTGACGGTGATCATGATGGTGACGGTGATCATGTTGGTGACGGTGATCATGATCATGACGGTGATCATGATGGTGACGGTGATCATGTTGGTGACGGTGATCATGATGGTGACGGTGATCATGATGGTGACGGTGATCATGATGGTGACGGTGATCATGATGGTGACGGTGATCATGATGGTGATGGTGATCATGATGGTGATGGTGATCATGATGGTGACGGTGATCATGATGGTGACGGTGATCATGATGGTGACGGTAGTGGTGAACATGCTAGTGACGGTGGTGATGATCATGATGGTGACGGTGGTGGTGATCATGATGGTGACGGTGGTGGTGATCATGCTAGTGACGATGGAGATGATCATGATGGTGACGGTGGTGGTGATCATGATGGTGACGGTGGTGGTGATGGTGACGGTGGTGATAACCATGATGGTGACGGTTATGGTGATCATGATGGTGACGGTGATCATTTTGGTGACGGTGATCATGATGGTGACGGTGATCATGATGGTGACGGTGATCATGATGGTGACGGTGGTGGTGATCATGATGGTGACGGTGATGGTGATCATGATGGTGACGGTGGTGGTGATGGTGACGGTGGTGATGATCATGATGGTGACGGTGATGGTGATCATGATGGTGACGGTGATCATTTTGGTGACGGTGATCATGATGGTGACGGTGATCATGATGGTGATGGTGATCATGATGGTGACGGTGATCATGTTGGTGACGGTGATCATGATGGTGACGGTAATCATGATGGTGACGGCGGGGTTGATCATGATGGTGACGGTTGGGGGTGATCATGATGGTGACCGTGGCGGTGATCATGATGGTGACGGTGATCATGATGGTGATGGTGATGGTAGTGGTGATCATGATGGTGACGATGGTGATGATTATGATGGTGACAGAGATGGTGATAATGATGGTGACGGTGGTAGTGATCATGCTAATGACGGTAGTGATAATCATGATGGTGACGATGATCATGATGGAGACGGTGGTGATGATCATGATAGTGATGGTTGTGGTGATCATGCTAGTGACAGTGGTGATGATCATGATGGTGATGGTGGTGATGATCATGATGGTGGCGGTGGTGGTGATTATAATAGTGACGGTGGTGATGATTATGATGGTGACGGCGATCATGATGGTGATGGTGATCATGATAGTGACGGTGATCATGATAGTGACGGTGATCATGATAGTGACGGTGATTATGATAGTGACGGTGGGGGTGATAATGATGGTGACGGTGGGGGTGATCATGATGGTGACGGTGATCATGATGATAATGGTGATCATTATAGTGACGGTGATCATGATGCTGACGGTGATCATGATAGTGACGGTGGTGATGATCATGATGGTTATGGTGGTGGTGAAAATGATAGTGACGGTGGTGATGATTATGATAGTGACGGTGATCATGATGGTGACGGTGATCATGATGGCGACGGTGATCATGATAGTGACGGTGATCATGATAGTGACGGTGATCATGATAGTGACGGTGATTATGATAGTGACGGTGGGGGTGATAATGATGGTGACGGTGGGGGTGATCATGATGGTGACGGTGATCATGATGATAATGGTGATCATTATAGTGACGGTGATCATGATGCTGACGGTGATCATGATAGTGACGGTGGTGATGATCATGATGGTTATGGTGGTGGTGAAAATGATAGTGACGGTGGTGATGATCATGATGGTGACGGTGATGGTAATCATGATGGTGACGGTGATGGTGATCATGATGGTGACGGTGGTGGTGATCATGATGGTGGTGGTGATAATGCTAGCGAGGGTGGTGGTGATCATGATGGTGATGGTGATCATGCTAGTGACGTTGCTGATGATCATGATATTGATGGTGATCATGAAGGTGACGGTGGTGGTGATCATGATGGTGACGGTGGTGGTGATCATGATGGTGACGGTGGTGGTGATCATGATTGTGACGGTGGTGGTGATCATGATGGTGATGGTGATCATGATGGTGACGGTGGTGGTGATCATGATGGTGATGGTGATCATGTTAGTGACGGTGGTGGTGATCATGCTAGTGACGGTGGTGGTGACCATGTTAGTGACGGTGGTGGTGATCATTATGGTGGTGATGATCATGCTAGTGACGGTGGTGGTGATCATGTTAGTGACGGTGCTGGTGATCATGATGGTGGTGGTGATCATGCTAGTGACGGTGGTTGTGATCATGATGGTGGTGGTGATCATGCTAGTGACGGTGGTGATGATCATGTTAGTGACGGTGGTGGTGATCATGATATTGATGGTGGTGGTTGTGGCGCTGCTGCTTCTGGTTATGGTGGGCGTGGTTGTTATTCAGTGGACAAATCACCGCGAGATTTAGAACGAATGGAGAAAGCTAAGTACTTCAGCGCAATAATTTTCCAGCATATTATTAAAATAGTTTAAACACCGAATAAGATATCTACATTGGCACGTGAATCATAGTGCATTTGTTGAACTTTCATTGTTTAGATCGTTGAACTAGCCTTCATCTTCTTCTCCTCCTCTTCCTTCATTTTCTTTCTCCTCATCCTCATCGTCTTCTTCTTGTTTTCTTTCTTCCTCTCTTCCTCCTCTTCCTCCTCTCTTCTTTTGCTTCTATCTCCACTTTCTCTTCTCCTCCTCCTCCTTCGTCTTCTTGTTCTTCCTCTTCTTTTCTTCCTTCTCCTTCTCTTTCTCTCCTTGGTTTCTTCTTCTTCTTCTTCTTCTTCTTCTTCTTCTTCTTCTTCTTCTTCTTCTTCTTCTTCTTCTTCTTCTTCTTCTTTCTTTCTTCTTCTTCTTCTTCTTCTTCTTCTTCTTCTTCTTCTTCTTCTTCTTCTTCTTCTTCTTCTTCTTCTTCTTCTTTGTCAAAGACTCAGGGAAGACCACCCTGAATGAGGGGTCTACCTCAAGTAGATTAGAGGTAACACAGTGCCCCTAAGTGAGGGCAGGGTAGGTGTAGGTGGTAAATAGGAAGGGGAACTATCAAACAGTTCTCTCATGAGACACGGAGGTGTCAACCAGAGAGTAAGCACTCTGGTCACGGCGTAATCACGCCAGCGTGACAGATACAGAGAACTAGACTCAAGAGAGACCACGACTCCAAGCGTGCTGAGTGACGCAGCACGCAGAAGCCGAAGTACGCACAAGGTCACTCCGCGTATCGTGTAATCAGCACGCGGAGATTTCCTCAGACAGGGGACAGACTTTGTAGTGAGCGCATCGCTTAGCGTCGATGCGTATTCTTTAGCCAGTAGATAGAATTAGCAATAGGGTTAGGAACGACTAGTGATAGGCAATTCTGTGGTGTATTCATGTGTGATTTATTAGCGACCGTTTTTGTGCATTGATGTAATGTAAAGAGCCTGTGGCAATAAAATGTATAATCAATACCTCTCGTACGACTGACAAATCTTTTGTGTGGTGCGAGAGAAGTTATCCCGTAATGCCTGAAGCATCGGTTGCTGACAGGCAAGGATAAAGTGGTGTCAGAAGTGTGGCTTGGACAATTGTTCAAGCTAAAACACTCACCCACGGCTCTAAAATAGTATTACGGCTAGATAATCACAGGGTTTAGTTTATGTTAGTGACAATGGCGTGTGCAGACAGAACAAAGTGCGAGCTGTGCCCATCGTGACCAAATTAATGTTTATTTATGCTTATTAGATTATTTTGTGCTTATGAACATGTTTTCTTCTGATTTGTAAGTATTATTATTATTGTTTTGTATCATTTATTTCTATAATTACTTATTTGTTTATAAATATTTGTCAAAAATGATTTACGGCGGAGCAATACACAAGAATGAGCCGGCGACAGTATTGATTTTTCCAATCTAAAAATAGCGCTGCGCCGATGACGTATCGCGACTGACAAACAGCTGCCCTACGCCATTTGCATTCAGCGAACGATTGTTTACAGATCGCCAAACGGCTGCTCGCCTAAATCTGTGGCTTATATTGAAGATTATTTAATTATACGAGTTATTTATTGAATATATTTAGTTATTTAAACATTATTATTACTTTTATTATTTTTTGGGCATGTTATGAGAAGAAATGATTTGGAGAACTTGGTGACAACTGGTAAGATCGAGGGGAACAGACCAAGGGGAAGACCTAGAAACAAGTATCTGGATGGCTTGGCCTTGTGGCATGGTCGAGACAGAAACACGGAACTGATCCACGACTCTGTTGATCGAGTGAGATGGCAGAACATGACCGCCCACGCTTACCGGCATGGCACATGATGGATGGATGGATTACTTTTATATTTATTTCAAAGCATTTATTTATTTATTTGAAGATTGTTTCTATTTGTTACCGTCACGATGGCACTACTTTTGCTATGCAAATAAGACTCGGTCTGCACATCACTCCCATAGATTAAACGACATAGTTAGGAAGGCAGAAGACGTTAGAACGAAGACAGGACAGTGACATTTATTATTAATTAAACCACATTGTATTGTCCTGGGGCATGTAATTGTACAAAATTGTCTAAAATTATGTATCGTTTACAAGTGGTTAATTGTTGATGCTCTTGATAACCAGGCAGAACAACAGCTGGTCATAAGCATAACGCAAGCTGTGTGTGGTATTGCCAGACGATTGGACTTGAGGTGCCAAACGATTGTACATGATTGATCTGGAATGTTAAGATGAGTATACCCAAATGATTTTGCATGCAATATGATTAATAATGCATCTCTTTTTCAGCGTGTAATGTATTAGCATATTGTTTGTGATCTGGTTTTCAGGTTGTAATCTAAGAATATTTTTGTACTCAGGGATTGAAAAACCTAACATATCTAATATAAATAAGGGAATAAATATTTGAGTGCCTATCAACTATAGCTAATTTCCCAACAACATGGCAACATTAGCTGATTTCATAAAAGCAGGCAAGGAATTAGAATACACAGGAAAGGACTTAGAGCAATATGCTGATCAGAAATTTAGGGAAGCAAAAGAGGCTGAGAGAGATGAACGTGCACGAGAAAGACAACATCAAAAGGAGATTGTAGAACTAGCTGAGATAACAAAACAAAAGGAATTAGAGATAAAACACAAAGAGGCACAAGTGGCTGAAGAAACTAAACAAAGACAATTAGAACAAGATAATGAGATTAAGCAAAAACAATTAGAACATGATAAGGAAATTAAACAAAAAGAATTAGAATTAAAGCAAAAACAATTAGATCAGGAGAGAGAATTAAAGCAAAGAGAGATAGATGAAATGGCAAGAGTAAAAGAAAAACACATACAAGTTGAATCAGAGACACAGTTAAAGATGAAAGGTATGGATGTAGATTCACACTTAGAGATCTCCGCTACAAAACTAAGAAGTCAACAAGAAGAAAATAAATTTAATAAGTACAAAAACATTATTAAGCCATTCTGTAAAGAAGATTCCATATCAGCCTGCACAGAAAATGTCGAGTATCAGCTGAAATACCACCAAGTACCAATCGATATGTGGGCCATGATCTACATGAAGAATCTCAGTGGGGAGCCCCTTAAAGTGATAGAATCAATACCAACTGACCTTAGATCTAACTATCAGTACATCCACGATAGGATAATGCAACATTTCTTACTTGATGCCCCTGGGTATCAAGTGCAATTTTCAAATTTAAAACCAAAACCAAGTGAGACTTTCATTGATTATGTCTCAAATGTCCAAAGCGTACTAAATAGATGGCTTAACGCAGCAAATATAGGAAAGGACTTTGAAAAACTTAAAAATTTGATAGCCATGGATAAAGTCATAGCCACAATACCATCTCCTTTCGCTAAATTCCTTCAGCAGTCAGATATAGAAACCATAGAACAATTTGAGAAAAAAGGCTCAGCATATTTTTCCTCAAATAGGGATATTTTTAAAACATCTAATATCGACTCTGAAATAGTCTCTTTTGTTAAGGACCAACCAAAAAGCTATCGTAGCAGTAAAAAAACTATTTCAGAGAGTCGACAAGAAAGATCAGAAAGTGTCAAAATGTGTATATTGCCAACTTTTTCATGATACTTATTATATGTGTGATAAAGCACCAAACTATCCGACACATCTTGAGATGGTCATTAAGAAACAACAAAACAAGAGAACTGCATACAGGCGTGCAGTCAAATGCTTCTTCTGTTCTAGCTACGGCCATTATTCTAATAAGTGCCTGGGCCGCCAAAGAATGAAGGCCAACAATGCAATTTTGATTGATACATCTTCTGATAGTGGAAGTGAGACTGAGTGTGACGTCAAAAATGAATTACCTTTTAACCAATCTGAAGATGTTTGTTGTGTAAACGATATTTTATGCTTTGATAATTGTGAGCGATGTCACCAATTTCATGCAGACGGAAAATTAGAATGTGGTCACTTTGTAACATCCTCCTTTGAGAATGCAAACGCAGCTGTAGCCTCCAGAGGCAATTTGATGTTTCACACTGCATTGGTCAATGATAAGCCATGCCGATGTTTGCTTGACAGTGGTAGCTCTATTATTGGGGTAAAAAAGGAACTGGTTGATCCAAAAGATTATACTGGTGACTCTGTAAAATGCCGTACTTTTTCTGGAAATATAGAAACCTATCCTCTGGCAAGAGTCCGGATAAACACACCATTCCTTTCTGGTACCTTTACATGTGCAATACTAGACAACCCTTGTACTGAGTTAATTCTTGGGTGTCTACCCCAGCTAAGACACTGCACAGATGAAGAAATATCTGCGTGGGAGGAGAAGAATAGACTCACTCCAGTGAACAAGGCAGATATCCTCGATCACAATCCAGACAACAGTGCTAGACCCATAATTCTTGAACCTGGTCAAGATGTATTGCTATTACTACCTGACAAACGTAATAATATGACAACTTCATGGCAAGGGCCTTTCAATGTGATACATAAACTTTCAGATGTCGACTATGAAATATCGATAAACGGACACTTAAAGATATTTCATATCAACATGTTGAAAACTTACTTTTCACGACAAGAGACAGATTTAGAGACAGACGAACACAATGCACCCACACCTATGGATGAGACGACAGACGTACACAACGCAACTACACTAGTTAGCGAGACTGGCAAATCCGACGAGATGCATACACTTAGTGAGTTTACAGAAAACGCACTTAGCACCACAACCGTACTGAATCAGGTAGACGACGACGGGATGGAACTACATGTTCCAATTGTAGAGAAGACTGCGACCTTAGATTCTATACGGTTAGAACAGGGACTGACAGACGAGCAACGACGACAGACAATAGAATTAATAACAGAGTATAAGGACATATTTTCCGACATTCCAGGTAGGACGGACAGGATCGAGCACTCCATTCTTCTTTCGGACTCTAAGCCTATCAAATGCAGGCCGTACTCTATCCCACTTAGCTATAGAGGAAATCTAAATAAGGAAATTCTGAACTTAGAAGCTAGTGGAATCATTCAAAAATCTACATCAGAGTACTCCTTTCCAATCGTCCTGGTCAAGAAAAAAGACTCCACAATTCGTCTTTGTGTGGACTATAGAAAACTCAACAATGTCACTAAGATCGACGCAGAACCAATTCCTTCCTGCGAAGATCTTATTCTTGATATGTCCACCTCCAAAATCTTTTCTAAATTAGATCTTACTAAGGGATATTGGCAGGTCCCTATGCAGACTCAACCCATCCATCTTACTGCATTCTCAACACCTTTAGGTCTATACGAGTGGCGGTTTCTGCCTTTCGGACTTCGTAACGCTCCTGCCACGTTCGTACGCTTAACTAGAGATTTACTACATGGAGTGACGAATACTGTGAAATATATAGATGATATTTGTGTCCTTACAGAGGACTGGACAACACACTTACTGAAACTTAGACATGTCTTCGATAGGTTGCAACTCTTCGGTCTCACGGTCAAACCGAGCAAAGTTGAATGGGGCCTACAAGAAATTGATTTTTTGGGTCATGTCATTTCACATGGACAACTAAAAACTGACAATAGAATTATTACTAAAATTATGAACCTGACCATGCCAACAACAAAAAAGCAGGTCAAAAGTCTTTTAGGTTTAGTAAATTATTATAGTAAGTTCATACCGAACTTAGCTGAAATTACAAGTGTATTTTCAAATGTTTTAAAAGCATCAGTGAAATTAGATGTCAAAGATGCATTATTAATTTCTGCATTGTCAAAATTGAAAATCCTATTTAGTAATGTACCAATCCTCCGTTTGCCTAATCCTAGGCTCGTTTATTATCTTAGGACAGATGCCAGCAGGATTTCCATCGCTGCAGTACTAGGCCAGTTTTATGATGGCATCTTCCAGCCCATTTGCTACGTGAGCCGCAAGATCACACCTGCTGAGTCCAGATATTCCATATCAGAGTTGGAAGCCCTAAGCGTCATCTATTCGGTGAGGAAGTTGCATCGATTTCTAGCGGGCAATCACTTCATAGTCCAGACCGATAATTCCCCTATCACGGTCATACAAAGTGGGGTGCATCGCAACGACCGAATTTACAGGTGGTCACTAATATTACAGAATTATACTTTTCGTATAGAGCATATTAAGGGTAGGGATAACATTCTTGCTGATACCCTTAGTCGACCATCTGAGGTAGAAATACCTGATATCCCACATGAAAAGGTAGTGTAAGAAATGTTAAGTTAGTACACTTAAAATATCCTGTGTAAAATATCATATGTATTACATAGACATCACGATCAGGACTGTGTGCTAAGAACAGTGAACTACCATGTGTCCGTAGTCAGCAGAATAAGAACTGTGCTCCAAGAACAAGTTGATCACTGTGTGTACATAGACAGCTCGTTACGTACTATGCTCCATTTGGTTGCCGGTGAATCACCTGTGTTAATGTGGAAGAACAGTGTCAGAACAATGCATAAAGAACAGACACGAATATACTCGTCTACGACACCAGCGGACTCTGCGAGTGGAAGAATACCCATAACACACAAGTATGACTGTGTAGTGTAATTAGTATACCCAGGATAGTTGTGTATATATAAACTATGCCAACGAAAGCAATTTCTATACATTATGGCAACCACTAACCTGAGGTAGATAAATACCATGTATATATATATATATATATATTGTGATATGTAATATAACGGTTTTAAGATAGTGGTAAATTATAGTTAGATTAGTTACTTTAACATAGAGTTAGATTAGATTTAGGGAATATAATAGATTTTTTTTTTTTTTAGTTTAAATAAATCATTAATGTACCCACTTACTTAGCAGAAAAGTAGATTAGGATAGGACTATAAATTTATTAACAGCTCATTAAACTCTAGGATAAAAAGTTTAGATAACAACAGCACCATTTAGTTTAGATAACAACAACACCATTTAGTTTAAGATAGGAACAGTACCATTTAGTTCATTTCATTTCACTTGATTTCATTCCATCTTTATGAACATGTTAACAACCTCATCATTTAGAATTAAAATTAGGTTATAATTTATAGGATAAAGTGGTATAGGATAAAAATATCATACATTTAACATACATCATTTACACCAGATATAGTAAAAATATCAATCATATTTCTTTTCATTGAAACATTAAAACATTAGTTATAATTTTGTGACATTTCACATTTCCCATTTCAGAAAGGTACATAACTCATCTCACACCATTTTCATTTTTTTAGATAGTTAGATTATTTCCCTTAAATTAGATTAATTGTGTACAACAAATTAATATATATATGTTTATAGAAGTAGTAGTATTTTAGGAGAATATAGGGTTTAATAATATCAGGGTTCAAACTATCAACCCTATTTCATCCATGTAAATATTTTGTAAATACATGACTCGTGCAGTAAGTCACGCACAGTCATTAAGCTCAACTTTTTTCAAACTGAGCCAAACTTGTACAGTGTCACTTCAAGGGTTTTAAAATATTAGAATGAAAGATGTGTGACAAAAATGTGAAAGTGAGAGAATAGGAGGATGAAAAATGTGTGACAGAAGTGTGAAAGTGAGAGAAAATGGAAAATATACAAGGGAGAGTGAGGACGACCAGCGGATTTTTTCTGCCGCTCAGCGCGACTTTTTATTATTTGTCTGCGTCAAGCGTTTGCTTTCAATGTTGAAATGTACCGTCCTGAATGTGTAGTTTAGTGTAAACCTTAGAAAAGTATTTTAAGTCTCATAAGACGGAAACGTAGTCACGAATTAGTGTGATACACTTGTTTGTGGCCACATTTAACCGAATTATGGCACTTGAAAACTATCTTACTTACATATTATAGACAGACACACATGTTAGAAGGTAAAGTATATTATTATATAGATCCAATCACGCAAACAACCAGGAAAACAAACATATAAATAACATACATTTTTTAGAACAAAGGGAGATAACTCCGGGTCAGGGGACACAATAGACAACGAAACACTAACTTAACAGTGGAAGATAACTTTACACGCGGAAGCGAGATAGGTAAAGCCTGTCGCACACAACTTGTGCAAGGGTTGTTTAATATTATATGGGGGACATGAAGCAATTCATGTGTTGACCCTAAGAAAGTCAACTTTGTATGGGTAGTGAGTTAATTTGCTATTTGAGGGCAGGTCTTATAAGACAATGGTCCGGTTCAGACAAACCTCTAATTAATATAATATTGCGATTGAGAAGAGGGCTCACGCCAACCAGACAAGTGTGTGGCGATCACCAGTAGCCAAGTAAAGTGAGACTACATTGTGACAATAGTCAGTAGAAGTCTATTGAGTTACCCAGAACCAAGTTAGTCTTTGACAAAAATTAGAAACACTAATTTTTTAGAAACCTCTTGCGTCACAACCATGAGTCAAAGTTTGTAACGCAACACAGGAGGGGAGGGTGTGTGTCAAAGACTCAGGGAAGACCACCCTGAATGAGTGGTCTACCTCAAGTAGATTAGAGGTAACACAGTGCCCCTAAGTGAGGGCAGGGTAGGTGTAGATGGTAAATAGGAAGGGGAACTATCAAACAGTTCTCTCATGAGACACGGAGGTGTCAACCAGAGAGTAAGCACTCTGGTCACGGCGTAATCACGCCAGCGTGACAGATACAGAGAACTAGACTCAAGAGAGACCACGACTCCAAGCGTGCTGAGTGACGCAGCACGCAGAAGCCGAAGTACGCACAAGGTCACTCCGCGTACCGTGTAATCAGCACGCGGAGATTTCCTCAGACAGGGGACAGACTTTGTAGTGAGCGCATCGCTTAGCGTCGATGCGTATTCTTTAGCCAGTAGATAGAATTAGCAATAGGGTTAGGAACGACTAGTGATAGGCAATTCTGTGGTGTATTCATGTGTGATTTATTAGCGACCGTTTTTGTGCATTGATGTAATGTAAAGAGCCTGTGGCAATAAAATGTATAATCAATACCTCTCGTACGACTGACAAATCTTTTGTGTGGTGCGAGAGAAGTTATCCCGTAAAGCCTGAAGCATCGGTTGCTGACATTCTTCTTCTTCTTCTTCTTCTTCTTCTTCTTCTTCTTCTTCTTCTTCTTCTTCTTCTTCTTCTTCTTCTTCTTCTTCTTCTTCTTCTTCTTCTTCTTCTTCTTCTTCTTCTTCTTCTTCTTCTTCTTCTTCTTCTTCTCCTTCTTCTTCTTCTTCTCCACCTCTTCTTTCTTCTCCTCCTCCTCTTTCTTCTTCTTCTTCCTCTTCCCTTCTTCTACTTCACTTTTTTTTCTCTTCCTCCTCTTCCTTCTCCAAAACAGGGTAATCAGCCCCACACAAATAGTCCTCAGTGGTCTAGGCTATGTAGGTACTAATCTGTGCTTGCCTCATAAAGCGATGTGTCGCATCAGAATGAAAAGATATACCCAGTGGTTGACTGATGTCGGTGTGTACACGTCACTGGCAGACAGACAGGCAGATCAGACCGCTCGATGAATAAACAAAGCAGGCAGACTGACATACAGATAGACAGACCGACAGTGCACTGTGCAGAAATCAAATTTCCACTCTTTAACCCAGCAAGAAATCATTACCGTGTGCATTAAATTAGCGTAAAATTATCACCGTATTATTAAATCCCCATGTATTTATTACTGTATGCATTAAAGTGGTGTGAATGTAATACGTTGGGCGTTTGACTTGACATTTCACACATTTTCAGGCAGGGGACAGGCGTGTAAAGTGTTCTTTTGTGAAAATTAACAACAAATGTGTGTTCATTCAAGCATTGGATAGACATACCGTTTTTCTGTATTGTGTTAATCCCATGCTAATCCTTTTAACCAAAGAAGTAAGCAGCCGGGAACTAAAAGGCACAATGAACGCTATCCCGACATATCGTTAAAATTAAATAAATTGGCACGCGTGTATAGTACTGTCAGTGCTTGTTATCTATACTGCATGCACAGAACAGTGACAACAAACACGGAAAGGACTCTTTCACACCCCTTGAGATGTAATGGGTATATGGTGCTAATCGCTAGTGCAATCGTAAAATAAAAAGTGTTGGGTGGCTTTACAAACTGCATCACAATGACATAAATACGTGTAGCCAATATGTTACATTACACAATCAAGTGTCATATAGGACGTAGTCAAGCCCAGCATTTTTGGTTGTTCGTGATTCCTAGTAAAGTTTACGTTCAGTAGTTTGCCATTTCTTTCTGAACGATCAACACCCATATCATTTCATAAAAAACAACGCAAGGCGGCCTGCTGCCAAATCGCCCACAGCTGTGTTTCGAACGCGGGTATTCGTGATTAAGAACTGCGTCCTTGACCCCTTCGCCACGGCGCAGACCATAGCTGTTAGTGCAGTGGTTCTCAACCGGTGGGGAATCCCTCCCCCCCCCCCTCAGGGGGAATTTTAGAGGGTTTCCATGGAGGGGGGGGGGAGAATTAAGATTATTTCAAGATCGCGTTAATACAAGAACCGATTACTTGGTATTGTTTGTCCCTTCATACTGTACGGTTCTGTGCATCTCACCCTTCTAAAATCCAATTTATAAAGTAAGTATACCCATAAATCATGTTTTATGTGAATGTCTAGACTTGTTTTAGTATGTGCTATTAAATTTAGCTTCCATTATTACGTATATTGTGTAGGGGCGGGGCGGGATTTTTAGGTAGGAAATACGGAAGGAGGAATGACGTTCTGAAAATATGGTAAAGGGGAGCACGGGCCAAAAAAGTTTGAGAACCACTGTGTTAGTGTATTATTAGTATTAATATTAGTATTATTGTCATCATCATTCATAACTAGTTATGTTATGCTACGTAGTATTAATATTATTACCATTGTCATCAACATGCATAACTAGATCTGTTATGCTATGTCGAACGACATCACGGCACATTAGGCATTCCAAAGGCGTGCTTAGTCTTCCGATGGAGCAGACATTTCAAAGTATTTCTGTTGACTGTTCGTTTAACTGATTAAGTGCCAAAGGATAATATATTGCCAGATTTGACCTTCCATTTGGACAGAAGGACGATACATCGCCATACAACGATCATCGTGTTATGTATTGTATTTGGTGGTATCTTCTACAGTTCCAATGTTCCGTGAACAGAAATTCGGATGGAGATCATCATGACCGAATGGTTAAGAGCGCTCGTTCTCCAGCATCCGGTGTGAAGGTGCTGAGGTAGCGGGTTCAACCCTTACACCTGTCAGACCAAAATGTTGACTTCTCGTCATTGACTTGGGAAAGTAAATTACAAGTATCTCTGAAGTCGGAGTGGGTTTGCCTGATGGCGAGGGAAACTGGTAATAGACAAAGCAAATCCACACGCAAAAATCAATCCAGGTTACTAGAAATAGTAGCAAGTGTATGGACTACGCTTGAGTTGTTCTAAGCAAGCGAACGAAACAAAAAATAAATCACATTATACAATGTGTATTTTTAATAACTGCAGTTTTTGAAAATATTGCCGGTCCAAGTTTTGTATTCACCATCTGTAAAATTCGTGCAACATAATAGGTATACACAAAACTTGGACCGGCAATATTTTCAAACATTGCACAGTCATTAAAAACACACCCTATACTTGTTCATTTGATTGCGCACGACGTTTGGCCCAAACTTACTGTTTGTTTGGCATTGAATTAGTTAAGGAGTTGGAGACATAATTGTTCAGACGGACAAATAAGTGTTTTGACACATGATTGAAACATAAGTGTTTAGACTCAAAACAAATTAATGTTAAATAAAGCAAATGTAACAACTAAATATTTACTCTCATTTTGTAATGGCGAAATTCACCTAACTACATATAAAAAATAATATCGGACAGGGGGAGGGGAGAGAGAATTGGGGGGGGGGGGGGTCTGGGTCTCCGCTGTTAACCTCGTATTTGTATATTTGTATCTGCACTGGTGACAATATTACAGCCTCGGAAATACGATTGCCGAACCTACTTGTTAGCTCTGTCGTTTCGCAGCCTTATTATTATTATTATTATTATTATTATTATTATTATTATTATTATTATTATTATTATTCATTGTCGTTGTCGTGCTTCTTCTTCTTCTTCTTCTTCTTCTTCTTCTTCTTCTTCTTCTTCTTCTTCTTCTTCTTCTTCTTCTTCTTCTTCTTCTTCTTCTTCTTCTTCTTCTTCTTCTTCTTCTTCTTCTTCTTCTTCTTCTTCTTGTAACAGGGTAACAGGACACGAATGCAACTGAAGGAACTCGCTTAGTAGAAATAGTATGAGTTTATTGTCATAGGCATGTCGTTCATCAAAAAGGTATCTTCATTTTACATGTACATCCTGCTTGGCTGAGAACTGGGTCGCAACTAATCTCTATCCTGCCCCTACGTCAACGTGTGAGCGTCCCTAGATACCTAACTACTGGGTGCTCACGCGTGCATCAGCTAATAGATCTGTTTTCCCTTTGCACGCCATGCCCACTAAACCCCTTGAACAGAGGTACTCTGTTATATTTCCTCTCTACCCTCAACAAGACTTTTCCCCGAAAAGTCTTAATCCCAACCTAAATCTACAACCCCCTTGTTATACTTCAAGATGACTACCCGCTAAGTCTATATTCTTACCCATCTTACCCCAAATAATCTAATAGCAACCGTTATTCTCCCAACCACAAAATCACAAGCAAGCCAATTACATGTTTTAAACAACTTTAACCTGGCTCCCTCCTAACCACTGAGTTTTATTCATTACTCTTTCTACTCCTACAACTCTATTAGTACTATTACTCTACTACTTATATCTTATAGCCACCCGCTATGATCTCTAACACTTCTTCGTGAACTTATACTTCTTCTTCGTTCACCACCAACATTACATCTTAATTTATTTATTTCATATGTTTCCATCGCACATTCTACATTACAAGATCTCACTTTATAAAACAGTTCACAAGCAATCCACCTAGATATTTCATAGATACATATGTCCATCGAAATCATTGGTATATAAACAAAAATTGAAGATTATCATGCGTTATGCAACATATCATATTCTCCCGAACATCAACAACACAGGATAGACAGAGAAATGTTGGGTGCGCATCCAGAAGATAGCAAGAAGTAGTTACATTTATCCTCCCTTGCACTCACAAAACTTTATAAAATAAAGTGTTCCAAAAAAAAACGAATCAAATAATCCCTGATATGCTCTTCAATATGTACATAGTAAATATTATTGTCAAAAGTTACGTCGATCTAAAACTCCCTCTTTATACTCTCAAGATTAAAAATATCTGTATCATTTGTGCGGCCCACAGCAGCCAGTAAAACTTTATAACCGTATCATATCAGTATGTTTTTATGCTGTATCTTTTATTTATAACACTCCTTCCCAAACTTCCATGACTTACTTCTACTTATTTCATGCTGTAACTACAGCGTCCTAAATTAATATTGACAATGTTCATTTACTATGAACAATACTCACTAATACTGTACATATGCTGACAACCACAGCTCCCGTTTTGAGTTAAACCAATCTCCCCAACAATATTAACGCTGACTAGCGCAGCACCTATTACAACCCCCTACATCCCATTATAAACATTATTGTCCATGAGCTTTTTGGACCATATGTGCTGTTATCTACAGCCCCATCTCTGACCACCCCCAGTTAAATTAATCTTCGAAACATGGCCCTCACTCTATGTTTATCTAACTTACCACTACTAACAATGCGAATATGTCTCTCTTTATAGTCTAAAGTCGTTTGCTTATTATTATCTGAACGAAGGCCCCACTCTTTATTTAGAGCAAAATACTAACAGTTTTTCTTCAACAAGTCTTAACTATCATCAACATAATATCTGATTTTTAAACAAGGCAAAATAACTGAAACCATAATTTTTGAGTCAATAAAAACCAAGCGTAATATAAAACAAAACGCACCCCCCCCCCCCCCAATTCATCATTTATCCCCACATTTTCATAATAAAACAAGCATCAACTTAATCAAGATAACATTACTTAGTGTCAACTAACAATACCGGTCTCTTTTATGGACCGGAACTTTACTCGTAAAAGAAGGAAAACACAAGTCCTATTCTAAAATTAAATGGTAATCCTTTTACAAAACCAAGTCAATCAAAATAATATACTATACTATACGTGAAGCATTGAAAAATCATTTTCAATCAAAACTAATTGTCTTCTCGCCAAAAGGAAACTCAACAATCTTAACCAGGCTATCTACTAACCTGTTCTAATAAGTACATACATCTGTAATTTACAGCTACTGTATTTTGTCAAACACAGTGTTAAAAAATGATTTGTCTTCTAACACAGGTCTCACATTTTAAATCATCCTTAATTCATAAAATTTTATCTCCTGCTATCTGCAAAATTTCCTATCAATTTATTTGCCGTACCTCCACTTCCTCGGTAAATCTAGATTTTTTCTATAAGTGCCATTTCTATATCAATGTCTTCATTTTCATGACGAGAACTTATAATGTCCTCCTTCATATTTTCATCAGTGTCTGATCTTTCATCCATTTCTTGTTCTTCTGTATTTACTTTACTAGCTTTTCCAATTTTTTTCGTTCCATGTCCAACCTAATCTGTTTATCCTGATTTCTTAATAGCCTTTCTAAAACTGGGATGTCTTCGTCACTTGATGAACCTTCCCTAATTCTTTTTTGTCTTTTAACTTCCCTTTCTCTTTGTCTATCTATTCTTCTTTTCAGTGCTTGTCTTGTATTCATATACGGGCGTTTACTTCCTCCATAGACTCAACGCTATCAGATCTGTAGCCATTATACCTCTCGTTCTCCTCACTCATCAAAGTTTTTGGTATTGTTTCCGATTGTTCACCCATCACATCATGTAATGGTGGTGTTATCGTTTGTTCTGGTACAAGGGCCGGGGGTATCACATATTTAGCTCGTCTGACGAGTTGTCTGTCTGAATAAAACCCTTCGGAATAGTTATTATCACTTTTCTTGTCTTCTTCATCTCGTCTCAGGTGTTCCACATGTGAACGTGCCAGGTGCCCCGTGATTTGATTCTTAATCTTATATGAAATTGGGCCTAATTTTTCTAAAATATAATACCCTGGAATCCAATAACTATCAAATTTGGAATTTCTTCTATGTTTTTTTATAGTAAACCCTATCGCCTACTTTAAATTCTTGCAGTTGTGTATTTTTGTCTGCATACTTTTTCTGTCTTTCTCTAGCTTTAATTATGTTGCTTCTCAATGTTACGTGTACTTTGTGCATTTCTTGTAAAATCATTTCCTAAAATTCTTCTCCCATATATTTTCGTCGTGGTTTGAGTAAATTGTCAATTGGCAGTATGGGGTCTCTTCCGTATACCAAATAGAATGGTATAAGGACATTTGCATTAATGCCAAATTCCGTTCATCAGTACAAGACGTTAGAGCCTACAGAGGTGCAGATGCTGGCAGTGATCACAATCTATGCATTGCCAAACTAAAAATAAAGCTCAAGACTCTGCACAGATCACCCAGAATTAAGAAAATAAACTCACAGTCCCTACTGACTAAAGAACACCAACTTGCATTTAATTCAGAGGTACGAAGCAGCTATGCTAACAAAGAAAGTATATCGAGCAATGCGAATACTAAAAACAACATTGAAGAAAATTGGAATTTCCTAAAAAGTACCTTGCTAAATGCTGCAACAAACACAGTCGGCTACGTACAAAGACAGAAGAAGAAGTGGCTAAGCGATAACACCTGGACGAAGATACAAGAAAGAAAGCAAGCAAAACTAACACTTCTTTCTGCAAAAGACACATCTACATATGAAACCCATAAGCAAAAATACTCTATGTTGGATAAAGAGGTGAAATCAAACGCACGAAAAGACAAACAGAACTTCATTCACAGCCTGGCCTCCGAAGCCGAAGCAGCTGCCAGAACTGGAAACAACAGAGCCGTATTCCATATCATGAAGCAACTATGCAATCACTCACCTACACCAAATATACCCATCAAAGACAAACAAGGCAATCAATTGTTATCCGATGACCTTCAAAAGCAACGATGGGCAGAACATTTCAAAGAAATATTAAATAGACCGCAGCCTGACACTGTTCCGAACCTGGATGGAGAAATTACTATGCCCCACTAGATGCCTCCTGCGAGTCATTCACCATGGAAGAGATTAAAGCAGCCATCAAAAAATTGAAGAACAACAAAGCTGTTGGTGAAGATGAAATCTCAGGAGAAATGCTCAAAGCAGCAGATGAGAACACCTTACAACGTTTGTTACAGCTGATCAATGAAATCTGGCAAAGCGAATCCCCACCACAACAGTGGATAGATGGTGTAATTTTCAAACTGCCTAAAAAGGGCGATATGTCTGATTGCAATAATTGGCGTGGTATCACTCTATTGTCAGTACCAGGAAAACTTTTTTTGTAGCATGTTACTTGAGAGATTGAAAAAGGCGATAGATGAAAGGCTCAGAGAAGAACAAGCAGGCTTCAGACCAAAACGGTCATGCATAGACCACATTTTCACCCTCAGAATAATAATTGAAGACTCCATAGAATTCCAGTCGAAATTAATCACCAACTTTGTCGACTTTCAAAAAGCCTTCGACAGTATCCACCGTCCTTCACTTTGGAATCTACTTAACATCTATGGTTTTCCTACCAAATATACCAACGTCATAAAATCTTTCTACAAAGAAACACGTTGCTGCGTAAGAACAGAAACAGGCAACTCTGACTGGTTCTCAGTCGAAACAGGAGTGAAACAGGGTTGTGTCTTATCACCGATGCTTTTTGGAATAGCTATCGACTGGGTCATGCGCAAATGCACAAACAACACAAATATGGGTATCCATTGGGTTGACAAAATTCTAGAAGACCTGGACTTTGCCGACGACATAGTGCTTTTGAGTTCAACACACCCGGATGCCCAAGAGAAAATAAACCACCTCCAAAATGTTTCAGGGCAAATTGGTCTCCAAATTAACACCACAAAAACAAAGACTATTGATCTTACCAACAGTTCAGATGACACCAAATTGAACAGCTACGTTCTTGAAAAAGTCAACAGTTTTACATACCTAGGAAGCAAAATGACATCTACAGGGGACTCAACACCAGAAATATCATCTAGAATCGCACTGGCATCTAGTGCCTTCAATAAACTGTCAAACATCTGGAAGTCAAAGACACTCAGCAAACACACAAAACTTAAAATCTTCAACTCCTGTGTGATTCCAGTGTTAACGTATGGATGTGAAAGTTGGAAATCAACGGTAGCTTTAGATAAAAAAAATTAGACAATTTTGAGAACAAATGTCTTAGAAGACTTCTAAACATCCACTGGACAGACTTCAGAACCAATTCGCAAATAAGACAAGAGACTTAGCAAGATACAGTATCCAATTTCATAAGAAGACGCCGTTGGAACTACATCGGTCATGTACTCAGAATGGACAAGTCAAGACTCCCCTATCAAGCCCTCATATGGTCACCAGTAGGGAAAAGAAAACGGGGAAGACCAAGAGAGACCCTGCGTAGAACCATCATTAGAGAAGGCTCATTCAATGGCCAAGTAAATATCCAAGATCTACAACAGGTAGCAGCGAACCGCCAAGCATGGAGAGACAGGACTTCTGCCCTATGCGCCACCTTAGGCTCAAGAGGAAAGACTAACTAACTAAGGACATTTCGATCCAGACCAACCGTCCTATTCCCAGATGACCTCCGAAGTCGTGAATCGTATAGTGTGGTATAGTCCCCAATGCCATACATTACTTCGTGTGTTTCCATTGGACAATTATCCCAATCTAAGAAAGATGATTCACTAAACTATGACTTCAAACTTTTATAACAAACTAAATGCTCAGAAGTTTTCATCGTGCACAATTTTCCATCTGAATTTTTAATTTAACTCTGATTCAGCCCGACGTTATAAAATATAAATTTCCAACTATCATCTTTAAAAAAAAAAATACACATTTCCTCGCCGTCAACTTTTTCGTCAGGAAATTCTATTGAATCAAAATCTACGTATTTACGTCTTGATCAATCTAACTCTTTTCGCTATCCTCTTTCTTCTGAGCGTAATCCTCTCCTAATTATTCTAACGTTTAGAGGCCTCTCTTTCCAGATGGTATCATTCTCTCATTGTCTCACGACCTTCCTACCCAAGTGAAATCCCAGCTCTAAATGTTTTGTTGCCAACTTTTTCATCTCATTGTCGAATGTTGTCATCTTGTGTTACTACCCACACAATCCCTACGCAATAAGAATACTTTCTGGTGCGTTCTCGTGCTCGGGGTTTTTCTAATGTTTTTCTTCTGTCAACTTAGCAGTCTAAACATAATTGTGTATGTCCCCACTTGTCACTCACGATTTCACGATTCATTAAGTCACCGTCAGAACAGTCCTACTTGTATAGGGTGTATTTTTAATGACAGTGCAGTGTTTGAAAATATTACCGGTCCAAGTTTTGTATTCACCCTCTGTAAAGTTCATGCATCATAATAAGTAAATACAAAACTTGGACCGGCAATATTTTAAAACACTGCAGAGTCATTTCAAATACATCCTGTATATGTCGTCAGCTAGCCCACATAGTTATGCTGATGTCGAGGTAGTGCCGTAGTTTCCTTCACGCGACAATTTCTACCTCAACGATTGAACTTTCGTGTAGAAAACATTAGCAAACAATTGACCGTCAACATTACCTAGAAAATCCAACCTATTGCTGGGTTTGATCGCAGCGACCTGCAAGGCCATGCAAATTGTTTTGTTGTTGTTGTTTCTTTTAGTTGATTCCTGACGAAGAATTGTCGAAACGTTCTCCGCTTCTGTCATTGCAGTTGTGTATAGCTAACTTGGCATCTTTCAATTGCTTACACAGCTCGTGGAGGAAAGATGTCCCGCCTAGATTTCAGCTCAGATAGTCCAAATGTGCAGCGATGAATAATGACCTGACAACATCTTAAAATGTCTCTCTGCAAATGGAACATTTCATTACCGATCTTACACAATTCGCTAGTATGTGAGCTTGGAGAGGGGAAGGAGAGTTCTGTCACACAGTTCCCGTTCGTGGAGATTTGCACTTCGGTACCGAATCGGGAACTAAGTCTTCACAATAACCTCACCCCAATAAATGTAAGACATTCACGGGGCTCAATGACCTTCACCCCAATGCATCGGACTTTAAAAGCTGGGGCCCACAACCAACCAACCAATCAATCAGCCAGCCAACCAACTAACCAGCCAGCTAGCTAGCTAACCAACCAGCCAGCCAGCCAAACCAAGCAACAAACAAATGTGCTAGCCAATCAACGAGCCAGCCAGCCAGTTAGCAAACCAACCAACAACAAACCAGCCAACCAATCAATCAACCAATAACAATTTAGTTAACCAACCAGTCAACCAAGCAACCAACCAACCAATCAGACAGCCAGCCATCCTTATTTAATCCACTATGTCATACATCAGTTTTGTACATGAATGAGTTGTGTTGAGTTGAGTTAAAAACCGACATCACTGCACTCAGGAAATTCCCACACGTGCTCATCCCCTCGTTCAACAGCCAGCGAAGAGTCATCCTACTAATCGCTCCCACCGCTATCTAATTAAAAGTTCTCCTGGTCTTCCCTCTCAGTTTTGAGATTCTTCCAGAACCCCTGCCGATCCCCCGTAACCTCATTCTTTCCACATATGGGTTCTCAATCTGTTCCTCCCCCTTCTCCACCTGGTCCCACAAGCGCACGACCACCTCCTCCTTGTCCATAGGCAAAATACCACCAAGAGGTGCATTCCCTGCTAGCCTATCAGCCTGTTCATTCCGCCGTACCCCCGCATGACCAGGGCAAAATATCCATTTGTACAAAATGTCTATTTGAACACGAAATGGTAACTTATATACCTGAGTATCAATCAGTATTTTGTGCGCTATTTTTAGAGCATGATTTGGTTTGACTTCCGAATGTACAACAAACATTCCGAAGCATATCAAACTAATGTACAATGCTTTGTTATGATGATTGTATCAGTTCAATTACATACGAATGCAGATAGATTCAAATTCATATACATTCGAAATCCTGACTATTACAAATGGCAACCAACCAACACATGTGCTAGCCAACCAGCGAGCCAGCCAGCCAGTTAGCTAACCAACATTTGCAGAGCACGTGCCTACCATAGAGTTAACGCAAACACACATCAACTGCATAGTGAAATTAGGAAGGTGAAGGGTAGCAGGTTACAAAGAGTAAGCTCGTGGATGGGGCAAGCCAAGGACATTCTTCAACAGGTGTGTTCACTTGAGGACTTAGAACCTGGCGAGGAGTGGGTACAAGTGCCAACAGATTTCTGTACGTCCTTTTCTGTTTGTATCCAGCTAGACAGGAAATGCAGACAATAAAATCCGGCTGCTGTGGAGTCGGAAGTACAAGCGTTGATAATCAAGAATTCGTTAGACGGTGATGCTGTCATTTAAACAGATGAGTCGGTCGTCCGAGATGTGAGAAGCTCATTGGCCTTTACGGCTCAGGCCAGAGGGAGAGTTGTGAAGGAGGATTCTGGTGGTTTTGTTGAGACCACAAGTAGCCTGACTATGGAAGTCATGGCAGTAAGTAAAGCAATAACATGGATCGAGACACAGACATTCACTAGGGCTGGTTTCCTTAGAAACTCAATGAGCATGCTCAAGATGATAAAGATGGGGTGGATCCGAAGAGAGTGGTTGCTGTCTCTGGAGCGGTCTCAGCTGGCAAATATTAGTTTCATCTTCGTGCCAGGGCATGCGGGAGTACAAGGAAATGTGCAGGATGACAAGCTCGCAGGTAAGGCTACTGTGGAGGGCGGACGCACCATAGACCAGGCTGACATTCTGAATGCTCTACGAGAAGTAAGACTTTTGCGAGAACCAAGTGACGATTGAATCTACAACCATGGCCAGACTGCGAAAACAGCAAATTAAAAGAGGTGTGGCCAAACAAGAACACTACGCAGGAAGCCAAAGAAGATTGATAAACCAATACAGAACTGGTGTCGTTAGCCACTACACGCTGCGGGATTTGCTGAGGAGGGGATCCGAGCACTTATGAACTGAATGGTTCGATGTGCAATGAGGATGATCTGTCAACTAACTAACTAACTAACTAACTAACTAACTAACTAAAAATTGCTTCTTTTTATATGTCATTCATTGGCATCTTGCCGTCTTGACAGACGATAGTTTGTGCTCTAAAAAGGCATAATAACTTTTAACTATGGCGGTAGCGAGTGTGACTGATAAGGCCAATTTGCGCTGTAAATGTCCGTTCACAGTGGGTGCATGTGAACACGTGGTCATTTCCACCATCATGCACCATCTTACGTCTCAAACGCTTGGTGTGTGACTTTTTTGCAATAATTTTCTCCTTTGACTTTATTCCATTTCTGATATTTGCCCTCCATGCAACACGTTCAGCGGCGACTTGCTCCCAATGTGCATTATCAATGCCTGTATCAATCATGTCCCGCTTACACACATCTTTGTATCGTAGTAGAGGCCGACCCTGAGATCTCTTACCCATCTGTAATTCACCAAAAAAGATATCCTTTGGTATTCTACCATCATCCATCCTCCTAAGATGTCCTATCCATCTAAGTCTACGAAGACTGAGCATGGAATAAACTGTCACACAACCTGATCTTTCCAATACTTCAGTATTTGTGATTTTGTCTTGCCACTTAATACCAAGAATTCTTCGCAGACACCGCATATGAAAGCTGTTTAAATTGTTCTCTTGGTGTGAGTAAGTTGTCCAGGTTTCACTGCCATAGAGAAGAGTACTAAGGACACAGGCTTGATAGACAAGGACTTTTGTTTTGACAGTAAGCTTCCTGTTCTCCCAGACTCTTTTTCTTAACCTGTTCATTGTTGTTGCTGCCTTACCAATCCGGATGTTGATTTCCTGATCTAGGGATAATTTGCTATTTACCACTGATCCTAGATATGTAAAATGGTCTACTATCTCTAGTTCGGCGTCGTCAATAAAGATAGATAGTACCCCATGTGCACCTTGTGACATAATCTGTGTCTTCTTTTTGCTAATTGTTAAACCAAATTCAGAACAAGCATTGGAGAATGCAGATAGTAGACATTGCAATTCTTCCTCAGAGTGGGTCGTAACTGCAGCATCATCTGCAAAAAGCAACTCTCTGATCAGTACCCTCCTAATTTTGGTCTTAGCCTTCAATCTCTGAGCATTGTAGAGGCCGCCATCTGAGCGTGAGTGAATGTATATACCACCATCCTGATCACGAAATGCATATTTCAGTAGAAGTGAAAAGTATATTCCAAAGAGGGTGGGAGCTAGTACACAACCTTGCTTAACTCCACTCTTGATTTCAAATTCTTCAGAAGTTGCACCATCAAACTTGATTATACCCTTCATGCCTGTGTGGAACGATTCCACAATGGACAGAAGAGTTGGTGGGCAGCCAATCTTCTTTAGTGCCTTGAACAGACCCTCACGACTGACCAAATCAAATGCCTTTGTGAGGTCGATGAAGGCAATAAACAGTGGTTGATTCTGTTCACGTCATTTTTCTTGCATTTGTCGCAATGAGAATATCATATCAGTGGTAGACCGGTTCTGTCGAAAGCCACACTGTGATTCGGGGTAGACTTGATCTCCTAGGACTTGAAGTCTGCGCAGAACAATTCTGGCAAATACTTTTCCAACAATACACAGAAGTGAGATACCCCTATAGTTGTTACAGTCGCTCCGATCGCCCTTGTTCTTGTACAGCGTTATGATGTTTGAATCTTTGAAATCCTGTGGGACTTGTCCTTCACGCCAGCATAGCTCTATTAGCTGGTGGATCTGTAGAGTGAGTGTGTCTTGCCCACTCCTGATAACCTCTATTGGAATCCCATCCTTACCTGGAGCCTTGCCAGATGCAAGTTCATTTATAGCACACTTAACTTCTGTTATGGTGGGAAGTGTGTCCAGGTGGTCAAGAGTTGGTAGAGCCTCTATGGCGTTATGGGCATCATCCGCTAGTTTGGTCTCACTTGAGTAAAGCTAGAAATAGTGCTCTACCCATCTGTCCATCTGCTGTTTCTTATCAGTGATGACTTCTCCAGTCAAGGTTTTCAGCGGTGCACTTCTTTTGATCACTGGACCACAGGCTTTCTTTATTCCTTCATACATGCTTCTTATGTCTCCCTTATCACTTGCGATTTGAATGGACTCACATAACTTGATCCAATAATCATTTGCACACTGCCTGGCAGCCTTTTGCACATCCTTCCTAGCTTGCCTTAGCTCACTCAGAGTGTTACGCGTTGGTCTTTCCTTGTTTCTTAAGAGAGCTTTCTTCTTCTTATCAATCAAGGGCTGCAGAGTCTCGCTGTTGGCCGCAAACCAGTCCTGCCTCTTATGATCCACAGTGCCGTAAACCCCTACGGCAGTTTTATAAAGAGTTTCCTTAATTTGACCCCACTTTTCATTTACTGTACAATTTTCTGGTGTATCAGTGAAAGCGTCTTCAAGTTGCTGTTGAAACTGAAAGCACTTTTCAGGATCATGAGTGTTAATAATATTAATCCTGGGGCTAGATTTGTGTTAGCTGTGTAGATTCTCTTTGGTCTCAGTCTAACTCTTGCAACAACCAAAGAATGATCTGTATCACAGTCAGCACTGTGGTAACTACGAGTCAATGATATATGGTTCAGATGTTGTCTCCGTGTGATGATGAAGTCCAGCTGGTGCCAATGGCCGGATCTTGGATGTTTCCATGTGACCTTATGCATCTCTTTTGTTTTAAAAAAAGAGTTTGTAATACATAGGTCATTACTGGTGCAATGCTCCAGCAGCCTTTGCCCATTTTCATTCATGCGACCGATGTTGTATTTTCCAAGGGACACTGGCCATGAACTCGAGTCCTTGCCCACACGAGCATTGAAATCACCGAGCATATAAATGTAGTCAGATTTTGGAACTGCCTTGATCACGGAGTCTAACTCCTCATAGAACAAATCCTTCACATCATCAGAGGAATCGAGTGTCGGTGCATATGCAGTAATAATGGTGGCAAACCCACAAGAGGTTGCCAAGCGCAGGGATAATAGTCTTTCATTTCCTCCTGCTGGAATTTCAATCATTCCCAGTAGCGAATTCTTCACTGCAAAGCCCACACCGTGTTGCCTTTTTTCTGCCTGCCCTCTACCGTTCCAGAAAAAGGTGTAGTTGTTTTCCCTGAGTGACCCTTCCTCAGCGAGGCGAGTCTCCTGCAGGCCAGCAATATCAATGTTAAGACGATTGAGTTCGGCATCAATCACAGCCGTTTTTCTCACATCGTCAATACTGGTCAAGTCAGTGGAAAATCCTGGAGACATGGTTCTCACGTTCCAGGTTGCAAGCCGTAGCTTGAGGTTTCTATTTTTATTTTTGTTTGTACCTGGTGCATTGGTTTTACAGCCTGCGATTCAGATTTTGTCCTAGCCCCAAGCACCCATTGAAGCAGGCAGGCTGTGGCGGATCAGCACCCAATTGGCTGGGGGCTGCCCAGCTTGAGGCGGGCGGTAGCTGATCAGTGACACCTATAGGTGTCTCCCACCGTCAGAGGCAACGCGTGGCGCCCCATGTCTACGCCAACTGACAAGGACTTATAACCCGTAACAGTTGCCTCTCGCTTTGATTCCGAGACCAGTTAAGACCAGGGATGGAGTTATTGCCTCCCCATAGCACAAAGCCTGGGCTAAAATATAGAGATCATGTGTTGCCCATGCAGCATGATCCCTCTCTCGGCCTGCCTAGTTCACTCCAGAGGAAAGGTAACACCCCTACATCTGGAACAAGACAAGCTGCAGAAGCTGCCGGATCAGCAAAGCAATGCTCTAACTGTCCGCCTGTCGGAGCTTCGATCCTAGACCAGTCGCCAACCAAGGCTTAGGGCCTGGTCTGCCCTGCCATGACAATTTTGTCTTTAGCTTGCATTTCCTCGCACCAGGGTAAGGCTTGTACCCTCCCAATTGCGCTCTTCCGCCCGAAGCCGTTGGCACAATGTGGGGTGTCGGGTTTGGTAAGCGCCGCCCAACGTTCGGCGCTAACAGAAACCAGGTAGTACCGTCTACTGTTATACGGTAGCTCAGTCATATCTGACTAAGACCTGACTGACTTTTCTTTATATGTATATTTATATATACCTGCTTTCTGTCAGCGCCGAATGTTGGGCGGCGCTTACCAAACCCGACACCCCACATTGTTCCAACGGCTTCGGGCGGAAGAGTGCAATTGGGTGGGTACTAGCCTTATCCTGGTGCGAGGAAATGCAACCCAAAGACAAAATAAGTCATGGCAGGGCAGACCAGGCCCTAAGCCTTGGTTGGCAACTGGTCTAGGATCGAAGCTCCGACAGGCGGACAGTTAGAGCATTGCTTTGCTGATCCGGCAGCTTCTGCAGCTTGTCTTGTTCCAGATTATAGGTGTCAACTTTCCTCTGGAGTGAACTAGGCAGGCCGAGAGAGGGATCATGCTGCATGGGCAACACATGATTTATTTATTTTAGCCCAGGCTTTGTGCAATTGGAGAGGCAGTTAAAGCACACACAGAGCGTGAGAGCCGTAAGATGGTGCAAAATGGTGGAAATGACCATGTTTTCACATGCACCTACTGTGGGCAAACATTTGCAGCAAGAATTGACCTTACCAGCCACACTCGCCACTTGTGGGAGCACGTATACACCTCGGAGAAGCAAATGGATCACCATAGTCTGGTTAGAATGAGGCAGCGAGGAGTGACGAGGGGATCTGGCCGACGCTCGACGCTCAGAGGAAAGGCGAGACGGACATATAATCAGATTGCTACTGGAACTATTAGTGTTGGAACTCTTCGCTGGTTGCTGAGGATGGGGACTGAGCGCTTATGGGAATGTCCCGAATGCTGTGATGTCGGTTCCTAGATCAATCAATCAATCATTCAACTCGCCACCGCCATGGATCGTAGTTATTAAGCCTTTTTGAAGCACAATGTACCAAACTATCGTCTGTCAAGACGGAAAGGTGCCAATGAATGTACACTGTTTATTTGTGTAAATATTATTATAACATTTATTCACACTTTATGATCTTACTGTTTATTTGGCGATATCTTGAATGGAGGAACAATTGCCAACCTAGGCCCTATGCCAGTCAGTCTGTGGCTTCCCGCGAGACACAAGCCAACCAACCACCAAACAACCTACCTGTCTACCAGACAATAAACCAAATAATCAACCAACCAAAATCCAAACCAAATAACCCACCAAAATACCAGTTGTGCCAGAGCTAGAGTTGTTAAAAAGTGAAAGATAGTAAGGGATCTGATTTGATTTGGTCTGATTTAACTTTATTTTCACAGGTAACAAAGTGGGCACGCAGGCCCGTCTTACATTCGGCCCTTCCAATCACTCATCTTTTGGTCATCAGTAGTGCACGATACATTCACATAGGAAAAAGAACAAAACATTGTCAAATGAATGTTGTAAACATAAACAATGCATATTACCATGTTATGTGACACATTCCCCACTCACACGCACATCCCCTCACCCACCCACACACACCTCCACCACACACAACCCCACCCATACACAGACACCCCAGGCACACATGCATTCCCCACCCACAGACCCATCAACCGCATACATATCCAACACCCAACACACATCCCCCACCCACACACACCCCTCAACCCACACATCCTCCACTCACCACACCCGCACACCCCCAACCACCTATCCAATCACACATCCCCAACCATACATTCCCCCCAAATACACACAGATCCCCCATTAGCCCACACATCCCGCACCCACAATCACATCCCTCACCCACACATCCATCCCCCACTCACTCGCACATCCCCTTCACATATACACACCTTTCCCACCCACACACACACATCCCCCACACACACATCCTCAACACGCACACACATTCCCCACCCACACACATCTCCCCACACACCCACACATCCCTTAACCACCCACAAACATCTTCCATTCACACACACCCCACAATCCACACATACATCACCCACCCAACCCCACTCACCAACACACACACACACACACACACACACACCACCCACATATCCCCAGACAAAACACACATCCCCTACCCATACACACATCCCCACAACCATCCCCACGCATACACCCATCCCCAACCCATACTCACACGTCCCCCAACCCCCTACGCATACCCTCACACACCCACCCACACATCCCCCATCCACACACACACCCATGACCCACCCAAACATCCCCCACCCACACGTCCCCTATCCACCAACACCCATACACTGCAGCCACCCACCCAAACAGGGAGAGCGAGAGAGAGAGAGAGAGAGAGAGAGAGAGAGAGAGATAAAGGGGGAAAGGGGGGGGGGGGAAGAGGGTGAAATTAAAAGAAAGTCGACGATGTAAAAATGAGCAAATCGAGAAAGCCAGAGAAAAGTGAGAGCGAGAGAGAGAGAGAGAGAGAGAGAGAGAGAGAGAGAGAGAGAGAGAGAGAGAGAGAGAGAGAGAGAGAGAGGATGAAAGGGATGGGGAGGGGAATAGAGAGAGCGTGAGAGAGTGGAAGAGATCCTATAACGAGGGTACCAGAGTAAGAGACATTGCATACAACAATAATTGGCATGATAGTTGCATGTCCTTTGCGGGACGTCGCAGTCAACACCGGCATTTTTAGCTGTTGTGATCTCTTGATAAGTTTGACAAGTTTGCTATTGCTTTCTGAACGACCGGCGCCCATACCATTCCGTAAAATACCAACGCAAGGCGGTGTGCTGCCAAATCGCCAGCAGCTATGTTTCGAACGTGGGTCTGTAGAATTACGAACTGCGCCCGTAACGCCTACGCCACGGAACAGACATAAGTAACATGACGAAATTAAGTATAACAACAACATCAAGATATGTTAATAGTTTCTGTCTTCCCTCTTGCATCCATCATGTGCAGAAGTTAGCGTGTCATCCATTTCGTGTTTATTTCAATTCTATGTTTAGCAGGAATTATTTCTTTTAAACAAAGATATGGAAACTAATCATCAGAAAAACGAATCCAGAAATTTTTTTAAAGAACTGAAGTCAATGAAACGAGGGCACCAACACAACACATATGGCTTAAAAGACAAAAATGGGAATATGATAAATATCAATGAGGAAATGTGCAACACATACTTTGTTGAATTACTAAATTGTGAAGCTCCAAGTAACACTTTCCCACAGGAAGAGCTTCTAACGTGTGAACCACAAATTGAAGAACATGTTTTTGAAGAAATCATATATGTAATAACACCACTTAAAAACAATAAGGCAACTGGGCTGATAGAATTGCTGCTGAATTTATAAAGGCAGGTGGCCATGCATTGCATCTAAAGATATACGAACTAATAATTAAAATCTGGAGGACAGAAGAATTACCCCATGACTGGAAAGAGTCATTATTGATACCTATCTTTAAGGAAGGAGACAAGTTCCAATGTGAAAATTATAGAGGAATATCTCTCCTTTCCATAAGCTGTAAGATACTATCCGCGGTATTACTAAATAGACTTAAACCATATTCAGAAGACATATTAGGTGACTACCAGGCGGGTTTCAAACAAAACAGATCAACAATAGATCAGATATTTATCTAACGACAAATATCCGAGAAAAGATGGGAATATAAAAGAGATCTCCATAACATTTTTGTGGATTTTAAAAAGGCTGAATTTGGAATACCAAGGAAGTTAATCAACATGACCACACTATGCATGGAAGATACTTATAATATAGTAACATATAAAGGCAGGAAATCAGACCTTTTCCAAATAACATCTGGCTTGAAACAGGGTGATGCACTATCGGCACTCCTTTTCAATCTGACTCTAGAGAAAGTTGTAAGGAAGGTAAAGGAGGACTGTGATATTGGAGGAACATCCAAGCTGCTTGGTTATGCAGATGATATAGATATTATAGGGGAAAATGAACAAACGACATTGGAAATATTGACTCACTTAAAGGAAAAAGCTCAACAAATGAGGCTGGTTATCAACCAAGACAAGACAGAATATATGGTAATTTCAAGAGACGGAATGGCTAAAAACTCTGGTCACATACAAATAGATAATATGACCATTAAAAGAACGGAAACATACAAATACCTGGGTACAATGCCAATCTGTAAGTCCGTCTTCAATCTGCTTTGCCATTTGTATGAATTGAACTTACCAGCAGGGTATTGGCTTGCTATAAAGCAGTGACGAATAATAGTCAATGAACTAACGGTGAATTTTGAAAGATGAAGCAACGTCTGAGTTTAGAAAGCGAACACTGCTTTAATCCGGCAGTTGACAAAGTTACAATAACATCTTCTATTGTGTTATTCAGAAGGCCTGTTTTTGCCAGGACGGCATCTAAATATAAATGTGCACTGAGATGAATTATTCGAACCTGTTCTAAGTTCGCCCTGTCGTTACTCTTCCATACCTCTTCTTCTTTCGTTCATCTCGGCCGTCTTTGCTGTCACATTCATCCGATCCTGTCTAGGGTCTGCCCGTCGTTCTTGGATCCATGGCGTTCCCAATATATACTTCTAGCTGTTATGAACTTGATAGCCACTGCTAGATTGCCAACCATTCGATAGCCACACCAATTTGTTCCAGAATTCCAAAGCACGACCTTTCGTCTTGATCACCCCACAACGTACGTTTTTGTTGTCAAGATTGTCGCATGTACTAGGCATATATAGGTAAGGTGTTCCGCCTTCTTTGCAGATATAGTGCAGTCGTATGAACTCTGAGATTTCTCTATCATTGACCTGTTGACCATCAAATGAATTTAACTTGTGTGTAATGCAATAGCGCTTCATCTCTATCGTGACGCGATCATACTGTAGGGTACCCTTCTAAACAATATATATATATATCAGCATATGTTGACGCCGATAAATATAATACTCTAATTACAAACACTTATGAACTAATTAACCATCACAACGAACGAACGTAAATATTCAATTATACTAAATTAAACTATTTCGAATACTCTAATTAACAAGACAAACTAATAATAATATAATGTTTGTATCATTGATAATACTATATCACCATATATCACTGTTTATCATTTCATTAGTTCAATGTCAATATGGTGTCACTTAATAGTGTTAGTATAATTACACCTAATCACACACACACACACACATATACTTAACACACACACACACACACACACATATATATATATATATATATATATATATATATATATATATATATATATATATATATATATATATACTTAATCCTCGAATAATCGAATCTTGAGAGTTCGTAATTCAATCGGACCATCATCCCAGTATTCGACGTATGCATGCGGAAAATTAATAACTCCATAATGCCGCATCACATGTCACTTCCTCCTGTCTCTGCCAACAATGACAAATAAAACATATGTATATACCTGACTAACACTATGTAACATAATTTGTTGGTTGCTATGCAAATTGCCATCTAATCGGGTGCATCTGTAATATAATCTATCGCCTAAATACTCTATGAACGAATATAGATAAACCTAACGAAATAGAAAATCAACCATGTAAAAGACCTATCGATCTACAATCGACTGAGAAGATCTTTAAGAATATCATCATTGTCTATAACTTAGCAGAAGAATCTTGCGAAGAATCATAAACCACAAAGACTTAAGACTTCTAAAAAAAAATACCAGAAATATGAACAAAATATTCAGATTTAACAAGAATGTTCTATCGAGAAAATATACATAGAATTTATCAATGCTCTCTTTTATTGATATAGTTAACAACAAGTGTCCAAAAATTAGAGAACCGGAAGTATTTACCAAGGTGAACTGTAAAAGCATAATTGAGATAGTGTGAAAAATTCTGAAAAATATAGCTTCATATCAGCGAAAATTGGAACAACTTATTTTGCAAGACCCTAATGTGTCTGTAGTGAAATATGTGCTGATATAATTACTTAATATTCTTATTCATTCCTTCACTCATTCTTTTCTTCTTTATTCCTTTTTTCTTTCTTAGAAACTTATGATGTCTCTTTTCTGTATGTCAATATCTGTATATTTTAACTTTGTTGAATTGAACAATGTTATAGTTTTCACTCGTGCGTATAGTGAGTAGCTCAAATGTTTTAAAAACGTATGCTTGGTAAATATGCACCAGAAATAAGCCAAGTATATAGAGTAAGTAAATATCAGTGTATTTTGTTTATTGTAATATTTTCCCCGATTATTGGCTTGTGTGTAAATTTTTTCGACTTGCAAGTGAATGTCTGTTATATGTACTTTTATTCGTGTGAACACGTGTGCAATATGTTTCTTGACCTGTATGTACACACATGTAATGGTACTCATAACATACATCTTCGTTTGTGAGTAACTGTTCGCGACGACGCATTCAACCTGGGATAGGGTTGACCTAACCAAAGTCGTGAATATGGCAATAAACATGGTCACAATATATCATCGCGACTGGTTAGTGGTTTTAACACTACCCATATGCCCCTCAAATGGTGAGTCATGTGCCAGCTCCAGTGTTTCACTGCGATACCTGGCAGGCAACACTGTTTGTAATAAAAGTGTTGACCTTTTGTTATACCGTCTGGAAAAAATATTATTGTCTAAAATAAATTGCCAATTACCATGTTTAGCTTGTTTAGACGGTTCATGTATGCTTTTAAAACACGTTTGTAATGTCGGATCTTGTTTTTGTTCATTAGCTAAGTCAGCTGTCAGTGTTATAGTGTTCTGAGTATTGTCATTGTCAGTCTGAGAAAATTGTTCTTTCTATCTCCGCTCTTGTGCTCTTGTGACAGCATTCTTTTGAGTGTGGTCAATCTCCCATTGAATTGCCTCTTCGTGAGTATTGTCATTTGCAACCTTAGGGAAATAAATACCAACTTACAAAGAGCATTAGAAAGAGTGCATACTAGATACTGACATCTCCAACAACACTTCACTGAGATATATTGAGGAAGAAGAAGAAGAAGAAGAAGAAGAAGAAGAAGAAGAAGAAGAAGAAGAAGAAGAAGAAGAAGAAGAAGAAGAAGAAGAAGAAGAAGAAGAAGAAGAAGAAGAAGAAGAAGAAGAAGAAGAAGAAGAAGAAGAAGAAGAAGAAGAAGAAGAAGAAGAAGAAGAGAAGAAGAAGACGACGACGACGACGACGACGACGACGACGACGACGACGACGACGACGAAGAAGAAGAAGAAGAAGAAGAAGAAGAAGAAGAAGAAGAAGAAGAAGAAGAAGAAGAAGAAGAAGAAGAAGAAGAAGAAGAAGAAGAAGAAGAAGAAGAAGAAGAAGAAGAAGAAGAAGAAGAAGAAGAAGAAGACGAAGACGAAGACGAAGACGAAGACGAAGACGAAGACGAAGACGAAGAAGAAGAAGAAGAAGAAGAAGAAGAAGAAGAAGAAGAAGAAGAAGAAGAAGAAGAAGAAGAAGAAGAAGAAGAAGAAGAAGAAGAAGAAGAAGAAGAAGAAGAAGAAGAAGAAGAAGAAGAAGAAGAAGAAAAAGAAGAAGAAGAAGAAGAAGAAGAAGAAGAAGAAGAAGAAGAAGAAGAAGAAGAAGAAGAAGAAGAAGAAGAAGAAGAAGAAGAAGAAGAAGAAGAAGAAGAAGAAGAAGAAGAAGAAGAAGAAGAAGAAGAAGAAGAAGAAGAAGAAGAAGAAGAAGAAATAATGTTGCTTTAACTCCTTCTTTGGCAGACATTCATTATTTCAACCTGTAGTGTTTAAAATAATATATACATCCTTCATCGTTGGTAGTGGTTAAATAACTCTTAATTATCGCGTGCCACCTCAGGTAGCTCAAGAATCACCAAGATTTTACCAAACCCATCTTAAAGTTACTTACTTTTGGGTAAATCTTAGACTGCCAGAGCAAAGAAGGTTTTAAATTATATCATGGAAGAACACCAGTAGCAGAAAAGTAGTCCTTTATTTATTCTAACTGTTAATATTTTTGTCCCCTGTCACCTCCCTTCTTTTTAAGGTCACTTTTGACATATTTCAATCAATAAGCTTCCGAATGTGCGAGTATTGTTTACCTCACAATCAAGCTAAGAAGGCGTCAGCAAATCATACAACACCAAACAGTCACATGTGTACAGTATGTAAACAACTGGAGTAAAACAAAGAAGAACACAACTCATTTACTAGAGCGAAGTCAGTCCTGCTTTGTCACGTCCGGAAATCTAGGCGTCCATTTTGTGCTTCCTCGTGGATATATTCTCATTAACTGGATGTTTATAATTAAATACTTTTTGCTAATACTGTATAATTGTTGTTAATAGTGTGTTCTAGACCAGTGGTTATAATTTCCAAGTTGTTAGTGATTCTACTCAGGCTTAAAATCACATTGTGTGAGATTATATACATAAGAATTGCAGCTGGGAAAAAAAGAAGAGATAGAGAGACACGTAAGAAACTAGGAGCAAGTGTAGAGATATCACTGATTAATGACTTTATATGAGTACAGCAAAGAATTAAATGGTCCAGACATTCAGTTAGAATGGAACAAATCAACCACCGGCTGTAGCGTTCTACATGAAAACATCTGGATACAAGGTGAGAAGACGACCCAGAAAGAGTTGGCTAAATGATATTAAAGACATCAGCTGTGACGTTAGTACAAACAGTTAAAGAAGCATAAACAGATAATTACATGTACCTCTTTAATGCAATGCTTAATGGCGAAAGCAGTAAGACAAAGCAAAAAAAGTTTGGATTTCCAGGCTAAGCGATCTAGTAGATTAGAAGCAGTATTGAGTAGTTCAACGATTATGAAAACAGATCACCGGTTTAACTGTGAAGTAATTCTATATAAAGAAAGAAACTGTGCGCTTCACTTCATAATTTTGTGATCTAGTATAGTTTTGGAAGAAGTGTATCTGCCGTGGTATTGTGGCTACATTATAGCTAGTAAACATTCGGAAACTGGAGGATACAAGTGGAAGAGACAAGTGAAAGAGACAGTGATTACTTCCATAGTGACACTCCCAAAGACCCATTGGCGAATTATAGGCAAATTTTAAGTTGAGTAAATTGGCAATGTTTTGTGAAGAACCGACAATCACACCTTCGAAATCCACACGTAGAATAGTGAAAGAATGACGTGCCAATATACTTGACTTCTCAGATGGTTCGGTGTGTACACAAGCCTGCATCCAACACCTGCCAATGTCGCTGTTCGGTGTGTACACAAGCCTGCATCCAACACCTGCCAATGTCGCTGTTCGGTGTGTACACAAGCCTGCATCCAACACCTGCCAATGTGGCTGTTCGGTGTGTACACAACAAGCCTGCATCCAACACCTGCCAATGTGGCTGTTCGGTGTGTACACAACAAGCCTGCATCCAACACCTGCCAATGTGGCTGTTCGGTGTGTACACAAGCTTGCATCCAACACCTGCGAATGTCGCTGTTCGGTGTGTACACAAGCCTGCATCCAACACCTGCCAATGTCGCTGTTCGGTGTGTACACAAGCTTGCATCCAACACCTGCCAATGTCGCTGTTCGGTGTGTACACAAGCCTGCATCCAACACCTGCCAATGTCGCTGTTCGGTGTGTACACAAGCCTGCATCCAACACCTGCCAATGTCGCTGTTCGGTGTGTACACAAGCCTGCATCCAACACCTGCCAATGTCGCTGTTCGGTGTGTACACAACAAGCCTGCATCCAACACCTGCCAATGTGGCTGTTCGGTGTGTACACAAGCCTGCATCCAACACCTGCCAATGTCGCTGTTCGGTGTATACACAAGCTTGCATCCAACACCTGCCAATGTCGCTGTTCGGTGTGTACACAAGCCTGCATCCAACACCTGCCAATGTCGCTGTTCGGTGTGTACACAAGCTTGCATCCAACACCTGCCAATGTCACTGTTCGGTGTGTACACAAGCCTGCATCCAACACCTGCGAATGTCGCTGTTCGGTGTGTACACAAGCCTGCATCCAACACCTGCCAATGTGGCTGTTCGGTGTGTACACAAGCCTGCATCCAACACCTGCGAATGTCGCTGTTCCTTGACCAGCTGATGAACGTATACCGCAGATAAAGGTGAGTGCCTAATATCGCTTAATCTTAACATATTCTATGCTAAACAAACAGTAGGTTTGAACCCCAAACAAACATGGATGGGGGGAAATGGGAAGCAGGCGTGTGTGACGGAAATGACTGAAAAGTTGTTAATAAGTAGCAGACATGTTGTATTATACATCAAATTACAGAGGGTTCTAGAAGGAAAACTGTATATAATTCCATGGCAAGTACGGGAAGTCGCTTTATAGCGTTTAATCATCCTATGGCAATTAATGAGTTAAGTAAGTCAAGTGTGGATCAGAAGAAACACAGCGAGCAATGAACATGATTAGAAGTAAACTACAAAAATTCACTAACTGGTTAATGCTGAAATTAGAAAGAATAATATAGTATGATATAATCGTAAAGAAATGAATCGGTACAATTATCTCGGAATAGTCATAACATCTCATGGGAGATGCCTGAAGAGATTAGAACAAGAATCGCGGTAGCAAAGGTAGCCTTGTGTCAGATGAAAAATATACTGACCAATAAAAGGATATCATTTGCAACGATAAAAAGAATGTTGAATTGCTACATAGAACATATACTTTTGTATGGATGTGAAGCGTGGACAATAAGCAATCAAGCTGAAAAACATCTGATAACTGTGGAAATGTGGTTTCTTGAGAAAATGCAAACAATACCTTGGACAGACAGAAAAACCAATGAACAAGTGCTTCAAGAAAGAAATGAAGATCGTAAACCGATTAGACATTAGACGTAGAGAGTCAAAATATTTTGGGCATGTTATGAGAAGAAATGAATTGGAGAACTTGGTGACAACTGGCAAGATAGAGGGGAAGAGACCAAGGGAAAGGCCGAAAAGTAAATTCTTGGATGGCTTGGTTACGTGGCATGGTCGAGACAGGAACAGAGAGCTGATCCACGACTCTGGTGATCGAATGAGATGGCGAAACATGACCGCTCACGCTTATCGGCATGGCACATGATGGATGGAGAATCACCCACGTGAAGCTTATGAAGTAAATTTAGTTGTATATCATTTACAGGACATCGCAGTCATCCCCAGCATATTTAGCTTTTCGTGATTTCTTGGCATGTTTTACGTTCAGTAGTTTGCCATTGCTTTCTGAACGACCGGGATTCATACCGTTTTATGGGAAACCAACGCCGGAAGGTCTGCTTCCAAATCGCCTGCTTTAGTAACCCCTCCGCCACATAGCCGGAATACATAAACTACTGCTAAAAGCCCCAGCATACGGAATTATCTCATAACACTACCAATTATCATGTGAGGACACACCATTCTGCTACAATCAAGAAGCGCGTTATTTTATGCTATAGGCCATTCTGATATATTATTATTCTAATTTTATACAGTGTTGCTAGCAGAAAGCCGGCTCACCTGGCCTAGGGGTGTAACGTCTTTCTCCGTGATCCCGTGTACTCTCGTGAGTGGCATGACGTACGGCAAGAATCTGTAGGGGTTCTGGCCGAGGCGGTGACTTGCGGGGTATGTGAGCCGGTCGCTCAGAAAGCAATGGCAAACTACTGAGCGTAATCTTGCCAAGAAATCAACAGACAGCTGAAAGATGCTGGTGTTGACAGCGATGTCCTGTAAAGGATATGCAAAAAAAAAAAAAAAAATTAGCAGAAAGTGGAACAAGTAAACAGGCCTAGAACAGAAAGTGGCTTACGTATTAACATCCTAAAACGAAAACTATGATAATTAGCAGTGGAAAGGAAAGGTCATCAATGAATATCACAGTAAACGGGGAGATACTAGAAAAAGTAACAAGTTTCTCCGATCTTGGACATGTAATAACAGATGATTGCAGAAGTGAAAGAGAAATAAAAAAGAGAATAGGAATGGCCAACAATGCTTTCAACAGCAGGCAATCAGTATTAACATACAGACAAATGCATTCAAAATGAGAATTGTCAAATATTATGTATATTCAACGCTACAATATGGCGTGGAAGCCTGGACATTGAACAAGCAATTAGAAAGTCGAACCGATTCCCTGGAGATGTGGATATACGAAGAATATGTCATATTTAATGGAAACAAACTCAACCATATACAGAGGTTCTAGAAAAACTGGGAATGAAAAGAGAATTGACGAAAAAAATAAAATAGAGGCAAGCGAAATAATTCGGCCACGTTAAAAGACAAGACACTCGTATAAAAACCATTCTGGATGAAGGCAAGCGAGCAAGGTATAGACAACGATACAAGTGGGAAGATAATATAAAGAGATGGACGAACAGCGGTCTGACATAATGTAGATCAAGGCGAGAGGCAGACAGTGTTGGAGATCCATTGCAGCCAACCTTCATTGTGGAGACGGCCCCTTATTTATTTATTCTGATTTAGTAAGAAAGCTCTTTACTAGATAACAATTATAATTAATTTAGTGCAGAAGGATAGTATATCGCCAAATGTGACGCCCCATTTGGACAGAAGGACGATATATCGCCGTACAAGGCTCATTATATTATTTGTTTTATTTCGTGGTATTTTCCGCAGTTTCAATGTTCAGTGAACGGAAATGTACATTATAACAGTTGTTGATTTGACTGTACTCCATGTTTGGTCCAAACCCACCTTTTGTGTGGCACTAACGAAATACTGTAATTTATACCAGAACGACCCTTGTTATAGAGCTTTCCATGTTCACAGGTATTGATATGTTACCGGTGGAGTGGTAAACTGGCATTATAGGCGTTTTATATATTTTTCTTTCCTAAGATTTCAACAGCCGGCTTCCTGGCCTAGAGGTTAGCGACTTTTCTCCGTAATCTCGTATACTCTCGTAAGTAACGTGACGACGGTGAGAATCAGCAGTGGTTCTAATCGCGGCGGTAACTTACAGGGTATGTGAGCCGGCCGCTCAGAAAGCAATGGCAAACTACTGAGCGTAATCTTGCCAAGAAATCAACAATCGGCTGAAAGATGCTGATGTTGACAGCGATGTCCTGTAAAGGATATGCAAAAGATTTGAACAGGATTGTGATTGTTCTTATATAGTTATTTATTATAGTGGAGCTGGACCCGCGGCTCAGGGTTAGTGAACACGATTCACAATTCCTCAACATGCTGAGACCATCTTGCGTAGATTTCGATGGTATGAATGTCGGTTGTTCATAAAGCAATGACAAACTAGTGAACATAAGAACTGCCTAGTAAATTACAAATAGTCAAAAACAATAGCTGATTGCGAAGTCATGTTAAAGATGCGTCTAAGTACCTATACTTTAACTCTTGTGATTAGTTCATTTTGTTTTTCATTTCTTTGTTTTTTTCAATTTCTTCTGCGTCCTTTCGTGATTAAAAATATTTCCCTCTATTGGTAGCCCGATTGGGAGTCCTTAATCATGAGAGTCCAAAGTTCGATTCCCCAACTGACGTCTCTATGCTTTTAAGGCAAAAATCAAGGTAGTGTGTGCGTGCGTGCGTGCGTGCGTGCGTGCGTGCGTGCGTGCGTGTGTGTGTGTGTGTGTGTGTGTGTGTGTGTGAGATTATACCGAAACAAAACAAGGCAACAGTAAAATAACGTAGTAAATATAGAACAGGACTTATGTACGTGCAAGTGTTGGTAAAATGTATTTAATAAATAATTTGTTTGATTAGTCTCATCTCATCTCGTCTGGTTCCTCTTGTACCTTGCGGTGTAGAGGGCAAGCATAAACAGCGGGAGAGTGCCCGATTATGGACTTCATGTATCGAGATTCTCATGAACTCTGTAATTCCCTCTGTCCATCATTTACTTGGCCGGCCTCTTCTTCTGCTTCCATTTGATCTGTACATCATTGCTTATTGTTGTATACTGTTTGTTGGTAATTTAGTTACATATCCACAATTTTTGACTTGTTGGCTTCTAATAAAATCTAGCGCTGCTATTACCCACACTCTAGTCCTGATTTCTTCATTTCTGATTTTCTCTCTTCTTGATAGATTGAGTATTCTTCTCAGTAATCTCATTTCAGTTGTTGTGATTTTTATTGTCTCTATTTCTGTCATTGCCCAAGTTTGGGTTTGGTAGCATAGAGTTGGTAGGAAGATTGTGTTGTAGAGTACTTTCTCAGTAACTATTGATACATGTTTGTTCTTTAGTATTATTGGTGTCATTTGTCCAATGAATTGGTTTGCCTTATTGCATCTATTTTCGATGTCGTCTTCTACTTCATAATAATATACTTCCTAAGTATTTGAAGTTCTTTACTTGTTTCAACGGTACTACCTGGTTTCTGTTAGCGCCGAACGTTGGGCGGCGCTTACCAAACCCGACACCCCACATTGTGCCAACGGCTTCGGGCGGAAGAGCGCAATTGGGAGGGTACAAGCCTTACCCTGGTGCGAGGAAATGCAAGCTAAAGACAAAATTGTCATGGCAGGGCAGACCAGGCCCTAAGCCTTGGTTGGCGACTGGTCTAGGATCGAAGCTCCGACAGGCGGACAGTTAGAGCATTGCTTTGCTGATCCGGCAGCTTCTGCAGCTTGTCTTGTTCCAGATGTAGGGGTGTTACCTTTCCTCTGGAGTGAACTAGACAGGCCGAGAGAGGGATCAAGCTGCATGGGCAACACATGATCTCTATATTTTAGCCCAGGCTTTGTGCTATGGAGAGGCAATAACTCCATCCCTGGTCTTAACTGGTCTCGGAATCAAAGCGAGAGGCAACTGTTACGGGTTATAAGTCCTTGTCAGTTGGCGTAGAAGACTTGTTTCAAGGGGTGTTCTTTTAGATAGATCTGTGTTGTGTTTTTCTTCTTTGGTTGTAGTCATTACCTTTGTTTTACTGGTGCTATGTTCGTTATGTGTTGTTGTTGCTGTCTCTGGCTGGTTTCTTTATATATGTAATATAGGTTTTGAACAAGAGGGGGAACATAACACAACCTTGTCGTACTCCGGATGTTATGGTGAAGGTTTCTGAGTATCCTTCATTTGTTCTCACTATGCATTCACTGTTTCTGTATAAGCTTCTACATAAGTTTGCAAGATGTGTACTCACTCCATATCGTTTAAGGATTGTCCATAAATTTTTCTGTCTACTCTAACAAATGCCTTTTCCTGGTCGACAAATGCTAAGTAGAGTGGTTCATTAAATTTGATTGATTTTTCTATAAGTTGTCTAAGAATAAAGGTGGCATCTGTGCATCCTTTGCATTTTCTTAAGTCCAAGTTGTCTTTCGCTTATCTGATGTTCTATTGTAAGTTGTAATCTGTTCTCAAGAATTTTGCAGAATATTTTTTCCGAAATGACTCTTAAAGGAAATGCCTCTGTATTGTGTGCAGTCTCTTTTACTGTCTTTGTTTTTCCAGATTTGGATATTATGGCGTTTCCACAGTCTCGCGGCATTTGTTGTTCCATCCAAACATGGTCTATATTCCCCCCAGTCTTTTTGTTTTTCTCTCTTTATTATTCTATTCTTGCTATTCTATATTCTATGTAAACACGACCCTGTTTGCTCTTCACCCACATTTTATATTTTTACCTTTTTTTGTCTTTTGCAGCTTTCTTTACCGCGGCGTTCCACCAACTTGTTGTTTCTTTATCCGTGTTCTGCGTATTTTCGTGGTTCCACGTGTTGTTTTGGCAGCATTTGAAATGTTTGATTTGAACATCGCCCATTCTTCTTCCACGGGGTTTCTTTATGTATTAGTTTAGTTTAGTTTAGTCGACGGATCAACATCACGGCACACGGGTGCAACCCATAAGTGCTCCGTTCTCCTCCTAACTCAAACCTGAGTCTGGAGAAACTCAGCTCAGTGCACGAACTCCGTAGCACGGGCGAGGGTCCTGAAATACTTTGAGTAGATTGTTAACTCGAAATTTTGCCTGGGTAGCGCCGTTAGGCTACTCTTTTTCGATGTCCAACTGCCAAGGGATTTTTTACGTGCGCAACAATACACACGGGCGTCCGATCTCACTACCCAGAGAGCGGGGGAAATTTTTACTAGAATTCCACGTGAAAAAAACCTGGTCCTCACCGGGACTTGAACCGGGACCTCCAGCCCTCGAGGCGGACACCATACCTCGAGACCACGCATCCCCCATTTATGTATACAGTTTTACAAAGATTTAATTTAATTTAAATTCTTTCTCATAACGTTTCCTCACTCCTAGTCTGTGAGAAATTTTAAGTTTAGAATTCGCAAGGCATGTATTTGCCTGCTCTTTCCTTTCTTCTTCTATTGGTTCTTATTGTGGTAATAACTGCTTTGTAGTCTGGGTTTATACTTCAGTGGGGCACCGCGCTGGCATCTAATACTTTCTCTCTTTTTTTTTTGTTATTTACTTTTAATATAAATCGATTTGGCTTTTGATATTAAGATCGTTCCATTTATACCAGGTGTATATTTGTGAGTCTTTGTGTTTATAAAATGTGTTTGTTATATAGAGTCAAGTGTTGATAAATATATTTAATAAATAATTAGTTTGATTATTGCAATAACAAGTACCATACTTTTTTTCAGAAATGGGCCGTCTGTGCCAGTAACTACATCACCGAAACCCACAGAAGGAACTTGTCTTTGCCCTGCACAATGACGTCTAGGATAGAGAAATCTTCGACAGCCCAAAACAGCCTGTCATACTCTGCAGTGAGAAAGTATGAAACAGCCCAAAGTAGCCTGCAATACTAGTACCGTAACGTCTGCGGTAAGAGTTTGAAACAGACCAAAACAGACCCATTAGTAGAATGTCGTCTACGGTGGGGAAGTCTAAAACAGCTGAAAACAGCCTGCCTACTAGTACTGTGACATCTGCGGTAGGAAAGTATACAACAGCCCAAACAGCCTACCTACTAGTATCGTGACGTCTGCAGTTAGAAAGTCTAAAACAGCCCATAACAGCCCCATTAGTACAATTACGTCTGCAATGGAGAAATCTATAAACATCCAAAACAGTCCGCCATACTAGCACTGTGACGTCTGCGATCGACAAACTTGCGACAGCACTATACAGCCTGCCACACAGCCCAGTCACGTCTGCGGTGGAGAAATCTTCGATAGCCACACACAGCGTGCCACTCCACACAGCAAAATTACGTCTGCGATAGAGGAATCGACATCAACCCAAAACAGCCTACCTTGCCAAACAACACAATGACATCTGCGATAGAGGAATCGACAACAGTCCAACACAGCGTGCCATGCCACACAGCACAATGACATTTGCGATAGAGGAATCGACACCAGCCCAAAACAGCCTGCAACACAACGCCCAAATGACTTATGTGATTGTTTAGCTATCACTAAATAAATCAATCGAATGCGGTCCCTAAAATGTTATCTTTCCACCGGTGAAGCTGTTCACCTTCCTTTGACAGTGTTTCCTAGTGAATGCTGCAGTTAAAGAGTTTGACAAATTATTTTTTTCCACTGTAAATATACAATGCCACAGCGGCCAGAGTGGCCCTGAGGTTTAACTATGTAGTGTGTTCATTCCCAACACAGGTCAGTTGGACATAAAAGATGACTTCGCGTTCAGAAAGCAATAGCAAACTACTGAAAGTGAAATTGCATGGAAGATCAAGCCCTGGGAAGGACATGTCACATTTTATACTATGCCGTATGTACTTCACAAAAGAATATGTGGTTTCAATATATTTGAAGTGATGTATAGTAATGTATATATCCCTTTCGTGTTACAAATGTATCAACATTTATTACATTTTAACTATAATCTCACGGTTACAAGAGATCGATTAGTTCATCAACAGTTCAAATTATTTTGAGATAAAACAAAATATTCAAATTCTTCGTCTTCTTCACCATCAGATGTCAATATGATTAAGTCCAAGAAAGCAGCAGTCAACTTGAACTTGTTGATATTCCCATAGAGTGTGTCTGTCCTCAAATGAAGAGGGCGAAGGCCAGAATGGTTATCTCTTTTCTGCAAATGTTGGATACACCGGCAACGAATGTTTAGTTGTAAATTTACCAGTTCAGTTTTCAATTTAAAGGGATAATACTTAATCTCCACAATCTATTCTCTGAGTATCATCTAATTCTCCTTGCATTCTTTCTGGATCTTGGTTTCAATTTGCAGAACGGCGGATCCTCTACTCATCCGTTCTCCGTTCCAAACCTAATCGATAATCTATACAAATGAGCTTGTGAACTTGCTACTAGGTTCATATAAAATCAAATGCACACTGTGAAATGTACATTCCTCTGATGTTAAACATAGGCTGGTACTTGTATAATCATCAACGAACAAATAATAATAATAATATAAAAAAAATACACGAATAACTCAGTAAGACAGATTTAGTATCTTCACTATAGGGATCGTTTCGTGTACAATACCAGTGAGTGCGTTCTAACATCGTCTTAAAACATCACATCTCATTTCCCCCCCCCCCCACCCCACCCCCACCCCTGGCTTCGTGGCTTTGGCCGCTGGTGGATATCGGTTGTCTAATTCCTCTGCATGTACAGTAGACAAGGATCCCCTGGCTACTCTCCTTAGTTGCAGCTGGTTTTGTCGAAGGCTATAGCCCAGACTTTCGTTGAAAGTATTGGTTCATGGTCTGGGACTGGCTGGAGTAGGGACTTAGGGTACGGCAGACTCAAACTCCTGGTCTCGGACGCAACTGCAGACGACTTTGTGTCTCAATGGAGTAAGGACGTCACACGTAACAGCATAACTAATGTCATAAACATGTCTGACACAGTCCTGCAGGTCAGCGAATCGAACCTGGAGGGGAAAGATGGCCGAAACGAGTCAGCTCCAGCCCTGATCACCAACCACAAAGCAATAGCAGCTACTAAGGGGATAGTGCTGTCCTTGATGAAAGCCTGGGATATAGTGTCCACAATGCTGCAAGTAATGGGCTCAGAAGTCAGCGCCGGAAGAAAGCCTTGTTGAAGTACACAACCGGGATCCTGCCGTGTCCCCACTGATTATCTCCCCAGAAAAGCTTTCTCTAATATAGAACTTCTTCAGAGTTGTTCTAATCAGTAGTTTCCTTTTCATTTTGTTTCATCGGAGTCTTCTTGCGCGTTATAATAAATAGTCTCCTTAAGGTAGCTTTCTATTTAATTTTATCCTCGAACAATTTTTATTTGGAAATGAACTTTTGTGAATAAAAATTTTTTGTCTGGTGTTGTAACACGATGTACAATTTGTTTTATTAAAAGGTATAGTTAAAAGTATCAAAGTTTTGTAAATAAATACTGAAACAATAGGAAGTGTACATATTGTCATAAGCTATACAAATGGCAAAGAGGAAAGAGTACAAGAGTAAATCACTTTATATTCAGCTACTAAGAATTGCGTTTAATCATTTTATGTAGAAATGGACTCATAACCATTAATTCAGAGTATTTGTTTATGTTTATAGAAATTCTGCCATTGTCAATGTTAATGTACAGTGACGAGGCACTTCTTGGTAGAGCATTGTCAAGAATGAACTGTTTGATGGTATCCCGAATTTTCCGGTTGCAGGAAAGTGAGGAGTCACCTGCACAAGAGGAGTAATAGATGGGTTCAACAACCCCTCCATAATGGCGTGTCTTATCCCAACTACCGAGTCGATATCAAGCCTTGGATAAGGGTTTGCATAGTAGGGGGTGCTGTTGTTGTTTAGCGTATATATATATCGTATATATATAGCGTATATATAGCGTTTCATATATATATATATTAATGATGTATGTGTTAGTTTTTTGACCGTTTGTGTAGTTTCTTACTCCAGCTTGTAGCTTTATGTCTAACCTAGGATATCATGTCATATAGTGAGATTTGCAGATTACATCGACAGGTGAGATCTGCAGATAACATCGACAGGTGAGATCTGCAGATAACATCGACAGGTGCGATCTGCAGATAACACCAACAGCTGATTTCTGTTCAACTTATTTCACGTCTAATCCTTCCAATGATTCGACGTATATGAATAGTTGCTTCATATTCATGCACGTTATCTTATACTTCTTATAGTTCGTGCCGTGTGGCTTTAGTGATCATGTCTGTCCACAGACTTCTTTCTCGTATACTGTCAATAATTTTTGACACCGATGTTTCTCCATGCCATGATGGCAAACTGTGCAGCATCATCTCACTTGTTCTCCATCTGCCTCGTTATCCCTCCATTATCCAAATTGTGACGACACTCCATCTTTTCCCTTTTCATGAAATGCCGAAAGAATGTACATAGATGTTTCTGATGCGAGTAACCAGTTCTCTTTTTTGAGTTAAAAACATTATCCTTAACCGCTATTTCTTTCACACCCAGAAGCGGACGTGTAAATGTTCATGTTGTGCAGGTATAGTGCGCATTGAATTTTCACACCTCAAGAACCTCATTTGTACCAGGGAATTAACATCCTTTAACTAAACAAAATTAGGAAAGAATAACGCTGACAAAAAAGTTTTAGTATCTCAGTAATAGTGATCCCTCCACATGTATATCTACGTGTACGAGAAATGAAAATCTTGCAAAATCGAGATACAATATTGCCTTATATGTTCCGCCCGGTTAGCTTCGTGACTTTGGCAGCTGATGGATATCGGTTGTCTAATTCCTGGGCATGTACAGTAGACAAGGATCCCCTGGCTACTCTCCTTAGTTGCAGCTGGTTTTGTCGAAGGCTATAGCCCAGACTTTCGTTGAAAGTATTGGTTCATGGTCTGGGACTGGCTGGAGTAGGGACTTAGGGTACGGCAGACTCAAACTCCTTGTCTCGGACGCAACTGCAGACGACTTTGTGTCTCAATGGAGTAAGGACGTCACACGTAACAGCATAACTAATGTCATAAACATGTCTGACACAGTCCTGCAGGCCAGCGAATCGAACCTGGAGGGGAAAGATGGCCGAAACGAGTCAGCTCCAGCCCTGATCACCAACCATCAAGCAATAGCAGCTACTAAGGGGATAGTGCTGGCCTTGATGAAAGCCTGGGATATAGTGTCCACAATGCTGCAAGTAATTGGCTCAGGAGGCAGTGCCGGGATCCTGCCTAGTCCCCAATGGTTATCTCCCAAGACAACGCTAAAGTACATTCCTTAATTAGATACAGAACTTCTTCAGCGTTGTTCCAACCAATACCTTCAGTTTCATCTAGTTTCCTCTGTATGATTTAATAAATATACCCATTAATTAACGGATTCATTGTCGAAGGATAATATATCACCAAATGTGACCTCCCAATTGGATAGAAGGACGATATTTCGCCTTAGTAGAGTCATCATGCTATTTGTTTCGTCTCTCTTCTGCAATGTCAATCCCTAGTGAAGAGACATTTACATTACAATGCTTGTTCATTTGATGAAGTATCGTATCATGTTTGATCCAAACCTACTAATTTGTTTGGCACTGAATCAGGTAAAATAGTTTTATCTTGTACTTTTATCGACGTATTATATTTTTACATTACATTTTACATTAATAATGTAACATTAATTAATGTTATTTCTGATAATACGTTATGTCTGGTCTGGGGGTGACATACAATTTATTGTGTGTAAGACTATATAAAAATCTATCAAAGTTGTGTTTAAAATAAAAATAAAATTCCTGAAGCAAATAGAAATGTTGAACAGATGGACATGAACTAACCAAATCGCAAATAGAAAGAGTAACATGGGAGATAAAAACTCCGCCCGGAGCAAACACGGCAGGGGGCTTCTGATAGTCAGAAGCTACCCCCTTCTACAAGTATTTCTGCCCATTATACCCTTAACACCAGTGGTTCGAAGCCTCGGCAAGGTGGTGGATCCCACGACACTCAGAATTTTATTATTGTCTTTTGCAAACCGTATCGCTTCTTTCTGTTAGAAATATCAGATTGGGGAACACTTTGCGGCCACTAAGACTGTTCGTCAGAAATATCAGATTGGGTAACCCTCTGGGGGCCACTAATACTGCTCGTCAGAAATATCAGATTGGGGAACCCTCTGGGGCCACTAATACTGCTCGTCAGAAATATCAGATTGGGGAACCCTCTGGGGCCACTAATACTGCTCGTCAGAAATATCAGATTGGGGAAACCTTTGGGGCCACTAAGACAGTTCGTAAATTAACACACACGTATTGTGTGGCGCTGATTAGAAACAGAAGATAGGAAAAAGAAGTGCAGACATATAGGACGCTCTAGACAACATTAAAATTGCAAGCTATAGTTACCGACCGGGAATTGAACTTGTCACCTCGCTCCAGGAACAAGTGTACTTCGACGAATGACACAACTTCGACACAACGTATATTATTTATGAAGTCGGTGGCTAACGTCTTTGACTAGTGTTCATCCCACATGAATTTAAATTCACATATACTTCACATTCAATTGCTCCTGGTCTCTTTTGTTAGAAATATAAATACATATTTCAGAATATCCTGAGGTATATACCCATTGTTGTAAATATCATTCAACATTTTAGTTGACATTTCTGCTCTCAGTACTTCTAACTCCGCAATTGTGATTCCACCTGTGATTCCTTTCTTCATATGTGTAATAATTTCAGGGCCACCCTAAACAATAATCATCATCATCATGTGCCACGCAGATACGCGTGGGTGGTCATATTTCACCAACTTACACGATCAGCAGAGTCATGGATCAGCTTTGTGTTCTTGTCCCGACCATGCCACGTGGTCAAGCCATCAAGGCATTTACTTGTCTGCCTTCCCCTTGTTATTTTCTCCTCAGTCTTACCAGTTGTCACAAAGTTCTGTAGTTTATTTCTTCTCATAACATGTCCAAAGATTTATGACAATCTATGTCTAATTTCTCTAATCAGTTTACGGTTTTCATTCGTCCCGTGAAGGACTTGCTCTTTGGTTCTTCTGTCTGCCCATGGTATTCTTTGCATTTTTATATATAAGATAATATAAAGCACAATGACACGTTCCATTCACTTTGATGTTGAATTTGAAGACATTTTTGTTGGTGATATATGATTGTGTATTTAGCCAATTTACCTAAGATAACATTCATTTCATTGTGAAACATGCAACTCTAAATGTTACAGCGTGACAACCAGTGTTATGAGGCTGTATTAACTCTTTGCATGTGGAGCAGTGACTTAAAATAAATGAGTTATACATCTTCACGTCACATGAAGGAGCGCGTTAAAATGCAATACGCCACTTCATAGGATGTGGTTGCGTTCGTGTTGTTTTTATTTTTTAACAAATACCGGGCCAAACAAAATGTCGGTTTGGACCCCCCCAAAAAAAAAAAAATGGATGGCGGAAAATATGAAGCAGGTGTGTCACAGTTATGACCTAAACTTTGTTAATATGGTAGCAGACATAGTGTATTGCACATGGTGTTTGCAAAGTCTCACTACACTTTGTATATAGATAGCTGTTTGTTGGAGAGTATGTTTTCTGCCTTGCAAACGAAACACATACTCTCCAAGAAACAGCTGTTCTACATACAAAGTGTAGTGAGATTTTACACCCTGCATATCAACTGAAAGGGGGTTCCGTAATGAAAGCTACTGCATGCAAGCCTATGGCAGATATGGTAAGTCGCTTAAGACGATTAATTATCCCATGACACTACTCGGTTAAACAAGAAATTTACCTAAGCCTGGATGTAGGAGAGGCATTGGAGAATATCGTGATAACTGGAAAGGTTGAGGGGAAGAAGAGGAATAGGCCGACCAAGAGAAATGATGCTGGATGGATTGAGATGATGGCATGGAGGAATATCATCAGAAGAGTTTATCCAGAATACCAAAGACCGAGATCTGTGGAGAGTCATGAACGCCTACAACAACTGGCAGGAGTGACTAGGTTCAGAAACTATGACTATTAGAAGGCGAGGGAGGGGAGGGATGAGTGCAGGCAGACAGACAGGATGGAAGTTAGGAAAGATAGAGAAAGAAGGGAGGAATGGAGTAGACAGACATGTGGGTAGGCAGAAAGATAGAAAGAGGGAGATAGGCAAATAGATACGTGGATATAAATAAAGGTAGGCCGAAGGATGGATAAATAGATAGACACATAAGTGGACGGGCAGGCAGACTGACAGAAAGATCAATAGATAGATGTGTAGGCGGATGGATATAACGAACGAACAATCTTTATTTTCAAAGGGTCGCAAATTGGGAACGCAGGCTCGTCTTACATTCGGCCCTTCCAATTACTCATCTTTGGTTCATCAATTGTGCACGTGACATTCACATAGGAAGACAACTGTGTCAATTGGATGTTGTAAACAATGCATATTACCATATTATGGCCAGTGGCAGGCAGATATGCGTACGCACGTACATTCATAAACATACACGCACACATACATACCTGCATACATAATTACATCATTTGCACAAACTCTCACAGTTATGCAATCACTCAATAATATACAAATATACGCTCCATACACTGTATGCATGCATACATACATATAAACACTAGCTGACCGGGCCCAGCTTCGCCCAGTCCCTAACGGGGATCTATCTATCTATCTATCTATCTATCTATCTATCTATCTATCTATCTATCTATCTATCTATCTATCTATATATCTATCTATCTATCTATCTATCTATCTGTCTGTCAGTCTGACTGTCTGTCTGTCTGACTGTCTGTCTGTCTGT
>OY992893.1:38517604-38575104 GCA_963921405.1 Cepaea hortensis
AGTGTGTATGGCTGGGGGATATGCGGGAGGTGGATGGGTCGGTTGGTGAGGTATGTATGTGTCCCTGGGTGTGTGTGTGTGTTTGTAGATGGGAGTGTGTGGGTGGGGTGATGTGTGGGTAGGTGGGGATATGTTCCCCATAACATGGTAATTTGCCTTGTTTATGTTTACGACATTCATTTCACAATGATTTATTTTCTTCCTATGTGAATGTCTAATGCACTTGAAGAACGAAAGATGAGTGATTGGAAGGGCCGAATGTAAGACGGGCCTGCGTGCCCAATTTGTGACCCTTTAAAAATAAAGTTGATTTGATTTTATTTGATTTGATTTAACAACGATTGACTGAAAGAGTCTAATGAAACTAGAACACTATATACAACATTACGAAGGAGACAAACATCTTTCTTCGGTCATGTGTTGAGAAGAGAGGCAATGGAGAACATCGTGACAACTGAAAAGATCGAGAGGAAGAGAGGCAGAGGCCAACCAAGAGACATGATGCTGGAGAGATTGAGGCGGTGGCATGGAGGAATATCAGCAGCAGAGTTGATCCTGAAAACCAAAGACCGAGATCTGTGGAGAGCCATGAACGTCTACGTTATGATGATGGGTCCTGATGGACAGTTATTGTCTGACAGATAAAAATGAAGTTATTAGGTTCACCATATTGGTGCTAGTCTTCATTTGTTTTAATTTTCTAATTAAAGCATCATGATCTTCCATATCAAAAGCTTTTTTTAACGTCTACTTGGTAGGCATGTAGACAAAACGATAGAGAGATAGGTGGGTAGTCATGTAGACAGAAAGATAGACATAAATCAAATCAAATTAAATCAACTTTATTTTCAAAGGGTAACAAATTGGGCACGCAGGCCCGTCTTACATTCGGCCCTTCCAATCACTCGTCTTTCGTTCATCAAGAGCATTATACATTTACATAGGAAGAAAGATAAACATTGTGAAATGAATGTTGTAAACATAATCAAGACAAATTACCATGTTATGAGGCCCATATCCCATCTACTCATACATCACCCCACCCCCACACACACACCAAGGGACACATACATACCCCACCAAGCAACCCATCCCCCTCCCGCACATCCCCCACCCTCACAAACTGCCCTCACCTGTTCCCCCAACCATAACACATTCGCCACCCACAAACATCCCCCACCAACCCACACATCCCACGCCCACCCACATACACATCCTAACCCACACATCCTTTCCCCCACCCACACCTCCAACCACCCATCCCCCAGCCACATCTCCATCGACCACATATTCCCCACCCACGCACACACATCCCCCACCAACCCACACATCGCACATCCACTCACACATCCCCAAACCATACTCACACATTCCCACCAACTGACATCTCCCTCCCTCGACACACACACACACACACACACACATCTCCCTAACCACCTATACATCCCCAATCCACTCACACACACCCCACCACCCACACGTACATCCTCCACCCACCCATACATGACCTAACCCAATCCGCCACCACACACCCCTCACACGCACATCACATGCATCCTCTACCACGCAATATTCCCAACCCATACACCGCACACATATCCCTCACCAACACATCCCACACCCACATACCACCATGCAACACACCACACATATATCCCCCACCCACATACCACACAATATTCCCACCCACACTCACACAGATACCCTGACCCATCCACCCCACATACTCCCACCGACACACACTACCCCACCCACACAATATCCCCAACCAACACACCACGTGCCTCTCCACACCCACACATGCATTTCCCACCCATCCACCAACACACACTCACTCACGCACACATCCTCCACTACGCACCCACACACCCCCACCCACCCCCAACCAAACATCTCTCGATCACAATACCCCTACTCATACACATCCTCCACCCACTCACGCATCCTACCCGGACACATACACATCCCTCACCCACCTACAAAGCACTAAGCCACTCACACAACCCCACACACACATTCTCCATCCACGCACACATCTCCCACTCCAGACCCCCACCACCCACATATACTTCTCCTAACCACCACACACCCCCTACTCACCCACACATATCCCCCACCCATACACACATTCCCCACACCCATTACACACATCCCCCACACCACACACAGTTTCCCCCACCCACACACACATCCTCACCCATATCACCACAAACATACCTCCCATCGACACACCATGCACACACCCCCCACCAACACACCGTACACATATCCCAAACTCACACACCATACACTTCTCCCCACCCGCCATTACATCCCCAATCCACCCACACAATCCCCTACCCACACAACCCCGCCACCCACACATACTTCCCCAAACCATCCACACATCTCCACCCACCCACACATATCCCCCACCCAAACACACATCCCCCGCACCCATACTTTCACCCCCACACATCCATCCACACATCCCACCAGCACCCACAATTATCACTAACCACCAACACACACACACCCAAACCCATCCAAACGCATACCCCACCCACATTCCCCCACCCACACATATCCCCACACTCACACACATCCTCCACACACTCTCACACATCCTCAGATCTAGACACGTGAGCATTGAAACTAGTATGAACAAACTCCCACACTTTACTCACACACATACACTGCCACTTGTCGTGAGCAGTCTCATAAAAATGTTAAACATGGAGAAAAATGTGTACATAAACAGTGTGTGAAGTAAAAATAGTGATGCTCTCTCTCTCTCTCTCTCTCTCTCTCTCTCTCTCTCTCTCTCTCTCTCTCTCTCTCTCTCTCTCTCTTTCTTTCTCTCTCTATATATATATGTGAGCTAAACTAATTCACAAAATCCTGCATCGGAATGCCCCAAATTACCTTTGGCCATTGTTTAAATATAATGCTAGACACAGTAAACGTTTAACTATATTACACATTCCGAAGTCTAGGATTGACTTATAAAAAACAAGCTTAACGTACTCTGCAGCTCAGCTGTGGAACAATCTTCCACAAGTAATCAAAGACATCACCAATCCCTATTCATATAATCGCAAATTACTCGAACACTATCTCATTACGGATTATCTTCCCCCTTAATAATAGAGATAATAATAATAATAACAACACCCTAGTATAAACAGCCAGTCCCCTTTTGGTAGGCCAGTATATTCCACATGGCTAATAACAAGTGTCAGACCATTATCTAATTTTACTGTGTCGTGTAGTTTTGATGTTCGCATTTTGCCCATGTCTTTATAATGCATATATAAATATATATATATATATATATATATATATATATATATATATATATATATATATATATATATATTGTTGCTGTTCTCTGTTAGCCTTGAATGATGTGTGAATGATATAATGTATGAAAGAGAGTGATAGAAGGGCAGAATGGTAGACGGGCCTGCGTGCCCAGTTCTCTCTCTCTCTCTCTCTCTCTCTCTCTCTCTCTCTCACATACACACACACACACACACACACACACACACACACATTCACTCTCACGCTCACTCATTCTGTCTTTCACTCAAACTACAGTAATGTACATGAGTTTACATTATACATGATAAAATCAAATGGTATTTAACTGATAATATGACAGATGAGAATACACAAACATATGGATTCGCGTGTTACATAACATGCGTGTTACATGACATGCATCTGTTCAGCTCTCTCTCTCTCTCTCTCTCTCTCTCTCTCTCTCTCTCTCTCTCTCTCTGTATTCTTTCATATATACACACTCACATGCATGCGCGCGCTCCCACACACACACTAACACATCAACTCTCCCACTGTCTCACTCTCTCTCTCTCTCTCTCTCTCTCTCTCTCTCTCTCTCTATTTCCCCCATTCATTCACTCTGTCCATCTTCATTCACTTTATCTCTAACTCTCTTACTCTCTCTCTCTCTCTCTCTCTCTCTCTCTCTCTCTCTCTCTCTCTCATAGACAGACACACACCCTCACGCTATCACTCAATGTTTCACTTACCCTAGCGCACTCACTCACTCTTTTACTCTCTCTCTCTCTCTCTCTCTCTCTCTCTCTCTCACTCACACACACTCTAACACTCATTCACTCACTCACACACACTCACTCTCTCACTCATTCACTCCTCACTCATTCACTCACTTACTCTCTCACACACAATCGTTCACATACCCACTCACTCTCTCAATCACACTCTCTCTCACACATACACATACGCATGAATGCACGCACGCACACACTCCCTCACTCACTCTCACACATACACGTACGAATGCATGGACTGACACATTCCCTCACCATTTCTCGCTCAATCACTCTCTCCACCCACACGCATGCACGTGCGCACACACACACATTCACTCTCTCACTCTCTCTCTGACACCCACTTTATCTCTCTCTCTCTCTCTCTCTCTCTCTCTCCCCCCCCCCACACACATATATAGTGAACAATTATAGTTAAACAATTATAATGAACAATTATAATGAACAATCATACCAGTAAATGAATTATGGTGGCATATAGTCGGTATGGATTAAGTATTGAAAGAGTTTTCGGTTAAATGTGTAGGGACTCATTGGAGTTTTCAGATCTGGAGGAAGATCATTCCCTAAGTGAGCACCAGAATAGGCGAAACATGGTTTGTATAGATCCAATCTAGGCTTTGAGACATGTAACAAGTTTAGGCGCTTGCTGTTCATTGCATTGGATTGAATCAGCGGCAGAAGATACTCTGGGGTATTTTGAGATATAATTTTATTCACTAATTTCGCTTTGTTAAAAAGGAAGCGCTTTCGAAGTGGTAGAAGTCTTAGATGACTGTATAAATTATTACTTTCAACGTGCTTTCTGCCAGAAACCAGACGAATAGCGCGGTTTTGTAGAGAACATAGTCGTTTTAAATTAGATTTAGGGCAACCATCCCAAACTGTGGAACTGTAATCGAGATGTGATTAGATATAGCATGTATAGAATATTTTTCGTGTGCTTTCGTCCAGGAAGTGCTGAATTTTAGCAAGTTGGTAAATTTTTTGTGCTATTTTCTTGGTAAGAACGTGAACATGAGAGCTCCAGCTCAAACGGCTGTCAATTAAAAGACCTAGTGTTTTATGTTCGTTCACATTAACTATAGGTAACGAGCCCAAGCGGAGTTCGAGCGGTGCTCCAGTTATGGCTAGTGTCTGTAGTTTTTGTCTGGTCGTTATTAACATGGATTTGGTTTTGTCGATGTTAATTTGCATGCGATTTTCATTGCTCCATCTAGTAAGATTATCAAGTTCCTTTTGTAAAGAATTCTCTAATTCACTACGGTTTTCTTGACTAGTATATATAGTACAGTCGTCTGCAAATAGATCACAAGTTGTATTGATATATACAGGAAGATCATTAATATAAACTGCAAAAAGCAGCGGACCTAGTATTGAGCCCTGAGGCACACCAATATTAAGCTGTGTGGGTCTTGATAGACAGTTGTTGAAGGACACGACTTGTTGTCTGTCGGATAGAAATGACGTAATTATGTTCACCATGTTGTTGCTTGTCTTCATTTGTTTTAGTTTTCTAATTAAAATATAGTGATCTACCATATCAAAAGCTTTTTTAAAGTCTACAAACACCGCTCCACAAATTCTACCGTTGTTGATGTTTAAGTGCCAGTTATCGGTCATTTTTGTTAGAGCACTATGGCAAGAATATTTAGGTCGAAACCCAGATTGGCTGTTAATTATTAGATCGTTGTTAATTAAAAGGTGTAACGTTATTTTATGAATGTGTTTTTCTAGTGGTTTTGATAGCGACGATAGTAAGGAAATAGGTCTATAATTACCCAAAACGCTGTTATCGATTTAGCCATTTTTAAGTAGCGGAAACACTTTAGCAATTTTAAATGCAGATGGAAAGTAGTTTTTGGCCAGACACTGGTTATATATGAACGTTAAGGACTCACTAATGACTGGTGCTGCACAACGAAGAATTATATTACTGATACCATCTAGGCCGTGTGAATTTGTTGATTTGAGGTTTAAGAGATATTTATAAACGTCTGCAACAGACATGAAGGGAATCTCAGCGGGAATATTTCTGGTGCACTTCTCCTCACAGAATGATGCCAGTGAACTTAAATTACACGATGAGTCTGGTATTAAAGACTTTAGATTCTCTATTTCTGATTGAAAGAACCAACTGAATTCATCGCATGTTATAGAATTTGGTATTTCTGATTCTGTAGGGCGTTTCTTATTGGTTAGAAAGTTAATAGCCTTCCATATATTTGTACTGTTTGAATTATCTACAATCAAATTTTTAAAATGATCTTTTTTTATCCTACGAATTTCATATTTAACTTTATTCCTCAGTCTACGGTAATTGATAAAGTCTTTATCTTTGTGTGCTGTATCTCGCTATCTCATGATTTCCAGAACTTCATTAGTGACCCATGGGGATTTATGTTGATTTGTGATACGAACTTCTTTAATTGGCACGTGTTCATCGAACACATTGTAGACAGTCTTCGTCCAGAAAGATAAGGCATCGTCCGGGTCAGGAAGTTGGTAAACGTGATCAAGGGCTGCTTTTCTTAAGTCTTGCAAAAATAAATCTTGGTTGAATGCTTTAAAATTTCTAAGACAAAAAGATAGACAGATAGGTGGGTAGTCATGTAGACAGAAAGATAGACAGATTGGTGGGTAGGCATGTAGACAGAAAGATAGACATATAGGTGGGTATGCATGTAGACAGAAAGATAGACATATAGATGGGTATGCATGTAGACAGTAATATAGACAGATAGGCGGGTAGGCGGATGGATTGTCGTGAAAATCACTGCAGATTAACAATCAAATGATACAGATAATACAGACAGTCTGATTTGCAGCTACAGGTTGTGTATTCCTGGAGGGGTGAGATCAAAACGGTGCAGCCGTCCTTACAAAGTTTCCCACCAGACAGAAAATTGTAGACATGTGTTGTGGCTGATCGGAAGAATGCAAGAAAAACACTGGCTTGTCTTGGTTGTCAAAACAAGGGAGATAAATTTTTCATTGCTTCAACAGGGGAGAGAAAAATTCTGAAAGAGTTGGTTGCCCTTGAGGACACCGGTGTGGACATCAAAGAAACTTCACTAGAACATTCAAGGCTCTTTTACAAAAACATGACTTGTTTACAGTTAGTATAGACCAGAAAGTTGACTAGGATTAACGTGTTTGTGTACCGCTGTTAGGAATTCGGAGAGCTCTACAGTGTTAGATTAATTAAAGATTAAATAACATGTGTCTTTATGGCAAATTGTAGAGGCCATCTAGGAGTGATGCGGTGGTGCATAAGGTATAACCTATAGTGTATTTAGGCCTGATTAATGTAGGCAGAAGCCTTGTTAAAACTAGCTAGGGTGGGGAAATTATTAGCTCTGCTAGTTGAGAATAGAGTAGTGAAGTGATGATTAGCTCTGTTAGTTTAGAATAGAGTAGGGAAGGTAGAATTAGCTCTGCTACTGAGAATCGTGTAGTGGGGTTATATTTGGAGAGATTTAAGAATGGGTTGGGAGATGGGGGAAGTGTTCAATAGTGGGATCTTTCAGTGGGGTTCCCACTGGGGTTCTGCACTCTGTTTATTGGTCTTTCCTTGTCATAGCCTAATTCGAACCTAGGTGATGAGCTCATCTGCTCTATGACAGAGTTGAGTTGGTTCATTGATAAAAATCTCTGAGCAAGGCAGTAGGCCTACATTCAGCTAGTAGGGATAAGTATCAGGCGGCCTTCACCAGATGTGGTCTCTTTCTCTGACAGGTTCCCCTACGTCTATGAGGAAGCTCTACACTGGGTTTGATGGAGGTCAACTCTCATTAAGAAGAACATCAAATGAACATTCACTTTATTTTATAAGATGAATAAATACCCAGAAGAAAGTACAGTCAGCACTGTTTATGCTAGGCCTAGGATCCAGAGGGTCCATACGAAACTGGCTCAGTTGAGCAAAACATTATAAACAATTCATTTACAATAGGGATTTATCCAGGTTGGGTGATACTCGTTTCTTCACCACATACCACTGAACACTAGGGAATAGAAAAGAATATTGAACATGGAGTTCTCGTGGAATAATTTAGTACAGTGAAGAAGTACTGTAGAACCGTTTGTGTGTGACAATCTATGAAAATGGATTAGAACAAATGTGAGACCTGTGACATTGAAACCTAGTTTTCACAGTACAGAGATCCGTACTTATCTGGGTTATAGGGACCTTCGTTTTTATAGTGAGTGACAGATCCATGATAAAGGTTATACAATAACTATTTTCGGAGGATTATGCATCTAGTCGACCCAGTGGATCCCGGAGAAAGTCAACGTCTGGAAGAAAGGACGCATCAATGGGTGAGTTGTTCTTATGCTAAGCTATCATGCTGTGGCGTACCCTTGCTATGATGATCATCTGACTTGGCTCCTGATCTGCTGCTCTGAATCTACAGACACACTAGAATTCGACATACATTCTACACATTACACACACACACTTCTCACACACATACTCTCTGCTTTAATAAATTATTTTGTATTTATTTGTTGAAGCTAGAGTTGTTGAGTATGTTGTGTTGGGGAAGAGTAAGAGGGGGCATGATCTAGGGGTGAGTGAGAATAAGAAAGAGGTGTCTGCAGACTGACGGAGTTTTGTGGACGGAGTCTGGTGGTTTCTCTAGGACAATAATATTGGGTTAATAAAAATGTGGGTGTTGATTCCCCTCACTCCAGGGACAACACTAAAGTAATAAAGGATTACTACGACAGATATTGGGGGCTCATAAACGTGATCTTTGGACAGCGGGATCTCTCGTAAACGTGATCTTTGGACAGCGGGATCTCTCATAAACGTGATCTTTGGACAGCTGGGTCTCTCGTAAACGTGATCTTTGGACTGCGGGATCTCTCGTAAGCGGGGTCTTTGACAGAGGGATCTCTTGTAGACGGGGTCTGGTGACAGCGGGATCTCCTGACAACGGAGTCTTTTGACACGGGATTTTTAGTTAAAGGACGGAGATATTGCTAGAGAGAGAATCCAGCTACAGTGAATGTGGATAGGGGTTAAGACACATATCTTACCTGTTCACACTTCACACGTCTGCATATGTCTGTGGTCCTGATTCTGCTCTAGTCACTGAGTGATTGTTTTGTGTTGTGCTGTGTGTTATTAAATATATAGATTAACTGTAATTGTGCATTGTTTATATATTTATCTAGGCGTTAATCCTTACTCTATCTGCTGACTTACCTCTCTGAAATATGGCCACTCCTAAACTAACTACGGCAGAACTAAGGGCAAAGGGGGAAGAAATGTGTTTGTCGGGTTCTGCACTAACAGATTACGTACAGGAGGTGGAGAGGGAGTTTCGTCAAGCAGAAAGGGAAGATCGAAAGGCCGAGTTGGAATTGAGAAGGATGGAGTTAGAACAAGCAGCTAAGAAATTGGAAGCAGAACAAGCTGCTAGGCAATTGGAAGCAGAACAAGCTGCTAAGAAATTGGAAGCAGAGCAAGCCATGAGAAGGCTGGAAATTGAAGCTGAGCAGGCAGCTAAGAAACTTGAAACTGAGCAGGCAGCCAAGAAACTGGAATTTGAAGCTGATCAGGCAGCTAGGAAACTTGAAGTTGAGGAAGCTGCTAGGAAACGGGAAGCTGAGCAAGAGGCTCAGAAAAGGGAGCACGAGTATCGGATGAGTTAACTCGAGTTGAAGAGGCAATCTAATGGGGAAACTGAGGGAGCAGTTGGAGGTTCCTCCATCCCAGGCTCAACCCCAGCAGGTGGACATAGTTACCATGCTATGAAGTTCCCTCTAGCAATCTACGAGGAGGACAAGGAGAAGATTTACCAGTACCTTCAACGCTTCGAGGCCATGTCTGTTGCTATGGGTCTGGATCGTGACAAATGGTGTCTTAAGCTATCCCAGGGATTACGAGTGACTGGCTACGAGGTTTATTCTCGCCTGCCACCAGGACATGAGAACAATTATGACGAATTGAAGACGGCTCTGCTGAAACGATTCGAGGTTACGTCACATACCTACCGAAAAAAATGTCGAGCAGCGAAACGAGAACCGGGGGAGTTGTTTGCCGCCTACAGTTTGCGTCTAAAATCCTATCTCCATAAGTGGATGGATTTGGCTGGGTTCGCACATGATTATGAGAGTCTGGAAGAGCTCGTGGTGGTCGACCAGCTGAAGAAGCAAATGTCGAAACCTCTCAGGACATTCCTGGGAGAACAAGAAGCGGAATGTATTGACCTCGTGACAAAATTAGCAGAACGGTTCGTCGAGGTACATGGGGAGGCCGAGGAAAACCTTTCCACCAACACCAAAAGTCAGGAGAAACATGACAGGAAGAAAGCCAAAAACGCAGGAACCAAAAAGGGGGAACATTATGTAAAAACGTCAGAGGATAGTTCAGAGAAGACGAAGGAGGGAAACAAGAGCACTTCGAGCTCTATACCAAAACGACCGTGGTCGGAGAAGTGGTGTTCAATTTGTAAGTTACCCTCTCACAATACGAGGGACTGCAAATCGAAGGCTAAGAGCCCTCACTTCGCAGCATGTCAAGTGACGTCCAAGGAGGTTGTCACGGAAAATGCCAGGTCAACAAGGAAGTTCGCCACTAGGAGAGCTCACTCAAGTCCGGCACTAGAAAATCTAGGACAGGGAAATTGTGCAAACACTGCAAGGCAAACACGCACAATGCTATTGACTGCAGGGGAAAGTCAGGAGACTATAAATTCGCCGTGTGCCCCGGGAAACCTAAGGTGGAGCCCACCGAACAGGTCGAGGCCGAGGAAGAGACTCCAGACCAGGGAAAACCACCTGTAGTGGAATTGGCAGAGGTTAACGGTCGTCAAGTGGAGTGTTTGTACGACACAGGACTGGACGGGGAAGCCGTGATTTCTGCGGATCTGATACATCCAGAACAATTCAGAGGTGAGACCATGGAGATACAGCCTGCACAGAGGAGTGCTGTGACCATGAAGTTGCCCATTGCTAACGTGTAGATTCGGTCAAGGTATGTCACCGGCACAATCAAGGCCGCTGTATTGACCGATCCCATTTTCCCCGTAATCCTCGGTTGCCGGTATGTCTTTCTGGGAGTGCCCAGGGAGCCAATCCATATGGGAGCAATACAGACTCTCTCTCAGACGAGAACAGATGAGGCAGAAGCAATTGTGACTAACCCACTGCCGAGGGAGCTGCGAACTGCCCAGAGTGAGAATGCCACTCTACGTCCTTGCTACAAAAAGCTGCAGAAAAGTGCTGATCCACCCAAACGGGGGCAGTACTACATGAAGAATAGGATACTCTGCAGAAGAGCCGGAAGGGGAGACAACCTATACGGTCAGTTGGTGATCCCGAAAGCTCACAGATCTCAGATTCTTCATATGGGGCATACCATCTCCTTTAGTGGGCACATGGGTATTGCCGCCACCATGCAGCGAATTTCCTGCCATTACTATTGGCCGGGAATGACAGATGATGTGCGTCGGTATGTGAAGTCATGACCTGAGTGCCAGAGGGTGGCACCGAAACACTGGACAGCACCGGTGGTCTTGGGTGAGATGCCCATCATGAACTCTCCTTTCGTGAGGGTAGCCATCGATATCGTGGGTCCACTTCCTAGGACTAGGAAGAGGAACATGTATATTCTCACAATGGTGGATTGCTGTATAATGTGGGGTGAAGCCATACCGTTGACCACGATTGACTCGAAACGAGTGGCGGACGCACTGATGGAGGCCTTTACCAGATTAGGCTTTCCTGGTCAAATTCTGACAGACAATGGGTCCCAGTTTTGTGGAAAACTCATGGAGGAGGTATTTAGGGTGTTCCACTCTAACCACATAATACCAGCCCTTACCACCCTCAAGCCAATGGACAAGTAGAGCGTTTCAACGGCACGTTGATGACAATGCTCCGGAAACTGGCCCAGAAAAAACCTGATAGGTGGGATGAATATATCCCATCAGCACTCTTTGCCTATCGGGAAGTTCCTCATGGCCCAACAGGACTACCACCCGCTACTTTGCTGTTTGGTCGTCCAATCAAAGGACCGTTGGAAGCCATGTTTAGGAGTTGGACTGAAGAGGGGACGTCAGAAGAAGTGATCTCTTCCTATAAATACGTGGAGGAACTGAAAGAAAAACTCCACAAGGGAAGGACTCTGGCAAATCAAAACTTGAAAAAGGCCAGAAAAAGACATGCGGCTTATTACAACCGTAGGTCTAAAGACAGATCTCTAGAGGTGGGAGACAAAGTTTTGTTGCTACTCCCAACGGGAAACAACAAACTGGAGATAGGTTGCCAAGGACCATTTCCCGTGGAAAGGGTGATATCCAGAACCAACTATCAGATCCGGATCCGGGGAAAGTCGAAGATTTTCCATATCAATCTCTTGCGGAAATACGAGGAGAGACCCGGAGACAAAGCAGCTCACCTCATGGCAATGGCAGTTGCAGTGGAGACTGAAGTTGGAACCAACGAGGGAAGGGAATATCCCCTGGTACACCAGGAAACCTATAAGGATGTGCAGGTGAACCCTGATCTGACTTCCCAGGAGAGGGAAAAGATAACCCAGTTTCTCGAGTCTCATAAGGAGATACTGACTGATAAACCAGGACGAACGAGGTTGGTGGAGTTCGAGATGACTTTGACCACCCAAGAACCTGTTCGCCGAAAGGTTTACTCATTGCCATTCTCTAAAGAAAAGGCCCTGGAGGAGGAAATACAAAAACTGTTGGAGGATGACGTGATTGCGCCATCCACATCCCCATACAATGCGGGGGTAGTTTTGTTACGCAAACCAAGTGGAGAACACCGGTTGTGTATGTACTACCGACTGCTGAATAGTCATACACAATTTCAGGTGGAACCTTTGCCGAATCCAACTCAGTTATTCGCTAGGCTCAACAAGGCTCCGTACTTTTCAAAGGTGGATCTGAGTCGAGGGTACTATCACATACCTGTCAAACCGGAGATTCGACCATTGCTGTCCTTCAGTACACCCAGTGGACATTACGAATTCAAGGTCATGCCCTTTGGACTCAGCAACGCACCTAGTGTGTTTACGCGCATGATGAGGACTTTACTAGATCCCTTACAGGATCCGTCCGTTGTATCATTCATGGATGATATTCTAATTTCCAGTGACAGCTTGGATGACCATTTGCAATCCTTGGAGAGAGTTTTTAATAGACTCAAGGAAGCAGGGCTTACAGCTCGTCCAACCAAATGCATGATTGGATACCAGACTCTAGAATTTCTGGGTCACACCATTACTCCAGGACAAGTTGTCCCCGAGCAGAAGAACCTAGAAAAAATCAGAAATGCACCAAGGCCAAAATCGAAGAAGGATGTGAGATCCTTTCTCTCGTTATGTGGGTTTTACAAAAAAATGTATCCCACATTTTACTGAAATGGGAGCTCCATTGACGGAAACCTTGAAAAAGGGATTCCCGGACCAAATCGTTTTGACACCAGAATGCGAGACTGCCTATAGTCAGTTGAAGGAGGCCTTGGTCAGCAAACCTGTGTTACAGCTCCCTGACCTTTCCAAGCCATTTGTGTTGAGAACGGATGCGAGTGGGATTGGGGAAGCTTTGTTACAGGAAGGAAAAGACAGGTTTTGAAACCTGTGGCATACGCAAGCAAGAAACTTCTCCAAGCTGAGAGGAATTATTCGACCGTCGAGAGAGAATGCTTGTCTCTCGTATGGGCCGTGCAAAAATTCCAGCCCTATTTGTATGGAGTTCACTTTCGGGTCCAGTCAGATCATCAGCCCCTGATGTTCCTGGCTACTTCTCAGAAGCTCAACGCCCGTTTGATGAGGTGGTCGCTGTTACTTCAACCCTACAATTTCATAGTGGAATAGTACCCGAGAAGGAACATGTTGGAGCGGACTTCTTGTCAAGACACCCAGCTCCTGAAGAAGAGGAATGAATCATCTGGATTTAACTTGCAGTGGAAAAGAGTGAGATGGACGACTCTCTTAAGAGGGGGCCTATGTCGTGAAAATAACTGCAGATTAACAATCAAATGATACAGATAATACAGACAGTCTGATTTGCAGCTACAGGTTGTGTATTCCTGGAGGGGTGAGATCAAAGCGGTGCAGCCATCCTTTCAAAGTTCCCCACCAGACAGAAAATTGTAGACATGTGTTGTGGCTGATCGGAAGAATGCAGGAAAAACACTGGCTTGTTTTGGTTGTCAAAACAAGGGAGATAAATTTGGCATTGGTTGAACAGGGGAGATAAAAATTCTGAAAGAGTTGGTTGCTCTTGAGGACACCGATGTGGACATCAAAGAAACTTCACTAGAACATTCAAGGCTCTTTGACAAAAACATGACTTGTTTACAGTTAGTATAGACCAGAAAGTTGACTAGGATTGACGTGTTTGTGTACCGCTGTTAGGAATTCGGAGAGCTCTACAGTGTTAGATTAATTAAAGATTAAATAACATGTGTCTTTATGGCAAATTGTAGAGGCCATCCAGGAGTGATGCGGTGGTGCATAAGGTATAACCTATAGTGTATTTAGGCCTGATTAATGTAGACAGAAGCCTTGTTAAAACTAGCTAGGGTGAGGAAATTATTAGCTCTGCTAGTTGAGAATAGAGTAGTGAAGTGATGATTAGCTCTGTTAGTTGAGAATAGAGTAGGGAAGGGTGAATTAGCTCTGCTACTGAGAATCGTGTTGTGAGGTGATATTTGGAGAGATTTAAGAATGCGTTGGGAGATGGGGGGAAGTGTCCAATAATGGGATTTTTCAGTGGGGTGCCGACTGGGGTTCTGCACTCTGTTTATTGGTCTTTCCTTGTCATAGCCTAATTCGAACCTAGGTGATGAGCTCATCTGCTCTATGTGTGGCGGGACAGCCCCGGCAGCATCATAATTACACAAGTTTTCAAGGAATTACAGTGCCCACAATATTTTTCTATCATTCTCTAAAAGCATAAACGTCCACCAGAAAATGATAGAAATGCAATAAACTTGAAAACAAGAGGAAAATACATTTTGACCACGCACGCCCCATCATTTCTGTAATGCTAGGTCTGAGAAAGCTTTGATGTCCAGATCAAAGTTAAAACCCAGACACCACGGCACCAGTCGGGGCGGGCGCTATCAAAGGTTGAAAACTCATTGTTTTCAGTACCAGGGGAGAGAAAGACCGAAAAGTGTGAAATCTGGGCTGGAGATGAATTGATACATGGACATGCTACTCAGAGGAAAATCCCGTGTGATCCAAAGACGGCAATTTAATGCAGGCCTAACACCTATCTAAAAGTCCAGACTTTGGGGAGCCGGGACGTCTGTGATTGCCACCACAAAGGAGCAATTAGGACCAGATGCTTAACACCTCTCCGCAATACTCCGCAATACTACGGGGCAAAGTAGAAACACATGGCTGACACATTCCTGCCAGCAACCGGGAAGGCTGATGTTACCAGCCTATTGGAATGTAATGACGCAACTGCATTGCCGCCAAAGCAGGTTTAATTGTTTCAGGCGTGGGGGGGCATCGGTCAATTTGATTGACAGATGAAACTACCCTTCACAGGAAAGGAGGAGGGGTGAAAAGAATTTGGCACTTAATCCATCTAGGTAAATCATCTTACATGGAAAAATAGGCGGAGTTAATGAAAAGGGGAATATTAATTAGCCAACCTGGAAACTAGCCAGGAATTGAATAGAATAAAACTACGAGCAGTGGCCAGCAAGACTTCAGACGCATTCACAATAGTGTACCAGGGAAGCCGGAATTTTAATTTCTGGTGAGAGATTACCCTCTCGTTTTGTTACTTCGATACAATGTCGTATGACAGGATTTCCTAGCTATAACCCAGGTAAGCCCATTACTCTGATTAGTTGTCTGCTAGTCTGAAGGCTTGTGTAGTTTCTTGTTCTGCATATTCTCCAAAACTTTACACTGGTGGATTTTCTTTGTACTTAATGTTCCAGTTCTAGCTTTACGATTTCACTGAGAACTATTTTCTTCTTTCATTCACCACTTGGTTGTCTGATTTGTTGTATGTGATAATTTGGAGAAATCCATTATCCAAGCTACATGAGCGTGTGGCTTATGCATGTACAGGAGATACATTTAGATTCATCCTGTATGATGTTAAACATTGGGGAGACTGACTACTTAGGAGAAATTCCTGAGAGCTACCAGTCTCTTGATAGCGTCCAATTAACATTGATTATTTGGACCAACACTTTGAGTGCCTACCAAGATTATGGTGAAACCACTTGGTTTGAGGAATGGCACCAGTTCACCTTGTCTGCATGATGTCTGCATGAGGACAGACATGACTTAGGACATTCAATATCCCAGACAGATTCAGGGAAGGCATTTAATGTTCGACAGGACTGTGCGACCAGCCCTTCCGACAAGACAGTATGAATGAATCAGAAAGGGAAAGAGTAAGTGAGGTGAACTTATATGGGAAACACTCCATTACACAAATGTATATGAATATGTATGTTTTGAGCTATAGATGTTCTAAAGGGTTTTATGAATATATACATATATATTTATTTATTTAGAACTGATATATGTTTATGTAACATGCCATCATCTATCATCATACCATCATATATTATAACTTGTATGTATGTTTATATGAATGTATAGACATATGTGTTTGAGATGTGTAGACGTAGATACTACCCATCTCCGTTCGTTTCATTCCAGATCTCTTAGGAGCAATGGACAGTCAACAACCCATGTCAGGAAGTGACTTAGCCTTGTGAGGGACCAATTTGGACTCCTTCAATCTGACAGTGAACTGCGTCTCACTGGGGGAAGCAGGACCTATGTGCTTCTGAGCTTTTCAGCCAGATGAGTTACGTATACCATAATATAATCATCATCATCATATGATCATCAATAGCAATAATAAACACAGTTGTTGTATTTTAAAACTCAATTTGTCCGTATAATTCTAAATGTTTATAAATGTTTGTGTAGCTTAATCAAGTACACACATTATTGTATCATTTAGTGGGGGTTCGCACATATTATCCAGAAGTGGGAATCTATGTCCGGGAGGTATCTTGCCTATGCAGTCATAAGTAACCAGATTACGTTGCATGTCTTAACTCCTCCTTTCTCACTTCTGGTGATACCAAGTACAGCCAAAACTATATAGATATATTCTATCTTCAACGAGCCACTTCTTGGCTGTTTTCTTGAGTATCAGGGACAGTGTCTTAAATCAGCATAACAGACATTAGTTCCACGTTTTCTCTCTGGGATCTGGGTGGTAACTAGTCCCTTCTGACAGAGTTAGGGGATCTTAAACTGCATCCAGAACTAAACACCAGTAGAAGAAAATGATTTTGGCTGAGTGGTTGCCCATCTGGGATCTACCCCCAGCCAGTTGGTGACATATTGGGACGGCTCGTCCGCTATAGATTCCGGGAGTAAACCCTAGAGCCTATTGGTCTGCTCGCCCGCTATAGAATACGGGAGTAAACCCTAGAAAACTTGGTTCGCTCGCAAGGAACGAACCTATTTCAAATCTGTTAGTCTGGTATTATTCTGGTCTTGCCCATGGATAGAACCTAGGTAATTCTCACTTACATTCTTAGCAGCATTAGTTAGTTATAATTTATTTCTAATGTAATAGCTTGCTTGATTGTAGGCAAGATTTTGACACATCAGGACTTCTCATCCATGATAGAATCAGAGAATAAATTCTAGACTATTGATTTTCATAAACCATTCTTTCATTCTTCACCCATTACATTTGCTAAGTATTAACTTAGGAATGTGTTTCTAGGGAAGTCTGTAGAATTTAAATAACTTGTTAAAAAGTTAATAATGGATAATATCATATGAGTTAATTTACATCATTCACCACTGTAGAATTAATAATCACATTAATTAGTGATATTAATTAGTTTATTGATGATTTACTTGATGATTTTTTGATTACATGCTTTATCATTTGATTTAATCATGAATAATTTGATAATTCTTAGTTAATTCAGTGTATGACGGACTGCTTTGCATCAACTTTCTCACTCTAATTCACTACTATCATTCTCATAGCAGTGTCTGTTCCTCTTGTCACTATCCTGCTCTAGCATAAATCTGACTAGCTCTCTGTAGGGTAATAATATAATTACTTACCTGAGTTTAAGCTGAGAAGAGATCATGGATGCACGCACAGATTTCTTAGAGTCCGCTAGAGGATGGGGCATAAGGCTCGGCTTAGTAGGAGAGAAGCTAGAACTATTTATTAGAGAAGAAATGGATTGGTGGGACAAAGAAGATGAGCAGATGATGAAAAGAGTTGCAGAATTAGAAGCAGATATGCGTCACAAAGCTGAAGAAGATGAGATGAAGAAGAAGCAAATTGAAATACTGAACGTGGAGGAATCTACCAGCTCGATTGAGGAAAAGCCAATCACTCAAGCCGAAACTCTGATAGAAAGCGGGGAAGCTGACCGTCACAAAGAAGAGGCATGCATTCCTTCGCAAATCCCCATGGCTCAGAAAAACAAAAACTTGCGCACAGAAAGGCAGATGCTTCCCTCGCCTATTCCTAAAAATATTAAAAATAAACGGAATAGGAATAAAGGTACCAAGCGTTCGGTAAACAGTCACAAACGTGATAAATGTTTACACCGCAATGAAAGCGGATTAGCTGGCTTGGCAACCCAGCAATCTCAGGAGCTTCCTAAGACTTCCCAAAGGAGAAAAATCCAGGAGGAGGAGGACCTGAGGAAAACTATTAAAGAGATCGAAGGCGAGACCTTACCCGACTCTTTTATTCCCTTCAGTTCAGAGAAACTAAGAGTGGAAATGAATTCAACTGAGACCGGAATGGATGTAAAACAGGATTCCATTGTTTCTCACGGTGTGGCCACACAAGATGAAATAATTATCAGTATGAATTACTTATCTCAGGTGGGAGATGACATTGAAAATGACACCCCACAACATTCACTTCTATTGGATTTGGCACAAGAAAACCAGACCAGGGAGAGAATACCTCAATTGGACTTGGCACAAGAGAGCCCAGCAATGGAGGACAAACAAGACACGGAGGAGAATTCTTACGATGTCAGTATCTTGGAGTCTTTCGAAAAGGAAACTCAAGATACACAAAGCATTCATGTAGGTTATACCACGGACTCTGATTCAGGGACGATAAACATGTCTGCTAACAACAAAGAAGAAAATACTTCTTTGGACAGGATGAAGGTAATGCCTATCATCAACACAGCTGAAGCTAACAGGGGATCACAAATGATGGACTCTGCAGCGGAACAAAACCGGAACGGTTGGTATACTCAACACTCAGGACCTTGTTTACCTTTCACTTCAACCAATGTTGGATGGGGAGAACAGCTGTTTATGTATACTTCTACAAGGAGTGATACAAATTCACAGTTCTTGGGGAACAACATGATTTCTCAAAGCTGGACAACTTCTACTAGCCTTATACTTTCAAACACAGATTCAAAATGGAACTCTGTTGAAGAGGAACGCACCTGGATAAATAATTATCGAGGGAAGAAAACTCTTAAATCAGGAGGGAGTAAACGGACGCCCTACCAAGAAAGAGGCAAGTATGAGTTGAATGCACATCATAAAATTATGATGTTTAGCAAATTTCCTGCCAAAAGGAGATTAAAGGATTTTATTATGATCTTTGGCCGACGGAGGAAAAGAAAATGGAGCAACAGTACTGCGACCAATTCTTTTAAGAAAACACTGATGGCACTTCCTCTGCTTATAGGACAAGGGCCAGAAATTGAGTGGACAATAGCAGTCTCTCTGCGGCGCAGGAGAATCTTGTTATACATTTTGCAATTTCCCGGCTGGGAAAAAGTAAAACCTCCAGAGGACAGGACATTACCGAGCAATAGCCCGGAAATCCGACACAACACCAGGAGCAAAGATTTGCACGATTTATCCTGGGAGAATGGACATGGGATATTTCTCTTGACTCATAGAACATCCCACTGCCACAAAGAATATTGGGAACCCAGACTTGGAGGCAGTTGGAGAACGGAGAGAACTTAGATACATTCTTGAATGCTGCCGAGGCTCTGTTATAGGCTTCATTAATGAACCTACTTAAATTGGAGAGCTATGTGGCGGGACAGCCCCGGCAGCATCATAATTACACAAGTTTTCAAGGAATTACAGTGCCCACAATATTTTTCTATCATTCTCTAAAAGCATAAACGTCCACCAGAAAATGATAGAAATGCAATAAACTTGAAAACAAGAGGAAAATACATTTTGACCACGCACGCCCCATCATTTCTGTAATGCTAGGTCTGAGAAAGCTTTGATGTCCAGATCAAAGTTAAAACCCAGACACCACGGCACCAGTCGGGGCGGGCGCTATCAAAGGTTGAAAACTCATTGTTTTCAGTACCAGGGGAGAGAAAGACCGAAAAGTGTGAAATCTGGGCTGGAGATGAATTGATACATGGACATGCTACTCAGGGGAAAATCCCGTGTGATCCAAAGACGGCAATTTAATGCAGGCCTAACACCTATCTAAAAGTCCAGACTTTGGGGAGCCGGGACGTCTGTGATTGCCACCACAAAGGAGCAATTAGGACCAGATGCTTAACACCTCTCCGCAATACTCCGCAATACTACGGGGCAAAGTAGAAACACATGGCTGACACATTCCTGCCAGCAACCGGGAAGGCTGATGTTACCAGCCTATTGGAATGTAATGACGCAACTGCATTGCCGCCAAAGCAGGTTTAATTGTTTCAGGCGTGGGGGGGCATCGGTCAATTTGATTGACAGATGAAACTACCCTTCACAGGAAAGGAGGAGGGGTGAAAAGAATTTGGCACTTAATCCATCTAGGTAAATCATCTTACATGGAAAAATAGGCGGAGTTAATGAAAAGGGGAATATTAATTAGCCAACCTGGAAACTAGCCAGGAATTGAATAGAATAAAACTACGAGCAGTGGCCAGCAAGACTTCAGACGCATTCACAATAGTGTACCAGGGAAGCCGGAATTTTAATTTCTGGTGAGAGATTACCCTCTCGTTTTGTTACTTCGATACAATGTCGTATGACAGGATTTCCTAGCTATAACCCAGGTAAGCCCATTACTCTGATTAGTTGTCTGCTAGTCTGAAGGCTTGTGTAGTTTCTTGTTCTGCATATTCTCCAAAACTTTACACTGGTGGATTTTCTTTGTACTTAATGTTCCAGTTCTAGCTTTACGATTTCACTGAGAACTATTTTCTTCTTTCATTCACCACTTGGTTGTCTGATTTGTTGTATGTGATAATTTGGAGAAATCCATTATCCAAGCTACATGAGCGTGTGGCTTATGCATGTACAGGAGATACATTTAGATTCATCCTGTATGATGTTAAACATTGGGGAGACTGACTACTTAGGAGAAATTCCTGAGAGCTACCAGTCTCTTGATAGCGTCCAATTAACATTGATTATTTGGACCAACACTTTGAGTGCCTACCAAGATTATGGTGAAACCACTTGGTTTGAGGAATGGCACCAGTTCACCTTGTCTGCATGATGTCTGCATGAGGACAGACATGACTTAGGACATTCAATATCCCAGACAGATTCAGGGAAGGCATTTAATGTTCGACAGGACTGTGCGACCAGCCCTTCCGACAAGACAGTATGAATGAATCAGAAAGGGAAAGAGTAAGTGAGGTGAACTTATATGGGAAACACTCCATTACACAAATGTATATGAATATGTATGTTTTGAGCTATAGATGTTCTAAAGGGTTTTATGAATATATACATATATATTTATTTATTTAGAACTGATATATGTTTATGTAACATGCCATCATCTATCATCATACCATCATATATTATAACTTGTATGTATGTTTATATGAATGTATAGACATATGTGTTTGAGATGTGTAGACGTAGATACTACCCATCTCCGTTCGTTTCATTCCAGATCTCTTAGGAGCAATGGACAGTCAACAACCCATGTCAGGAAGTGACTTAGCCTTGTGAGGGACCAATTTGGACTCCTTCAATCTGACAGTGAACTGCGTCTCACTGGGGGAAGCAGGACCTATGTGCTTCTGAGCTTTTCAGCCAGATGAGTTACGTATACCATAATATAATCATCATCATCATATGATCATCAATAGCAATAATAAACACAGTTGTTGTATTTTAAAACTCAATTTGTCCGTATAATTCTAAATGTTTATAAATGTTTGTGTAGCTTAATCAAGTACACACATTATTGTATCATTTAGTGGGGGTTCGCACATATTATCCAGAAGTGGGAATCTATGTCCGGGAGGTATCTTGCCTATGCAGTCATAAGTAACCAGATTACGTTGCATGTCTTAACTCCTCCTTTCTCACTTCTGGTGATACCAAGTACAGCCAAAACTATATAGATATATTCTATCTTCAACGAGCCACTTCTTGGCTGTTTTCTTGAGTATCAGGGACAGTGTCTTAAATCAGCATAACAGACATTAGTTCCACGTTTTCTCTCTGGGATCTGGGTGGTAACTAGTCCCTTCTGACAGAGTTAGGGGATCTTAAACTGCATCCAGAACTAAACACCAGTAGAAGAAAATGATTTTGGCTGAGTGGTTGCCCATCTGGGATCTACCCCCAGCCAGTTGGTGACATATTGGGACGGCTCGTCCGCTATAGAATCCGGGAGTAAACCCTAGAGCCTATTGGTCTGCTCGCCCGCTATAGAATACGGGAGTAAACCCTAGAAAACTTGGTTCGCTCGCAAGGAACGAACCTATTTCAAATCTGTTAGTCTGGTATTATTCTGGTCTTGCCCATGGATAGAACCTAGGTAATTCTCACTTACATTCTTAGCAGCATTAGTTAGTTATAATTTATTTCTAATGTAATAGCTTGCTTGATTGTAGGCAAGATTTTGACACATCAGGACTTCTCATCCATGATAGAATCAGAGAATAAATTCTAGACTATTGATTTTCATAAACCATTCTTTCATTCTTCACCCATTACATTTGCTAAGTATTAACTTAGGAATGTGTTTCTAGGGAAGTCTGTAGAATTTAAATAACTTGTTAAAAAGTTAATAATGGATAATATCATATGAGTTAATTTACATCATTCACCACTGTAGAATTAATAATCACATTAATTAGTGATATTAATTAGTTTATTGATGATTTACTTGATGATTTTTTGATTACATGCTTTATCATTTGATTTAATCATGAATAATTTGATAATTCTTAGTTAATTCAGTGTATGACGGACTGCTTTGCATCAACTTTCTCACTCTAATTCACTACTATCATTCTCATAGCAGTGTCTGTTCCTCTTGTCACTATCCTGCTCTAGCATAAATCTGACTAGCTCTCTGTAGGGTAATAATATAATTACTTACCTGAGTTTAAGCTGAGAAGAGATCATGGATGCACGCACAGATTTCTTAGAGTCCGCTAGAGGATGGGGCATAAGGCTCGGCTTAGTAGGAGAGAAGCTAGAACTATTTATTAGAGAAGAAATGGATTGGTGGGACAAAGAAGATGAGCAGATGATGAAAAGAGTTGCAGAATTAGAAGCAGATATGCGTCACAAAGCTGAAGAAGATGAGATGAAGAAGAAGCAAATTGAAATACTGAACGTGGAGGAATCTACCAGCTCGATTGAGGAAAAGCCAATCACTCAAGCCGAAACTCTGATAGAAAGCGGGGAAGCTGACCGTCACAAAGAAGAGGCATGCATTCCTTCGCAAATCCCCATGGCTCAGAAAAACAAAAACTTGCGCACAGAAAGGCAGATGCTTCCCTCGCCTATTCCTAAAAATATTAAAAATAAACGGAATAGGAATAAAGGTACCAAGCGTTCGGTAAACAGTCACAAACGTGATAAATGTTTACACCGCAATGAAAGCGGATTAGCTGGCTTGGCAACCCAGCAATCTCAGGAGCTTCCTAAGACTTCCCAAAGGAGAAAAATCCAGGAGGAGGAGGACCTGAGGAAAACTATTAAAGAGATCGAAGGCGAGACCTTACCCGACTCTTTTATTCCCTTCAGTTCAGAGAAACTAAGAGTGGAAATGAATTCAACTGAGACCGGAATGGATGTAAAACAGGATTCCATTGTTTCTCACGGTGTGGCCACACAAGATGAAATAATTATCAGTATGAATTACTTATCTCAGGTGGGAGATGACATTGAAAATGACACCCCACAACATTCACTTCTATTGGATTTGGCACAAGAAAACCAGACCAGGGAGAGAATACCTCAATTGGACTTGGCACAAGAGAGCCCAGCCATGGAGGACAAACAAGACACGGAGGAGAATTCTTACGATGTCAGTATCTTGGAGTCTTTCGAAAAGGAAACTCAAGATACACAAAGCATTCATGTAGGTTATACCACGGACTCTGATTCAGGGACGATAAACATGTCTGCTAACAACAAAGAAGAAAATACTTCTTTGGACAGGATGAAGGTAATGCCTATCATCAACACAGCTGAAGCTAACAGGGGATCACAAATGATGGACTCTGCAGCGGAACAAAACCGGAACGGTTGGTATACTCAACACTCAGGACCTTGTTTACCTTTCACTTCAACCAATGTTGGATGGGGAGAACAGCTGTTTATGTATACTTCTACAAGGAGTGATACAAATTCACAGTTCTTGGGGAACAACATGATTTCTCAAAGCTGGACAACTTCTACTAGCCTTATACTTTCAAACACAGATTCAAAATGGAACTCTGTTGAAGAGGAACGCACCTGGATAAATAATTATCGAGGGAAGAAAACTCTTAAATCAGGAGGGAGTAAACGGACGCCCTACCAAGAAAGAGGCAAGTATGAGTTGAATGCACATCATAAAATTATGATGTTTAGCAAATTTCCTGCCAAAAGGAGATTAAAGGATTTTATTATGATCTTTGGCCGACGGAGGAAAAGAAAATGGAGCAACAGTACTGCGACCAATTCTTTTAAGAAAACACTGATGGCACTTCCTCTGCTTATAGGACAAGGGCCAGAAATTGAGTGGACAATAGCAGTCTCTCTGCGGCGCAGGAGAATCTTGTTATACATTTTGCAATTTCCCGGCTGGGAAAAAGTAAAACCTCCAGAGGACAGGACATTACCGAGCAATAGCCCGGAAATCTGACACAACACCAGGAGCAAAGATTTGCACGATTTATCCTGGGTGAATGGACATGGGATATTTCTCTTGACTCATAGAACATCCCACTGCCACAAAGAATATTGGGAACCCAGACTTGGAGGCAGTTGGAGAACGGAGAGAACTTAGATACATTCTTGAATGCTGCCGAGGCTCTGTTATAGGCTTCATTAATGAACCTACTTAAATTGGAGAGCTATGTGGCGGGACAGCCCCGGCAGCATCATAATTACACAAGTTTTCAAGGAATTACAGTGCCCACAATATTTTTCTATCATTCTCTAAAAGCATAAACGTCCACCAGAAAATGATAGAAATGCAATAAACTTGAAAACAAGAGGAAAATACATTTTGACCACGCACGCCCCATCATTTCTGTAATGCTAGGTCTGAGAAAGCTTTGATGTCCAGATCAAAGTTAAAACCCAGACACCACGGCACCAGTCGGGGCGGGCGCTATCAAAGGTTGAAAACTCATTGTTTTCAGTACCAGGGGAGAGAAAGACCGAAAAGTGTGAAATCTGGGCTGGAGATGAATTGATACATGGACATGCTACTCAGGGGAAAATCCCGTGTGATCCAAAGACGGCAATTTAATGCAGGCCTAACACCTATCTAAAAGTCCAGACTTTGGGGAGCCGGGACGTCTGTGATTGCCACCACAAAGGAGCAATTAGGACCAGATGCTTAACACCTCTCCGCAATACTCCGCAATACTACGGGGCAAAGTAGAAACACATGGCTGACACATTCCTGCCAGCAACCGGGAAGGCTGATGTTACCAGCCTATTGGAATGTAATGACGCAACTGCATTGCCGCCAAAGCAGGTTTAATTGTTTCAGGCGTGGGGGGGGGCATCGGTCAATTTGATTGACAGATGAAACTACCCTTCACAGGAAAGGAGGAGGGGTGAAAAGAATTTGGCACTTAATCCATCTAGGTAAATCATCTTACATGGAAAAATAGGCGGAGTTAATGAAAAGGGGAATATTAATTAGCCAACCTGGAAACTAGCCAGGAATTGAATAGAATAAAACTACGAGCAGTGGCCAGCAAGACTTCAGACGCATTCACAATAGTGTACCAGGGAAGCCGGAATTTTAATTTCTGGTGAGAGATTACCCTCTCGTTTTGTTACTTCGATACAATGTCGTATGACAGGATTTCCTAGCTATAACCCAGGTAAGCCCATTACTCTGATTAGTTGTCTGCTAGTCTGAAGGCTTGTGTAGTTTCTTGTTCTGCATATTCTCCAAAACTTTACACTGGTGGATTTTCTTTGTACTTAATGTTCCAGTTCTAGCTTTACGATTTCACTGAGAACTATTTTCTTCTTTCATTCACCACTTGGTTGTCTGATTTGTTGTATGTGATAATTTGGAGAAATCCATTATCCAAGCTACATGAGCGTGTGGCTTATGCATGTACAGGAGATACATTTAGATTCATCCTGTATGATGTTAAACATTGGGGAGACTGACTACTTAGGAGAAATTCCTGAGAGCTACCAGTCTCTTGATAGCGTCCAATTAACATTGATTATTTGGACCAACACTTTGAGTGCCTACCAAGATTATGGTGAAACCACTTGGTTTGAGGAATGGCACCAGTTCACCTTGTCTGCATGATGTCTGCATGAGGACAGACATGACTTAGGACATTCAATATCCCAGACAGATTCAGGGAAGGCATTTAATGTTCGACAGGACTGTGCGACCAGCCCTTCCGACAAGACAGTATGAATGAATCAGAAAGGGAAAGAGTAAGTGAGGTGAACTTATATGGGAAACACTCCATTACACAAATGTATATGAATATGTATGTTTTGAGCTATAGATGTTCTAAAGGGTTTTATGAATATATACATATATATTTATTTATTTAGAACTGATATATGTTTATGTAACATGCCATCATCTATCATCATACCATCATATATTATAACTTGTATGTATGTTTATATGAATGTATAGACATATGTGTTTGAGATGTGTAGACGTAGATACTACCCATCTCCGTTCGTTTCATTCCAGATCTCTTAGGAGCAATGGACAGTCAACAACCCATGTCAGGAAGTGACTTAGCCTTGTGAGGGACCAATTTGGACTCCTTCAATCTGACAGTGAACTGCGTCTCACTGGGGGAAGCAGGACCTATGTGCTTCTGAGCTTTTCAGCCAGATGAGTTACGTATACCATAATATAATCATCATCATCATATGATCATCAATAGCAATAATAAACACAGTTGTTGTATTTTAAAACTCAATTTGTCCGTATAATTCTAAATGTTTATAAATGTTTGTGTAGCTTAATCAAGTACACACATTATTGTATCATTTAGTGGGGGTTCGCACATATTATCCAGAAGTGGGAATCTATGTCCGGGAGGTATCTTGCCTATGCAGTCATAAGTAACCAGATTACGTTGCATGTCTTAACTCCTCCTTTCTCACTTCTGGTGATACCAAGTACAGCCAAAACTATATAGATATATTCTATCTTCAACGAGCCACTTCTTGGCTGTTTTCTTGAGTATCAGGGACAGTGTCTTAAATCAGCATAACAGACATTAGTTCCACGTTTTCTCTCTGGGATCTGGGGTGGTAACTAGTCCCTTCTGACAGAGTTAGGGGATCTTAAACTGCATCCAGAACTAAACACCAGTAGAAGAAAATGATTTTGGCTGAGTGGTTGCCCATCTGGGATCTACCCCCAGCCAGGCAGAGTTGGTTCACTGATAAAATCTCCGAGCAAGGCAGTAAGCCTACATTCAGCTAGTAGGGATAAGTATCAGGCGGCCTTCACCAGATGTGGTCTCTTTCTCTGACAGGTTCCCCTACGTCTATGAGGAAGCTCTACACTGGGTTTGATAAAGGTCAACTCTCATTAAGAAGAACATCAAATGAACATTCACTTTATTTTTACATTGCACATTGGCACCTTGCCGTCTTGACAGACGATAGTTTGTGCTTTAAAAAGGCATAATAACTTTTAACTATGGCGGTAGCGAGTGTGACTGATAAGGCCAATTTGCGCTGTAAATGTCCGTTCACAGTGGGTGCATGTGAACACGTGGTCATTTCCACCATCATGCACCATCTTACGTCTCAAACGCTTGGTGTGTGACTTTTCTGCAATAATTTTCTCCTTTGACTTTATTCCATTTCTGATATTTGCCCTCCATGCAACACGTTCAGCGGCGACTTGCTCCCAATGTGCATTATCAATGCCTGTATCAATCATGTCCCGCTTACACACATCTTTGTATCGTAGTAGAGGCCGACCCTGAGATCTCTTACCCATCTGTAATTCACCAAAAAAGATATCCTTTGGTATTCTACCATCATCCATCCGCCTAAGATGTCCTATCCATCTAAGTCTACGAAGACTGAGCATGGAATAAACTGTCACACAACCTGATCTTTCCAATACTTCAGTATTTGTGATTTTGTCTTGCCACTTAATACCAAGAATTCTTCGCAGACACCGCATATGAAAGCTGTTTAAATTGTTCTCTTGGTGTGAGTAAGTTGTCCAGGTTTCACTGCCATAGAGAAGAGTACTAAGGACACAGGCTTGATAGACAAGGACTTTTGTTTTGGCAGTAAGCTTCCTGTTCTCCCAGACTCTTTTTCTTAACCTGTTCATTGTTGTTGCTGCCTTACCAATCCGGATGTTGATTTCCTGATCTAGGGATAATTTGCTATTTACCACCGATCCTAGATATGTAAAATGGTCTACTATCTCTAGTTCAGCGTCGTCAATAAAGATTGATGGTACCCCATGTGCACCTTGTGACATAATCTGTGTCTTCTTTTTGCTAATTGTTAAACCAAATTCAGAACAAGCATTGGAGAATGCATATAGTAGACATTGCAATTCTTCCTCAGAGTGGGTCGTAACTGCAGCATCATCTGCAAAAAGCAACTCTCTGATCAGTACCCTCCTAATTTTGGTCTTAGCCTTCAATCTCTGAGCATTGTAGAGGCCGCCATCTGAGCGTGAGTGAATGTATATACCACCATCCTGATCACGAAATGCATATTTCAGTAGAAGTGAAAAGTATATTCCAAAGAGGGTGGGAGCTAGTACACAACCTTGCTTGACTCCACTCTTGATTTCAAATTCTTCAGAAGTTGCACCATCAAACTTGATTATACCCTTCATGCCTGTGTGGAACGATTCCACAATGGACAGAAGAGTTGGTGGGCAGCCAATCTTCTTTAGTGCCTTGAACAGACCCTCACGACTGACCAAATCAAATGCCTTTGTGAGGTCGATGAAGGCAATAAACAGTGGTTGATTCTGTTCACGGCATTTTTCTTGCATTTGTCGCAATGAGAATATCATATCAGTGGTAGACCGGTTCTGTCGAAAGCCACACTGTGATTCGGGGTAGACTTGATCTCCTAGGACTTGAAGTCTGCGCAGAACAATTCTGGCAAATACTTTTCCAACAATACACAGAAGTGAGATACCCCTATAGTTGTTGCAGTCGCTCCGATCGCCCTTGTTCTTGTACAGTGTTATGATGCTTGAATCTTTGAAATCCTGTGGGACTTGTCCTTCACGCCAGCGTGAAACTTTATTTTATAAGATGAATAAATACCCAGAAGAAAGTACAGTCAGCACTGTTTATGCTAGGCCTAGGATCCAGAGGGTCCATACGAAACTGGCTCAGTTGAGCAAAACATTATAAACAATTCATTTACAATAGGGATTTATCCAGGTTGGGTGATACTCGTTTCTTCACCACATACCACTGAACACTAGGGAATAGAAAAGAATATTGAACATGGAGTTCTCGTGGAATAATTTAGTACAGTGAAGAAGTACTGTAGAACCGTTTGTGTGTGACAGTCTATGAAAATGGATTAGAACAAATGTGAGACCTGTGACATTGAAACCTAGTTTTCACAGTACAGAGATCCGTACTTATCTGGGTTATAGGGACTTTAGTTTTTATAGTGAGTGACAGATCCATGATAAAGGTTATACAATAACTATTTTCGGAGGATTATGCATCTAGTCGACCCAGTGGATCCCGGAGAGAGTCAACGTCTAGAAGAAGAGACGCATCAATGGGTGAGGTGTTCTTATGCTAAGCTATCATGCTGTGGCGTACCCTTGCTATGATGATCATCTGACTTGGCTCCTAATCTGTTGCTCTGAATCTACAGACACACTAGAATTCGACATACATTCTACACATTACACACACACACACTTCTCACACACATACTCTTTGCTTTAATAAATTATTTTGTATTTATTTGTTGAAGATTGAGTTGTTGAGTATGTTGTGTTGGGGAAGATTAAGAGGGGGCATGATCTAGGGGTGAGTGAGAGTAAGAAAGAGGTGTCTGCAGACTGAAGGAGTTTTGTGGACTGAGTCTGGTGGTTTCTCTAGGACAATAATATTGGGTTAATAAAAATGTGGGTGTTGATTCCCCTCACTCCAGGGACGACACTAAAGTAATAAAGGATTTAAATAACGAAGACACAAACAATAGATTGCACGATTTATTGCCTGGCATATTTCGCTGCATCTCGTCAGGTACATACTGCAGAAATCATACAACTTACGTGAATTAACTAGATAAATCCTTCAAGTTGAAATAGACACATATTCCCACAGTAATGTCACTTATCTACCACGGTAATTTTAAGCTGACTAACATGTCTTTCTGTTTGCACAATTCTGGCTTGCGTTGATAGATCATAATTGCTTCTGCAAATTTTAACAAGCGAGTATTTTGTGTGTTAAACAACACGCGAAAGGCAGTGTTTCTGTCCACCACATGGCCACTGTCGACGATGTGCCTGCCAATTGAAGACGCCGGGAGCTTCCGGTGTGTCTGCCCCACGAGGCTAGCATCTCCTGTGTGTTGTATCTTGTTGACCCATTGAGGTATGTGTTCTAACACCCGTTTGTTAAGCTGTCTCTCTGTTCTACCAATGTAAACGGCCTGGCATCTACATGTGAATTGGTAAATACAATTGTTTGTGGCGTACAGAGGAACAGGCTCTTTGACTGCTGGTGTAGGAATCGGTACGGTTTTAAATCTAAGCCGGTCTTGTAGACGTTGCATTACGTCATCCCCTCGAGAGGTTAGCTGGATGAATACCTTGAGTTTAGGGACTGTAGTTACGTCTGCTTTGGGTTTGGGCTGTTGGCAGTGGCGCCTTATAAATCATGTGAAGTACCCATTCAAGTTTAAGACATCCTTCGGAGTTTCAAATTCCTCTGTCAGTGTGTCCTGGGTGCATATCTGTCTAGCACGGTCAAACAAGGTCCGTACTAAGCCCCGTTTGTACTGGACAGGTGTGAAGCTCTGAAAATTTAGGTATTGGCCAGTCCGTGTTCCTTTGCGATACACCGATCTTTGAATTGTGCCGTCTGCTCTACGTCTCATTAGAATATCTAGGAACGGCAACGCTTCGTTGTGTTCGTGTTCCATAGATAGAGAGATGTTTTTATGCGTCTTGTTCATTGTGGCCTGAAACGATGTTGCTTGTAGCTCGTCTGTGGTGATAATTAGTATATCGTCCACATAACGACGGTAAAAGGCCAAGTTGTTGATGTCTGAGGATCTCTTTTCTTCTAAATGTGCCATGAAGATGTCCGCTAGAATAGGACCAAGAGGACTCCCCATGGCCACTCCGTCAATTTGGCGGTATGACTTAGTTAGAAAATTGAATTGTATGTTGGCGGTACATAGTAGTAGTAGTCTCTCCAGAATAGGTGTTGGTATGCCTAATTTTAGTTGTTTGTCTTCAATGCGTTCCCTTATTATATGCACTGTCTCCTCTAATGGAACGTTAGTGAATAGGGAGGCTATATCCATGGATGCCATGTGTTTGTTATTTACGTCCATAGTATCCAATAATTCCATTAATAAAGGATTACTACGACATGGATGGATATATAGATAAACAGATAGGTGAGTAGACAGGCAGACAGATAGACAGACAGATTGAGGTGTGGGTATGCAGACAGACAGATATAAAGATAGAGGGTTGGGTATGCAGACAGACAGATATAAAGATAGAGGTGTGGGTATGCAGACAGACAGATATAAAGATAGAGGTGTGGGTATGCAGACAGGCAGATATAAAGATAGAGGTGTGGGTATGCAGACAGACAGATATAAAGATAGAGGTGTGGGTATGCAGACAGACAGATATAAAGATAGAGGTGTGGGTATGCAGAGAGACAGATATAAAGATAGAGGGTTGGGTATGCAGACAGACAGATATAAAGATAGAGGTGTGGGTATGCAGACAGACAGATATAAAGATAGAGGTGTGGGTATGCAGACAGACAGATATAAAGATAGAGGGTTGGGTATGCAGACAGACAGATATAAAGATAGAGGGTTGGGTATGCAGACAGACAGATATAAAGATAGAGGTGTGGGTATGCAGACAGACAGATATAAAGATAGAGGTGTGGGTATGCAGACAGACAGATATAAAGATAGAAGGTTGGGTATGCAGACAGACAGATATAAAGATAGAGGTGTGGGTATGCAGACAGACAGATATAAAGATAGAGGTGTGGGTATGCAGACAGACAGATATAAAGATAGAGGGTTGGGTATGCAGACAGACAGATATAAAGATAGAGGTGTGGGTATGCAGAGAGACAGATATAAAGATAGAGGGTTGGGTATGCAGACAGACAGATATAAAGATAGATGTGTGGGTATGCAGACAAACAGATATAAAGATAGAGGTGTGGGTATGCAGACAGACAGATATAAAGATAGAGGGTTGGGTATGCAGACAGGCAGATATAAAGATAGAGGGTTGGGTATGCAGACAGACAGATATAAAGATAGAGGTGTGGGTATGCAGACAGACAGATATAAAGATAGAGGGTTGGGTATGCAGACAGACAGATATAAAGATAGAGGGTTGGGTATGCAGACAGACAGATATAAAGATAGAGGTGTGGGTATGCAGACAGACAGATATAAAGATAGAGGTGTGGGTATGCAGACAGACAGATATAAAGATAGAGGTGTGGGTATGCAGACAGACAGATATAAAGATAGAGGTATGGGTATGCAGACAGACAGATATAAAGATAGAGGGTTGGGTATGCAGACAGACAGATATAAAGATAGAGGGTTGGGTATGCAGACAGACAGATATAAAGATAGAGGTGTGGGTATGCAGACAGACAGATATAAATATAGAGGTGTGGGTATGCAGACAGACAGATATAAAGATAGAGGGTTGGGTATGCAGACAGACAGATATAAAGATAGAGGGTTGGGTATGCAGACATACAGATATAAAGATAGAGGTGTGGGTATGCAGACAGACAGATATAAAGATAGAGGGTTGGGTATGCAGACAGACAGATATAAAGATAGAGGGTTGGGTATGCAGACAGACAGATATAAAGATAGAGGTGTGGGTATGCAGACAGACAGATATAAAGATAGAGGGTTGGGTATACAGACAGACAGATATAAAGATAGAGGTGTGGGTATGCAGACAGACAGATATAAAGATAGAGGTGTGGGTATGCAGACAGACAGATATAAAGATAGAGGGTTGGGTATGCAGACAGACAGATATAAAGATAGAGGTGTGGGTATGCAGACAGACAGATATAAAGATAGAGGTGTGGGTATGCAGACAGGCAGATATAAAGATAGAGGTGTGGGTATGCAGACAGACAGATATAAAGATAGAGGTGTGGGTATGCAGACAGACAGATATAAAGATAGAGATGTGGGTATGCAGAGAGACAGATATAAAGATAGAGGGTTGGGTATGCAGACAGACAGATATAAAGATAGAGGTGTGGGTATGCAGACAGACAGATATAAAGATAGAGGTGTGGGTATGCAGACAGACAGATATAAAGATAGAGGGTTGGGTATGCAGACAGACAGATATAAAGATAGAGGGTTGGGTATGCAGACAGACAGATATAAAGATAGAGGTGTGGGTATGCAGACAGACAGATATAAAGATAGAGGTGTGGGTATGCAGACAGACAGATATAAAGATAGAAGGTTGGGTATGCAGACAGACAGATATAAAGATAGAGGGTTGGGTATGCAGACAGACAGATATAAAGATAGAGGTGTGGGTATGCAGACAGACAGATATAAAGATAGAGGGTTGGGTATGCAGACAGACAGATATAAAGATAGAGGTGTGGGTATGCAGAGAGACAGATATAAAGATAGAGGGTTGGGTATGCAGACAGACAGATATAAAGATAGATGTGTGGGTATGCAGACAAACAGATATAAAGATAGAGGTGTGGGTATGCAGACAGACAGATATAAAGATAGAGGGTTGGGTATGCAGACAGGCAGATATAAAGATAGAGGGTTGGGTATGCAGACAGACAGATATAAAGATAGAGGTGTGGGTATGCAGACAGACAGATATAAAGATAGAGGGTTGGGTATGCAGACAGACAGATATAAAGATAGAGGGTTGGGTATGCAGACAGACAGATATAAAGATAGAGGTGTGGGTATGCAGACAGACAGATATAAAGATAGAGGTGTGGGTATGCAGACAGACAGATATAAAGATAGAGGTGTGGGTATGCAGACAGACAGATATAAAGATAGAGGTGTGGGTATGCAGACAGACAGATATAAAGATAGAGGGTTGGGTATGCAGACAGACAGATATAAAGATAGAGGGTTGGGTATGCAGACAGACAGATATAAAGATAGAGGTGTGGGTATGCAGACAGACAGATATAAATATAGAGGTGTGGGTATGCAGACAGACAGATATAAAGATAGAGGGTTGGGTATGCAGACAGACAGATATAAAGATAGAGGGTTGGGTATGCAGACATACAGATATAAAGATAGAGGTGTGGGTATGCAGACAGACAGATATAAAGATAGAGGGTTGGGTATGCAGACAGACAGATATAAAGATAGAGGGTTGGGTATGCAGACAGACAGATATAAAGATAGAGGTGTGGGTATGCAGACAGACAGATATAAAGATAGAGGGTTGGGTATACAGACAGACAGATATAAAGATAGAGGTGTGGGTATGCAGACAGACAGATATAAAGATAGAGGTGTGGGTATGCAGACAGACAGATATAAAGATAGAGGGTTGGGTATGCAGACAGGCAGGCAGACAGAAAGATAGAGCGGTTGGAATGTAGGCAGGTAGCCAGACAGAGAGATAGAGGGAAGGGTATGCGGGAAGGCAGACAGAGAGATAAAGAGGTTTGGGTATGCAGGCAGTCATGCAGACAGAAAGATTGAGAGGTGAGTATGCAGGCAGGCAGGCATGCAGGCAAGAGAATTAGAGGTTTCGGATGCAGACAGGCAGGCAAATAGAAAGATAGAGAGGTGAGTATGCAGGCAGGCAGGCAGAAAGACACAGAGGTGGGTATGCAGGCAGGCAGGCTGGCAGGCAAGCAGAAAGACAGAGAGGTGGGTATGCAGTCTGGCAGGTAAACAGAGACATAGAGAGGTGGGTATACAGTCAGGTAGGCGGGTAGACAGAGAGATAGAGGGTTGGGTGTGCAGGCTTTCAGGCAGACAGAAAGATAGAGAGGTGGGTATACAGGCAGGCAGGTAGACAGAAAATAGAATGGTTGGTATGCAGGCAGACAGTTAGACAGGAGATAAAGAGTGGTGGGTATGCGGGCAGGCAGACAAGAGAGATAGAGGGGTGGGTATGCAGTCAGGCAGGCTGGCAGGCAGAAAGAAAGAGAGAGGTGGGTGTGCAACCTGGCAGGTAGACAGAAAGATGGAGAGGTGGGTATGAAGGTAGGCAGGCAGACTGTTATACGGAGGGGTGAACAGAAAGATGGATGGATAAGTGGATAGGCAGGCTTTCGGATTGAAAGGCAGATAGCCAGGCAAACGAATAGAAAGACAAACGAGTAGACAGACAGACAGGTGGGCAGGCGGACAGAAAGATAGATAGATGAGCAGACAGGCAGACTGACAGACAGGTCGGTAAGTAGATAGGCAAACAGACAGATAGGTCGGTAGGTAGGTAGGCAGGTAGACAGAAAGATAGAACGAACGAATGAACGTTTTTTTTAAAAAGGGTCACATATTGGGCACGTAGGCCCGTCTTCCATTGGGCCCTTCCAATCACTCATCTTTATTTTGTCAATTGTGCATGTTACATTGTTGATTGCTTGATTGATTTTCTGGTTGATTGGGTGGTTGATCGGCTGGTGGATTGTTTGATTGGTTGGATGATTGATTTATTAGATGGATGATTGGTTGGTCGATCGGCTGATCGATTGGTTGGTTTATTAATTTGTTGGTTGACTGACTGGTTGGTTTATTGGTTGGTTTATTCATTGGTAGTTTGATCGATTGACTGACCGATTGATGAACTTTTTAGTTGGCTGATCGCGTTGTTGGCGAATTCTCTGGAAAATTTAATTTCTTCTCCGATGCTTTAACGTTCAAGTGTCATCAGCCCCGAAATAGTCTTGTATCTATCGATGAGTAGTTGAAGAAGATATGATCCGCTACCAGAATGACATCGCCGCTGGACTGCGTTGTAGAGTCCCCATTCTCCTCTTAAAGCTTAGAAATCAGCTAGGAATGTAAGATTGATCATGGGATTTCTCATCTGTGGAGAGGATAATGGTATGTAACCAGTCAAGATTCAGCAGTGCACAAACGACTGTCTGAGTGGTTAGTTGGTTGGTTTCTGAATTATTTGGTTGGTTGGTTTGTTGATGGATGGTAGTTGGTGTTTTATTGTTTGGTGGTTGTTTAGTGATTGGTTGTTTGATGGTTGGTTGGTTGTTTCGTGGTTAGTGGATTGGTTGGTTGGTTGCTTGGTTGGTGGTTTCAGAGGTTTGTTGTTGGTTAGTTGGTTGTTTGGTGGTTGGTTGGTTGTGTTGTTGTTTGGTGGTTGGTTGGTTGTGAAGTTGTTTGGTGGTTGGTTGGTTGCCATGCTACATCTCGGGGTATAAAATAATTCCAACAATAACTGGATAACAAACACGGCTCGAAAAGCAATAGCAGGTTCTAGAAGCTACAATGAACTGAAATGACTGAGTCCACTCAGTTAACTTTTAACAGTTACGACGCCGTTTAATTTCGCAGCGCACTTACTGTACCCGTTCTGACCAGGTTGGGCAGTAAGAAGATTATAATTAAGATTAATGATACCTTGCAAGCCATCTCCGCTCGAATATTAACAATTATTGACAATGTTCTTGTTCGTCCTCACGTAATCCTTCTCTCAATCCGACAAGTGTCCTTCCTGCCGCTTCGCAGACATCGAGTTTTCTGCGTTCCATCCATACATCATGTGCCTTGCCGGTAAGCGTGGGCGGTCATGTTCTGCCATCTCACTCGATCACCAGAGTCGTGGATCAGCTCCGAGTTTCTGTCTCGACCATGCCACAAGGCCAAGCCATCCAGGTACTTGCTTCTAGGTCTTCCCCTTGGTCTGTTCCCTTCGATCTTACCAGTTGTCACCAAGTTCTCCAATCCATTTCTTCTCATAACATGCCTTTTTATTTGTGGCTACTATAAGTGTTGCTTCTATAGATTATCTCTTTCATTTCCAAGTATTCATTCAGCCACTGATGCGCCATCAAGCCAATATCTAGCCGACCTATGGTTCCAGAATCAACATGAGCTGCCGCCTTGATGAATCTGCCAAGTCAGTCTCCTTTGGTGTTATTGACATTGCCCTGTGACGATTCTGTGTATTCACGTCATCTCCTTCGCTTTTCTTAGCGTTGTGGTTCTGGGATTCTTTGCTATTTCTCATTTACGTCATTATGTCGCACATGCTACTTGGCAGTGGTTGGTGGTTGGTTGGTTGTTTGGTTGGTTGGTTGTTTGGTAATTAGTTGTTTGGTGCTTGGTTAGTTAGTTTTTTGGTTTTTTTTCAGGTTGTATTTTGATGGTTCGTTGTTTGGTTGATTATTTGGTAGCTGGTTGTTTAGTAGGTTGGCTGCTTGGTGGTTGGTTGGTTGTTTGGTGGTTGTTGTGTGATGGTTGGTTGGTTAGTTGCTTAATTAGTTGGCTAGTTGATTGGTATACTGGATAACAAACACGGCTCGAAAAGCAATAGCAGGTTCTAGAAGCTACAATGAACTGATATGACTGAGTCCACTCAGTTAACTTTTAACAGTCATAGATCACATTTATGTAACTTGCTCAGACAACATCATAGAATGCACCGTACTCAATTGTGCAATGAGCGATCACTACCCAATGCTGCACGTGGTCTAAAAAAGGAATTAAAGCTCCTAAACATAAACACATAAGTGTAAAATATAGAAGTTACAAAAATTTCAACCAAAACGCATTTTTACAGGACTTGCTCAGTTCACATCTAGACAATGTTTATCAGCTTCCTGACCCGGATGATGCTCTGGAATTCTGGATGAAAACCTTTATTGATGTTTTTGATAGACATGTGCCAGTCAAGGAGGTTCGAGTAAAACACCACGTCATGCCACCTTGGATCACCCAGGAAATACTTGAAATTATGAGAGACAGAGATAAAGCACATAAAAAGCGGGATCTCAGTGCATACCGTACTCTTAGAAACAAAGTTCAATATAACATACGACGGGAAAAGAAACATTACTTTAAGAAATTAGTAATGGATAAAACAAATAGTAAGGATATATGGAAGGCAATTAACACCTTGACAAACAAGTATAACTTCCGAAATTCTTTACCATCAAATCATATTACATGCGACCAATTCAGTAATTTTTTTCAAACTGACATAGACCAGTTGAAGGCTTAAATACCTAATTCTCCTTGCAACTTATCTTTATTGTCATCGTTTTGCGAGAATAGATGCTCCCGCGATATTCTTTCCGACATACCGCTAATAACAATCACTGAAGTATTCACTTACCTCAATAACCTAAAAAACACAACCTCATCTGGGTTAGATTGGATCAGCAACCGGATTCTCCGTTGTGCTGCGCCAGTGATCTGTACATCACTAACCTATGTATATAATCAGTGTCTCACCAAAGGCCACTTTCCATCAGCTCTCAAAATCGCTAAAGTGTACCCTCTTCTTAAATCTAGTTCATTGGACAATGGTCTCCCGAACAATTACTGACCCATTTCCTTACTATCATCACTATCTAAGCCACTAGGAAAACACATCCATAAAGTAACATTACAGTATTTAGTTCGCAACAAGCTTATTGTTGACAGCCAATCAGGATTTCGACCAAAATATTCTTGCCATACGGCCCTAACAAACATTATAGAAAATTGGCACCAGAATATAAACAACAACAGTCTATGTGGAACTGTGTTTATTGATTTCAAGGAAGCATTTGATATGATAGATCATGTTATTTTAATTAAAAAACTTGAGACAATGAAAATTGGCCCTAATGTAGTCACTCTAATATCATCTTTTTTATCAAACAGAAAGCAAGTAGTATCACATAATAAATCTCTGTCTCAAACCACTAACTTCAATATTGGAGTACCGCAAGGCTCTATTCTTGGCCCTCTATTATTTGCCATATATATTAACGATCTACCTTTGCATCTTTCGTCGTCCTGCGATCTATTTGCAGATGACTGTACAGTGTACACAAACGCTGAAAACTGTATTTTACTGGAGTTGTCTTTACAACAAGAATTAAATAATGTAGTTAGGTGGAGCTATTCAAACCGTATGCAAATTAACATCACTAAAACAAAAGCAATGTTATTAACAACCAGACAAAGACTTCAAACTCTAAGCTCACACACATCACTTCAACTTCACATCGATAAAATGCCAGTAGAAAGTGTAATTGAGCACAAAACATTAGGCCTAATCATTGATAGAAACCTAACCTTTAATTCCCACGTTCAAGCGCTCATTCAACAAACAGCGAAAAAAGTCTACCAACTCGCCAAAATTAAAAACTTCCTTGATGAGGACACAAGGAAACTATTCTATGCTTCTCATATACAGACACACTTTGACTACTGCTCTACAATCTGGGATGGTTGTTCTAATTCAAACACCAAGCGACTTTACTCACTCCAGAAACTGGCCATATAGCAAACATTTATCTGACAATCCTAGCCTGTATAAACGCCTTCAGTTACTACCATTCCGCAAACGCCTGCTTTTCAATAAAGCTAAACTAATTCACAAAATCCTGCATCGGAATGCCCCAAATTACCTTTGGCCATTGTTTAAATATAATGCTAGAAACAGTAAACGTTTAAATATATTACACATTCCGAAGCCTAGGATTGACTTATACAAAACAAGCTTAACGTACGCTGCAGCTCAGCTGTGGAACAATCTTCCACAAGAAATCAAAGACATCACCAATCCCTATTCATTTAATCGCAAATTATTCGAACACTATCTCAATACGGATTACCTTCCCCCTTAATAATAGAGATAATAATAATAATAACAAAACCCTGGTATAACAGCCAGTCCCCTTTTTGTAGGCCAGTATATTCCACATGGCTAATAACAAGTGTCAGACCATTATCTAATATTACTGTGTCTTGTAGTTTTGATGTTCGCATTTTGCCCATGCCTTTATAATGCGTTTCTTTTATATTGTTTCTGTTCTTTGTAAGCCTTGAATGATGTGTGAATGAAATAATGTATGAAAGAGAGTGATAGAAGGGCAGAATGTTAGACGGGCCTGCGTGCCCAATTCTTAACCCTTTGAAAATAAAGTTTGTTCGTTCGTTAGTTCGTTCGTTCATAGGTTAGTTGGTTGGCTTATTGGTTAATTGGTTGATTGGTTATTTTGTTGGTATGTTGTTGGTATGTTGTTAGGTGCTTGGTTAATTCGCTTGTTGGTAGTTATTTGGTCGGTTGGTTGTATGGTGGCTTATTTGGTTGGTTGATTATTTAGTTTATTGTTTGGTTAGTTGGTCGGTTAGTTAGTTTGTGCCTTGCTGGAACACACAGACTTACTGGGATAGCACCTAGGTTGGCAATGGTTTCTCCATGGATTACGATTTAGCTATTTCGTTGCCAACGTCAAATAAGTAAAATAAAATAAATAAAATAGGCAACGCCAAATAAACAATACACCCATAGTGTGTGAATAAATGATATACTAAAATTTACACAAATGAACATTGTAGAGTCAACAAGTGAACAGCAACTCCACAGAGTTTGGGTAAATGTTACACTAATATTTACAAATATGAACATCGAACATTCAACAAGTAATGCCAGGAAAGATTTCAAATTTTATATTTCTGTATATTATATATAAAAAGTAGCCATTTTTAATAGTCAAAATTTCTAAAGTATTTAAATTTGTATATATCTTTCAAAATATATCTGTAATGAAAATGATAAATTTTTCATAACAAAGCACTGCAAACTACTTTGATACGCTTCGTCGCTGTTTGTTATGAATTGGGGAATAAAATGAAATGAAGACTAAATGTCTATAAAATATCGCGCATAATACTGATACTTTTCTTATACATACTTTTCGATTTCGTGTACAAAATTACAGTTGCTATAGACAGTGGAAAATATATAGGTGACTGTATGGCTGGTTGGTTGGTTAGCTGGTTGGTTGGCTGGTTGATTTGTTGATTGGTTTGTTAGTTTGCTGGCTGGCAAGTTGTCTGGCTAGCTGGCTGCCTGGTTTGTTGATTGGCTAGATTTCTGGTTGATTGGTTGGTCAGCTAGATGGCTTGTTGGTAGGCTTGTTGGTTAGATGGCTGGTTAATTGGCTGGTTGATTTGTTGGTTGGTTTGTAAGTTTGATGGCTGGCAAGTTGTCTGGCTGGCTGGCTGCCTGGTTTGTTGATTGGCTAGATTTCTGGTTGATTGGTTGGTCAGCTAGATGGCTGGTTAGTAGGTTTGTTGGTTAGAGGGATGGTTAGTTGGCTGGTTGGCTGGCTAATTGGTTAGCTGGATGTGATTCCTCCTCTGGGATAAATTTGGGTCCTACCTCTCAAAGTTCGATGCATTGGCGTGAAGGTCAGTGAGCCATGAGAAAGGCTTACATCTATTAGGGTGAGTAAGTGTGGAGACTTACCACCCGATCCGGTACCGAAGTACAATCCCACGGACGAGAACTGTGTGGCGAAACTCTCCTTCCCCTTTAAAAGCACACATACTAACAAAATGTGCAAGACCGGTGGTGAGATGTCCCATATCTGGAGAGACATATTAAGATGTTGCCAGGTCATTATTCGGCGCCGCACTTACGGACTGTCAGAGCTGAAGCCTGGGCCGGTCATCTTCCCTCCACGGACTGTCTAAGCTAAAATTTGGGTCGGTCATATTTCCTCCACGGACTATCTGAGCTGAAGTTTGGGTCGGTTATCTTTCCTCCACGGACTGTCTGAGCTGAAGCCTGAGTCGACCACCTTTCCTCCACGGGCTGTCAGAGCTGAAGTTTGGGTCGGTCATCGTTCCTCCACGAATTGTGTGAGCTGAAGCCTGGGCCGGTCATCTTTCCTCCGCGGACTGTCTGAGCTAAAATCTGGGCCGGTCATCTTTCCTCCGCGGACTGTCTGAGCTAAAATCTGGGCCAGTCATCTTTCCTCCTCGGACTGTCTGAGCTGAAGCCTGGGCCGGTCATCTTTATTCATGGACTGTCTGAGCTGAAGCCTGGTTCGATCGTCTTTCCTCAACGGAATATCTGAGCTGAAGTTTGGGTTGCTTATCTTTCCTCCACGGACTATCTCAGATGAAGCCAGGGTCGATCGTCTTTCCTCAACGGACTGTGTAAGTAATCATCTTCGATCATGTCTCTCCACTGAGATCATGAAATCATGTCCCTCCACGTGGATAGGCCTTAGGTTCATACCAGAATACGATCAGCGTTGCCAGTAGTGGGTTGTGCTCAATATTTAAATCTCAAATCCCGAAACAACCAAATAAATCAATTTGATAATTGCTCGCTGAACTTTAGGCGGCCTGGTGTGCCTTGCCGGTGAGAAGATCTGATCGTTCGGGTCCACATCGATTGACGGACGTCAGTCGCGGCGATTGGGCAAATCTTGAGCTACAGCCTATGATGGGTGACGTTGCAATATTATGTTGTGATAATTTGGCCGTGTCCAGCGTGTGCCGTGTGGTCTAATGGTTACACACCCGCTTCACACGCCAGTGATCCGGGGTTTGTTTCAGCTCCGGTCAAGGATATGCACTACTGACGAGCTCAAACGAGAGCGAAACTCGAGTATAGTGCTTCCACATTGACGTGGATAGGCCTTAGGTTCCTACCAGAATACGATCAGCGTTGCCAGTAGTGGGTTGTGCTCAATATTTAAATCTCAAATCCCGAAACAACCAAATAAATCAAACTATTGTCTGTCAAGACGGCAAGGTACCAATGGGCCAATTAATGCAACAGTGCAACTTTAATCTTTTCTGAAACCAAATTATACTTTGCTTAACTGTGGGTCAACTATGGGTCTATCTTTTTAGTTCCAATAGCTTTGCCCTATTTGACCTTGGAGTGGTACACATCAATGTTTCGCACTCTCAAATATTGCCTTTATTTTTCTATGTTGGTTCTATTACTTCCTGTTGCCAATCGCCTGAGACTTTTGTTTCTTCCGGCGCTGTATTCCGGCGCCTTTTCAGCCATTTAACTCATGTTTTCTTACAGGCTTGAATATCTTATGTGGATATTCCATCTGGACCTGGTGATTTGTTTATAGGAAGTTTCTGTATAACTGATTTTATTTCTGCTGGCATGAAGTTTGGTTCTTGTATTCCATCTGGACCCGGTGATTTGTTTCTAGGAAGTTACCGTATAACTGATTTTATTTCTCCTGGCATTTCTACTTGTTCTCCTATACTTGTCATTCGGGTAGTCGACATACTCCTTAATTCTTAGGACCTTGTTATTTTCCCTCCTACCGCAGGTTCTACTCAGTAAGTGGGATGCCAGTTTCCCTGCGTTCCTGGCCTTGTAAAATTCCTATGCATTTCTCCAAAATTTCTATTTGGTCTACTATTAACATTTCTATTCTGTGTACTAACCGGAGCACGTCGGTTGCTACAAAATCTATAACTGTGTCCCTTCTGTCCACAATTCCAACATACCATATTTGTACTACCTACTGTCTCACTTACAGGACTTCTCATTTGTCTACCTCTATCGTGGATACTTTCATTATTTCCCTGCAGTGTCTGTATTTCTCCTCGTCTTCTCCATCCATACCTTGCTTGGCTTATTTCCATAGGTTCCTCTATTCTGTCTTCTCTATGGCTTCCTATTTCTCTTCCAACCCTTAATTTAAATCTCCTTCTCAAACTTTCTTCTTGTATTGCTATATCCACAGCCTGCGATAACCTAGCTGGATTTTCCCTCATTAGCTTGAATTTCAGTCCATCCGACTTTATTCCATCCACGAAAATTCCAACCAGCATCCTTTCTACCTCTTCCCCTTGTACATTTTGTCCTAGAAACGCCTCTTCAGCTAGATTAATTAGCCTGTCACTGTATAGCTGAACACTTTCACCATTGTCTTGTCTAGGCTGTCTTAATACTGAAAATGCGTGTTGGGGATCTGTGATCTCTGCGTATTTATGTGCTAGATCATCTTTAAAATGTTCCCAAGTCTCATCTATTCCAACTTCTAATTTTCTCCTAATATGGTCCGACACTGGCGTTACACTTGTCTGGTAAGCAAATTTTTTTTTTTTTTTTCATCAGTGGCTCCTACCAAAAATGCATGTTTCTCTGTAGCTACAATCCATTTTTTTTTTTTTTTTTGGAAACATCTGGCCTGCCCACTGAATTTCTCAATATCAATGCCTATGCTCTGTTGTTTCAAGGCTGTGTCCAACTTAGATATGGCTCTACCTACTCCACCTAGAACCTGTGTCAAGGAAACTTCATCCTGTGCCATTTCTATATCAATGTTAACTATTTAAATTAATTTCAAACAATTATAGTACTTAATTATAATAATCACATTTATAATAAAACCAAGATTTTGCCATTAAATTTACATTATTCAGCCTGTCTCCAACGGCGTCGTAGTAAGTCTGTAATTTACAACCAACGACAACGTTCTTCAAACTCGTAGGCCGCGAAAACTTCCCAAGGATAGCATGTCGACTTCGGAAAACATGTTGGCTTCTGACTTCTGACTTGTGACATCTGACTCCTGGCTTCTGGCTTGTGACCTCTGACTTCTGGCTTCTGACTTCACCCCTGGCTGGGCAGTAGAATAAACGTATTGGAACTGTCCTTACTCTTGGGCAGTTAGTATAAGGCTAGTAAAAGGCGATTTTGGATTTCTTCAGCCTTGAGTATTTGATAAAAAGCGAGTTGACATTTCTTCAGCCTTGAACATTTGATAAAAAGCGAGTTGACATTTCTTCAGCCTTGAACAGTTGATAAAAAGTGAGTTGACATTTCTTCAGCCTTGAACATTTGATAAATAGCGAGTTGACATTTCTTCAGCCTTGAACATTTGATAAAAAGCGAGTTGACGTTTCTTCAGCCTTGAACATTTGATAAAAAGCGAGTTGACATTTCTTCAGCTTTGAACATTTGATAAAAAGCGAGTTGACGTTTCTTCAGCCTTGAACATTTGATAAAAAGCGAGTTGACGTTTCTTCAGCCTTGAACATTTGATAAAAAGTGAGTTGACATTTCTTCAGCCTTGAACATTTGATAAAAGGTGAGTTGACATTTCTTCAGCTTTGAACAGATGATAAAAAGCGACATGACATTGAAGTTGAACTTGAGCGGTCTTCCAAAGTGACTTGAAATTTAAATTTTTACGCGATCTCTTCAGCCTTGAGCGTGCATTTGACAACAACTTCGATGGCGTCTGTTCTGTACTAGTTCTCAGATGTGCATCAATAAAATCCGAATAATTTGATGTGTAGTGTGCTGATATATTTGTGCAATATTTATCAACATTTGGATCAAGCCGAGATGGTATTTGTTGCATACTGCACTGTGACTGACACCAAGAAGAACGGGACGCGACGATTCTGTTGTGATCATATGGCACTAAATCCAAGCTGTCACCATTCTTCCTCTTCTTATTGTCCATGGCGTATGGCGTCGGTGATCATGTCTGTCCACAGCTTCTGTCGCTCCTACTTCTATTCATTTATGATACTGACTTTCCTCGATGTCATGATGTGAAACTGTCCAGCGTCTTCTCTCTTTGTCTCCCCGTACCTCTTTTTCCCTTCAACCTTCCCGTTGTGATGACATATTCCAGCAGTCCCTTCGCGTGATATACGGATTGTCGCCTTCTGATACCAGTAACTATTTCTCTTTGTAAGTTAACTTCTTTCAAGATATCTTCTACCTGTCCACGATGATCTCATCATTTTTTTTTTTACCATTACAGAGCAATAAATCTCAATTGCTACCATACATCTTCTTCTTCTTTCTGTCTTCCTTTGTCCTGCTGATTTTACCGTGAAGCGTCACAGAGAGGGTGTAGATGTAATCTTATAGCTTGTTCTAATGTCATATTTGATTTCTTCAATGTCTTGACTGCGACGTCCTGTAAAGGATATGCAACTAAGTAACTAACTAACTCTTTTATTCCATCTAGCAAACACTTCCTATGTGTCCCTCTCGCCTTGTATCCCGATGTTCTTCCGTTGAACTCTCGAGCCGCTGGTTGATCTTATTTCATTCTAGATAAATGTCCGAGCTATTTAATATCTAATTGCTACCAATGCAGGGCAAATAACACATGGCAATAAATCGCAACTGTTACCATTACAGGGCACTCAATCGCAGCGAAGTTGATAGCGTTTGACGAGTGGGCCTTTCGCTTGTCAAAGTAAGGGAAATAATTGGTCAACTATTCCTCTTTGTTTTCAGACTAACAAAATGGCAAGGCGCTATTACATCACAAGCCTAAAGCGGGAAACTGATTCGGGAACAATTTTATTTTATTTTAATTGAATCAATTGTTACGATTATAAGCCACTGAAAATCACAGCTGTTGCGATTACATGCAATAAATGACAACTTTTATGATTACACTGCACGAAATCAAAAAATGGCAACAATAAATTACCTCTCAATGACAACATATTCGGACCAAAAGAATGGGTTAAATTGCTTCACTTACAAAGTACATTACATACCACGCCAGAGCGTGGGCGAATTTCCCTTAGGGCAGGGGTGGCCAACGCGAGGCCCGCGGGCCGCATGCGGCCTGCCGGAGGTCATGTTGCAGCCCGCGGAGCTAGGTAAAATGAACATAAATGTTAACTTTATTGTACATATCACCAAAAGAACATTACATTATGAGTCGTTGTGACATATTTCAAATATTATCTGCCTATCAACGACACTTGGATTCCCTATTAAACTGTGTATTCAGAGGTCAAAATGTTAATTCGAGGCCAAGCCCAATTTTCTAAGCATAACACTTAAGCCGCCGGGATGTTTGAAGTTGATAGGAGTTGGAAGCTGCATCCACACGACATAGGAATACGCGTAACCATCTGGTGGGTGACAAGAAGACGGGAGATGGCAACATTACTGCCCCCCCCCCCCCATTTCTCTCTTTCTCCACTTTCTCTAGCCCTGCCCTGTCCACGACACCATCCCAATCAAATTGTGTCACGTTCCGTGCTAAATGTGCACCTAGCATAGGTACATTAAAAGAAATCGAATGGGTGGATTGAATTTAGAAGTCTTTAAGGGGTGACATTGAGAACTGTAAGGAGTCTGAGAATTGCTTTTCGAGCGACCAGATGTATTTTCCGTATTGCATACAGTGGGGTTCTTTGGACTCCAGGATGGTGGACTGTGCCTTAGCCGAATATGAAGCGTAGTACAAATGCCCTAGTTCTCATTTGGAGTGGCTGATTCATCGGCACAGGATAAAAATGATTAGCCTTCATATTGCTGTAAGAGCATAATTTCCTTAATATTATTTGCTCTCCAAGTTTAAGGCAACCTCAACATTACAGAAGTCCATTGAGTTAATGATCAATGTTAATAAGAGGACGGCCTGGCCAACACCAATGTACCTACTACTCAAGTAAATGCACCGGCTGAGTCTTCCCTTCATTGCTAGTTGTTACATTCAGGAGAAGGGTTATGAACATTGTCGAAACCTGGCAGTTATCCAGATGGACATTTACAAAACATGGATTGTTTCCATCTTGACATTTTTAAAACCTGAACTTTATATGTGAGGACATTTTGAAAACCTGAACGGTATCATCGTTGATATTTTTCACCGCCTGAAACTTATTACTGCCCGTAGTTTATCATGTATGGATAATTTCCATCCTTGACTGGTATCATTATGGATATTTCTGACTCCTGAAGTTTATCTGCCCTATGGATGTGTATAACTCCTGAAGTTTATATGCCCTTTAGATATTTATAACTCTTGAAGTTTATCAGCCCTGTGGATATTTATAACGTCTGAACTTTATCTGAAATAAGGACATTTATAACTCCTGAAGTTTATCTACTCTGTGGATATTCGTAACTTCTGGGGAAATTTATTATCAGGTATATTTCACCGCTTGAGGAATGTTGCACTGGATACTCCCAATTCCGGAATATTTAGCCGAATGAATATGTGCACCTTGGGAACTTATTAACCTGGCTAGTTCTACTCCAGTGACTTGAACATGAACATTCGTAAAGGGAATATTATGGACCATACACTGTAGGAACCATGGTGGTTTAGTTTGTGAAAAGACCTTGTGGTATTAGATATAAACTCTCTGTTCCTGATATTTCTCTGAGTGGATGTTGTTGAAGGAAGAAATAATATTGGTTGGATATTGGCTGAGAACATCAGTGAGAAAGGTATGATTAATATAGATTATTAATATTATTTTGATGTGGGTTTTTGTTATGTGAATATTCATTATGTGTATTTGAGGTATTATGTAACCATGGCGTCAACTAATAAAGACGTTGGACCAAAGAAGATAAGAATCACAGATGAATTAAGAAGTTGTCAAGACAGGAGGACAATAAACTATTTTTTCGTGGAAATTAAAACATAGCTCATATGCTTGATATGCAACGAATCTGTTTCTGTCTTGAAAGAGAAAAACATCAAACGGCACTACGAGACTAAACATGCAAATATGTTTGATAAGTACAAAGGGCAATTTCGACAAGACCAAGTAAATGACTTAACAAAAAAACATTTCTGCACAACAAAGGATAATTACTAGAGCGGGTTCAGAGTCAACACGCTATGTAGAAGCTAGTTATGCAGTATAGCAAAACAAAAATCGAAGCCATATTCAGATGGTGAAATGGTTAAGGAATGTTTGGAGAGCGTCGTTGAAATTCTGTGTCCAGAAAAGGAGAAGGATTTCTCAAAAAATAAGTCTGTCTCGTCAGACTATTACTAGGCGTGTGAACGACATTGGAAAATATATTGAAGATAATTTGAAAAGTAGTGCATCTGAGTTTATATTTTATGCTCTAGCAGTTGATGAAAGCACAGATATGGCAGATACTGCCCAACTGGCAATGTTTATCGTGGGTGTTGATATCCATCTTAAAAAGGCAGCAGAATTAGAGGCACTGTATCCACCTAAAGACATTACTAAGTTATGAGATTTGTTAGAAGCAGTTACATCGACATTAAATTGCTTTTTGTTACAACTTAACAACTTATCGGGCTTAACAACGGATGGCGCCCCAGCAATGGTTGGGAAACCCGAAGGTTTAGTAAAATTGATTGAAAATGAGGCCTCCAAAGTCGGTAACACGTCAATGTTAACTTTTCATTGCATTAATCATCAGCAGAATTTATGTTCGAAGTCCCTCAAAATGGAATATGTCATGAAAGTGGTTGTCAAAATAGTGATCGTCATTAAGTCGAACGGGTTGAATCACCGTCAGTTCCAAGAATTTCTATTCTTTGGACTCAGATTATCATGACGTTACATTTTATGCAGAAGTAAGATGACTGACCCGTGCCAAATTGTTGAAAAGTGTTTGATTTGCAACACCAAATACATTCATTCTTTGCAAGCAAGTCGAAAAGTATCCCAGAGTTTGAAGACAAAGAGTGGGTTTGCGACTTTGCATTTCTGGTCGATATAACTAGCCACCTAAATGACGTTAATACTCATCTACAAAGGAAAGATAAACATTAAACCAGGCAAAAGTTTGAGCACGATCACACCTACTGGGAAGCGACAATGTGGTCGAAGCTGTAGCACGCTTGCTTATTTACTTTAATTAACAACAATAAAAATTAAAAAAAACATTAGGTGCGTGGCCCGGCAGGAAATATTATTTCTAAAATTTGGCCCGCCTGCTGAAAAGGTTGGCTTAGAGCGAATTCAAAATAAGAGAGAGCATGTTCAGCTGTCATAAAAGTAACGCAAAATTTAAAAATAAAAAAAAACCTGTTGGAGGCTTTTTGGTTTATTGGGTGTGTGATACTAGCCCCAAACCCGTTGCTGCACAGACAGACCCACAACAATAGAAGATTGAGCAAACAAGGTTTGACAAACAAGCAAGCTTGTGGATGTTATTTAACTGAATCACTTGGCTTTGTTTTAACAACTTTACAAACACGACCCTAGGTAACGTGAGAATGCACTAGTAGCATTACAACCAATCAATACAAATACCGGTTTCAGTTTCAGTGTAATATCAGCACGTATTGATAAATATTGCATAATTGGCAGGTGTTTTTTTCGCTTGTTTATGAACTCAAACGTAGTCCACACACGTGCTACTATATCTAGTGCATTGGGCTGATTTTTTGCGTGTGGATTAGCTTTCCCTATTACCAATGTCCCTCGCCATCAACAGAACTTACTCCTACTTCTGAGGCACTTATAATGTACGTCATAAAGTCGAGGACGGCAAGACAACGTGTTAGTCCAGCTGTCCAGTGTATTGATTAAACCCACTGCCTCAGCATCAGTATACCGGAAGTTTAACGGCAAGCCCTCTGATCAATTCGACAGTGATGACCTCCGTTGGCAGGTGTACTTCTAAGAATAAAATAATTCACCTCGATCACGTTCTCACGCATCAACAAATACCTCGACCACGTTCTCACGCAACACCACATACCTCGATTACCTTCTCACGTATCATCACATATACCTCGACTACGTTCTCACTTATCACCACACACCTCGACCAGTTATCACGCAACACGCACACACACACACACACACACACACACACACACCTAGACCACGTTCTCACGCAACACGCACATACACCTCGACCACGTTCTCACGCAACATGCACACACATACACCTAGACCGCGTTCTCATGCAACACCACATACATCGACCACGTTCTCACGCAACACGTACACACACACACACACACACACACACACACACATACACCTAGACCGCGTTCTCATGCAACACCACATACATCGACCACGTTCTCACGCAACACGTACACACACACACACACACACACACACACACACACACACACACACACACCTAGACCGCGTTCTCACGCAACACCACATACCTCGACTACATTCTAACTCATCACCAGATACCTCGACTACTTTCTCACGCGCCACCAAATACCTAATACGTCTAAAGGCGTGAAAGGTGTTCCTTCGCTTTACTAATCTTCTAATAAGATAGACAATAAACCATTCATATTTGACGTTTTCTTCTTCTTCTTCTTCTTCTTCTTCTTCTTCTTCTTCTTCTTCTTCTTCTTTTTTTTTTTTTTTTTTTCCCGCGTCCTCTTCTTCGTCTTCTTCTTCCTCTTCTGCTGCTGTTTCTTTCTTATTACGTTTACAACAGCCCTCGCCTAGGGGTTAACGTCTTTCTCCGTAATTCCGTATATTCTCGTGAGTAACGTAACCTGCGCGAGAATCGGTAGCGGTTCTCGCCGCTTTGGTAACTTTCGGGGTATGTGAGCCGGTCGCTCAGAAAGCAATGGCAAACTTCTGAGCGTAATCTTGCCTAGTACATCAACAGCAGCTGAAAAATTATGATATGCAAAAAAAAAAATTACAACAGAGTTGCGATCTGTTCTATTCTAACCAACATATTGGATACTTGGAGGGCACTATATGCCCAGGATTCCTCAAGACTCGCATAAATGCCCTTTACTTCTTGTTGTGCTACATACCACATACCTCGATCACGTTCTCACGTGTGTACGAACCTTGGACCTTGTCCACGTCTGATTGGAAGGAAGCACTAGACTCGAGTGTAGAGTGCTTCCAATCCAGCATGGACAAGGTCCAAGGTTCGTATCGGAATACGGTCAGCGTTGCCAGTTATGAGGATGTCATAGAGGTAGAGGATACACAATATATGTATTGAAAAATGCAACGGGCATCGTGCTAGGTAGGCCCAAATGAAAGTTACGAGAAGAGTTGGAGGAGATGGCTACTTGGTTTCACCTGAGCATTAGGACAGCAATCAGTGGTCGAAGAGTTGGATGAGATGACTATTTGGTTTCATCTGACCATTAGGACAGCATCAGTGCCCGAAGAGTTTGTGCATGGCTATTTAATACCAGCTCCCAAGCCAGGCCAGGATCATTCATGACTTAACTGATTCCTTGCCGAATGATAATATATCGCCAAATGTGTCCTCCCATTTATACAGAAGGACTATATATCGCCGGACAAGGGTCATCATGTTATTTGTTTTGTTTCGTGGTATCTTCGGCAATTTAAATTCTCAGTGAATAGAGACTGGCATTATAATACTTGTTCATGTAATTGTGCGCCATGTTTGGTCCAAACCCACTTTTGTGTTCGGCACTGAATCAGTGAATGGCTATAGGATTCTCACCTTGCAGGAGGTCACCTGGTCGACTTGATAACGCGCTCCTTCTTAATTATCCGGTGTGCAGATGCCGACGTAGCGGGTTCAACCCCTACATCGGTCAGTTGAACTAAAGTGTTGACTTCTCGTCCTTGACATGGGGACGTAAATTACACGTACTTCAGAAGTCGGAGTGGGCTCATGATGACGAGAAATACTGGCAATATGGAGAGCTAATCCACATGTAAAAATCATTCCAGTACACTAAAAGTAGTAGCACGGATGTGAACTAAGCTTGAGTTAAAATCGAGCGAACGCACCAAAAAGTCTTAAAACATCACATTTCAGTAATCGTGGCAAAGTGTTGGAGAAGACTGTTGTTGTTAAGCTGCGGGGATACTTGGAAAGGGAAAACCTACACCAAGGTGGGCTGGGTTACCGATCAAGAAAACAAACCTAGTAAACCGCAGCGACATTTGCTTTTCATGTTTATGGGGGTGGATTAGATAGGAAACAATTGCAGCAGCAGTGAATCTTGAAGTTTCTTATCACATAGTCAGATTTGATCTCTTCATGCACACTTGTATGGTGAAGGGTCTTTGTCCCTGCGTGGTGAAATGGGATTATTACATTTTCTTTCAGGAAAAGTATTATATTGTTGTCATTTAAGAAAGTTTTTACCTCTGTTGACATGTTGTAATTTATGAAAAGAATTACCTATGTTATCTTGTTGTCATTTAAGAAAAGTATTATTATAACATCTGATGGGAGATGCCTTGAAGAGATTAGAACAAGAATCGCCATGGCGAAAGTAGCCTATAGCAAGATGAAAAACATTCTGACCAATAAAAAGGTGTCAATTGAAACGAGAAAAAGAGTGTTGAGGTTCTTTTGTATGGATGTGAAACTTGAAATTTGAGCAGTCAAGCTGAAAAACATCTGATGGCTGCAGAAATGTAGTTTCTGAGGAGAATGCAACAAATACCATGGACAGACAGAAAAACCAATGACCAAGTACTACAGGAGACAAATGAAAATCGTAAATTGATTAGAGAAATTAGAAAACAAATTTGGACATGTTATGAGAAGAAATGGCTTAGAGAACTTAGTGACAACTGGCAAGATCTAAGAGAACAGACCAAGAGGAGGACCGAGAGGAAAATACCTGGATGGCTTGGCCACATGGTATGGATGAGACAGGAACACCGAGCTGATCCACGACTCTGGTGATCGAGTGAAATGGCGAGTCATGACCGCCCAAGCTTTCCGGCATGGCACATGATTGATTGATTGATTATCGACGGGCTTGTTGTCGTTTATTTCTAAATATGTTCCGTCTCTTGGTATTACATTGCCATTTAGGACAAATATTTGCTACTCTGGCTTGCCGTTAAGGACACATATTTGCTACTCTGGCTTACCATTTAGGATTAAATATTTGCTACTCTGGCTTCTTGTCATTTAGGAAAATTAATCCATTCCATCTTTATAGCGATTCATGTGAGGAACATTGTGATGTTACTTATTATAATGAAAGACTGATTTCATTCATGAAATCTCAGAATGTTCTAACCCATATGAAATCCTACAAGATCCCTGGTCCAGACAACAGCACAACCGAAAAGATAAAAGACTTGAGAGAAAATAAAATAGATTATCAGGTCTTTAAACAAAAGGCAAAGGACCCGCTTTCACTCCGTAGGGCGCACTAGGCATACTGTGTTAGACCCATATCTTTATAGAGGAATCAGCACATGATGGTGATGTTGTCAGTATGATGTTGGCCAATTTTACTTCATAAGACATTTCCTGGTAGCCATTCTAGACTGCGCCACCTGGGAGCCCAGAGATTCATTTTAACAATCTTCCCCGTTGCTGACTGGAAAGTCACCAGGCTGCTGAATACTATATATGATACTGGATATACACCTCCTGATAAATTGGAGAACTTGGTGACAACTGGCAAGGTTGAGGAAAAAAGAACAAGGGGAAGACAGAGAAATAAATATCCGGATGACTTGGCCACGAGGTATGGTCGAGACAAGAACACAGAGCTGATCCACGACTCGTGATCGTGTGAGATGGCGAAACATGACCGTCCACGCTTATCGGCATGGCACATGATGATGATATACTACCTGAATATGTCGTTCTTTGTTTATTGTAATCCCGACGAAATCAGGAGCGTTAAAACACAACTGTCAAAATAACTGTCATTTACTGCCAATATAGTACCTTGCTGTGTATGGCAGGGGGTCATTGAGCCTGAGGAATTAAGGCCGCCTGGCTAGTGAAGACGCCGCCAACTGTGCAGGTTAGGATTTTCTTTATGCCCCCGACAGAAAAACATCCCACACCTTCACCTTACCGAGGATTCTAACCCAAGACTAGCGAAGGAGAATCCGACGTTCTAGCCACACGACCAGCCGCTCTTCGGGGCGTTAACATATTATCAATATCGAAAAATTAGCATAATAAGTCACATCACAAAGACTCTGCTAAGAATCATAATGCAAACGGAAGTGACGAAAGCATAGTACAATCAGAAGTATGGTCTTGAAGAAGGCCAAGGAGCGGACGCTCTAGAGTAGTTCACGTCATGAGCACGGTCGGGAACGGGTTGGACGCCTGGGCTTGTCGTCTGATAAAGTAAGGGAAAGACTGACCACCTATGTCTTCGTGCACTCAGGCCTGCAACATGTGATGGCGCTATCACACCACAGTCTTATAGCAAGAAACTGCTTAGGGACAATTATTGACAAGGCAAAGGGTGGATCAAAGGCTGTGTATTTACCGAGAACATTAATAGAGCGGTAGATGGAATTACACATAGACTAACATCTTTGTTTCATTAACTACACAAAGATTTTCGATAGATTAAGACATGTTGTCGTGATAAAGAGGCTTACAGATTTCCATAATGACGGAAGAGACTTTAGACTTGACATGTACGGGGAGGGGGGAGGGGGGGAGGGGGTCTGCGATAAAAATTAATAGTAAAGTAGGTCAATACCAGCCATATAAGAAAGGTGTGCGACGGGAATGTGTAATGTCTACAGACCTTTTTACTCTAAATAGTGAGCATAGTATGAGACATTTAGAAGACATGGGATCATCAATATCATAAGATGTGTAGATGACACACTATGTACTGCTGATAATTTAACAGGATGTGCTGCATTTAGTGAATTCGGTTATTGTATACTGTGAATAACTGGATTTAGAATTAAAGTGCAAGAAAATAGAAATCATGGTAATCTCCAAGAATAAAGAAATACCACAACGTAACATCCAAATAAATGGCACCACTTTTAAACAAGAGAACATGTACAACTGTCTCAAAACAATCATAACATACAACGGAATATGCCGGGTAGAGATTAGAACCAGAATTGCCGTGAGAAAAGTAGCCTTTTCCGAGGTGGAAAAACATACTGACAAATAAAAAGCTGCCAATTGTCATGAGAGAAAGACTGATGAAGAGCTATATAGAAACTATACAGTTGTATAGATGTGAAACATGGACAATAAGCACATACGCTGAGAATAATTTAATGGCCGTGGAATTGTAGTTTCTGGGGAGATTTACAGTGGATGGCCAGAAAAAAATGAATGCGAACTTTAAAATTACTTAAAGAAAATTAGACGAAACAATCCAGACTTTTAAGTACATTAAGAGAAGAATTACATTTGAAAACTATGCTATAGCTGGACAAATTGATGGGAAAAGAGCAAGAGATTGTATAGCTACATGGCATCATCACAGCCAGATGATCGTGTGAGATTTCGAACCATGACCGCCCACGTTTATCGGTGTGACCCTTTGTGATGATGGATAATTCCTGAGATTACTTGCTGTCTATTGTACTGTCAACTGAATAAATTGGTTATAGCTAATCAGTTGCCTGCTCCCTGGCCGAGGATTAGCAGCTTTCTCCGTTAACCCCGAATACTCTCGTGGTTGACGTGAGCTCACGAGAATTAGAAGTGGTTCGAGTCGTGCCAGTGACTTATGAGAGTATGGAGCCGGTCGCTCAGAAAGTCGTGGCGTACTGATGAGAGTAATCTAGCCTAGGAATCAACATACAGCTGAAAGATGCTGGTGTTGACCACAATATCATGAAACAGGATGGAAACGCGGGGGAAAAAAATAGCTAGTCAGTTGCTATAAAAGTGCATTACTTTTGTGTTTTGTGTTCACGTACCAAAAATAAGAAATAAATCCAGTAATGTTTACCCGGTGTGTTATCTTCCCCTCTTCTCGTAGTTTAAAGTGTCATAGCTTGTTTTCGACGTCTTTCTTTATAACAGTCGTTAACTTCGATATAACAGTCGTTAACTTCGATATAACAGTCGTTAACTTCGATATAACAGTCGTTAACTTCGATATAACAGTCGTTAACTTCGATATAACAGTCGTTAACATCGATATAAAGGGTCGTTAATCTAGATAAAACAGTCTTTAACCTAGACATAACAGTCGTTAACTTCGATATAAGGGTCGTTATATCGTGTCTTTTTGACGGCACAATCCGAGGTTTGCCTCTCACTCACTAACTCACTCACTCACTCACTCACTCACTCACTCACTCACTCACTC
>OY992893.1:38577604-38625104 GCA_963921405.1 Cepaea hortensis
AGGACCTCTGATTCGACCAAATCCTGCCCCACTCATTCATCAATCAACTTTAAATCGTGAGCACTGACTGACGCTGCCCTGTGTGTGACGAATTAGGTCATCGATCGAGTCGTCTACAAATACTCTTTCATTGATTGCTTGACATGGAAAAGACTCCAATAGATTATGGGATAAAACCCGGTGCAATGAAGTCGACCCTGTCGACTTTTAAGCGACTTTTAATATTATGCTAGTTTTGTGTGCTCTGAACACTCTATTTGAACTCAAGCATAATCCATAGACGCTACTTCTGGTAGAACTGGGCTGAATTGTGCTTGTGTATTAGCTTTCCATATTACAAGTGTCCGTCGCAATCAGGCGAACCCACTCCGACTTCTGAGATACTTGTGATTTACGTCCCCAAGTCAAGTACGAGAAGTCAAGATGTTAGTCCAACTGACAGGTGTGGGTGTCGAGGAATGTCTAACTCTCGACTCGGTGTGTCGGGGAATTTTGAAACGTGTTCACTGCCCCTACGCCACAGAGCGGACTAGATACTGTGACAGACACACAAATACGCAAAAAGAATTCTCACATGCGTGAACGAGAGCCGTGGTGACATAATGGCTAGGAGATTGCCCGCTGGGCATGGGTTCGAATCTGTATCGCGGCGGATTGTTAAAACTAGCCTGAGATCCCAGGTAGATCCATAACGCAAAGCGGTCTGCGCTCAAATCTCCCGCGGTGATTTCAAACCCTCGACTCGGTGTCTCGGGCAATTATGAACCTGCACGTCTCACTACCCCCTAAGCCACAGATGCTGGTGTTATTTATGTAAGAGCTGAACAGCTGGTTTGTAAATAAATGAATGAATACGTATGGGCTTTATGTTGACATACGCAACACAGAGGAAATTATTTTGCCATTATTTGATAAATGAAATGCTGCTTTTGAAATGTAAGACGGTGAAAAAGTATGGGCTCAATGTCAACGTTTAGACAGGGTTGTTTAGGTTCACTACCATTCTTCTGAATGCGAATAAAAACATGTGCTTTCATTTCATTCAATTCACGAGTGTTTGCAAGGAAAGCCTGAAATATTGATCTGTTCAATAACAGCTATGCTTATTTCGTGGCGAAGAAGTTACGGGCGCAATTGGTAACCCCGCATACCGCGTTCGAGACAGCTAGGGGAGATTTGATAGCAGACCGCCTATTCATTAAATGGTATGACTATAGGTCGTTCAGAAATCAATGGCAAACTACTGAACGGAAACTTGGGAAGAAATCACACAAAGACAAACAATACTGGAATTGACTGCGACGTCCTGTAAAGGATATACAACTAACTTACTTTTTTTATTTCATGGGCAAGAAAATTGAGCCAAGGTAGTTTGTATTTTATCAGAACTACTTTTTGAATTCCTATTGTCATCATCCTTATCACCATCATCATCGCTTAGTAAGTTCTTTGTCTAACACCGCTCTCACAGCGGCTACTATGTAAATTGAACGAACAATGGACAAGGCTGATATAATGAATACTCTCAGAGAGGCAGGGTGATTAAACGAATCAGGTGATGACTGAATCTGCAGCCTTGACCAGGCTGCAAGAACATAGAGTCAAAAAGGGTAAAACCAGACAACAAGAACATCAAGTCAAAAGAGGTGAAGCCATACAACAGTGCTCAGCCGGGGACAACGAAGAACCACCAACACAGACCTGGTGTCGTCGACCGCTACACGCTGGGGGAGATACTGAGAAGGGCGGCAGTTATGGACTGAATGATTCCATGTGCGGAGAGGATAGTCTGACAACAAACTATCTAACCAACCAACATTACAGGCCATAGGGAAGACTCTCGATCACTTCATCAGTTCCCCCATCGCATGCAGTTTTCGTGCCCAGAGTGTCTGTATTATTGTGGATGCACCACCGTGTTTTATTTATTTATTTATTTATTTATTTATTTATTTATTTATTTATTTCGCATCCGCTCGCTATTAACTCAAACGTAGTCCATACACATGCTGTTACCTCTAGTGCACTGGACTGATTTGTGCGTGTAGATTAGCTTTCCCTGTTACCAGTGTCCCTCGCCATCAGGCGAACCCACTCTGACTTCTGCGGTACTTGTAATTAACGTCTCCAAGTTAAGGATGAGAAGTCATCATGTTAGTGCAACTTACCGGTGTAGAGGTTGAAACTGCTATCTTGGAATCAGCGCACCGGCAGTTTAAGAACAGCGCTCGTGGCCATTCAGCCATGCTGACCTCCACCGCCGCGTTGATGGGCGGCTACTCCTCATCCAGTAAGCACGCCTTCCATTACTGGTCTTTCTCAACTCCTCATCCAGTAACCACGCCTTCCATTACTGGTCTTTCTCAGCTCCTCATCCAGTAACCACGCCTTCCATTACTGGTCTTTCTCAGCTCCTCATCCAGGAACCACGCCTTCCATTACTGGTCTTTCTCAACTCCTCATCCAGTAACCACGCCTTCCATTACTGGTCTTTCTCAACTCCTCATCCAGGAACCACGCCTTCCATTACTGGTCTTTCTCAACTCCTCATCCAGGAACCACGCCTTCCATTACTGGTCTTTCTCAACCGCTGTGGTCGCTTGATGTTGTCAACGTGTTCTTTAAAAGACTACAACAAATGTTTATTGTGTGACATCGGTAAATGAAGCACGAGCTTCATTTCTTAGCTTTGGCACTGTCCCGTCACGGAAACTATTTCTGAATCTCCCGAAGACAACTTTCAAATGACCCATTCGCCCAGTGCCAATTGTCTTTTTTCTAGAGTCTCAGTTGCTGAGTGCTTACACAATCTGCCTTGTGATCCGACGGTCGTGGCTACGAGGGTCGCCGCTGGAGCTACGGAGTTTGTGTTTCATGAGACGCTTTCGGAAAAGAGACCGATCCATATAGGATAAAATATGATGCAATGAAGTCGACCCTCTTGTCTTTCAAACCCTTAAAACGTGTCTTTCTCCTCTGAGCCTTCTAAGAGCAATTGTAGTGCTTGTGTATGCACACCCGACACGTGTTATTTTGAACATAGACAGTTGCTGGCAGTTCAGAATGATTACAATCTTACATGTCTCTAGACTCGGGTTTCACACTCGGCTTGACAAGTGTCTTTGTTTTTTTGTTTTTTTTTTTAACTTTACCTTGTAACCATTGTGTACATCCTAATCGGCACGGTTTGCGACCATAGTGCCAACCGCCATATTGTATCTGCTGATAAGCGAAACCCTTGAGATCTGTAATTATTGATGTTGTGACGATAATAATTTTCTATCAAAGTTGCATGAAGTGCCTTACAAACAAATCGATATTGCTTATACAACAGGTCCATTCCAGCTGTTCCGAGATTCTAGCGGATAACGCACATTCGCCAAACAAAATTAAGCCATAGTTTATTGATTACAACAAGCAGCGCTATCATCATGATGAAGATGTGTTGTTTGGAAGTTTTCTTATGTCTGACTGAAAACACGAACATTACTTGCAGACCGTCCTTCGGTCATCATGTCTTAATTATTCCAAACTGTCCTTGTGACTATGTCCGCATTACTCTAGACTGTCTTCCTGTCATTGTGCCCGCATTATTCCAGAATGTCCTTCTGTCACTATATCCGCATTATTCCAGACTGTCCTTCTGTCACTATATCCGCATTATTCCAGAATGACCTTCTGTCACTATATCCGCATTATTCCAGAATGTTCTTCTGTCACTATATCCGCATTATTCCACACTGACCTTCTGACACTATATCCGCATTATTCCAGACTGTCCTTCTGTCACTATATCCGCATTATTTCAGAATGTCCTTCTGTCACTATATCCGCATTATTTCAGAATGTCCTTCTGTCACTATGCCCGCATTATTCCAAACTGTCCTTGTGACTATGTCCGCATTACTCTAGACTGTCTTCCTGTCATTGTTCCCGCATTATTCCAGAATGTCCTTCTGTCACTATATCCGCATTATTCCAGACTGTCCTTCTGTCACTATATCCGCATTATTCCAGAATGACCTTCTGTCACTATATCCGCATTATTTCAGAATGTCCTTCTGTCACTATGCCCGCATTATTCCAGACTGTCTTTCTGATTATGTCCGCATTATTGCAGACTGTCCTTTTGTGACTATGTCTGCATTATTCCAGACTGTCCTTCTGTCACTATATCCGCATTATTTCAGAATGTCCTTCTGTCACTATATCCGCATTATTCCAGACTGCCCATCTGTCACTATGTCCGCATTATTCCATATAATGTTAGTATTGATCAGTGACCTCGCCCCAAGTGATACGAGCGCTTACACTTGGGATCATACCAAAATATTTTCGGAGAAAAAGTTAGTTGCATATCCTTTACAGGACGTTGCAGTTAACTCCAGCAATGTGCACCTAGACAGGTATGGTGGTTAACAAACCGACCAAATCCTCCATTAAACCTAGCAAAGGACCGATGGGGATTACTCACAGATACGGACATTACGTCACAGCTCTGTGGCGAAGGAGTTACGAATGCAGCTCGTAATCCCGCATACCACGTTCGAAACACATCTGCGGGCGGTTTGGATGTGGACGGCCTTGCTTTGGTGTCCATACAATGGTATGAGTGCCGGTCGTTCAGGAAACAATGGCAAACTATTGAACATAAACCTGCCCAGGAATCACCAACAGCCTAAAATTGCTGGAGTTAACTGCAACGTCCTGTAAAGGATATGCAACTAACTTCTTCTGGGAAAATACTTTGGTATGATCCCAAGTGTAAGCGCTCGTGTCACTTGGGACGGGGTCACGGGTCAAGACTGACACTGAGAGGAGAAACGTTATGGTACCACAAGGAATCCTATAGCAGAGGCTGAGTCAGGAATAAATGTAGTAAGTAGTTAATGATTGTAGCGACGAGTTCCAGGCCAATTGAAATTGTGTGATTAGTTCACAAACTATTGTTCGTCGACCATATGTGATGAACTGGCCTTTGAATTCGTCGTTTACATAAAAAATATAGCTTATTATTTTTTTTCTAGAGGTCAACAACAGGTTGCCCTAAATGTTTAATTAACGAAGTAGTTAAATGGAGACCCCAACGACGCACAGAAGAGTTAAGGTAACGGGGTCCGTGATTCTGATTACCGGCTGATAGCCATTTTCTGCGTCTAAAGTAGTTTATTCACGTCTTACTGAGACTGTTTAGCTAGATGTTCCTTCCATATTCCCATCTTGAATATTATTTAAATGGGCACTCTTCCGAATTGCGGTCCCAAATAGTTCCGCAGTGAATACGTGATTTGGTATATCTTACAGAGCCTCAATGGGTCAAAGGTAATGGGTCAAAGGCAATGGGTCAAAGGCAAGTCTATGTGATGTCATCGGGACTAACTACATGACATATTTTTGTTAAACTTTCGTCGTGTTCTCAGCGGCATAGCGGTAAGTATCTCCGCCTGTAACGCAGGAGACCGTGGTTAGATTCCCCACCGGCAAAATGTGGTTATTTTTTTTTTTCAATTTTCATAAATTAATTAAGCGAAAGCGACAAGATAACTATGTACAAAGACAGTTATTCGACATATTGACAAAATTAGCTAACTTTTGATTGCCTTTTTGTAATCAATTTTATTTTGTATTGTTAGAAGATTTTACTCGAAGAGATCCTTTGTATCGTTTTGTTTACGTTACTTTATTTTTTTGTCTCTGTGGGAGTCTCTGTGGCGAAGTGATCAAGCCGTTTGACTCGTGCTTCGAAGGTTGTGGGTTCGATTCCGGGCCGCGCCCTTCGGTTTACGAGTTAAATGATTCAGAGACTCTTGTGGGTCGTCGCTAAAAAAAGCTACGGCGTTCGTGCTTTGTGCGACGCCTTCCGCGCTGCGGGAAGAGACCGAGCCATATGGGATAAACCCGGTGCAATGAAGTCGACCTTGTCGACTTTTAAGCGACTTTTTTTTAAAGCCTTTTAAACGCTTATTTTGCTGATGATTCTGCTCGACATCACCGCACCAGTCCATCCAACATCATTTCTGTTAGCCTCGATCGTTGGGCGGCGCTTACCAAACCAGACACCCCACATTGTGCCAACGGCTTCGGGCGGAAGAGCGCAATTGGGAGGGTATAAACATTGAGCACAACCTGCCAGCAGTGGGTTGTGCTCAACATTTAAATCTATCGTCTGTTAAGTGGTAGATAATTCAAATTACTGTGGGAATATATGTGATTTATATTTAAGTTTGAAATATTGTTCTTATTGCTTTAGTTTATGGTGTGAGAATGCTGTAGTATGCAACTGACGAGATGCAGTGAAATAAGCCTGGCAATAATGTGTGCAGCCTGATGTTTGGTGTTTTTATTCTCCAATTTATTTACGGAAAACATTGCATTGAATGGTATAAGTGTCGGCCGTTCAGAAAACAAATTCAGTTACCGACAGTAATAGTCTCTAGAAAATCATAAACAGTTAATACATGCTTGGGTTGATTGTCATGTTCTGTAAGGGACATACAACTTACTTTCTAAGACTTTGGACATACAACTTTTTTTGTAAGACACGGGACATACAACTTACTTTCTAAGACATGAGACATACAACTTACTTTCTAAGACACTAAGACAACGTACCACAAACACAAGAAAGAGGCGTTAGTCATTTTTGTCACAGTATTAGAAAAGAAAAACAGAAACAGTTCGGAACAACTGGAAAGAGAGATGAAAAGAGAGATGGATAGGAGAGGACATCGAGAAAAAATGTTTGATGACCTTTCATCCTGACGTGAAGAAATGTCAGATCACACTTCATACAGTCGCGTGGAAATCGCAAGATGAGATACAACATGATCGCCCATGATCGTCAAGGCACTTGGTGATGCTGATGATAATTATGATAAAGTATAGCACGTTAATTACCGATTCTTAATATGGTCAGGGGGAATCCAGCAACAGTGTATAAAAACATACATTCAATCCATTAACTATCCCCCAAAAACACACAATATGCAATATGTCTATAGCACTTTCTGTCTCTCAGGTTTGCGTGCCGCTCTGGTAATCACGCATTCAATACCGTGATTTCTTGTATTTATTTCTTCCTTTATTTATGTATTAACCTTGGTACCCAGGTAAACACATTATGACATGTGTACCATGAAGTTTAGTGGGAGGCTAAGGTGGTGGTCGAGATATTGCCGACATCAGCCATAGGGTGCCGATTGGTGTACACACGTAATGCACAATACCATATACCCAATACATCTCATGGTGGGAAATGGGACATATGTGTTACGTCACTTATCTTGTCTGTCTGTCTCTCTCTCTCTCTCTCTCTCTCTCTTTCTCTCTCTCACTCTCTTTCTCTCTCTCTCTCTCTCTCTCTCTCTCTCTCTCTCTGCGCGCTCTCTCTCTCTGTCTCTCTCTGTCGCACTCTGTCTCTCTCTGTGTCGCTCTCTCTCTCTCTCTGCTGGTACATTATCACTGTCTCTCTGTCTTTCTCTGTCGCTCTGTCTCTCTCTGTCTCTCTCTGTGTCGCTCTCTCTCTCTCTCTCTCTCTCTCTCTCTCTCTCTCTCTCTCTCTCTCTCTGCGCTGGTGCATTATCACAGACGTATGTTCTTTCATCTTTTGATATCTTCCCACCCTCTTCCTATCTCTATCCCGCTCTTCTCTTTCTCTCACTCTCTCTTGCTCTCTCTCTCCCTCTCTCTCTCTCTCTCTCTCTCTCTCTCTCTCTCTCTCACATGTACATACACATATTCACATACAAAATACACACGCAAATACACACATATACCCACGCACATACACACACTTACACACATCCATATACTTACGCACACGTACTCACATAACACCCGAAGATACACTCCCTCGCATACACTGCATGCATGCACACTTACACACACAATGTGGTGGATGGGTGGAGGCATGTATGTGTATCTGGGTTGTGTGTGTGATTGGGTGGGGGAGTTGGGGTGAATGGGGGATGTGTGGGTGGGTGGTGGATGTGTCTCATAACATGGTAATATGTATTGTTTATGTTTACAAAATTCATTTGACAATGTTTTCTAGTTATATTTGGTCTCTGACTCAGATCCCTGGGTTCAACTCCATACTTGTAGGCCAGCATGGCCGAATGGATAAGAACACGTGTTCTTAAACATCCGGTGTGATGATGCCGAGGTAAGGGGCTCAACCCCTACACCGGGCAGTTTGACCAAAATGCTGACCTATCGTCCTTGCTTGGAGATGTAAATTACAAGTACCTCTGAAGTCGGAATGCATTCACTTGATGGCAAGGGACACTGTTAATAGGGGAAGCTAATCCACATGCAAAGTTCATTCCAGCATTACTTGAAATAGTGTGTATGGGCTACACTTAAGTTCAAAGTTCAGTCCAATGCATGAATATGTATTGCGTATAGACTACGCTTGAGTTCAAAGCAAGGGAGTGCAAATAAAAATCATGCTTCAGAGAATGTTCAATCAAACCCACAGTAGCCTGCTGACAATGCTAATGTTCAATCAAACCCACAGTAGCCTGCTGACAATGATAATGATCAATCAAACCCACAGTAGCCTGCTGACAATGATAATGATCAATCAAACCCACAGTAGCCTGCTGACAATGATAATGATCAATCAGACCCACAGCAGCCTGCTGACAATGATAATGATCAATCAGACCCACAGCAGCCTGCTGACAATGCAAATGTTCAATCAACCCACAGCAGCCTGCTGACAATGATAATGATCAATCAGACCCACAGCAGCCTGCTGACAATGATAACGATCAATCAGACCCACAGCAGCCTGCTGACAATGATAATGATCAATCAGACCCACAGCAGCCTGCTGACAATGATAATGATCAATCAAACCCACAGCAGCCTGCTGACAATGATAATGATCAATCAAACCTACAGCAGCCTGCATCAATATATGAAATTATATCTCAAAATTGTGGCACAAAAGTTGTAAATATTGTCCGAAAACATGTACTTTGTGACTGTGGCGCCACTGAAATTCTGCTAAATAAGTGTTAATCACTGTACGACTAGTGCCACCTTGGTATCTTTGTTTCCTTTTTACTTGCATCCACAACCCTTCAATTGTTTGGGTGTGAATGTCACTGTGTACAGGGTCAACAAAGTTATTGGCATGAACAACTGCATGATCGTAGATGCCATGGTTTAGTTGACCTACGTTGTTGTAGCCTCGCCAGGCATCGGTGACAATGGTCGTTCCTGGTAAGACGTGATCACTTATAATGTGTTCCAGTGTTGTCGCATCTCGCCTTTCCACAACTTCCAACCAGCAACGACCACTACCACGTTCAACCAGGCCAACTACCCATTGACCACGACGAAAGTGACCACGGTGGTACTTTCGGTGGAAAAAAAGTAGCTCTCGTCAACTTCAACGACCACTGACTGTCCCTGAGCATCAAATCCTCCCAACAGTGGATTGTTACACAGCATCCAGTTGTAACACTCTACCCGAGCTGATGGTCTGCCTGGCATTATAATATTTCTTTACATCAAGTAGAAACAAGTGTATTGAAAGTCTCTGTATCAGTATCGGTATCTCCGTATTTATTTATATGTAACTAAGGAAGTAGTCAAAACGGAAGTAATCACACAATGAGGTCCTGTAAGGGATTCTTATTCACTACATTCACTGCGGAACTATTTGGGACCGGAATTCGGAACAGTGCCTTTAAATGTATTAGTGTTCCAGATTAAGTATTGCTGAAGTTTCAATCTAAAGTGACAAGCCAAGCCCAGAGCATACCACCTGGTAATCTAATCAGTGTAGAAACGTGGAGCTGAAAGGAGCAGACCCAGACAGCTACCACCACAGATAAATGTGCAAACTAGCGACCACCTGACAGCTACTCATAAACTTAGACCGCATCTTGTTCGATGATTCTAAATTACATTTTACTCAATAGAAGTTTTCTGTTTAATCAAAATTTTCAGTTAAGTCTTGGTGAAGTATATGTTATATGTTGGTAATGTGGTCTGTAAAGTAAACAAATCTTGTTAGCACTTAAGCACAATATAAACTGTCAGGATCTCCACGCCTCTTTAGCCTAACAGGGGGAAAGCTACGTGTTTGTAGAGAATAGGTTCACAGGCTGGGATTTCCTAGTTATACAGTCTGTTTAGAAGTGTTTTCTTTGTCACAGGAAGTCTTCTAGCCAAAGTATTTTCTTAGTTTTTATCATAAACTTTCTGTAACAGGAAACTTTGTGGGAATTCTTTATTTTGTCTTCCCTGGTTAGTAAAACATAATGATATTTCTGTGTCTGCGACACTAACCCGGGACATTTGTTGGGGCACTAGTCGCGAGGTGATGAACCAAAACGATAGCTGACCCACTACAGAGCGCTCACGTCAACTTCTTTCTTGCCATTTCTTGATGTTGTTCGCCCTATGTAATATTCTCTCTCTCTCTCTCTCTCTCTCTCTCTCTCTCCCTCTCTCTCTCCCCCCTCCCTCTCCCTCTCCCTCCCTCCCTCCCTCTCTCTCTCTCTCCCTCCCTCCCTCTCTCTCCCTCTCTCTCTATCTCTCTCTCACACACACACACACTCACACACACACACACACACGCTTCCTCTCTACCTTTCCCTCTAACACATCTATTAACAAGAATTGTGTCTTCGTATATGGCCAAGTATCTTAATTGTCTGCGCTTGATCTCATTTGCGCTCCCGTGGCGAAGGATTACGGACACGGTTCGTTAGTTAGTTAATTAGTTAGTCGCAGTTCCAACTTCACAGCAACGGGTCATCCCCATTATGCTCCGTTCCTGTGCCAGTGAATATCACACAAAGTGCTCCCCACTGCCCAATGTGAAAAGTGAAAAGACAGGAGTCTTGACAAACAACAGCCCGCACAGATACACTGTGCATAATGCTGCCGCCAGAATGTCAACACAATAGTCCCCCACAAACCACCCAGTTCAGCTCTGATGGAATCGGCAGTCACTTTCCCAACTGGATGTTTCCTAGATGTTTACCCACACAGTCCACGAAATACAGTTCATCGTCGATGGCAGTGGCAGTCAGCCAGAAGCCCAGCAGCCACGCATTTCTGCATAAGGCAAGAACCGGTCAACTCTGGGACATAGCCATCTGCCATCTCTCCGAACATGCAGTCACGTTCCAAAATACCTCGGGCAGATTCAAAAGCAATTCACACGAAACTCACAGCTCCATGTCGCGCCATGCACTCACTCAGTAGCAGGGCGACGGAACCATCAAGCCTCCTTAGTCGCCTCTTACGACATGCGTGGTAGGCTGCAGTGTTGCTATTCTTTGCTTCCCTTATGGGCCCCTGCAACACACGGGTGGGACACGGTTCGTGATCCCGCATACCCGCGTTCGAAACACACCTACGGGCGATTTGGCAGCAGACCGCCTTGCGTTGGATTTTTAAGAAATGGTATGGGTGCTGGTAGTTCAGAAAGCAATAGCAAACTACTGAACGTAAATTTGTCAAGACATCACAAAATATTTTGCATATCCTTTACAGGACATCGCTGTCAACATCAGCATCTTTCAGCTGTATGTTGATTTCTTGGCAAGATTACGCTCAGTAGATTGCCATTGCTTTTTGAGCGACCGGCTCCATACTCTCATAAGTCACTGGCGCGACTCGAACCGCATCCAATTCTCGTGCGCTCACGTCAACCACGAGAGTATTCGGGGTTAAGGAGAAAGCTGCTAACCCCTCAGCCAGGGATCGCGACCAAGACATCACAACAGCACAAAAATGCGGGTGTTAACTGCGACGTCCTGCATAAAGAATATGCAACTAACTTTTTGTTATCTCATTTCGTAATGTTTTCTGAAATCCGCGTTTTTGTAATGCCTCGTACTTTTCTTCTCCTGTCAGGATTTTCTTTCTATTCATCCACGTTTCTTTCTATTCAGCCGTGTTCCTTTTCACACTATGTATTCATTGTCCACGTGTCTGCACCATACAATAATATAGAGTGTATGTACCACCTGACCACTCTTAGTTTAACTGGTAATTGAGTCCCAATGACCTATGCCAGTGGTTCTCAACCGGTGGGGAATTTTAGAGTTTCCAGGGGGGGGGGGGGGGGAATTAAGATTATTTCAAGATCGCGTTAATACAAGAACCGATTACTTGATATTGTTTTTCCCTTCATAATGTACGGTTCTATCCGTCTCACCCTTCTAAAATTCAATTTATAAAGTAAGTAGATCCACAAATCATGTTTTATGTGGACGTCTAGACTTGTTTTAGTATGTGCTATTAAATTTAGCTTCCATTGATACGTATACTGTGTAGGGGCGGGGCGGGATTTTTAGGTAGGAAATACGAAAGGGGGAAATGACGTTCTGAAAATATGGTGAAGGGGGGCACGGGCCAAAAAATGTTGAGAACCACTGACCTATAAACTGCCCAAATGACCCCACCTCGTATGAACTTAACCCGGACCATTCTGCTTAATAGAGAGAATAAAACAGACTTACATATTATGTATGTCTTTAATCACACTTTAAATTATGCATTTAGAAAGAAGTTAATTCCTGGTTTTGTCGCAACAATTAGAGGATATACTATGTAATTAGAGACTAACAATTTAAACTATCCAGTGAAACCGGAAACTAACAATTAATTGTTAGTGTTCTTCATTATTCAATATCAATCTATTTAATCGGTAAAATCTATATATTATATAAATCATATTTCACAGATATAATCATCTAGTTTATATAAACCATAATTCACAGATATAATTCTCTAATGGTAGAGATTAAGTGGTTTTCAAACAAATTCTCTCGGCAACACACCTGGGAAAATATGAATTGTCACTATTGATTTTCTTCAATGGTTTTCGTTAATGCCGATGTTAAACGCATTTCAGCGGAATTAGTTTTTCTCAGATCGATTATAGATACGTTCTCAGTCAATTATCAGCTGTTTATGGACCATAGAAACCTTATCTTTAAGCTACAAGTCCTTTGCAGACAATGGCCCCATAAGTCATTCGAAATGTCTCACGGGGTGTAGGCTTAATCCATTGTAAACGTACAACACGTGAAACTAATCATTCTAACCTACATAAACTTCTTCAGCTATTATCACTCTTAGAAACCATGTGATCTGGTTAGTTACAATTTTGTGTTAATTATCTATTAAATATTAAATCAGTGTATGTTATGATATTTCTCTTCTGTACATTTTCCTCCATGTGTCTTTTGACAAATCTACAATATGCCATTTTCCTTATTTGTGTTAGCCTTAATACCAATCTTCGTTGATATTGAGTTCTTGTTTAATAGATATGAAATCTGATATTGCTGTTCAAATTGTATTACCAAACCAATTTTCTCTCTCTCCAGAAACGGGCTATAAGTTTAATCCATTGTAAACTCAAGTCACGTGAAACTAATCATTCTAATCTATATACACTTCTTCAGCTATTACCACTCGGCAAACTTTTCCTGTTTAACAAAGCTAAACTTATCCACGAAATAATATGCTCCAAATTACCCCTGGCCGTTTGTTAAATATAATGAAAATCACAGAAAAGTCCTAAACATGCTACATACCCCAAGCTAAGGATATACTTATACAAAACATGCTTAGCGTACTCTGGAGCATAGTAGTGGAACTCTCTTCCGCAGCAAATCACAGACATTACCAACGCATATACATACAATGCAAACTATTTGAATACTATCTTAAGACAGACTACCCCTCCAACTCCACCCCCACCCCACCGCCCCCCCCTCCCCCATCACCCCCCAATTACACCCCAATTTATAAAAATAATTAATTAACACATCCTAATATATTAACCATCCTTGTCCTACGAAAATGCCTACATTATTGTTGTTGCTTAAGATTAAGAGTAGATGTGAGTGAGTGGCACCTTACAGTCTTGACAGACCAAAGTATGTGAGTTGGAATTTGGCCAAAATTCCATCTCACAATGCCTGGGCAGAGCTTCAGAGAACATGTGGTGCCCAAACAACATGTTCCCTCTCTCGACCTTGCCTTGTTTATTCCAGAGGAATGGATAACCAGTACGTCTGGAACAAGGTAGGCTGCAGACGCTGGCGGCTCAGCGTCAAACCTCTGAGACCTCGCCTCCACGAGCAGGTGGCGAGTGGTGGCCAGACCCTGGAACCCATGGAACCTGACTTAGAGGCTTTCAGCCAAGTCCCACAGGTGAGGGCCTCGTACGCGCCTGGACCATAGGACGCATACATATGTCGGTCGCAAGTGTCTGGATCTGTGAGAGCGTGTACTACCGTCAGACTCCCAGCCTGACTCTTGCGGATCTCGCGACCAGCGAGAATAGGCCCGCCCGGAGATATTGCTCGTCTGTTGCGGACAAATCTCCACCAACTATTGAATAAGTAAAGAAACGATATAGGTGGGAGCGCAAGCGCAATTGAAAGTGTAGATGTAGTGCGATAATAATGACATATTGTATGAAATGAGAGAGACAACAGGCAGAATGTCACAAGGGCCTGCGTGTCCAGTTTTTAACCCTTTTAAAATAAGTTCGCTTGTTCGTTCGTTCATTAATTGGTTGGTCATTCCTTCGTGGTTCGTTCGCTCATTCGATTTGTTTATTTTGTTTTCCTTCCAACGAATTGGTACAACTCTTCTGCAACGTTTATATTCAAAGACAGATGAGTTCTTTCCGTCTGATATTGTAAATATCCTAGTTCTGCATCCATATGATGCCGCGGGAAATATGTGTGCTGTTAATCTTCTATGAGTAAGTTACTGTCAGTTGTAAGGCCGCTTTATTTGTGTGTGTGTGCGTGTGTGTGTGTATGTGTGTGTGTGTGTGTGTGTGTGTGTGTGTGTGCGCGTGTGTGTCTGTGTGTGTTTGAGAAAGACTGTGCTGTGTTCTTTCGGAGCATGTAGAAATCGTGTGTAAATCTAATTTACACAAATTATACAAACAGCCATCCAACTAACAAAGCAGAGAGATACAGACGCGGCACATTCATCCACATTAGAAACACGGTTAGAACAACGCCAACAACATAGATATCTGGGTTCACTTGTTAGAAGAAAAGTCAACAGTCACAAAACAGACACCCAGCAAACAATACATGGTTCCATATTACTATTATATAGCCGGGGCGCAGACTTGCAATATACCCCCATAGCTTGTGCATTCATCACCTCTGGCAGCAAAAGTTGAGCTCCTGGCCTTCACTAGGCGGAACTCTTTTAACTAACAGGAGAAGGGGCGACGACGAGTCTCTTGCGTCGTAAAAGAATCACACTGCTCTAGATATGTATGTAAGTACATACATGCGCAGACACCTGTGTACATGCATACATCTTAACTCGAGTAAGACCACAGTCTACTCCACCAAAGAAAAGGTTCTGAAGACGAAGGCAAACAACCAGGAGGAATACCACAGAAATCAGGATGCCACCAATCACCCCTTGGAATATGTCGATTACTGCAAAACGTTATGGTCCTCGCCCTGCTGTGGACCCCCAGGCAGGTGCATTACCGGGCCCTTTGCCTCGAAATGATCCAACCAAAACGCCATCTTACACGATCACCTGGGTCGAAGATCAGCTTCGTGTTCTTGTCTCGACCATGCCATATGGCCAGGTCATCCAGATAATTATTTCACTGCTTGCCCCTTGTTACTTTCCCCTCTATATTGCCAGTTGGCATCAAGTTCTTCAGTTTATTTCTTCTCATAACGTGTCCAAAAACTTATGACTGTCTGCATCTAATTTCTCTAATCATGTTATGTTTTTCATTTGCTTCTTGTAGGACTTGCCCATTAGTATTTTTTTACTACTGTTCATTGTATTCTGTGCATTTTCCTCAGAAACCATAATTCCACTGCCATTAAATGTTTTACAGCTTGTTTATTCATTGTCCGTGTCGCACATTCATACGAAAGTACAGGTTTTATGTAGTTCACCAACACACTTTTTCTCGTTGCAACTGGCATCTTTTTATTGGGCAGTGTGTCTTCCATCTTGCAAAAGGCTACCTTCGCCACAGAAATTCTTGTCTAATCTCTTCAAGGTACCTCCCATCAGATGTTATGACTGTTCCGAGATAGTTGCATTGATTCACTTGTTAAAAAATATTCCCAATTACCTGTGTATTATAATTGTGTCTTTGTTTTTTTTTCTTCCTAGTGACGACCATAATCTGTGTCTCTTACAATTTAATTCTAATCCTAGTTGTTCACTGTATGCAATAACTGCATCAAATAAACGTTCCCGATCCTGTTCATTGTTGAGACCTACACCAGACATTAGCACACTAGCACACTGCAGTTTAGGCGCTGAGTGGGGCTCTCTTGTGCCAGAATTCTGAAAGTAAGATGTTGGTGAGGCTCGCTCTCACTTTGGGCTTCCGGCTCACAAGGTCGGGAGACAAAGAACAAAGCCGAGAATTCACACACAGATTCAGGTATCAGTGGTCCCGTGACCGCTACAGCCACTGGAATTAGTGGTCATCATCGTAGTGTGCCCTATGGCTCATATTTTGTTAAGGTGGGTGCGGTGTGGAAAAAATTAGAAGCAAAAATACGTCACCGAGGCAATGAATTAAATATGTGGGTACAGTTAGTTACGGCATCAGAATGAAGATGCGTGAAAGATATTAAGAGCAGATTAAGCCAAGCAAAGTTGCATTTTAGAAAAGTATTTCGTGTAATGAATCACTGTCATTGAATGTCAAACAGAGAGTGATGAACTATTATATCAAATCTTTTCTACTGTATGTCAGTCAAGCTTGGAATGTGGAAAGAACAAATTATGAAGAGTTTTGAGGTAGCAGAGTTGTGGTTTCTGAGAACAATGTTGCAAATACCTTTGACTGACAGAATAACTAACAACAACTGCCTGGAACAGACTAATAAAAGTAGAACATTAAAAGCAACGTTGAGACAGAGACAAACAATGTTGTTTGGTCATATAATGACAAGAGAGGCGTTGGAAAACATCGTGACGGCTGGAACTTGCATCGATAGAAGAGCCGACCTAGAGTAACGTTGCTGGACAATCTAAGACGGAGGCCAGGAGGAATATCAACAATAGATTTAATCCAGAACACAAGAGTAGAGATATGAGGAGAGACGAGAATGTCTCGCTATAATGCAAGGTGTATGATAAGTGATGATGATGATCTTGACACAGGCCTACTTTAACATAACATCCGATAGAAAACGCCTTGAAGAAATTAGAACAGAATTTTCAGTATACAAAACACTTACCAGAAAAACACTTGTCAAGCGCAACTTTACAAATAGTGTAATATGGCACCGGTACAGTTGTGTGCCCGTCAAACAATCTTATATATAAAAAAGGATCTCCGTATCTCTGTCTGTCTGTATCTCTGTATGTATGTATGTCCTTTATACGCTCGCGAACGGCCCATCCGATTGAGATGAAATTTTCTACACGCCTTCCTTTCAATCCAGAGATGCCAACTGTCGTAGTTTTTTTTTCTTCTTCCTCCTCCTCCCTCCTCCCTCCTCCCCCTCCCAAAATACGTACGTCCAGGAAATGGTCTTCTACATAGACACTTCTCTCTGAGGTCCGCGATAACATATTAACCTGGTGGGATGGCAATCAATCATCCTACTACCTCCTCCCTCCTCCTCCCTTCTCCCTCTTCCTCCTCCCTCTTCCTCCCTCCGCCTCCTCCCTCCTCCCACTCTCTACTCCTCCTTCCTCCTCCCTCCTCCTTCTCCTCCCTCCTTCTCCCTCTTCCTCCTCCCTCTTCCTCCCTCTTCCTGCTCCCTCCGCCTCCTCCCTCCGCCTCCTCCCTCCGCCTACTCTCTCCTCCTCCTCCCTCCTCCTCCCTCTCCCTCCTCCTACTCCCTTCTCCTCCTCCTCCTCCTCCCTCCTTCTCCCTCTTCCTCCTCCCTCCTCCTCCCCCTCCTCCTCCACCCTACTCCTCCCTCCTCTTCCTAATCCCTCCTCCTCCCTCCTATTCCTCCTGTCTCCTCCTCCCTCCTTCTCCCTCCTCCTTCTACCTCTTCCTCCCTCCTCCTTCTCCCTCCACCTCCTCCCTCCTCCTCACTCCTCCTCCTCCCTCCTCCTCCCTCTCCCTCCTCCCTTCTCATCCTCCCCCACCTACGTTCTCCTCCTCCCTCCTCCTCCTTCTCCCTCCTCCTCCCCCTCCCTCCTCCCCCTCCTCCTCCTCCTTCACCCTCCTCCCTCCTCCTCCTCCTCCTTCACCATCCTCCCTCCTCCTCCTCCCTCCTCCTCATCCTCCCTCCTCCCTCCTCCTCCCTCTTCCTCCTCCTCCCTCCTCCCTCCTCTTTCTCCCCTTTCCCCCCTCTTTCTCTTAATCCCTCCTCCTCCCTTCTCCTCCCTCCTATTCATCCCTACTCCTCCTCCTCCCTCCTCCTCCTCTCTCCGCCTATCTCTTCCTCCCTCCTCCTCCCTCCTCTCTCTTCCTCCTCCCTCCTCTCTCTTCCTCCTCCCTCCTCCTCCCTCTTCCTCCTCCTCCTCCCTCCTCCTGCTCCCTCCTCCTCCTCCCTTCTCCTCCCTTCTCCTCCTCCCCCTCCTACCCCTCCCTCCTCCCCCTCATCCGTCTTCCTCCCTCCTCCTTCTTCCTCCCTCCTCCTCCCCCTCCTCCCCCTCCTCCTCCCTCTCCTCCTCATCCCTCCTCCTCCATTCTCCTCCTCCCTCCTCCTCCTCTCTCTACCTCCTCCCTCCTCCTCCCTTCACATTCCTCCTCCTCCCTCTTCCTCCTCATCCCTCCTCCTCCTCTATCCTCCTCCCTCCTCCTCCTCCTCCCTCTACCTCCTCCCTCCTCCTCCCTTCACATTCCTCCTCCTCCCTCTTCCTCCTCCTCCCTCTCATCCTCTTCCCTCCTTCTCCTCCCTCCTCCTTCTCCCTCTTCCTCCTCCCTCTTCCTCCCTCCGCCTCCTCCCTCTTCCCACTCTCTACTCCTCCCTCCTCCTTCTCCCTCCTCCTCCTCCCTCTTCCTCCCTCTTCCTGCTCCCTCCGCCTCCTCCCTCCGCCTACTCTCTCCTCCTCCCTCCTCCTCCCTCTCCCTCCTCCTCCTCCCTCTCCTCCTCCTCCTCCTCCTGCGATCTCCTCCTCCCTCCTTCTCCCTCTTCCTCCTCCCTCCTCCTCCCCCTCCTCCTCCACCCTACTCCTCCCTCCTCTTCCTAATCCCTCCTCCTCCCTCCTATTCCTCCTGTCTCCTCCTCCCTCCTTCTCCCTCCTCTTCCCTCCTCCACCTCCCTCTTCCTCCTCCCTCCTCCATTTACCCAAGACAGACAGACATACAGATAGTCGGGAACGGGATCTTATATGACTACTTATATGACTACTTATATGATTTAAATGAGATGCTCTCCACCATGGGCTGGGCCGGGTCAGACAGACAGACAGACAGACAGATAGATAGACAGACAGACAGACAGACAGTCGGGAACGGGAGCTTATATGACTACTTATATGAATTAAATGAGATGCTCCCCACCAGAGTCTGGGCGAAGCCGGGCCGTGTCAGCTAGTGGCCAATAAACCGACGAGCTAAAAATACACGCACCTGATGTCAGCTGGGATATCGTTTCTTTTAGGAAAAGAAGACTTCAAACGATGGAGAGGGAAACACACCAAGCAGTTCTTTCACAAGCGGTTGAACACTGCACATTGATTGGAGAAATTAAATATCGGGGATCGGCATTTCTGGGTCACGACGTGGGGAAACACAAAACATGTTCGTGTGTCGAGTAAGACCATAGTCTACTCTTGCAAAAGATAGGTGCTGAAGACAGAGGCAGCCAGCCAGGAGGCGCACCACAGAAATCAGGCTGCCACGCAATAACGCCGTGAATTATGTCGACAACTGCTACATGTTATGGTGCTCGCCCTGCTCTGGTCCCACAGACAGGTGCAGTGCCGGGCCTTATGCCTCGTAAGGGTCTAACCACAAATAAGGGAGGTCCTTCTCAGATGTCCAGCGGAGCCAGAGGGCCTGAAAATAGACCGTTTGGTCGTACCAAACAAAGACTTAAAATAATGCACTGGAATGCAGAGGGTATCACCAAAAAACGAATAGAACTAGAAAACATCTTGGCCAATGAAAATGTAAGTGTATGCTGCTTGCAAGAAACTCACCTGAACGAAAATATAGCCTTCAAAATCAGAGGCTACCAGTGTTACCGATCTGACCGAAAGGACAGGCGAAAAGGTGGGATACTGACTCTTGTCAAAAACAACATTCCTGCTTCCCAAATTGAAGTTCATATGGAAGGGGCTGAGTATCAGGCACTTAAACTTAAGACAGACAATACAGACTTTCACCTGATCAATTACTACTGTCCAAATGACCGCCCACAGGCACTGGACACACTACCATTAAAAGGAAAAATGATTGTGTGTGGCGACTTCAACAGCCATTCGCAGAGCTGGGGCTATGATCACATGGACCAGAGAGGAGAGAGATTGGAAGATTGGCAGGATGAGAATAGATTCATCCTGATTAACAAGCCGTCTGACCCATATACCTTCTACTCGAGATCATGGCACTCTACAACTACACCTGACCTGGCGTTTCATTCACCAGACCTGGAGTGGAACATTACACGAATTGTTGGGAAACAACTTGGTGGCAGTGACCATCGGCCAGTCTTTCTAACTGTAGAAAATGAGCTTGTAAGTGAAAGCAGCACCCTCTCGAGGTGGAACTACAAGAAAGCAGACTGGGCAATGTACAAGCATCGTACCAGCATACTGGTTAGAAACCTGAACACTGAGAAGGACATAAATAAAGTAGTTGAAGAGTTTGGGAAATGCATACTACAGGCAGCACGAGAAACAATACCAAGAGGAGCCCGTAAACACTATAAACCCTACTAGAATAGTGAACTGGAACAGTTGCATAATGATGTGGATGTATGTAGAAAACAAGCAGAGGCCAATCCCAGCCAAGAGCACCACAATAAATATCAGCATGCATAAGCCAAATTTCAAAGGGCCCAACTGCAGGCTAGACGGAAAAGCTGGCAGGAGATAACAGAGTCACTGAACTTTGAAAGAGACTCAAGGAAGTTATGGAGGCTAATAAAACAGCTTAACGATGAGGGCACAGGGAGAAACTCAAAAATTGCGCTACATAAAGACGGAAACATCTTAACAGGAAAGCAAGCAGCTGACCATTTTGCGGACTCATTCGCACAAGATAACAATATTGAAATTAGTCCAGAGAAACAACAGGAGATTCGAGAGAAATGGCAAAATACAGGACAGAAGGAAATTGTACATGAGGTTATGGAGACACCTATCACATTCAGTGAACTGGAGCTAGCCATATCAAAACTGAAAATGGGAAAATCACCAGGAGCTGATGGTATCTCCAATGAAATGATCAGGAACCTAGGAACAGAGGCCAAAGCAAAGCTGCTACAGATCTTTAATAATACATGGACCTTAGGCAGTGTTCCACAAGTCTGGAGAGAAGCAATCATGATACCCCTCCTAAAATCTGGGAAAGACAGTTCCATTGCCTCCAGCTACAGACCCATTAGCCTCACCAGTTGTCTCTGCAAAACAATGGAACGCGTCATCAATCACAGACTACAGTGGTACATTGAAAGTGAAAACATCCTTGTGCCACAACAGGCTGCCTTTAGGCAGTGCTACTCTACGGAAGATCAGACAACCTACCTCTCTCAAGAAGTTTGGGATGCATTCCAAGAGAAGAAGCTGATACTTGCGGCTTGGATAGATTTGAAGAAAGCCTTTTGACAAAGTCTGGAAAGAATGTCTGATGAAGAAACTGAGAAACTGTAAAGTCAATGGAAGAATGTACAAATGGGTAAAAGCATACTTGCACAACAGAAGAGCCCGAGTACAGATAGACGGACTCAAGAGCAAGAAAGTACTACTGCGTCACGGTGTTCCCCAGGGCGGAGTCCTGTCCCCAACACTTTTTTCTAATCTTCATCAATGATCTTGTTGCTAATCTACCCGATGGAATTAAAGCGGCAATGTACGCTGATGACCTGGTTTTGTGGAGCGCAAATGAACATGCATCAGTGGCCACCATATTGCTACAGAGAGCTGTAGATACATTTGTTGCATGGGCGGATAGATGGTGTATCAGCATAAACACTGACAAGTGCAGCACCACTCTATTTACCCTTTCTCCGAAACAAAAGGCAGGGAGCATTCAGATAAATGGAACACCCCTAAGAGAAGACAAGGAACCAACATACCTTGGTGTAACATTCGACGACAGGCTGACATGGAGAAAACACATCAAAAAAGCAGTAACAAAAGCCAGAAGGAAAATTGCCATCCTGAGAAAGCTAACTGGAACCACTTGGGGAGCCAGTGGGAAAATACTTAGCAAAGTTTATCAACAGAGCATACGACCACTCTTGGAATACGGGTCAACTGCGTGGTGTTCAGCATCCAAAACTACATTGCAGGAGCTGGACAAGGTGCAAAATCAAGCTCTTAGAGTCATCACAGTAGGGATGAGATCAACCCCTATAGTAGCAATGGAGAAAATGGGGAGGACACAAGCTTTAAGAGAACGCAGAGATACAAAAACACTCATACAAGCAGAAAAGTTTCTCAGCTTGCCAGGCCACCCTATGAAGAACTGATTTGAAAACTTAGCTATGGGGCGGTTGAAAAGAAGTAGTTTCATCCACCAGGTCAAACAACTCTTCTGCAGAGAAACCATCGATCTTCCCACAGTTGGTATCCCCCTGACAACCATTCCAGAGCAAACCCCGTGGAAAGATGAACATAGAATATCGCTACAAATCCAGTAAAAAGTGAGAGGAATATGTGACAAGGAAGAACAGAACAGTGTACAGCGCAGAACAGCCACTCTCAGCTTCCTTGATGACGAATACCCGCAGGACCTATGGATCCGAGTTTACACAGATGGGTCAGCACAAAATGCTGTTCGAAATGGAGGAGCGGGAGTGTACATAGAATACCCAAATAATACTAGAGACACGGCCAGAATTCCAACAGGAAAGTACTGCCATAACTATGATGCTGAAATTGAGGCAATCAAGATAGCCACAGAGAAATTACAAAATACCAGCCATGGTACACAATCTGTGGTGATATTGACAGATGCAAAATCCGTAATAGAGGCGCTCCTGTCTGGGAAATTGCCAGTTCTGAGGACACTACTTTCTTAACTTAGCAGTCAGCGTAAGATCACCATACAGTGGATACTATCCCACTGTGGAGTCCCCGGAAACGACAGAGCTGATCGATTGGCTAAGGAAGGAGCAACAGAAGAACAACCTGATGTGCCTATTACATACCACCAAAAGAAAAGAATGATCAAATCAGTCAGAAGGCCACCAAACCTTACTCAAGACGACTACCACGTTATGGACAGACCAGAACAGGTCATTCTTCTGCGCTTCAGAACAGGACACAATAGATTACGCAACCACATGTATACAAAATTCAAGATTGGTGACTCAGCCATGTGCACATGTGGTTTGGCGTTGCAGACAGCAGAGCACATACTCCAGGATTGCCCAAACTACAACATATCCAGGCGAACCTTCTGGCCTAGAGAGACAACATTGGAAGATAAACTCTATGGACCGCTGAATGAACTAAAAAAGACTGTTGGATTCATACAAGAGACAACATTGCAGTTATAGGCTTATTTCAGGCGAACGAAAGAAGAAGAAGAAGAACAAAACGGGTCTAGACAAAATGATTCTTAGATATTCTACTGATTGCGCCTCGTTATCGAATTTATGTCATTCCTTGCCTCGTTCCGAGTTAAAGTGTATAACCACCAATTTATCTGTGATGTATATCAAGGTATATCTGTGCTATCAGGAAGTTAAAGTATAAGGGGCGTTCATTTGAAATCCGTTCGTGCCTCACCACGCTTACTTGCGTACGTTGAACATAACCATGTCATAGTTCTGTGATAAGTACTGATCCATGAATAAAATAGCACGTACTTATCGTCCCATGATTCATGGGTTCTGTTTCTGACGTTGAAAAAATGACCGGGTTTATCCAAAATCCGTCCAAAGATGCTCAAAAAGTGGTGATTCAGTTTCTTTCATTTGAAGAATGTCGACCAGTGGACATTCATCGAAGAATGCAGGCAGCGTACGCTAACAAATGTGTGTCGAAGACAACAGTGAAAATTGATGCAGCAGTTCAGTTGAACCGTTGTCGAAGCATACGTTCGCTAGCGAAATAATTTGATGTGTCAATTGGGACAATTCAAAAGGTCGTTCGTAAGAAACTGCAATATCGGAAGGTGTGTTAGCAGTATTTACCACGGATGTTGACCGACCACCAAAAAGAGGAAGGCATGGGATGGTGTTTGAACCTCTTGCTGCGTTACAGAGTGGAGGGTGATGCATTTCTCTTCCGCATAGTGGCGGGCGATGAATCATGGTTTTACCACTTTGAGCCGAGCAGCAAAAGAGAGAGCATGCAATGGAAGCATGCAGGATCACCTAAAGCCAAAAAATTCAAGTTACAGGTTTCCGCTGGTAAGGTTATACTGAGCGCATTTTTTTACCATGGAGTGCTATTGTTGGCCGACTTTAAAGAACCTGGTGTCACCATCAACTCTACCCACTACTTGCAAACACTAGACAAGCTGCAAAAAGCCATCAAGAATAAATGACCCGGCATGCTTTCTCGCGGTGTGATTCTGTTGCACCATAATGCTCGTCCGCATGCCACAAAGATTGTGCAGGAAGCATTAGCTTGGAAGACGTGGCAAATTATGCAACATCCAGCCTATAGTCCTGATTTGTCACCATGTGATTTTCGTTTATTCGTACCTCTAAAAACAAAGCTCTCAAGCGGCAACGATTTCACACAGATGCAGACGTAATTACCGCTGTAAACACTTGGTTCAGTAAGCAACCACAATCCTTTTTTTTTTTTGCGGACGGCATTCGCCGCCTACCTAAGCAATGGGTTGCTTGCCTGAATGCCTACCCATGGTGCATAATTCATTCAAAATCAATGCTTTGTTTAATTCTACCACACCTGTTAATGTTTATTTCATGCTTTTATAATAAAGCCATTAAAACGGGTTTCAAATGAATGCCCCTTATATATATGTGTGTGTGCTACTATCAAGTTAAGGTATTTATGTGCTACCATCAAGTTAAAGTATATCTGTGCTATCATCGAGTTAAAGAATATATGCGCTATCATCTGTCAAAAACTGTCATTTACTGTCTGTAGTACCTTACGGTGTAAGGGGGGGGGGGGGGGGGGGGATCTTGAGCCTGAGGAATTAAGGCCGCATGGCTGGTGCAGTGGCCGCGAACTGTGCAGATTAGAGTTTTCTTTTTGCTCCGGAAAGAAAAAGCTCCACACCTTACCGAGGATTCGAACCCGGGTCTCCCGAATGAGAGCTATCAAGTTAAAGTATGCATGTGCTATTATCAAGTTAAAGTATATTTGTGCTATCATCAAGTTAAAGTATATCTGTGCTTTCATCAAGTTAAAGTATATATGTACTACCATCAAGTTAAAGTATATCTGTACTACCAACAAGTTAAAGTATATCTGTACTACCAACAAGTTAAAGTATATATGTACTACCATCAAGTTAAAGTATATCTTTACTACCAACAAGTTAACGTATGTCTGTACTACCAACAAGTTAAAGTATATCTGTACTACCAACAAGTTAAAGTATATCTGTACTTCCAACAAGTTAAAGTATATCTGTACTACCAACAAGTTAAAGTATATCTGTACTACTAACAAGTTAAAGTATATCTGTACTACCAACAAGTTAAGGTATATCTGTACTACCAACAAGTTAAAGTATATATGTACTACCAACAAGTTAAAGTATATCTGTACTACCAACAAGTTAAAGTATATATGCACTACCAACAAGTTAAAGTATGTCTGTACTACCAACAAGTTAAAGTATATATGTACTACCAACAAGTTAAAGTATATCTGTACTACCAACAAGTTAAAGTATATATGCACTACCAACAAGTTAAAGTATGTCTGTACTACCAACAAGTTAAAGTATATCTGTACTACCAACAAGTTAAAGTATATCTGTACTACCAACAAGTTAAAGTATATCTGTACTACCAACAAGTTAAAGTATATCTGTACTACCAACAAGTTAAAGTATATCTGTACTACCAACAAGTTAAAGTGTATCTGTACTACCAACAAGTTAAAGTATATCTGTACTACCAACAAGTTAAAGTGTAGCTGTTTAAGAGAGAATTAGAGACAGAGAATAGACTTTATTGCGCCTGCACCGTGTTGTATTCCTTATGGCTTAATATCCCGATACTTAAATACTTTGATTTGTTTCGAATTGGCTCCATTCACATTGATTCTATATTTGGGTACACATGTAATTACCATTACTTCAGTTTTTCTGGTATTCAGATCAAGTCCCTTCTTTTGTCTTTCTGGTTCACGACCAGCACATGCACGGAAACACTTGATGATATTTCATTAAACAAAACAACGCGAACTGCAGGATATTCCTGTAGAAACTGCTGTTTGTTTCGGACTACATCCAGACTTTGTCCTAATGTTTGTATTTATTCAGTACTGAATTGTGAATACTTGCCCCCGTGGTGCCCCATTGAAGAGAAGAATATTCTCGTTCGTCTCATGCTTGTTCAATCAATAATTTTATAATATTTTCTCGATTAAAACGAAGGATAGCTGTAACAATGAATACTATAAACGAAGCACAACACAGTAACACTGTAACTCGCTATGCATCTCGTAAGCAGAAACTAAGGAGGGCTTGGTGGTGGGGCTGGCTACTCCATCACGTAGAAAATTGTAACTGCAAAATCGAGCCGATCCCAAACAAGTTTAAACACATACACACACACTCTCACACACACACACACACACACACACACACACACACACACACACACACACGAGGGGAAGTCGATAAGGTAAGTCACAAATGGCTGTAGAAAAATAACTAAATATGATAACAACTTGAAGCCAGTTTATTTTTATGCATACATTGTCCCTTTATTTCTCAACATAATTTCCACCAATATTTGATGCACTTACCCATCGTTTTATCAGTCCTCCCAAATCGGCTGCATAGAACTTCGTGCTCTGTTTTTTAAACCACGTTTTTACTTCACATTCAACTTCGGCGTCATTCGCGAAATGTCTCCCGCCAATTTCGGTTTTCAGTGTAGTCCATACACACGCTACTACTTCTAATAGCACTGGTCTGATTTGTGCATGTGGATAAGCTTTCCCAATTACCACTGTCCCTCGTGATCAGGCGATCCAACTCTAACGTCTGAAATACTTGTAATTTACGTCCCCAGGTCAAGGATGAGAAGTCAACATTTTAATTCCGCTGACCGCCGGAAGTTTACGAGCGAGCGCCATTATTTATTCGGCCATGCTGACTTCCAAGTTTAAATATAAGGAGAAAGAAATAACTCTGCCAACCAAGAGACAAGGAGGTTGGTACCTTCCATAGCCAAGCTGGCCAAGTTTGAACGGTCGAAGACTTAACGGTCATCCCTCAAAGGAAGGCAGGGACAGTCCGTGGCATTTTCCGCCATCCAGGGTGGCTTCCATAATTGCAGGGCCGACACATAGCGCCCTGGTGCTAGGCTCACCGAGGGAATCGTCACGTCCTGCTCATGGCTGCTTTAATTCCTCACTTCAATTATTGGGCATTTCGTTCGCCCCAGGCCGTTCCCGCACAAACCAGAAAGGTCTGCAGACGGTATCCACTCAGCAAGTTTTCGGTTCGGACATGTGCTTGTCGTTGTGCCCGTCAGAGCTGTTCCAGGCACGACGGATATTCGGTAACTACCTAGTTAGAGCTGTTCGAACAAGAGCGGCATTCGGAAACTAGATAGTCAGAGCTGTTCCTAGCACGAAAGACATTTCACTCGGACGTTTTTTGCGTTGTGCCTGATTTATTTGCACCCGAAGGCCAGCACATCCGACTTCAGCAGGCATTTTTACGGGGTTTCGAGGGACGTTGGACTGTTAGTGCTGTGGTGTCGCCCACATCTCAGCTGGTAAAAGTAGAACGGTCATCGACCTCACGGTAGTAAACCCTCAAGGGAAGGCAGGGGCAGACCATGGGCATTCCCCCGCTATCCAAGGAGGCTTCCATAATTGCAGAGCCGGCACATATTGCTCAGAACTGGGCTCACCCGAGGATTTACCACGTCCTGCTCATGGCTACTATAATTCCTCACTTCCATGTGTTGGGCATTTCGCTTGCCACTGGTCGCTCAAGTACACACCAGGAACGGTCAGTCTGCGGGCGACATCCACTAGGTAAGTTTTCGCTTTGGACTTCGGGCCACGCAATGGATTCGCTAGCCGTGCGATCCATTTCGTGTTATTGAGACGTGTTTCTACCTTTGTCTAGACTCTCTGTGAGTTAGATACAGACAGTTTTCGTAACCAATTTCATTTGACTGGGGCACCTCTTCTACCTTTTAGTACTCGCTCACGAGATAGGCTACATGTGCTGCCGGCTCAGCACCTTACCTCCGTGCAGAGGTGAGCGAGAAAAAGCACCAGACCCTCTCATCCGGGGACACCTCATATCCCCCAGCTGAGAGCCTTCGGACAAGTATCTGGACTGGGCATGTAGCGTGCTCAGAATCTCACCTCCATTTTTCGGTAGGTGGGTATCGGCCAGGCTTTCACATCCGAGCGTTTTATGGCTTAGAGGCGTTCAGCCACAACCCTCGACAGAAAGCCTTATAGGATGTGTCGGGACCAAGAACTTCTGCCTTCGTGCGCCTGATTTAAACTTTGACTGCTATCCTCAGTCTACCTGCAGAGCAGCAGGTGTGTCTCGTTTAGTCTGGCCCTTATCCCCTAAGCTGTCCGATATGTAGTGTTTTCATCCATCGATACAGCAGATGGGCTCAATGGGGCCCGCAAGCTCCCCCACCACGGCAAGGTGGAGACACATCGGGAGAGGATCTGAAATTAAAACTCAAAAACCCGAGGATCAAGGCCATTTCGTCTTGATCTCACAAAAATACCAGGTGCACACATCGTAGAAGTGAGGGGTCGTTTTGGGGGTCTTGATGTCTGTACAAGAGGAAATGACACCTGATGAACTTGCAGTACAAGCTAGAGATATCTTGATAACTGCAGCCAACGATTTAATTCCGACCAAGGAAAAGCAGCAAAAGCCATGGATTACACCAGACACGTTAGAATTAATAAAACAACGAAGATAACTGAAACAGAAAGGAGTTGAATCCGATAATAGCAAGATAAAATATAAATCTTTAACTCGAGAAATAAGAAAGAACACAAGAAAGGACAAAAATCAATATATACACGATTGTTGTACCAGAATAGAGCAATATCATAAGACTGGAAGAGATTACGAAATGTTCAAAGAAATGAAGTTATTAACACGAAATCTTCAACCTCAATTAAATGTTAAATGAGACTAGTTGGGAAATACCTTAACAGAATCTAAACAAATTCTAGAAAGATGGCAAGTGTACTGCAGTGGAATGTATGATATGATTGACAGTGAGGATATGAATGAGATACATGAACCAATGACAGCAGAGACAGAATCTGAACCCTCATTAGATGATATTGCTTGGGCTATAAAGAACCTGAAGAATGGTAAATCACCTTGACGTGATGAGATACCAGCTGAACTAATTAAAGCGGGAGGAGAAGAAAGCATACAAATCTATCACGGATTATGTAAAAAGATATGGAAATATGGTATATGGCCAAAAGATTGGAAGAGAACTATCTTCGTTCCAATACCAAAAAAAGGGCAACCTGACATTATGCACCAACTATAGAACCTGTTACCATGATCTGTCATGCAAGTAAAATTCTACTAAAAATCATAATGGGAAGATTTCGAAAGAAAATGGAAGAACAAATTAATGTGGTTCAAGCTGGATTTAGACAAGGAAGAGGAACAAGAGATCACATACTCAACATGCGTTTAATAATAGAGAAGTACCGAGAATTTAATGTAAACCTGTTCTCATGTTTTGTGGATTATTCAAAGGCATTTGGCTGTGTACACCATCAGAAACTTTGGGAAATCATGAAGGTGCCTCCTTCCCTAGCCTACGGGACACCCTTAGGCAAGGTGGAGTACCCGTTTAGCCCTCCCCCCCCCCCGATCAGGGTTACGTGAAGCCATGGGTGCAGGTCGTGGATGAAGTTGAAGAGCAGTCAATAGATAGTTGTAGGTTATGGTCTCCAGCTTCATGACGGTAGGCAGAGGATCTCTTTTTTTGGAAACAATGGCTACGGTCACCGACCAGTATGGTCACTGCTAGGAAGGAAAGCAATGGCAAACTACCTTCTTTACAGATGCCAAGAATATCATGTACTGCAGTCTTATCGATAATCAGAGAAACGATCCACGACTCTGGTGATCGAGTGAGATGGCAGAACATGATCGCCCACGCTTATCGGCATGGCACATGATGGATGGATGGGTGGGCTTTCCGTCACATGTAATACAACTCATAAAAATGCTCTATCTAGACCAAGGCGAAACATCAGACTGGTTTGACATCAAGCAAGGAGTCCGTCAAGGCTGTGTGCTGTCCCCCTATTTATTTAACCTCTACGCCGAAAATATAATGAGAAATTTCAAAAATGATATAAACAGGGAGCTATATGATGCCCTAAATATCGGTGGTCATGACATACAAGAGATTCAATATGCTGATGATACAGTATTGTTATCCACAACACAGAATGGTGTAGAAAACCTAATAACCTCAACTCGTCTGAATAGTGAAAATCACAGCTTATATCATTTTTATAGCTTTCCGGCATGGCACATGATTGATTGATTGATTGATATCTTGACATAGCAAACACAAAAATAATGCATACAGATAAAAGTACTATGAAGAACGAAATATATGTTAATGAGGAAAAATTAGAGGTGGTGGAAAATTTTGAATATTTTGGGTCATCTATTACCAACAATGGTGACATAATGAAAGAAATTAAACGACGAATATCTATTTCTCTTCAAATACTAAACCAACTGAATAAATTGTGAGGTGGGACAAATAGAACTGCAAAAATTAGATTTTTAAGAGCATGCATCTTTCCCATTGCAATACGCCTGTGAGATCTGGACGCTTACTAAACAAGTTAGTTAGTTAGTTAGTTAGTTAGTTAGTTAGTTAGTTAGTTAGTTAGTTAGTTAGTTAGTTAGTTAGTTAGTGGGTGGGTGGGTTGGTTGGTGGGTTGGTTGGTTGGTTGGTTGGTTGGTTGGTTGGTTGGTTGGTTGGTTGGTTAGTTAGTTAGTTAGTTAGTCGACAGATCATCCTCATTGCACATCGAACCATTCAGTCCATAAGTGCTCGGATCCCCTCCTCAGCAAATCCCGCAGCGTGTAGCGGCTAATGACACCAGTTCTGTGTTGGTTTATCAGTCTTCTTTGGCTTCCTGCGTAGTGTTCTTGTTTATCTTACTAAACAAGCTGAACAGCGCATAAATGCCTTTGAATATAAATGTAAGAGAAGGGTTCTAAGAATATCTTGTGTAAAGAAAAGAACAAACGCATCCATACTTCAAGAACTGAATATTGAAGACGGTTGGCTATTAAATACAATAAAACAAAGAAAATGGAAATATTTTGGTCACTTGAAACGTCACGAAAGTTTGGAAAAAAACATTTAAGGAGGAGTAAATGCGAGAGGAAGAGGAAGGCCAAAGAGAAGATGGGTGCAGGATGTGGCGAATGGTCTACAGATGGGTGTATCGAACGCGAGATGTCTTACTTGTGATCGAGAAGATTTCCGGAAGGTTGTTATGGGAGCGAGGTTCTGCAAAGGACATGCTACCGAATGAATAAATGAATGAATGAATGAATGAATATGTTATGACCAAGAGAGAGGACAGGACAGGGAAGTGTAGTTCATTTTCTGTACATTTTGTGTGGCCCTAGAAGGGCCAGTAAATTCTTTTTCCCCCAACAAGGGGAATTGGACTGAAACCCTAAGGCACATTAAAAAGTATACAAATAGCAGTTAAAAGATAAATATATAACTGAACAATTGATTATAAAATTTAAGTTTATAAATATTAAAACATTTTGTGTAATAATATAAACGTATTATGTTAGCATTAATTTTACTTCTGTAATAATTAGCTTCTTATAAAAATATAATATAGAGTTTAAAGTTATGTTATAATAATATCGCTAATATATAATTTAATTATTATATTCTTAGAAAACGTTATTTCCCTTGTAACAATATTAGATGTTTATGTCCCGTACTTCTTCCTTTTCTTCAGCGTTCCGAGCCATTGAGGTTCTTTGCTGTAGATACAATCCGTCTCCATTCGTCTCTCTGGTTGACCTTCTCTTGCCAGTCGCTGATTCCAAGTGCTTGTAGGTCTGTATATATATATTATCTCTCCACCGTCTTCTTGATCTACCTCGGGGTCTACGGTCATTTATTTCCTGAGTGTAAGCGAGGTTTGTTTCCCTATTATCTTCCATTCTTTCTATATGCCCCAGCCATTGTAGTCTATTAGCCTTCATTATAGCAGTGATTAGCAGGGACTTAAACAGATCATAAATGTCTTTGTTACTTCTTCTTTTCCACTCTCCACTTATAGTTAGTTAGTTAGTTAGTTAGTTAGTCACGGCTCCAACTTCACAGCAACGGGTCGTCCCCATTATGCTCCGTTCCTGTGCCAGTGAATATCACAAAAACGCTCCCCACTGCCCAATGTGAAAAGTGGAAAAGACAAGAGTCTCGACAAACAACAGCCCGCACAGATACTGTGCATAATGCCGCCGCCAGAATTTCAACACAATAGTCCCCCACGAAACATCCAGTTTATCTCTGATGGAATCGGCAGTTTGTGTATCCCTAATGGGTCCAAAGATGCGTCTTAAAACTTTGTTCTCAAAGGTTTGTAGCAAGGCTTCGTCTCCTTTCGTTGTACTCCAGGTTTCAGAACCATACAGCACAACTGGTCTGATCAGTGTTTTGTATATTGTGATCTTGGTGTTACGGGATAGCGCCTTTGATTTTAGTAGATGTTGTAGTGCATAGTATATCTTATTTCCAGAATTGATTCTAGTTTGTATTTCTTCCCTTTTGATGTTGGAGCAGTTGAAGATTGTACCCAGGTATTTGTATGTTTCCGTTCTTTTAATGGTCATATTATCTATTTGTATGTGGCCAGAATTTTTAGCCATTCCTTCTCTTGAAATTACCATATATTCTGTCTTATCTTGGTTGATAACCAGCCCCATCTGTTGGGCTTTTTCCTTTAAATGAGTCAATATTTCCAATGTCTTTTGTTCATTTTCCCCTATAATATCTATATTATCTGCATAACCAAGCAGCTTGGATGTTCCTCCAATATCACATTCCTCCTTTACCCTCCTTACAACTTTCTCTAGAGCCAGATTGAAGAGTAGCGGCCATAGTGCATCACCCTGTTTCAAGCCAGATGTTATTTGGAAAGGGTCTGATTTCCTGCCTTTATATTTTACTATATTATAAGTATCTTCCATGCATAGTCTGGTCATGTTGATTAACTTCCTTGGTATTCCAAATTCCCGCATAGCATTCCATAGACTATTCCTATGGACACTATCATAAGCCTTTTTAAAATCCACAAAAATGTTATGGAGATCTCTTTTATATTCCCAATTTTTCTCGGCTATTTGTCACACAATAAATATCTGATCTATTGTTGATCTGTTTTGTCTAAAACTCGCCTGGTAGTCACCTAATATGTCTTCTGAATATGGTTTTAGTCTATTTAGTAGTATTGCGGATAGTATCTTATAGCTTATGGACAGTAGTGATATTGCCTTATTGTTTTTAAGTCGTGTGATTACATATAGGATTTCTTCATATGCAGGTTATTCAACTTGTGGTTCACACGTTAGAATGTCCCTTACTCATTGCTTATTTAAGTGTTTTTCTTTTAGATATTTTGTAATTTCGCAGAATGCTTAAATATAATTATTAAGTGTAATAATCAATCAAGGCATTACTTTCATGTTATTATGATCTTTTAAATATGCTCTAAGCAACTAGGGAAATGCATGCACAGTTGAATTGTATGATTTATTATTATATGTTGGAAGATATCAACATTGATGGGAACGATTTAAGAATAATAAAGAATAGTTACTGGAAGCAAATAGCAGCAATTAAAATGGGAAATAAAGAGGGAAGTTACGAACAGATAAAGCTAGGAGTACGACATTGGTGTGCCTTATCACCGGATCTTTTCTCCTTATATAGCGAAGTAATAATGCGAGAGATCAAAGAAATGCCAGAAATACTAATCGGGGGTTATAATATAAATAGTATGCGCTATGCAGATGACACAATATTGGTGGCGGATAATTCAACAGACATACAACAATTGTTAGACATTGTGATAACAGAGAGTGTAAAGAAAGGACTCTCCTTGAATATCAAGAAAACAGTAACAATGGTTATATCAAAGAAAATGGTGACACGAAAATGTGACATGGAAATAGAAGGGAACATTCTTAGTCAAGTGGAAATTTTAAATACCTATGGGCATTTATGCCGGCTTCCTGGCTTAAAGGTTAGCGACTTTTCTCCGTAATCTCGTATACTCTCGTAGGTAACGTGACGACGGTGAGAATCAGCAGTGGTTCGAATCGCGTAGGTAACATACGGGGTATGTGAGCCCGCCGCTCAGAAAGCAATGGCAAACTACTGAGCGTAATCTTGCCAAGAAATCAAGATTCAGCTGAAAGATGCTGATGTTGACAATGATGTCCTGTAAAGGATACGTAAAACATTTTTAATGGGCATTTATAACATCAGATGGTATATGTACAATAGAGATTAAAAACAGAACAGGCAAAGCAAAAGCCGCATTTCAGAAAATGAAGAGCAGCACGTGTTTGTTTGTTATATGATCTTTCCACTATATGCCCAGGATACGTCTCAGGCATCTCATGTGGAAGCAATTCAACTTTCTTTCCTGTCGTGAATACAAGGTCCAGACCAAATCAAGACAGCTTGCTTGATGCCCTTGTAAATTTCTCGTATGCGTGGGAAAGTCAATAAATAAGTCACGCTGTTATGTGGGATGACAGGTAAATGTAGTTGGTGTTTTCTACAGGTGTCATTAGATGACAGCAGCATCGAACTTTATATTCTTGTTCGTCAGGTGGCGCTAGGTGTCTCATGCGCATGCGCAGCGTATAAATAAAATGGCGACTGTACTTACGGCGTGTACAACCAAAGAGCAACGTGCTGTTGTGCGTTCTTTGTGGGTATAATGACTGCCTGCAAAGGACATTCATAAGGCAATGCTTCCTGTTTATGCTGACAAATGTTTGTCCTGTAAAGCGGTGCATAGCTGGGTAGAAAAATTGTCTCAAGGACGCTAAAAATTGTTGATGAAATCCGATCTGGTCGTCCTGTTGAGATTGCAACAGAAGCATCCGTGCAGCGGGTGGGGGAGATGATTAGGGGTGACAGGGGAGTACCGATAGACTCTGTAGCATCTGCAATAGGGTGCTCACATGGTTGAGCATACAGCATAATGCATAATCGATTGAAATTTAAGGAGTGTTGCTTCTTCATGACAATGCCAGACCACATACGGCTCGATTAACTCAGGAGAAAATTAACCAACTAAGGTGGGAAGTTCTGGAACATCCACCTTACAGCCAAAACTTAGCCCCTAGCGATTTCCGCCTTTTTTGGTCCACTGAAAACCCACCTTGGCGGGAGACATTTCGCGAGTGACTTACTTATAGACTTCCCCGGTAGTTAGTTAAGTTAGTTGAATATCCTTTACATGACGTAGCAGTCAACTATAAAATTGTTTGGCCCTTTGTGATTCCTGGGTGTTTATTTGTTTGCCATTAATTTCTGAACAACTGGTACATTATATGGAAACCAACGCAAGACGGTATGTTTCCAAATCGACCGCAGCGTTGTTTCGAACGCGGTATGCCGGATTACGAATTGCTTTCGTAACCCCTTCATACAGAGCAGGCTATGGTTATAGTATATTAATAATTTATTTATTCTTTGTTCGTGTTTCTGATTCATATAGAAGTACCGATTTAACTATAGAGTTACATAATCACATGTCTCATATTACATTCTTAGCCTCATAAAGGCTTCTCTTTCCTGTGATATTCTTAGTTTAAATCTCCATGTGTTCCCCCATCTTTCTGACACTGCTGCCTAAATACGTGTACGTTTTTGTTGTTTGTCCATCAAGAATGATGATGACCATTCACTTCATCCAGCGGGGTTGAAAGTATATAGGCGTGAGTTCTAATATGGCTGGTGAGGCCTATTTTGGCTCGAAATGTTCTTTGACAATGTGGGCAAAGAATGTTTGACGTTCCAGGAGGAGAATCTCCTGCATTGGTTTTTCTGTCCAGTTTTTTCCCCCACAGCTCTTGCAGTTCTGTTTGCTTCACAAATGACTGCACCCTTGCGTAATGATGTACACCGCGAATTTCGATCTTTGGCAGCAGTATCCCAAGTGTCATGAGGAATCCCAAAAGCTTTTAGTGAGATCTTCAGAGAGTGTTTAAAGCGTTTACTCTGGCCGCCTTGGGAGCGTTTACCATAACGCAGCTTGCCGTTTAGGGAGCCTGTGATCTGACATGCGAGTCACGTGACCTGCCCGGCGAATCTGATTCTTCATTAGTATAGTGTGGATACTGGGTATGGACGCTGTTTCTAGGACTTCAGTGTCTGGGATCTTGTCTAGCCATTTGATCTTCAATAACTTCCTAATGCTGACTGTGGGGAAGTGGTTTAATTTCCTAGTGTGTCGCTGATAAACAGTCCAGGTTTCACAAGCATATAGCAGTGTGGAAAATACAACTGCTTTGTAGACTTTTAGCTTTGTTTGCAGGCTTATTCCAGTTCTGTCCCATACATTCTTGTACAGTCTGCCAAAGGCCGCACTGGCCTTGGAGATTCTTGCATTCACTTAGTCATAAATTGTGGCAGCTTGTGACATAGTGCTGCCAAGATAGGTGAATTTGACCACAACACTTAGTCTATGACCATTCACTTTGATATTCGGCATGGTGTGATTAATCCCTGGAGCTGGCTGGTACATGACTACAGTCTTCTCCAAGTTGATATTGTGCCCAAAGTTGGCACAGGCATGTGAGAAAGCTGAAACATCTTGTTGCATGTCTGCCTCTGTGTTGGCATATGGAGCGCAATCATCAGCAAACAGGAGCTTTCTGGCGGTGTCGCTGGTAGTTTTGGTTTTAGTTTTCAGCCTTCAGAGATTGAAAAACGTTCCATCCATGCAGTAGTTGATGTCTATTCCAATGTCATTGTTTTTGACGGCATTCGTCAGCATATCTGAAAACATGAGGCTGAACAGTTTGGTGCCAGGACACAGCCTTGCTTCACTCCATTGGTAACAGTAAAGGACCCAGACATTTCACCATTTTCCTGTACTCTTGCCTGCATACCATCATGAAATAACAGCACTAATTGAACAAACTTTCGTGGATAGCCATATTTCGCCATAATCTTCCACAGTCTTTCTCTACTGACTGTATCAAAAGCCCTCCAGATGTGTCTCCACCTTGTCGCGGTGGGAGGGCTTGCGTGTCCCAATGACCCCGAGATCTATGCCGACAGAAGCACAACTATGTGTCGGACAGGACTTATGTTAAGGATCAGATCAAAAGAGACACAACCTGCTGCTCTGCAGGTAGACTGAGGATAGCAGTCAAAAGTTTAAATCAGGTTCAAGAAGGCAGAAGTTCTTGGTTCGGACAGAAGCACTAAGGCTCTCAGCTGAGGGATAAGGATGAACGCCTCTAAGCCATTAATCCTCGGGCGTGAGAGCCGGGCCGATACACAACTACCGAAAAATGGAGGTGAGATACTGAGCACGCTGCATGCTTAGTTCAGATACTTGTTTCGAAGGTTCTCAGCTGGGGGATATGAGGGATCCCCGGATGAGATGGCCTGACCGTTTTCTCGCTCACTGATGCACGGAGGTAAGGTGCTGAGCCGGCAGCACATGTAGCCTATCTCGTGAGCGAGTACTAAAGGTAGAAAAGTGCCCCAGTCGCACGAAATGGTTACGAAAAATATCTGTATCAATGCTCACAGAGAATGTTGTCAAAGGTGGAAGAACTCTTAACAACACGAAATGGAATACTTGGCTAGCGAATCCATTGCGGGGTCCGAAGTCAAAGCGAAAGCTTACCTAGTGGATGTCGCCCTAGTCTGCCCGTTCCTGGTTTGTGCTTGAGCGACCAGTGGCAAGCGAAATGCCCAATACATGGAAGTGAGGAATCAAAGCAGCCATGAGCAGGACGTGGCAATTCCTCGGGTGAGCCCAGTCTCAGAGCAATATGTGCCGGCTCTGCAATTATGGAAGCCTCCTTGGATAGCGGGGAATGCCCTTGGTCTACCCCTGCCTTCCCTTGAGGGTCGACCGTGATGTCTTTGACCGTTCTATCCTGACCAGCTGAGATGTGGGCGACACACAAAAAAGTCTTACGTGCCTCGAAACCCGAGGAAGGCTAACCTCATTTTAAAAAATGACCCCGAAGTCGTAAGTGCCGGCCTACGAGTGGCAAAATAAAAATTGGCACGACGCAATTACGTCCGAGTGAAATGTCGAACGAGTCCGAATGTCCCTAGTGCTAGGAATAGCTCTGACTACCTAGTTTCCGAATGCCGCTCATGTCCACAACAGCTCTGACTAGGTAGTTTTCCGAATGTCCGTCGTGCCTGGATCAGCTCTGACGGGCACAACGATAAGCACATGTCCGTGTCGAAAACTCGCTGAGTGGATACCGTCTGCAGACCTGTCTGGTTTGTGTGGGACCGGCCCGGGACGAACGAAATGACCAATATATTGAAGTGAGGAATTAAAGCAGCCATGAGCAGGACGTGACGATCCCTCGGTGAGCCCAGCACCAGGGCGCTATGTGTCGGCTCTGCAATTATGGAAGCCACCCTGGATGGCGGCAAATGCCATGGGCTGTCCCGGCCTTCCCTTGAGGGATGACCGTGATGTCTTCGACTGAGATGTGGACGGTACCACAAAAGTGAGAGTCTCCCATGAATGCTAACCTGGTCAAAATTGCACGCTAAATTTCGGATGTGTTAGCCTAAGGGTTTCGACCCAAGGGTGCCTAACGAGACACACCGCAATCACATCTGAAAAACACTCCGGATGAACGCAAAGAAGAAAAAGTATCACAAGCCTTGGTAAGATCAATGAAGGTGGGGAACATTTCGGAGTTCTGTTCCTGACATGTCACTTGCAACTGCCTTGCAGCGAAAGTCATATCAACAGTTTCGCGTTCTTTTCTGAAGCCACATTGACTCTCAAGAAAAAAGCCAGTATTGTCCCTGCAATTGAGAGCAAGGAGATGCCGCGGTGGTTTTCACGGGATTGGCGGTTTTCTTTACGTTTGTAAAGGTGGACTATTGATTCGTCCTTGAAATCTTGTGGCATGGTCTCGTTCACACATATGTTTATATAGACTTTGTGAAGCTGCTCTATTAGAACCGGTCTACCTGCTTTGTACATCTCTCCTGGGATGGAGTCAGGACCAGGCGTCTTTACCGCTGGAAAGTTGCTGGATGGATTTGTTTACTTCCACTATGGTTGGCAGATCAGCAAGAGTATCATTAGCTGGAACTTGGGGAGGGCAGTTGATATCTTCATAATCAATGGAGGAGGTTGCATTTAAGATGTTGCTGAAATGCTATGCCCAGCGTTAAAGGGATTATTTCTTATCGGTGACCAATGTTCCCCCATCTGCACTAAGGAGGGACACAATGCCTGGTGACGTAGGACCATTGACCGTCCTCAGTGAGTCATAGAAGTTTTTTTATACCATGTCTGTCCGCAAAGCCTTGAATCTCATCAGCTTTGTTGCTCAGCCAGGAGCTCGCACGTGCCGAAGTCTCTGCTGCACTACTCTCTGGATGTTATTGAAGGCATCTTGTTTATGGTGACTTTTGGGTCGTTTAAATATGCCTTGTTGAGAAGGTGTTTCTCGATCTGCAATTGGTTGATGTCTTCGGAATTTTCATCAAACCAGTCTTTATACTTTCGGGTGGTTGGACCCAGGATTTCCATAGCAGTGTTGTAAATTTTGTTCTTTAGGGCTTCTGTTTCTGCGTCTTGTTTAGCTGCGGCACTGGGCTTGAGGTGGTCATCCAGCATATTTTTAAACGACAGCTGCTGTTTTTTTTTTTTTTTTTTTTTTTTTTTTTTTTCACTTTTTATACCTCTCGACGACGCCGTTGTATTTTGATGTGATATTTGTTTGTTTTTTTGTTTTTTTATATTCAGGCGATGGTCAGTCCACCCTGCAAAGGCAACGGTTACATGGTTCTCACTAAACAACCATATTGTGAAAACAGACCTGCCGGCAGTAAGAATGGATGGGAGCATTCTGAGTAGAACCCAGTCAATGACATATCTTGGCGTGAGGCTTGATCGTAGCCTGTCCTTCAGAGATCATGTCGATTATGTCATAACGAAGGCTCGAAAAGGTTTGGCAGCAATGAGAGTCATGGCGAGTGCCAATATCGAGCAAAGACTGCTATTACTTCTGTTCCAAGGACTTGTGCTTTCACGCATCGAGTATGCCCTGGCCATCCTCACTGTCAGCCCTACACAGATTGGAAGACTTGAAAAGGTACAAAACGAAGCCATGCGCATCATTTTGGGCTGCACGAGAGACACCAGCTGTGTAGCAATGAGATACCTCCTTGACTTCCCGACAATGGAACACAGGATCAAGATCTGGAGAGCTCTTGCATACTTAAAAATAAGTGCAGATGAGCAGCACCCTCTGCATGACGCTGTATTCAGAGAAAAGGGTGACAGGCTAAAGAGGGGCAAATCATGGATGGGTCGGGCGGAAGATGTCGTCGGACAGGTCTGCAGTCTTACCAGTATCAACCCCGGCAAGGAATGGGTGCCGGTGCCTCCAGCTTTTAAGTGTACCTTCTCCTGCATTATCACACTCGACAGACGGTGCAGAGAGCAGAACCCTGCCGCTGTCAATGCAGAGGTTAACGCGCTCATCTATGATCACTCAGATAGCCCCGAAGTGCTCATCTATACAGATGGATCTGTTGTAAAGCAGCAGAGAAGTGCGCGGGCATTTACAGCCCGCTCAGCGGGCCGAACCGTTCAAGAATCCAGTGGTGCCCACTCCATGACCACGAGTAGCATGACGATGGAGGTGATGGCAGTTACACAGGTTTTCATATGGCTGGAATCACAGCATTATACCAACGTGTGTGTACTAAGTGATTCAATGAGCATGATTCAGAAGGTCGAAGCTGGATCTGTACGTAGACAGTGGACTGAGTCGCTGCGGAAGTCTGTTGTCCGCAAAGTCACCTTCATCTTCGTCCCGGGACATGCGGGAGTCGAGGGAAATGAACGAGCTGATAAATTGGCTGGCTCTGCACCCCCTGTAGATGGCCAGCCCATGGATCGTGCCGATGTTATTAACGCCCTTAAAGATATGGCGAGAACAGAGGATTTTGACGCCAGTGATTCCACATCGCTTTCCAGGATGAAAGACCTGGGAGTAAGAATCGGCACAGCCAGACGCGAGAGGTACATCGGGAAAACAAAGCGCCTCGTCAACCAACACAGAACTGGCACTATTAGCCACCGGACGCTGATGCATATGCTGGGGGGAGGATCTGAGCACCTATGGACATGTCCGGAGTGCAACGAAGATACCCCAACTGATAACTAACTAACTAACATGGATTTTGTCACCCAAACGTCTAGTCTGTCACTCCTCCTGACGATGACATAGTCAATGAGGTGCCAGTGTTTCGAGCGTGAGTGCATCCACGATGTCCTGTTTCTCATGGGAAGATGAAAGATTGTGTTTGTGATCAGGAGATAGTGTTTGGCACAGGTCTGGAGGAGGAGGAGTACATTGCTGTTACAATTTCCGACTCCGTACTTTCCAAGTAGGCCACTCCAAGAGGCGTTGATGTCCCCAAGGAGTATAAGTTTGGCGCCTTTGGAAACAGATGTTAATACGTTGTGCAGGTCCTCATAGAACTTGTTTTTGACGTCATCTTCATTGGTCATGGTTGGTGCGTAGACACTTACCATGGTTGCATGCTTCCTTCCTTTCAGCAGAGGTAACTTAATGGTCATAAGCTTGTCGTTTACAGCCTTGGAATTTCAGCTAGCTAGTTTGTCAACCAGGGCCAACTTAATGGCGTCTTATCTCGATTTTCTTTCCATTCCAGAAGAATGTATAGCCGGCACTTACTTCACAGATTTGGCTTTCTTCTGCGAGTCGTGTTTCGCTCAAGGCTGCAATGTTAAACCTGCCCAACTTTCTCTCTCTCTCTCTCTCTCTCTCTATATATATATATATATATATATATATATATATATATATATATATATATATATATATATATATCTGTCTGAATCAATCAATGCTGTTCGTCTCTCTGAGCACGACGCGCCGTCTCTATCAAGTAGGATGCGAACATTACAAGTTCCGATGGTTAAGGAAATATATGCTTCACCTGTTTTTACTTTAGTTGTATGTCGACAGCAGTATTAGGGTACCAGCCAACCGCGGCTAGCTCGTTAGGTGATTATGGAGCAGACAATGTTTATGGCCGTGACACGATGTCCATTTCATTCACAACAGTTTCGACAGAAACACGCAATGGAAATTCTCACGCACTGCTTAACACCAGTTGGCACCATGCGTCATATTATGATGCTTATTAATAGACATGCCACTTTGTATGACACTTAGGGCCGCGTTCCTGATCTGACAGATCATTGGTCGTGTAGAAGAGGGAAGCGTAGAATAATGCATTGTGGGATATCCCAAAACTTTTAACCGCGCACTCAGTATTCATCTTTCTTAGGAGCAAGAAGTGTTTTATCAATTATCAAGTCAGAAACACTTAACGGACTCATTAACACATGTATATACGACACTGGTATTCAATTTGATGCAATTTTGCTACCTCGTTGGTGAATCCTGATCAAGTCACCGATGAAACGATTGAACTCCAGGGGCCTTTAACAGCATCAGTCTGGGTGTCATTAACCGTGGTAATAGTAAACATACTTTACGTGAATGGCGAAATAAGAGCAGCAGTCCTAGATGACCCAATCTGCACTGTGATGTTGGGATGTCGCTACGTCTTTTTAGGAGATTCAGCAATGATGACTGTACAGCAAGCTAAAGAAGGCTTCGGTGTCGACAAATCCGACAATTACTCAACCAGAGGAATTGAAACAAGCCCAGGCAACAGATAGCACCTTAGCGGCATGTTTTCATAAACTGCCTAAAGCTCGTTCACCCCCCCCCCCCCCAACATAAAGGTGAATTGCATATGAAGAATGGACTTCTTCTTCATAGAAGGGCAGAAAAAAGAAAGACAGGAGCACTAGCAACTCGTTGTCCCTTTTTCTTACAGAACTCAATGGGCCACAGTCTATCATTTAGTGGAAACATGGAAATCAATGTGACTACGGAAAGGATTTCTACACATTGACTTCGGACCACGCAATGGATTCGCTAGCCGTGCGTTCCATTTCGTGTTATCGAGACGTTTTTCCACTTTTGTCTACACTCTCTATGAGTTAGATACAGACGGTTTTCGTAACTATTTCATTCGACTGGGGCACCTTTTCTACCTTTTAGTACTCGCTCACGAGGTAGACTACATGTGCTGCCAGCTCAGCACCTTACCTCCGTGCAGCAGTGAACGAGAAACGGTCATACCCTCTCATGCGGGGATCCCTCATATCCCCCAGCTGAGAGCCTTCGGACAAGTATAAGAACTGGGAATGTATCGTGCTCAGTATCTCACCTGTATTTTTCTGTAGGTGGGTATCGGCCCGGCTCTCACATCTGAGGGTTTATGGCTTAGAGGCGTTCAGCCTCAGCCCTCGACAGAGAGCCTTTGAGTATGTGTCCGGACCAAGAACTTCTGCCTTCGTGCGCCTGATTTAAACTTTTGACTGCTATCCTCAGTCTATCTGCAGAGCAGCAGATTTTGTCTCTCTTAGTATGGCCCCTATCCTATAAGCTGTCCGATATGTAGTTTTCATCCATCGATACAGCACATGGGGTCAATGGGGCACGAAAGCACCCCCGCCACGGCAAGGTAGAGCCACATCGGGGAGTGAGGAGAGGTTTTACGACGGCAGTCCTTTGTGTGGTTCCTATAATATTGTATTTCAGACAATATTGTTTTCCCTCTCCCAATGCAAGGTGAGCTAAATTTTGAGTGGTGGTTTTCTTCTTATCCGTGTACTTATTTTGACTGTTGCCATTATTTTCCTTAGACTTCTGAGAAGTGTCCTGTGAGGCAACTACTGTCTTCCGACGAGCACCTCCAGATTCCTTCTGTGACTTTTCAAACTCTCTGTCATAGTAATAATACTCCATGCTGAGTAAGGAATGCTTTCATGTCAGCTGACATTCTGTTTTTCAGCTGATCTATAATGATCGTTTCCTGTAGACCCTCATATGTTTCCTCAAATTTTCCTACAGTGCTCCACTTGTGTAAATATGTTTTTAATCTATCAATGCACTGGCATAATTTTCTCCTGGCACGTTCTTGGCAGTTTTGAATTTCTTCTAATAACTTTCTGCATCAACCTCAAATCTGGCAAGCAATGTCTGCTTGAGAATTTCATATTTGTCAAGTTCCTCTTGTCGCAGTCTGGAAAACACCCCATAGGCATCCCACGCAATCCTTGAGATAATTTGATACTCCATTTACATTCCTCTATGTCACACATAACACGCATTCTATTGAATCTGTAAAGATAACTCTCAATCATGTCGCTGTGCTCTGAAAATTGTTCCAGTATGAACACCATAGGACATGGATTAAGATTAAGTAATTATATTTATCTTCCTTTATGCCACACATAACACGCATTCTATCGAATCTGTGCAGATAAATCTCAATCATGTCGTTGTGCTCTGAAAATGGTTCCAGTAGAAACGCCATGGGACCTGGATTAAGAGAGGACGCTTCTGCTTTTGCTTCTGCTGTCGGGCTGGCGTTGGGTGCGGTGGTCGTTGGGTTGATTTTAACTCCATTCTCCTAAGCTCAAGCTCATTCTCCATCTTTTTCAAGTCCATGGTATCCTGATGCTCTTTCACCTTATTCTCTAAATCAGCCTGAAGTTTTCTCTCTTCTAATTATCTTTCATCCTCAACATTTCATGTTTTTCAAACTCTTCCGACACATACTTTGCCAATTCCGAGCCTTGGAGTCCAAACTGTTTCCCTGTTTCCAGAAACTGATTTCTCAACATAGCTGCCTTTACCATTACGGTATTTATATTCACTCTGCTGATAGTCGCTAAAATATGTCTATAGTTCTATTCAAAAATAGATATTCTACTATATAACAGATCTTGCTAAACAGAATAGATGTCCAAAACAGAACAGATGGTTCAAACCAGTATTGGTATTCCCAAAACAGAATATTCACCTATTTCTTACGCAGATGAGTTAGCAAGCCAATCAATACAAACATTTCACACAATAGGTTGAATGTGCACATACATGGTAATACATAATGACCAAGATCATATTCCAAACTACTCTTTAAAAATTCATGAGTTATCACAGGTGCAAGAAACCTGCTGAATAATTATATAAAGAAAGCAAATCCCAAATATAACAGACTGGAGTACAGACCACACTTATTCGTGTACATGACGTGTAATCCAATTTGTTCCCGGTATAAATTCTCTGACGACAGTCACCAATTTGTGAATCCTAAAATTGATGTACCTGACAATGCGCACAATTTGTATGGTAAAGTCTGTTAAATAACAACCTTACTAGACCGGACGAAGTCGTCAATTTGTGGCGAGTAAATAAAGAAATGGGATATGAATTCCCAAATTCTAATAGCCAACTGTCCTGTGTAAAACGGAAATGGCTCAATAAGACTCCCTAGAGGTGGGGATAGAAAATAAAGTAAAGTTTTCATAACAGGGGGCAAGTAGAGCACAAGAAAGTAACCGAACCTCGGAGAGGAGTAAGAGATTTCTGAGAGTTCTGGTATTTGTCTTGCCACTTTCGGCTCCATATTGCTGATGTTTTTTGACGTATATGATTAATGTGAACACACATAAAAACTTAACCACAACGTAACAAGTGAAACAACATCTTCGCGTTCTATAAGATAACAATAAAATTAGATAACCTGGGGGTTGGCCGTGTCTGTATGTTAGAGTGGCATGACGAATTGACAAAATTAAAAAAGAGCACTCCAAGAACAACACACATCATGAGAATACTAATTATCAATGTTATTAATTTATATATCCCGTAGTCCTCAGGAAAGTTCCACCAACTGAAAAATTATTTCAGAATTCGCTTCTGGAAATACTTTGAAATATCCAGAACTGATACTATAAAGTCCTTCCAAAACAACACATTAAGGAAAGTCTCTAGTACGCAACGTGTGTCTAGAAGAAGGTCAATGTTGATAAATTTCCTTAGTTGACAATTTCTATTCACTGCTTACTTTTTTTTTTAAATTCGCATATCCTTTTACAGGACATCGCTGTCAACAGCAGCATCTTTCAGCTGCCTGTTGATTTATTGGCAAGATTACGCTCAGTAGTTTGCCATTGCTTTCTGAGCGGCCGGCTCAGTTATCCCGCAAGTCACCAGCGGGGGACGAACCGCTCCCAGTTCGCGCCAGCTACGAAACTCTGAGTGATAAACGGGATTACGGAGAAAGTGTTGTAACCCCTCGACCAGAGAGACCGGCCACTGCTTACTAGCTCGATAAAAAAAATTTGGGGCAAGATTCCGAAGATGTATGTACTAGAGCAGGGGTGTGCAAACTACGGCCCGAGGGACGCATGAGGCCCGGCAACTGATATTATGCGGCCCTCGAGGGCATTTAAAGTTTAAAATAAAGTTTACTTCGTTTTTAAGTTATTTTGTTGAATTTTACAGAATTTTATGTACTATTATGATTGTTTTAACATTTTTGATAAAATTTCTTTGTAATTTTCTTTTGTTTAAACAGTCCTTGACCTTCATAATATAATACTAAAATGCGAATTTATCGATGTTAGTACAGATAAATATTTATCGACATGTAAAAATTTAATAAGGATGATTTTTATAATAAAAGCAAATATTTCGCCTGTGAATAAATGATTTATTTTGCAAGAAGATATTAAATTTAAAAGTTTTTTGTTTGTTTGTTTGTTTTTGTTTTTTTTTTTTTTGTTTTTTTTTTTTTTTTTTTTAATAAATTATTTTCACATTTACAATGTTTAAATTAATTTATTTGTTGTAGTAGTCTTGATATATTTCTGAAATTTATTCTGAGTTTACGCCTTGTTTTCCGAATATTTTATATTCACACACAGCCGGGAGTAGATTTTTTTTTTTCATTTCCTTTTTAAAGTTTCTATTAACACAATGAGTGTCATTTTAAAAAAAAAGTAAGATTGAATATGAATACCG
>OY992893.1:38630104-38645104 GCA_963921405.1 Cepaea hortensis
CTTGACAGAGACGGCGCGTCGGGTCCAGAGAGACGAACAGCACTGATTGGGAGAGAGCTGGGCAGGTACAACATCGACATTGCAGCCTTGAGCGAGACACGACTTGCAGAAGAAGGCCAAATCTGTGAAATTGGTGCCGGCTACACATTTTTCTGGAGTGGAAGGAAAAGCGAGGAAAGACGCCAATCCGGTGTGGGATTTGCCATTAAGTCGGCCTTGGTCGGGAAATTAGCTGGATTTCCAAAGGCTATAAATGACAGGCTCATGACCATGAAGTTGCCTCTGCTGAATGGAAGGAAGCACGCAACCATTGTGAGTATCTACGCACCAACTATGACCAACGAAGATGATGTCAAGAACAAGTTCTATGAGGACCTGCACAGTGTATTAACATCTGTTCCCAAAGGAGACAAACTTATACTCCTTGGGGATTTCAATGCCAGAGTAGGCACGGACACCACCTCTTGGAGTGGCATTATTGGAAAGCATGGAGTCGGAAATTGTAACAGCAATGGACTCCGCCTCCTTCAGACATGTGCCGAACATGATCTCGTGATTACGAACACAATTTTCCGTCTCCCTATGAGAAATAGGACATCGTGGATGCACCCTAGCTCGAAACACTGGCACCTCATTGACTATGTCATCGTCAGGAGGAGTGACAGACAAGACGTTCGAGTGACAAAATCCATGTGTGGTGCCGAATGTTGGACAGACCATCGTCTCATTGTCTCGAAAATGAACATCCACATCAGGCCATCACGGCGTCCTCAAGGGGCGAAAATGCAAACAAAGCTAAATGTCACCCGCCTAAACAGCAAGAAAATGCAGCAGTCGTTTGAAAATATGCTGGAAGACCGCCTCAAGCCCAATGCTGAAGCTAAACAGGATACAGAAACAGAATGGAGAGCCCTAAAGGACACAATTTACAACACTGCTATGGAAATCCTGGGTCCAGCCCCCCGAAAGCATAAAGACTGGTTTGATGAAAATTCCGAAGACATCAACCAATTGCTGGCCGAGAAACATCTTCTCCTCAAGGCACATTTGAATGACCCAAAGTCAACATAAAAAAAAGATGCTTTCAAGAACATTCAGAGAGTAGTGCAGCAGAAACTTCGGCACATGCGGGACTCCTGGCTGAGCAGCAAAGCTGATGAAATTCAGGGCTTTGCTGACAGACATGATATGAAAAACTTCTACGACTCACTGAAAGCGGTCTATGGTCCTTCATCACCAGGCATAGTTCCCCTCCTCAGTGCAGACGGGGGAACATTGGTCACCGATAAGAAAGAAATCCTCCAACGCTGGGCAGAGCATTTCAGCAAAATCTTAAATGCAACTTCCTTCTTCGATGATGAAACCATCAACAGCCTTCCTCAAGTTCCCACCAATGAGACACTTGATGACCTGCCAACCATAGTGGAAATAAACAAAGCCATCCAGCAACTCTCCAGCGGCAAGGCACCTGGTCCTGACTCCATCCCAGCAGAGATATACAAGGCAGGTGGGCCGGTCCTAACAGAGCAGCTTCACCAAGTCTTCACAAACATATGGATGAACGAGACCATGCCACAAGATTTTAAGGACGCGTCAATAGTCCACCTTTACAAACGTAAAGGAAACCGCCAATCCTGTGACAACCACCGAGGCATCTCCTTGCTTTCAATTGCAGGGAAGATACTCGCCAGAATTCTTCTCAATCGCCTCACAGCCCATCTCGATCAAGGTCTTCTTCCTGAGAGTCAATGTGGCTTCAGAAAAGAACGTGGAACTGTTGACATGATTTTCGCTGCAAGGCAGCTGCAAGAGAAATGTCAGGAACAGAACTGCGAAATGTTCTCCACTTTCATTGACCTTACCAAGGCTTTTGATACAGTCAGCAGAGAAGGACTGTGGAAGATTATGGCAAAATATGGCTGTCCACGAAAGTTTGTCCAAATAGTGTGGCTATTTCATGACGGCATGCAGGCAAGAGTACAGGAAAATGGTGAACTGTCTGAACCCTTTCCTGTCACCAATGGAGTGAAGCAAGGATGTGTCCTGGCACCAACACTGTTCAGCCTCATGCTTTCAGCCATGTTGATGAATGCCTTCGAGAACGACGACATTGGAATAGACATCAACTACCGTATGGATGGAAAGTTATTCAATCTCAGAAGGCTGAAAGCTAAAACCAAAATTGACAGCGGCACCGTCAGAGAGCTCCTGTTTGCTGATGATTGCGCTCTATACGCCAACTCAGAGGCGGACATGCAACATAATGTTTCAGCTTTCTCACATGCCTGTGCCAACTTTGGGCTCAATATCAACTTGGAGAAGACTGCAGTTATGTACTAGCCAGCTCCAGGGAATAATCACACTGTGCCGAATATCAAAGTGAATGACCATAGACTAAGTGTTGTGGACAAATTCACCTATCTTGGCAGCACTGTGTCACAAGCTGCCACAATCGATGACGAAGTGAATGCAAGAATCTCCAAGGCCATTGCAGCCTTTGGCAGACTGTACAAGAATGTATGGGACAGAACTGGAATAAGCCTGCAAACAAAGCTAAAAGTCTACAAAGCAGTTGTATTATCCACACTGCTATATGCTTGTGAAACCTGGACTGTTTATCAGCGACACGCTAGGAAATTAAACCACTTCCACACAGTCTGCCTAAGGAAGCTACTGAAGATTAAATGGCAAGACAAGATTCCAGACACTGAAGTCCTAGAAAGAGCATCCATGCCCAGTATCCACACTCTACTGATGAAGAATCAGATTCGCTGGGCTGGTCACTTGACCCGCATGCCAGATCACAGGCTCCCTAAACGAATTTTCTACAGCGAACTGCGTTGTGGTAAACGCTCCCAAGGTGGCCAGAGGAAACGTTTTAAAGACACTCTGAAAATTTCACTGAATGCTTTTGGAATTCATCATGACACCTGGGAGGCTGCCGCCAGAGACCGAAATTCGTGGCGTGCATCATTATGCAAGGGTGCAGTCATATGTGAGGCAACCAGGGCTGCAAGAGCTGTGAAGAAAAGGCAGGACAGAAAAACCACTGCAGGAAATCCTCCTCCAGAGACGTCAAGCATTCTTTGCCCACATTGTCAAAGAACATTTCGAGCCAAAATAGGCCTTATCAGCCATCTCAGAACTCACGGCTCCATACCTTCAACCCCACTGGATGAAATGAATGGTCATCATCATTCTTGATGGACAAACAACACTTGGTTCCAGTAATATTCTTTATTATACTTAAATCTTTCCCATTAATGTTGATATCTTCCAACATATAATAATAAATCATGCAATTCAACTGCGCATGCATTCCCCTAGTTGCTTAGATATATGTTTGCATATCCTTTGCAGGACATCGCTGTCAACATCAGCAACTTTCAGCTGATTGTTGATTTCTTGGCAAGATTACGCTCAGTAGTTGCCATTGCTTTCTGAGCGGCCGGCTCACATACCCCGTAAGTTACCGACACGATTCGAACCACTGCTGATTTTCACCGCAGTCACGTTACTTACGAGAGTATACGAGATTACGGAGAAAAGTCGCTAACCTCTAGGCCAGGAAGCCGGCCTAGTTGCTTAGAGCATAGTTTAATTAGTTAAAAGATCATAATAACATGATAGTAATGCCTTGATTGATAATTATGTTCAAGCATTCTGAGGAATTACAAAATATCTACAAGAAAAACACTTAGATAAGCAAAAAGTAGGGTACATTTCGGGAGCCTACGTGGCGAAGTGGTCAAGCCATTTGACTCGGGCTCCGAAGGTTGTGGGTTCGATTCCGGGCCGCGAACTTCGGTTCACGAGTGAATGTTTTAAGAGAATCCTGTGGGTCGTCGCTGGAGCTACGGAGATCGTGCTTTGTGCCACGCTTTCCGCGCTGCGGAAAGAGACCGAGCCATATGCAATAGAAACCTAGTGCAATGAAGTCGAGCCTGTCGACTTTTCAACGACCCCTACTATCTGATTAGGGGACATAAACATCTAATATTGTTCCAAGGGAGACTACCGAAATTAGAGAAAAAACAAAATTGTATTATAGCGACAATAATAAAAGTCAACTTCAAACGTCAACTTTTCTGCTGTTTAAATTAGAAAATCAAAGTGTAAGTAAAAGATGTAAATGTCAAGTAAATTGCGTTTTTATTTCTTATAAAATATGTTTCTAATTTTTGGATATTTACATTTTAGAATGAACATTGGCGTTATAAATTTATTTCTTAAATTTTATTGTTATACTTTCAATGTAATAACGTGTGCCTCATCTAGTATTTCCCTGTATAATGGGGAAAGACCATTTTTTTACTGGCCTCCTAGGGCCACATAAAGTGTACAAGAATTTAACCACACACACACCCCTATCTTTTCCCTTCTCTTGCTCTTAACATATATAGACAACGTATGTCAAAAGCAATGTCAAACCAAACAGTTACCGTAAGAACACCGTATGACGAGAACACGGACGAAGAACTATCCGCAAATTACATCAATAGAGAACTCCTGTTTGCGGACGACCAAACACTCCTAGTAAAATCAGAAGCTGAATTACAAGACCACATGAATTGTCTCTAAACGAAATGCATATTGCAGTGCTTCCCAAACTTTTCACTTTCGCGGACCGACATACAATTTTCCTTTTGCACCAGGGACCCGATCCGTTAAAAAAAAAAATTCTTCTTGTATTCTGGAATTTTATATGATCTCAATATACATTTTAATATAAATACTGCTCCATAATGTTACTGGATAGCGGTGATTTATTTAATGGTGGTCCCATTTTCATGAGTTAGTTAGTTAGTTAGTCGACAGATCATCCTCGTTGCATATCGAACCATTCAGTCCATAAGTGCTCGGATTTTCATGAGTAAAAATTTGTAGAGATTTATAAATCAAAAAAAATTGTCAAATGTCAACACTACATTTAGGTCTTCTTGTAAAGGTGTATATACTCGTATACACCGACAGTAATGAATACCGATATAAAATAAAAATAAAATATATCTTGGAAAACGATACAAAATCTTACTTTTTTCAACTCACGTTGTGGACCGGCAAAGAAGGGCTCGTGGACCGGCACCGGTCCGCGGACCACCACTTTGGGAAGCACTGGTATAGGGAACATAACATGAAAATTAGTATAAATAAAACAGAGGTAATGACTTTAACTAAAGAAGAAAAAACAACAACAACAACAATTCACCTAAACGAATACCCGTTGAGACAAGTAAAGAGGTTCACGTACCTAGGAAGTGTTATATCATCAAATGGCAAATCAGAAGACGAGATCGAAAAAAAGATGCAATAAGGCAAACCAACTCACTGGACAAATGGCACCAATACTAAAGAACAAACAAGTATCACTAACTACTAAGAAAGCACTTTACAACACAATTTTCCCACCAACTCTATGTTACCATGCCAAACCTGGACAATGACAGAAAAAGAGAAAAGTAAATCACAATAGAAATGAGATTCCTGAGAAGAATACTCAATGTATCAAGATGAGATAAGATAAGAAATGAAGAAATCAGGACTAACGTCGGGTTAAAGCTGTGCTAGATTTTATTAGAAGGCAAGTCAAATGGTTTGGCCATGCAAGTAGGTTACCAGCTAACAGTGTACCACAAGAAGCAATGATGTACAGACCAGATGGAAGCAGAGGAAGAGGCCGACCACGCAAACGACGGACGCAGTGATGGACGCAGCAATCTCCGTAAAGTACGGCTGACTCGCAGCTATCATAGTGCTGACCGTGACACCGATCATTCACTCGTTTCCAGCAAGGTGAAGATAAAGCATAAGAGAATCTACAGAACAGAAAGAAGACCGCGCATCGACACCAGCGACACCCGAAACAAAGGGGTCAATAAATTCACCCAGGCTATGGCGGAGGCTCTGCCTGGCCCCACAAATGAAAATCCCACCGAGAGATGGAATCATTTGCGCGACACCATTTATACCACAGCACTATCAACATTTGGCAAGTATCAACCAAAGTCAGCCGACTGGTTTGAAGCACACTCTGAAGAGATGTTCCCAGTCCTGGAGATGAAGAGACTCTCATTCTCAGTGTATAAAACATCACCATCAGAGAAAACATCGCAGGCACTGCGAACGCCCAGAAATAGAGTGCAACAGACCGCTAGAAAATGTGAGAACAGATGCTGGTTACAGCTCTCTGCACAAATTCAAACTTGTGTAGACATTGGAAATATAAGAGGAATGTACACGGGCATCAAACAAGCTCTCTTTAGTTGGTCTGAATCCTGGACCTTGTACTCACGACAAGAAAGAAAGTTGAATTGCTTCCACATAAGAAGTCTGAGGCTTATCCTGGGCATATCGTGGAAAGACCATATAACAAACAAACACGTGCTTGAATGAGCGGATATTACCACAGTGCACTCCCTCCTCAAGCAGAGACGCCTTCGGTGGCTGGACCACGTATCTGGAATGGAGGACGAACATATTCCCAAAGATCTCCTGTACGGAGAACTAGCCACAGGGAAGAGGCCAACCGGAAAACCCCAAATGCGATACAAGGATGTGTGTAAACAATATATGAAAACCTTCGGCATAGATCCAGACACGTGGCAGAGAGTTGCAACAGACAGATGCTCCTGGAGAAGAGAAGTACGAAACGGACTGGCGCTCTATGAGGGCAGTCTGATCCAACAAACTCAGGACAGGGGGCACAGGCATAATATGCAGTCACATACTTCGTTACCTACCTCGTCTTACAGATGCGGAATCTGAAACAGAGATTGTCACTCTCGCACTGGACTCTGCAGTCGCCAGCGGCGCTGAGAGGAGCCTGCCCAGCGGCACAACTCTATAGTCCTACAGGACTGAAAGAGGCCTACTACTACTATATGTGAGACCAGAGGGCATTATAACTTCCGAGGAATATATAGCATAATCAATTCTGGTGGAGAGAAAAAAACAGCCAGAGGTAGCAATTATAATAGATATAGAAATGTAAGAAGAACAATGTGAGTTTGTAGAAGGCAAAGGTCAGTAAATGCTGTTTATACGCTGAGAACATTAATTGAACGTTCTATAGAAGTAAACAAAAACCCACATCTACGCTTTATTGACTGCCCAAAGGATTTCGATAAAGTAATACATGTCAATATGATAAAGATGCTTGCAGAACTTCAAATCGATGTCAAAGAACTTAGACTTGTAAAAAAAAAACGTATATTGGAAACAACAAGCTGCCACAAGGATTGATAATGAAGTAGGTCAATATCAGCCTATTAAGAGAGGTGTGAGACAGGGATGTGTAATGTCTCCAGATCGTTTTTTTCCTGTACAGTGAAAATATTTTCAGACATGTAGAAGTTATTAAAGGAGTCATCACTGGAGGACGTAATAATTAGATGTGCGAATCATACAGTATCGATTGTAGACAATGAGCAGGATCTTCAACATTTAGTAGATGCGTTTGTTGCATACAGTGAACAACTGGGGTTAGAATTAAATTGTAAGAAGATACAAATTATCGTTGTCACTAGGAAGAAGGAAGTACCACAATGCAATATACAAATAAATGGGAATATTCTTAAACAAGTGAATCGGTACAATTATCTCGGAACAATCATAACTGCCTTTCAGTTATGTCAGTCTGTAAGTCCCATATATCTGTCGTAGTAATACTTTACTTTATTACTTTAGTGTTGTCCCTGGAGTGAGGGGAATCAACACCCACATTTATTTTAATTCAATATCACTATCCTGGAGATATCCACCAGACTCCGTCCACAACACTCCCTCAGTCTAAAGACAACTTCTTCTCACTCTTACTCACCCCTGGATCATGCCCCCTCTCATTCTTCCCCAACATAACATACTTGACAACTCTAGCTTCAACAAATAAATACAAGAAATTTATTAAAGCAAAGAGTATATGTGGGAGAAATGTGTGTGTATAATGGGTAGAATGCGTGTCGTATATTCTAAGGTGTATATAGACTCAGATCAGTGTTTCAGGAGCTAAGTCATTCTCATCATTGTGCTGAGCACACACCAGCACTATGTAATCCGGACAGACAACCTCACCCAGGTGATGCTTCTCCGGTCACGTGACGACTTTCTCCGTTGTCTCTCGAACCATTAAGATGCTTAGACATCCATGTCGAACACTATCTAGTGCTGTTCTTCAATTTCCTATACTCGGTGAATCTTCTATGCTATTAACTGTTTGTTAACCACAGAATTCTATCACTGTCAGCAACTTGCTTGCTACAGGTCTTTCAGGACTCCCCTACTTTTGCACCGCACGAAATAACAACTGGTGTCATTTGCAAAAGGAATGCAATTTATTTAGAGCTGGCAATTTACAAGCTCCTCGAGCGGTATGCTTCATTGACATTAAACAACATGAATGTAATGAAGTGGTGAGAAATGATGCTAGTAATCACAATCTAAATATACAGCCTAATATTTAACTATTGCCTAGAAACTTATAGCATTTGTCAAGAACACGTCTACTCTCTAATCGTCTCCAGTCGGGTCTGTCCACACGCTACACATTGCGTGGTCAAGCACGGACGCTGTCTCCTCCGTGCAGTAGCGAATCTTGCGTGCATGGAGTCCCAAGCACGCTGGCTCGTGAACTTGAGTAACCGGGTACTCCACGGTTACTCGCAAGGCCAAGCTTCCCAATGGCTTGGGGAAGCCCTCGCTCACTTGTCCTTATTGCCCCCTTGGTTGACACAAATGTGTCCCCTTGTGAAGCTATTTATAGCGCTGGTGTCTATCCTGTCTGGTGTCTCCCTGCTAGACTTGTGTTAACTCTTATAAACTCTCTAAAGCCTTATTGGAGATTCTGACAATCACTATTGTTACTGTTACTTGGGAAATCTTAATTGTTCTATTGTCACTGGTTATAACAGATTCCCCATCTCAATAACACAATCTAAATGTTCCAGGTATGTATATAGTTATATGAGTGTTCCTGGTATCTGTGTTATCTATAATGTTCTGACTGTTCAGTGATCAAGCTATCACTTAATAAACACACATATCATTAGCATGTCCTGCTCAGCTAAGCCAGGTTCCCGCAGAACAACTGGGGTATAAACCCAATTTAAGTTGCCTCTCAGAAATCTCTGTCTTCAGTTTGCAAGCCATCATTTTCAATAACTGTGTTTCTAGCTTCACTGTGGAATATCGAAGCACACCCAGATGGAACCTGTAGAATAGAACACCCTGATGAGAGCAACTCAATTCTGACCTTCATTAGGTGAGTGTAGGCCGATAGCAGCACTCAGCTCTATAACAGAAACCGAACTCTGTCATACGGCCAAATAGCTCATCACATTATCTGAGTCATGGTAAAACACGGAAAGATTAAAGGAAAAGGGTAGAAACTCAGCAGAGGCCCTACTGGAAGATCCTACCATTTCACCTTCCCCTCATCCCTCCCCACCATCCTCAATCTCTCTAAATAGTGCCCCACTACATTGGCCTTAACTCCCTGAAATAAATGATATATCACACAGGCTAGTTTAAACTACACAATTGGCTACTCGTGCCGACGCTCCTATGATACTTTCTATCACCGTACTTCTCATACATTCTATCACTAATCATAATCAAAGCTAAATATGATTAATAGAATACCATATAGCAATTCTCGTTGCAGATGGAGATTATATAATCACAGACTGGATCGATGTCCGCCGATATATATATATCAACAAATTGACATTATAATCTCGCTCTATAATACAACTGAGAAAGCCGTTCCTCTCCTCATCACTCCTGAACTTGAGGTCGACTAACTCAACTTTGTTTACCTCAACTAGTTTTAATTCGGAGGCTTGAGTGACGTCACCAAATTGCCTAGACGCTAGACAGTCCAGAATCTGGTTTTCTCCCTATATTTTAGACAGTGTGGAATCACCCCGCTGTCTAGTTTGCTTTCATCTGGGAATCCTTTGTCTCGTACAACAAAAGTCCTGTCTGCCTATGAACCAGGGAATTTTGTCCCACATCACAGAATCCATCCGACGTGTATTCCGACATTTCTTCTACACTTCAAAGGCTAACTACCGCCTGGCAGACGTATGGCGTTATTGTCCGTTTCTCGAACAACCCACATCATAAAGAAATGCCGACAGTGTGCAGACAGTTTTCGCGACTTGTTTATTTCACATTCTCCCACTCATCAAAGGGGTTTGTCGGTTTTTGGTAGACGACCTTCACGTCTTTCTGTCATCGATCGAAACATCAAGTTTTTTCGTGACAATATCTATATTTTAGTCTCTATGTCTGGATGTTCTGTCTGTCTGTCACCGTGTCTGTTTCTCTCTCCAAGACGGTGCCAGGACGACCCTCCCATTATGAAGACTGACACTATTCCAAGACACCTACCTGACTATAAGCGACCAATCTTATAACAGGTGAATCTAGAATCTTTATTAGAGATTCAGGCTCAAACACACAAACTGACAAACCGACAGACAAACACAGAAATTAAAAGTCAATTGGGTGAGAGTAGTCTGCTTGACATTCTCATCATCCCACACGAGGTATGTCAGTGTAGTATTGGTTGTCAGTGTGTAGACCCAGGTGGTAAGACACATTCACCTGAACCTGTATGATGCCCCCAGGAGCCTCGGGATTTGAGCCAAGTAAGGTTCAGCAGGCACTAGCCACTTGGCCTTCAGCACCATCTAAAGTCACAGCACACAGCCACAGGTCCACAGCACCCAGCCACGGACCAACTGCAAACAGGCTCTCATGAATCAGCAAAGGGTCAACAGCAAACAGGCCACTGCAAATTGGCAGCCGCCCTCAGGATACAGCACACAGCCAAGGGCACTCGCCCACTGCAACAGCAAAGGGGTTCCTGTAAGCAAGAACAGGCCAGGTGTACACATCCATCACACCCTTGCACAATACACACTACATCAATATGCATCTACACTAACATCCTTTTCATTGTGGTCAGTTCTTCCAACTCAGTCTCATACCTAATAGATAATAGATAAGATGACAAGTTCCATTCATGAGGATGGCAGAAATCCCTACCTCCCATGAAGATCATCAAGTGTTTTGGCCTAAATCATAAGCATATCAGGATACCTCAGGTACGTACTCTAGATAGACAACCATCACTTGAATACATTCCTTTGGCTGCCTAGGAATGGTGTAAAGTCAAACACCCCAACAATCGGGTTCCGATAAAAGTATAGAGACAATAGAAAGTTAGCCCCGCCGGACAATTCATTAAAGGAATTGTGGAGTCTGATAAAACTGATGAAATATACACGCGTGTGTGGATGTCTCCCCACCGCTACTCTGGCCCAAGGTTAAATCCCTAGTAGGTGTGAAGATATCTTTCCCCCTTCTGACTAAAAACAGTTAAATAACAACAGGCCTATGTGGCGATAATCAATTCACAGCCTATAGCCTCCTACATAGTTGGGTTTCACCTTAACGAGAAACGCATGTTGTGGTTCTCGCGCGTCACAGGAGGCTGACTGACAAGTACTTGTTTCAACCCGCCACCTGATGATGACTGAAACGTACTAATGTCAAACCTATCATTAAGGGAATCAAATTACAGCTTTGTTCAAGAAGAATTCTTCTGTCCGAACAATAATTCCCTCATGTACCCCATTATTGAGATAGGGCGTCGAATGTATTGATAATTCACTTCAACCAGACTGCTCCACTGAGCTGGCTCGCGAAATACATTCCGTCGTGTCTGTTGACCTTAGCCCACGCGTTAATCTAAATTATAGTAAACACCCAGGCATACCACACAGCTGCCGTGCCTGGTCAAGTCTTAACTTACACTGGTGTCCCCTGACCCGAGGTCAACTCGTACATTTCGGCCAGAGCGCAGGCCCACGGCTGCAACTGCCCGGCCTGGTCAATAAGTGACCCCCAACTAAAATACAAACTTAGTTAACCGATGCCAAGTATAAATGTTTTACCTTTAAACTTCGGAACAACTATGCAACAAACAGAGACCCCGTAGGTTCATCAAGCCTTCGGCTGTTGGTCCCCTCTGGAGCGCCGAAAGGTACATCATGATACAGCTGGTCAGAGGCCCGGCCTCTCGTCTCAAGGACAACAATGCCACCACTGTAGATCAATCCCAGATTCCATAAGAGTTGCATAGAATACAGCTGGCGGACACGGCCTGAAAGGATGGCTTCAACAACAACCTCCGTAGAGCATTCTCCGGCTCCCCGTGATGCCAATTATACAGCTGGCTATAGAAGCAGCTTCCCTTCTCGATGATCGGCTACCGAATGGCCTCTACGGGTCGTGTCCAGAAGTACACACTCACGGAACCCGCCGAATATTTCCGATTATTACCACACGAAAGTGATGGCTACTCACGATTCTCCGAGATTTACCAGAATGTGCGATTTACAAAATCCAGTATCTACGAACATTCGAAGAGTTGAGGTATGTTTCTCGGGACCAGTGAAGTTCATGACAACCCCGATACATAACTGCGTATGAACCCAGACGACGGCCCTAACTCTTTTTACTCGGAAATCCCCACTCAACCTACTTTAAATGTGGCCAAGCAGCATAAGGAGTCTTCGTGGCGAAGTGGTCAAGCCGTTTAACTCGGGCTTCGAAGGTTGTGGGTTCGATTCTGGGCCGCGTCCTTCGGTCCACGAGTTAAATTTTTCGGAGACTCATGTGGGTCGTCGCTACAGCTACGGAGTTCATGCTTTGTGCGACGCTTTCCGCGCTGCGGTAAGAGACCGAGCCATATGGGATAAAACCCGGTGCAATGAAGTCGACCCTGTCGACTTTTAAGCGACTTTTTTAAGCCGCATAACGGGATGGGACAAAAGTGGGTAATGTGTTGTACCGTCTGAAGCCCACTTCCGTTTCGTGACAAACCTGTCTTATTACTAGGCACGTCCACCGGGTGGCCGATTGTGTAGTGGCCTCTTGACATTTTGTCTGGGGATTAGCTTTGAATATGTTGAATAAGCAACCATGTACCAACACAAGCGTTGGTCACTGAGGGGAGACGAGTTATTTGGAGGGACAGTTATCTTTATAGAATACCTCAAAACTCTATGACGTAACCATCGGCTGGTAAGAGGCACCATATAATCTCTCCCCCCTGCTGCCTTGCAGAGTCTGTCTTTTAGAAAAAGGCTATTGGAGTCAACCATGCACAAACTGGAGTGTCTTCGTCCAGTAGAGAGCATCATGTGCTACAGGTGATACCCGATCGTCGTCAAGCAACTGTATGCAAATTAAAGATAACAAATAAACTACTTGTTGGTACATGGAAAGCCAAAACACACAGCTTGAATGGAAAATTAGATAATATCAAGAAAGAAATTGAAAGAATGAAGATAAATATATTACAAATTAGTGAAAAGCGATGACCAGGTGCAGTGGGAAAATGTTTAGATAAGTATATAATTATTTACTTAGCAAGGAAGGACTACAAAACGGGTGTTGGTATAATTTTGGAACAAATGAGTGCTAAGACAGTTACAGGATTTTGGACAATCTCAAATAGAGTATTATTGGTAAACTCCATGGCACACCTCTGAATATTAACATAATACAAGAATATGAGTTAACAGCAGATTTTAAAGAAAGAGATGTAGATATATTTTATTACGAATTAGACATGGCCGAGGAAAAGTGTAAAAATTGTGAAATGACTGTCATTCTCTGGGATTTCAATGTCAAAGTAGGCAACGAAAAGGTGAGTGGTTTCACTGGTGGCTATAGCCTAGGTCAGGGGTGGGCAAATTACGGCCCGCGTGCCGCATGCGACCCGGCAACTTCTATTATGCGGCCCTCGGGGGCATTTAAAAGTAAAAAAAAAGGTTTACTTCGTTTTTAAGTTATTTTATTGAATTTTACAGAATTTCATGTACTGTTATGATTGTTTTAACATTTTTTGATAACATTTCTTTGTAATTTTCTATTGTTTAAACAGTCGTTGACCTTCGTGATATATTGCTAAAATGCGAATTTATCGATGTTAATACAGATACATGCCGGTCTCTCTGGCCGAGGGGTTACAACACTTTCTCCTTAATCCCGTTTATCACGCTGAGTCTCGTAGCGGGCGAGAACTGGGAGCGGTTCGTCCCCCGCTGGTGACTTGCGGGATAACTGAGCCGGCTGCTCAGAAAGCAATGGCAAACTACTGAGCGTAATCTTGCCAAGAAATCAACAGATAGCTGAAAGATGCTGCTGTTGAAAGCGATGTCCTGTAAAGGATATGCTAAGTTTTAAAAAAAAATACAGATACATATTTATCGACATGTAAAAATTTAATAAGGTTGATTTTTATGAAAAAGCAAATATTTCTCCGGTGAATAAAATGATTTATTTTGCAAGATATTAAATTGACAAGTTTTTTTTTTTTTTTTTTTTTTTTGATTTTTTTTTTGGTTTTTTTTTTTTTTTGGTTTTTTTTTTTTGGTTTTTTTTTTTTTGGTTTTTTTTTTTTTTTTTTTTTTTGGGCTTTAATACATTATTTTCACATTTACAATGTTTAAATTAATTTATATGTTGTAGTAGTCTTGATATATTTCTGAAATTTATTCTGAGTTTACGCCTTGTTTTCCGAATTTTTTATATTCACACACAGCCGGAAGTAGTTTTGTTTCATTTCCTTTAGTTTCTATTAAAACAATGAGTGTCATTAAAAAAAAAAGCGTAAGATTGAAGATGAATGCCGTGCTTTTAATTATGAATGGACAACTAACTACTGTTTTATAAAAGTTGGTAGCAAATCAGTTTGCTTGTTGTGTCGTGAGTCAGTGACTGTCTTCAAGGAGTACAATTTAAAAAGACATTATCAAACAAAACTTCCCGATTTCGGATACAATTTAACAACCGACGTGGGGGAGTCTGGAGTTGGTGAAAAATTTGGAGAAACAGCAAACTGTTTTCACTAAACAATTCAAGATGCTACAAGAGAAGGTAGTCTTGTGCTGTCACACAATTGTAAAACAGAACAAAAAATTTTCT
>OY992893.1:38652604-38673370 GCA_963921405.1 Cepaea hortensis
GGGCCGCGAACTTCGGTTCACGAGTGAATGTTTTAAGAGAATCCTGTGGGTCGTCGCTGGAGCTACGGAGATCGTGCTTTGTGCCACGCTTTCCGCGCTGCGGAAAGAGACCGAGCCATATGCAATAGAAACCTAGTGCAATGAAGTCGAGCCTGTCGACTTTTCAACGACCCCTACTATCTGATTAGGGGACATAAACATCTAATATTGTTCCAAGGGAGACTACCGAAATTAGAGAAAAAACAAAATTGTATTATAGCGACAATAATAAAAGTCAACTTCAAACGTCAACTTTTCTGCTGTTTAAATTAAAAAATCAAAGTGTAAGTAAAAGATGTAAATGTCAAGTAAAATGTGTTTTTATTTCTTATAAAATATGTTTCTAATTTTTGGATATTTACATTTTAGAATGAACATTGGCGTTATAAATTTATTTCTTAAACTTTATTTTTATACTTTCAATATAATGCTAATTATGTCATTCTCACATTTCCCCGTATAATGGGGAAAGACCATTTTTTTACTGGCCTCCTAGGGCCACATAAAGTGTACAGGAATTTAACCACACACACCCCTCTATCTTTTCCCTTCTCTTGCTCTTAACATATATAGACAACGTATGTCAAAAGCAATGTCAAACCAAACAGTTACCGCAAGAACACCGTATGACGAGAACACGGAAGAAGAACTATCCGCAAATTACATCATTAGAGAACTCCTGTTTGCGGACGACCAAACACTCCTAGTAAAATCAGAAGCTGAATTACAAGACCACATGAATTGTCTCTAAACGAAATGCATATTGCAGTGCTTCCCAAACTTTTCACTTTCGCTGACCGACATACAATTTTCCTTTTGCACCAGGGACCCGATCCGTTTAAAAAAAAAATTTCTCCTTGTATTCTGGAATTTTATATGATCTCAATATACATTTTAATATAAATACTGCTCCATAATGTTACTGGATAGCGGTGATTTATTTAATGGTGGTCCCATTTTCATGAGTAAAAATTTGTAGAGATTTATAAATCAAAAAAAATTTCCAAATGTCAACACTACATTTAGGTCTTCTTGTAAAGGTGTATATACTCGTATACACCGACAGTAGTGAACACCGATATAAAATAAAAATAAAATATATCTTGGAAAACGAAACAAAATCTTACTTTTTTCAACTCACGCTGTGGACCGGCAAAGAAGGGCTCGCGGACCGGCACCGGTCCGCGGACCACCACTTTGGGAAGCACTGGTGTAGGGAACATAACATGAAAATTAGTATAAATACACCAGAGGTAATGACTATAAGTAAAGAAGAAAAAACAACAACAACAACAATTCACCTAAACGAATACCCGTTGAGACAAGTAAAGAGGTTCACGTACCTAGGAAGTGTTATATCATCAAATGGCAAATCAGAAGACGAGATCGAAAAAAAGATGCAATAAGGCAAACCAACTCACTGGACAAATGGCACCAATACTAAAGAACAAACAAGTATCACTAACTACTAAGAAAGCACTTTACAACACAATTTTCCCACCAACTCAATGTTACCATGCCAAACCTGGACAATGACAGAAAAAGAGAAAAGAAAATCACAATAGAAATGAGATTCCTGAGAAGAATACTCAATGTATCAAGATTCAAATCCCGAAACAACCACGTATCAAGATGAGATAAGATAAGAAATGAAGAAATCAGGACTAACGTCGGGTTAAAGCTGTGCTAGATTTTATTAGAAGGCAAGTCAAATGGTTTGGCCATGCAAGTAGGAGACCAACTAACAGTGTACCACAAGAAGCAATGATGTACAGACCAGATGGAAGCAGAGGAAGAGGCCGACCACGCAAACGACGGACGCAGTGATGGACGCAGCAATCTCCGTAATGTACGGCTGACTCGCAGCTATCATAGTGCTGACTGCGACACCGATCATTCACTCGTTTCCAGCAAGGTGAAGATAAAGCATAAGAGAATCTACAGAACAGAAAGAAGACCACGCATCGACACCAGCGGCACCCGAAACAAAGAGGTCAATAAATTCACCCAGGCTATGGCGGAGGCTCTGCCTGGCCCCACAAACGGAACTGCCACCGAGAGATGGAATCATTTGCGCGACACCATCTATACCACAGCACTATCAACATTTGGCAAGTATCAACCAAAGTCAGCCGACTGGTTTGAAGCACACTGAAGAGATGTTCCCAGTCCTGGAGATGAAGAGACACTCATTCTCAGTGTATAAAACATCACCATCAGAGAAAACATTGCAGGCACTGCGAACGGCCAGAAATAGAGTACAACAGACCGCAAGAAAATGTGCCAACAAATACTGGCTACAGCTCTCTGCACAAATTCAAACTTGTGTAGACATTGGAAATATAAGAGGAATGTACAAGGGCATCAAACAAGCTCTCTTTAGTTGGTCTGAATCCTGGACTTTGTACTCACGACAAGAAAGAAAGTTGAATTGCTTCCACATGAGAAGTCTGAGGCTTATAATGGGCATATCGTGGAATGACCATATAACACACAAACACGTGCTTGAATGAGCGGATATTACCACAGTGCAATCCCTCCTCAAGCAGAGACGCCTTCGGTCGCAGGGCCACGTATCTAGAATGGAGGATGAACGTATTCCCAAAGATCTCATGTACGGAGAACTAGCCACAGGGAAGAGGCCAACCGGAAGACCCTAAATGCGATACAAGGATGTGTGTAAACAATATATGAAAACCTTCGGCATAGATCCAGACACGTGGGAGAGAGTTGCAACAGACAGGTACTCCTGGAGAAGAGAAGTACGAAACGGATTGGCGCTCTTTGAGGGCAGTCTGATCCAACAAACTCAGGACAGGGGGCACAGGCATAATATGCCTTGTCACGTACTTCGTTACCTACCTCGTCTTACAGATGCGGAAACTGTAACAGAGATTATCACTCTCGCACTGGACTCTGCAGTCGCCAGCGGCGCTGAGAGGAGCCTCCCCAGCGGCACAACTCTATAGTCCTACAAGACTGAAAGAGGCCTACTACTACTATATGTGAGACCAGAGGGCTTTATAACTTCCGAGGAATATATAGCATAATCAATTCTGGTGGAGAGAAAAAAACTGCCAGAGGTAGCAATTATAATAGATATAGAAATGTAAGAAGAACAATGTGAGTTTGTAGAAGGCAAAGGTTCAGTAAATGCTGTATATATGCTGAGAACATTAATTGAACGTTCTATAGAAGTAAACAAAAACCCACATCTACGCTTTATTGACTGCCCAAAGGATTTCGATAAAGTAATACATGTCAATATGATAAAGATGCTTGCAGAACTTCAAATCGATGTGAAAGAACTTAGACTTGTAAAATAAACGTATATTGGAAACAACAAGCTGCCATATGGATTGATAATGAAGTAGGTCAATATCAGCCTATTAAGAGTGGTGTGAGACAGGGATGTATAATGTCTCCAGATCGTATTTTCCTGTACAGTGAAAATATTTTCAGATATGTAGAAGTTATTAAAGGAGTCATCACTGGAGGACGTAATAATTGGATGTGCGGATGATACAGTATCGATTGTAGACAATGAGCAGGATCTTCAACATTTAGTAGATGCGTTTGTTGCATATAGTGAACAACTGGAGTTAGAAGTAAACTGTAAGAAGAAACAAATTATCGTTGTCACTAGGAAGAAGGAAGTACAACAATGTAATATACAAATAAATGGGAATATTCTTAAGCAAGTGAATCGGTACAATAATCTCGGAACAATCATAACTGCCTTTCAGTTATGTCAGTCTGTAAGTCCCATATATCTGTCGTAGTAATACTTTACTTTATTACTTTAGTGTTGTCCCTGGAGTGAGGGGAATCAACACCCACATTTATTTTAATTCAATATCACTATCCTGGAGATATCCACCAGACTCCGTCCACAACACTCCCTCAGTCTAAAGACACCTTCTTCTCACTCTTACTCACCCCTGGATCATGCCCCCTCTCATTCTTCCCCAACATAACATACTTGACAACTCTAGCTTCAACAAATAAATACGAGAAATTTATTAAAGCAAAGAGTATATGTGGGAGAAATGTGTGTGTATAATGGGTAGAATGCGTGTCGTATATTCTAAGGTGTATATAGACTCAGATCAGTGTTTCAGGAGTATAGTCATTCTCATCATTGTGCTGAGCACACACCAGCACCATGTAATCCGGACAGACAACCTCACCCAGGTGATGCTTCTCCGGTCACGTGACGACTTTCTCCGTTGTCTCTCGAACCATTCAGATGCTTGGACATCCATATCGAACACTGTCTAATGCTGTTCTTCAATTTCCTATACTCGGTGAATCTTCTATGCTATTAACTGTTTGTTAACCACAGAATTCTATCACTATTGTTACTGTTACTTGGGAAATCTTTATTGTTCTATTGTCACTGGTTATAACAGATTCCCCATCTCAATAACACAATCTAAATGTTCCAGGTATGTATATAGTTATATGAGGGTTCCTGGTATCCGTGTTATCTATAATGTTCTGACTGTTCAGTGATCAAGCTATCACTTAGTAAACACACATATCATTAGTATGTCCTGCTCAGCTGAAGCCAGGTTCCCGCAGACCAACTGGGGTATAAACCCAATTTAAGATGCCTCTCAGAAATCTCTGTCTTCAGTTTGCAAGCCATCATTTTCAATAATTGTGTTTCTAGCTTCACTGTTGAATATCGAAGCACACCCAGATGGAACCTGTAGAATAGAACACCCTGGTGAGAGCAACTCAATTCTGACCTTCATTAGGTGAGTGTAGGCCGATAGCAGCACTCAGCTCTATAACAGAGAACCGAACTCTGTCATACGGCCAAATAGCTCATCACATTATCTGAGTCATGGTAAAACACGGAAAGATTAAAGGAAACGGGTAGAAACTCAGCAGAGGCCCTACTGGAATATCCTACCATTTCACCTTCCCCTCATCCCTCCCCACCATCCTCAATCTCTCTAAATCAGTGTTTCCAACCTTTTTTGTACCATGCCCCACTTAAGCCTTTCTAAAATTCATATTGCCCCCCTCCCCCGCCCCATGCCCCCCCCCCCCCCCTCAACATATACATTATTTTTAATATTCAAAAATTGAAATGTTCACTAAAGAAACTTGAATGATAGGTTTTAGGAAGAAATCACTAGGTAATTATTGAGCAAACACAGTAAGGAAATTTTCGAAACATATAATGGAGAACTGAAATTCAAGTACAAAATAATTTTAATGAAAGATTTTTCTATATTATTTTAATTATTAGTAATTATTTTTTATTTAAATTTAGTGAGATCCTTGCGCTTGATGCTTGCTGCAAAGAGATCTTATGTCAGGTTCCAATTTAGTTAACTTCAGTCTCAAGTCTCCCCGTTTTGTTATATTCCGCCGATTTCTTCCATTTTCGAATTGCCCCCCTTAACAGTCAAATTGCCCCCCTGTGGGGCGTGGGGCCCACGTTGGGAAACACTGCTCTAAATAGTGTCCCACTACATTGGCCTTAACTCCCTGAGTTAAATGATATATCACACAGACTAGTTTAAACTACACAATTGGCTACTGGTGCAGACGCTCCTATGATACTTTCTATCACCGCACTTCTCATACATTCTATCACTAATCATAATCTAAGCTAAATATGATTAATAGAATACCATATAGCAATTCTCGTTGCAGATGGAGATTATATAATCACAGACTGGGTCGATGTCCACCGATATATCTATATCAACAAATTGACATTATAATCTCGCTCTATAACACAACTGAGAATGCCGTTCCTCTCCTCATCACTTCAGAACTTGTAGTCTACTAACTCAACTTTGTTTACCTCAACTAGTTTTAATTCGGAGGCTTGAGTGACGTCACCAAATTTCCTAGACGCTAGACAGTCCAGAATCTGGTTTTCTCCCTATATTTTAGACAGTGTGGAATCACCCCGCTGTCTAGTTTGCTTTCATCTGGGAATCCTTTGTCTCGTACAACAAAAGTCCTGTCTGTCTGTGAACCAAGGAATTTTTTCCCACATCACAGAATCCATCCGACGTGTATTCCGACATTTCGTCTACACTTCAAAGGCTAACTACCGCCTGGCAGACGTATGGCGCTATTGTCCGTTTCTCGAACAACCCACATCATAAAGAAATGCCGACAGTGTGCAGACAGTTTTCGCGACTTGTTTATTCCACATTCTCCCACTCATCAAAGGGGTTTGTCGGTTTTTGGTAGACGACCTTCACGTCTTTCTGTCATCGATCGAAACATTAAGTTTTTTCGTGACAATATCTATATTTTAGTCTCTATGTCTGGATGTCCTATCTGTCTGTCACCGTGTCTGCTTCTCTCTCTCTCTCTCTCTCTCTCTCTCTCTCTCTCTCTCTCTCTCTCTCTCTCTCACTCTGAGTTTGTCTGTGTGCCTGGTATGATTGTCTGTTCTGTGTGACGGTCTGTGCTGTCAGTCGTGTCTGTTCATTATGTCTGTCAGTCAGTCCTGTTTAACCTTGTGACAACACCGGCCTGGTTCTCGGTGGTTGCCGATATATTGTACTTGGGTTCTTAATTAACTTCTGTCTACCCTGTAACTCCATTGACCCCAGGACGGTGCCCAGACGACCCTGCCCATTATGTAGACTGACACTATTCTAAGACACCTACCTGACTATAAGCGAACAATCCTATAACAGGTGAATCTAGAATCTTTATTAGATATTCAGACTCAAACAAACAAACCGACAAACCGACAGACAAACATACAGAAATGAAACGTCAATTAGGTGAGAGTAGTCTGCTTGACATTCTCATCATCCCACACGAGGTATGTCAGTGTAGTATTGGTTGTCAGTGTGTAGACCCAGGTGGTAAGACACATTCACCTGAACCTGCATGATGCCTCCGGGAGCCTCGGGACTTGGGCCAAGTAAGATTCAGCAGCCACTAGCCACTTGGCCTTCAGCACCATCTAAAGTCACAGCACACAGCCACAGGTCCACAGCACCCAGCCACGGACCAACTGCAAACAGGCTATCAGGAATCAGCAAAGGGTCAACAGCAAACAGGCCACTGCAAACAGGCAGCCGCCCTCAGGATACAGCACACAGCCAAGGGTACTCGCCCACAGGAATCCGCAAACAGCACAGCCAAGCAATAGCAATCAGCCAACAGCAACAGCAAAGGGCACTCGCCCACAGCAACAGCAAAGGGGTTCCTGTAAGCAAGAACAGGCCAGGTGTACACATCCATCACACCCTTGCACAATACACACTACATCAATATGCATCTACACTAACATCCTATTCATTGTGGTCAGTTCTTCCAGCTCAGTAGTTTTTCAGCCACAAGTCTCATACCTAATAGATAATAGATAAGATGACAGGTTCCATTCATGGGGATGGCAGAAATCCCTACCTCCCATGAAGATCATCAAGTGTTTTGGCCTAAATCATAAGCATATCAGGATACCTCAGGTACGTACTCTAGATAGACAACCACCACTTGAATACATTCCTTTGGCTGCCTAGGAATGGTGTAAAGTCAAACACCCCAACAATCGGGTTCCGATAAAAGTATAGAGACAATAGAAAGTTAGCCCCGCCGGACAATTCATTAAAGGAATTGAGGAGTCTGATAACACTGATGAAATATACACGCGTGTGTGAATGTCTCCCCACCGCTACTTCGGCCCAAGGTTAAATCCCTAGTAGGTGTGAAGATATCTTTCCCCCTTCTGACTAAAAACAGTTAAATAACAACAGGCCTATGTGGCGATAATCACTTCACAGCCTATAGCTGTGGTTCTCGCGCGTCACATGAGGTTGACTGACATCAAATTTGCCAGTTGTCACTAAGTGTTCAACTTTATTTCCCCTCATTGATAGCGCGCCACATTTTAGAAACTTGTCATGTAACTGACAGAAGCAATGCGATTGGTGTACTGTTTCACACACAAAATGGATTGCTTTACGTAAAGTAAAAAAAAAAAGAAAAAAAAAGAAAAGAAAGACTTGACAGTCAGTTTAAAATTATCGTAGTAGACAATTTCAAATATTGTAAAAATATGTGTGTTGTATATTATATTTGAGCTTGAAAGATGTAGCTTGTTGTGTTAGTTTATGTTGTGACTTCTGCAGTATGTACCTGACGAGATGCAGCCAAATATACTAAGCAAAAAATTGTATATTATAATATTTATATTAAATATATATAAATATTGTTTTGAATAAAATGGAAATAACATGTTACACTTTAACTAAATATTACAACTCAAGAGAACGAAGAATCCTTTACAGAACAGGAAGCAAGCTTGGCAGGGGTTTGGTTTAGTTTAGTCGACGGATCAACATCACGGCACACTGCTGTAACCCATTAGTGCTCCGTTCTACTCCTAACTCAAGCCTGAGTCCGGAGAACTATTTAGCACCGGTGAGAATCCTGACATACTTTGGGTAGATTTTTAACTCGAAATTTTGCACGGGCAGCGCCGTTAGGCTACTCTTTTTCGATTTCCAAATGCCAACGGATTTTTTATGTGCGCAACAATACACACGGGCATCGATCTTACTACCCAGATTGGATGGCCATACATGTTGTTATGACTGTTTCATTAGAGCTCATGTACAACGAAGATGTGGAGTTCTTGTGTGATAAGGAAAAGTTGTGAAGAGACCGAGACACTTTGTGTTAGAAAGAAAACAACCAAGAGTGTGGGGATATGAGTGATGTATAAGCTTTTCGGTAACGTAAAATAAGGAAAGTGGTGACGTTGATGATTATGCATTGTGAAATGTCTCTTCAGATAAAAGTTCAAGTCATGTTTTGACTACAGAAGTTACATTTATTCTTAATTTGGGTACAATTTTTTTTTATTAGCTTTGTCGACATAGTTCTTACTTTTCCATAGCTATTTCTTAGTTTGGCTGACAGATTTTTCTAGTTTTTTATCACTTTGGACAACAAGTTTATATGTTTGATTGAAATATGTCTTTACTTGGTCAATATTTTTTCACATTCGGTTAACAAAGTTTCGTACTTTTCATAAGTTTGGATGTGATATTTATAACTTTGGTCAACATTTTAGTTGTGTTGGCTAATATTTTTTCCTAGATTTTTATAAATTTGGTCGAGCTATTTCTGTACTTGGCCAACATTTTTCGCATTTGGCTAACACATTTTCGTAGTTTTCATAAGTTTGAACGATGTATGTCGCTACTTGGTCAATATCTTTCCGTATTTGGTTAGCAAAGTTTCGTACTTTTCATAAGCTTGAAAGATGTAATTCGTTACTTGGTCAATATTTTTTTTCAATTTGACTACCACATTTTCCTACTTGACCTAGATTTTTTCCCATTTCGCAAACAGATTTTCATACTTTTCATAAATTTGGCCGATATCTGTATAAGTGTGGTTGATATATTTCTTTACTTGGTCAGTATCTTTCCGTATTTGGTTAGCAGAGTTTCCTAGTTTTCATACATTTGACTGAGTTATTTCTGTATTTGTCATAACTTTTCCCCCGACTTTGTTCATGTCTGTATCAAATATCTCTGTACATGTCTGTATGTGTCTCTGTTCATCCCTCTCCATCAAGAAAAAAGACAACGTCATGAAAACAAACCACTTTAAAAAATCAACAAACAAATAAAAAACTTGGTTTCAATATTTTATCACCAAAGTATGTGGGATGTGTTCACAACATATTCAACAAAACAGTTTAGTGATATCAATGTCATAAGAAGAAAAAAATAATCATTGACATACATGGTTACTGAACTTTTTGATTCAATACAAGTTGATTCTGGTTTAGTGATCTTCATTCTTGGGTATACAGTTGTCTGAGTAGTCCTGTATGTCTCCGGGTTCTGATCATACATCTGACTATCAAACAACACTGTTGTTGTCGAGGTCGTCACACGTACATTATTTGTTTAGGATCCAGAATAAAGACATGGATGAGAGTTGAAGAATCATACCAAGATATCTGAATACTTTTTTAATGAATTTTTATGAAAATTTACTTCTCATACCAATACCACCCGGTAGCGGTGGTCGTCACTTTTTTCTAATACTAACACTTGATTGGGTAGCATGATTGATAGGCCCTTGCAGTACGCCTTAAGGGCTGCCAAACTCTCCCTATCATTGGGTTGGATATCGTCTGAAACTATGAGTGCATGTGGATGTGTTGGCAAGTCCTTATATTGGGTATCTAAGGGTGTCGTCCTTTCTCGTGATGTCTGGGGATGTGTTCGTAAGTAACGTTGTAGGTTCGAATTGTACAACTTATCACGTAACTGACAGGTATATATTTCATCATTATGGATGGTCCCACAGTGGCGGGTAAGCTTATCACTGAAGTCACAACTGGCACAGTGGTGGCAGTCTGGTACTTGCGTTACACTACGACGATGGTGTAAATATACATGTGGTGGTGTTCTCTGATGTGGTGTTTTTTTCGTCGCCGTTGTGGGAATTGCTTCTGGTGTATCCATAGGTGCCTGATGCTGTGTTTGTATGTGTCTTTGTAGACTGCATTTTCTGTTGAAAAGTTGACCACAGATATGACATAAGTGTGGTTGATCCTTATGAATGTGAATGATCCGAATGTGGCGATTAAGGTTATACTTATAACAATAGGCTTTGTTGCACACTGAACATATGAAAGTAGCTTTGGTGGCCATATTGACAAACGAGCTTGTATATGAATAAGTCACACAACTGTCAAGTTTTCACTTGTTTTTTTTTTTTTTTAACAAGCCCAAAATGTTCTGATGTATTCACAACCAAGAATACACAACAATATATGTTTCACTGTTTTATAAAAAAAAATCAGATGCCGACGACACGAACAATGCTAAGTGACCCACACCAGGCTGAATCACAAATAACTCTGTAGCGAAGGTTAGCCAAGTCAGCACGTGACCAATATCTGATGTAGAGCGACTGAGCTCACAAGAGACGCCGTCTATTTTATACACTGGTTGTGCACACTACACTACATAGCTGACGTGGCGGTTTTGTAGACACCGCCAGGCTTTTCTCACGCAACCGCCCGCCCGTCTTTATGTGACCGATGACTCACGCTACCTACCACCCACTTAATGACTTTTGCATGTGGCGCTGATGACGTAGGGGTTTTCTCGGACATTCGCGTTCGTTAACAAGAAGGGTATGTGCTTTGTGTAGTTTATTTTTTGTGATATTCATGTCGGCAAGGAAGAGGATATGCGTGTGTGTCACTGTTCATGTCTGTATGTACAAGTGTGTATGTGTCTTTGCTCTTGTTTGTATGTGTGTGTGGTTGTCTTTGTATTTGTGCGTGTGTACTTGTGTGTATGTGTGTATCAAGTGTTTGCTTCTTTGTGTGTGTTTGCACTCGTGATGTCTGTATGTACAAGTGTGTTTGTGTGTATGTGTTTATGTCTGTATGTACAAGTGTGTATGTGTCTGTCTTTGTGTGTCTGCACTCGTCTGTATGTAGAAGTGTATGTGTACTTGTCTGTACGTGTGTTTGTGTTCCTGTGTCTGTACGTGTACGTCTGTACGTGTGATGTCTGTGTGTACAAGTGTGTCTTTGTTTTTGTGTGTGATGTCTTTGTACTTGTGTATGTCTGTCCTTGTGTGTGGTTGGTTATCTTTGTATTTGTGTGTGTATACTTGTGTGTATGTGTGTATCACTTGTTTGCTTCTTTGTGTGTGTGTGTCTGCACTCGTGATGTCTGTATGTACAAGTGTGTATGTGTGTGTGTGTGTGTGACTGTTCATGTCTGTATGTACAAGTGTGTATCTGTCTGTCTTTGTGTGCCTGCACTCGTCTGTATGTAGAAGTGTATGTGTACTTGTCTGTACGTGTGTTTGTGTTCCTGTGTCTGTGACTGTACTTGTATGTCTGTACGTGTGATGTCTGTGTGTACAAGTGTGTATGTGTCTGTCTTTGCGTGTATGTGTGGTTGTGTCTGTACTTGGGTGTGTTTGTTTGTTTGTACGTGTATGTGGTTGTCTTTGTGTTTGTACGTGTGTACCTGTGTGTGCTTGTTTGTCTTTGTATTTGTGCGTGTGGTTGTCTTTGTGTTTGTACGTGTGTACCAGTGTGTGCTTGATTGTCTTTGTATGTGTGTATCAAGTGTTTGCTTCTTTGTGTGTGTCTGCACTCGTGATGTCTGTATGTACAAGTGTGTATGTGTGTGACTGTTCATGTCTGTATGTGTGATGTCTATGTACTTGTGTGTGTGCGTGTGTGCGTGTGTCTTTGTGTTTATGTGTCTGTGTACTACCATCACTATGATGATTACCGCATTCATATCACTGCCACCCCGGGAAGGTTAACCCGGTCACCACATGCCCGCAGAAGCCGGATGTGTCGGTCTAACGGCGCAAGAACGCAGCTCTGCTGTAAACAGGCACAACGCAGTCACATCCAAACAAAAAATCCGGATGAACGCAGAAGAAGAAGAAGATATCACTGCCAAGGTTTTACTGGTAACATCTCAAGACGCCACAGAGGAACCTCCTCACATGCTACTATTAATATTCATGTTGACATTTTTCCGTACGCGCCCGCTGACGAAACGTGTGTGGTGGTTTTCTCCCGCAACCGCCTGCGCCCTCTGACGAAACGTGTGTGATGTTTTCTCACGCAACCGCCCGCCCCCTCGTCCGATTGTGTGTGTGTGTACGTGTGTGTGTCTGCAAACGTGATGTCTGTATGTACAAGTGTATCAAGTATTTGCTTCTTTGTGTTCATGTCTGCCTGTGTTACAAGTGTATGTGTGGTTGTGTCTGTCCTTGTGATGACCATGTCTGTATGTATGTGTCTTCTTGTTTATGCGTATGTGTATATGTCTGTTATAGACAATGAACCCTCGTGACAGCATTGAGGCTACTCTCGTCGAACTGGAGGCGAATACCATAAACTATTGTGGCGATTGTCTAGACTAGCACTCCAACCGACTCATACGTGCATGGGTCATTCTTTCAGAGAGGTTGTTGACATCCATCTGGGGGATGTGGTGAGAACCGTATTGACAACAGACACCGACAACCCCTACCGTCACCGGTGATGGTAAGGTGGAGTCCTCCAAACATCACCCCACCCATATTATTAATCCCAGTCCACCCCACCAGACTCCTACGACCATCTTTACTTTTTCAGATGATAGTGAATACGAACCTCTACATAACACTAATACCCCACCTCTTATCAACTAGTGACAATAAACCACTACGATCCTCTTTACATTTTTCAGATGATAGTGAATGCGACCCTCTACATAACACTACTACCCACCTCTTATCAATACTCATTACGTTTAAGATTTATGATCACCCCATATACTATTTCCACTATAGTCCTATATTCACATGTAGTACGCCCCTCACAGAAAAGAGAAGTAGACAAGATTTAAAAGGTACCGAACGGGGTTCAAACCTACCACATCCATATGCCGACTCACTGCACGACCACTTCAACCCATCACCAACTAGACACTTTTTACTATAGTACAAGTACACATCCACTTCAAAACAACCCTCTCACATTACCATACACAACAACGCCTACACCCAGATTTTTAAAACACACACACACATCTTTCTCTCCACAACCTCACGATTCCATTTGTTTTTTCTCCATCAACATATCACCGACTTTCACCGACCCAGATATTGTTTTCACACACCCACCATTTCGCCGCATGACCCAGATATTTTGTCACCGACCCAGAATTTCACCGTTCCTACGATTTCCGACCCAGATTTTCGAGATGTTCAACCTCAACATCACCAGCAGCATGATTTGCCTAATCCGGAGCTTCATTCGGATCGTCTCCTTAACATAATCTATTACTTTCATCCCTCAAAGAAAGGCAGGGACAGTCCATGGCTTTTTCCGCCATCCAGGGTGGCTTCCATAGTTGCAGGGCCGACACATAGCGCCCTGATGCTGGGCTCACCGAGGGAATCGTCACGTCCTGCTCATGGCTGCTTTAATTCCTTCAATATATTGGGCATTTCGTTCGCCCCGGGCCGTACCCGCACAAACCAGACTGGTCTGCAGTCGGTATCCACTCAGCGAGTTTCGATTCGGATATGTGCTTGTCGTTGTGCCCGTCAGAACAGTTCCAGACACGTCGGAAATTCGGAAAACTACCTAGTCAGAGCTGTTCCGAATAAGAGCGGCATTCGGAAACTAGGTAGCTGTTCCTAGCACGAGGGAAGACTAGTTAGAGCTTTTCCGGCCACGAAAGACATTTCAATCGGACGTAATTGCGTAGTGCCAATTTTTATTTTGCCACCCGTAGGCTGGCACTTCCGTCTTCGGCGGGCATTTTTAATGAGGTTAGCCTTCCTCGGGTTTCTAGGCAAGTTAGACTCTTATTTCGACTTCCACTTGCTTCGGTCTGCCACGTAATGGATTCGCTAGCCAAGCGTTCCATTTCGTGTCAACGAGACAATCTTTTACCTTTGACTACACTCATTCCATTGGTACGGTTACAGACTTTCATCGGAACGTGCGACCGAGGTGTTTTTCCACCTTCTAGTACTTGCTCACGAGGTAGGCTACATGTGCTGCCGGTTCAGCACCTTACCTCCGTAAGTCTGTGGGCGAGAAACGGCCAGGCCCTCTCATCCGGGGATCCCTCATATCCCCCAGCTAAGAGCCTTTAATCAAGTATCTGCACCAAGCATTAGCGTGCTCAGCACCTCACCTCAATTTTGATGTAGGTAAGTCGGCCCTGATCTCACATCTGAGGGTTTATGGCTTAGAGACGTTCAGCCATATCCCTCGGCTGAGAGCCTTAGAGGTTGTGTCCGGACTGAGATTATTGGCATCGTTCGCTTGATTTAGACTGCTATCCTCAGTCTACCTGCAGGGCAGCAGGTTGTGTCTCTCTTAGCCTGGTCCCTATCCCAAGAGCTTTCCAATATGTAAATTGATATATATTGGAAGTCCGCAGTTTGAACAATATAAAGGGGAATCATGTTTATCTCTTCTCGATGATTCAGCCACTCCATGATGACAAAATAGTGTATTTAGCTATGTTACACTTTCAGCCAAACAACAAAACGACCACCTTCGGCCAAATAAAAGCTACCGATTATCAAAATGAAAACACTGCTGACCTTCAGGGCTTCATTTTAACAACTGCTCCCTTACTTTCCCATCTGGACAATCCCTGCAACACCCCAATGCCTCTTGCATAAATTTTACTATCACTACGTTAAGGTTTTCCCCGTCTAATAAATTAACTGAAATCCTGTCTGGCGAGCCTGTGCCGTCATTCTAATGGGATTGATGTTCCGAGAATTTTTTTTTTTTTTTTAAAGAGGGGGCAACAACTCTGTAATTGTTTGCCCTTGATCTCGCTCAAGTGCCGCCTGTATGACATACAATCTTCCGAGATGGTCTCCACTGCTATCTCAAACAACCGGTGCCCAAATCGTGTTGTCTTTCAGCGGTGTCGGCACTTCCCTCTTCCAGTCGCTGGCAAACTTCAAACGCCCCAGCGGCAATTTTGTTAAAAGTTAAAAATCCGGGTGTGCCTTATGGAGTCTAGATGTTGATAGGCGCAAATAAGTCACAGCGGGGTAGGGGTAACCTCTGTCAAAGGAGATGTAAGACGCCTCATTTTCTCCTTTAGTCTACGTGACACCCTTGGGCAAGGTGGAGTACCCGTTTATTCCCCAATCAGGATTACGTGAAGCCATTGAATCAGCTAATGGATGGTGTGTGAGAGCAGCCGACAGACTGTTGTTGGTTATGGTCTGCACTCTGCGGCGATAGGCAGATGATCTCATTAGTAGAGACAATGGCCATAGCCACCGACTAGTGCCCAGAAGGAAAGCAATGGCAAACTACCTTCTGCAAAACTTGCCAAGAAACAATAACAATCATGAAAGAAAACATAATAAGAAAGATATATGTTGGTGAGACCGCCCGGGCCAGGAAGATCAGATAACACTGGGGAAGAGTGTGGCACGGGGGCCAGTACTAGTAATCGTGATGATAGAGTTAATCCCGACTATATTACCAAGGAAATCCCATTTGTCAGACTATGAAACAAAGTGAGAATAGGAACGTGGAGTGTAAGAAGTCTGTATTAGGGAATTCTTAAAGTAGTGTGTTATTAGATTGAGAGGTTAAATATTCCAATTTTTTTTTTTTTTTTTTTTTTTTTTTTTTTTTTTTTTTTGGAATTAGTGAACATCGTTGGAGAGGCAAGGGACATTTCACGAATGAACATGGAAGTCTTTTCATATATTCTGGTGGAGACATCGGAGGCCAGAGCGGAGTGGCATTTTGTTTACACAAAAGAACAGCAAAGGCTTTAATGGGATATAACCCAGTTATTGATAGAATCCTCACTGTCAGGCGTAAAGGCCGTCCAAAACACACAACTCTCATATAGATATATGCACCTACTTCAACAGCAGAGGAGGACTAAATTGAAGATTTTTACAGCACACTGCAAGACACATTTAAAAAGATTGATCATAACGACACAACAATAATAATGTGAGATTTTAATGCAAAAGTAGGCATGAGAGACATGCTTTAGGAAAATGTTGATAGGGAAATAGAAATGGTGCAGGTGATAAATTAATCGAATTTTGTACAGAAAATTAGTTAACAATAGCCAACACACTTTTTAAACAACACCCAAAAAGACTCTTTACATAGAAATCCCCGGACATAGGGTTGCCAGACGTCCGGCAAAAAGAGGACATGTCCTCCTTTTTAGCCTAATATTCTCCGTCTGGCAGGCAAAGCTATAAACCTTTAAAATGTCAGGCTTTTCATATATATATATATATATATATATATATATATATATATATATATATATATATATATATATATATATATATATATATATATATATATATATATACAATCGACTGATTAAATAATGTGTTTTTTTAGCATTTGAAAAAGGCCTCCGTTGAATGTATATTTATATTTTTTTAAGATGATTGTTTCTTGGTCGATTCACTAAGAGTAAGATACATTTATAGGCAGCTATTGTAATAAAATTGTAATGATTGTGGGTTTAATCTGGAACGATTCAAATGAAATATTCAATATGTCCTCCCTTGTCCTCTTTTTTGTCTTATTATGTCCTCCTTTTGGTGCCACGTATCTGGAAATCCTACCCGGACAGTATTACCAAACATCAGATAGATTACCGTATATGTTAATACAAAGAAGATGAAGATCAAGCATAACATCTGCAAAAAAACCTACAAAGTGCAGACTGTGATACAGATTATCAGTTATTAGGAGCAGATCTAAAATTAAACTTCAAAAACCCGAGGACCAAGATCACTTCGTTTTGATCTCACAAAAATACCAGGTGCGTACAACGTAGAAGTGAGGAGTCGTTTTGGGGTCTTGATGTCTATACAAGAGGAAATGACACCTGATGAACTGGTTTACTTCCGACCAAGAAAAGGCAACAATAGCCATGGATTACATCAGACTCGTTAGAATTAATAAAACAGCGAAGGGAACTCAAACAGAAATGAAGTGAATCAATTAAAAGCAAGATGAAGTATAAATCTTTAACTCGAGAAATAAGAAAGAACACAAGAAAGGGCAAACACCAATATATACAAGATTGTTTTTCCAAAACAGAGCAATATCATAAGACTGGAAGAGATTACGAAATGTTCAAAGAAATGAAGTTATTAACACGAAATGTTCAAACTCAATTAAATGTTATATGAGACTAGTTGGGAAATACCTTAACAGAATCTAAATAAATTGTAGAAATGTGGCAAGAATACTGCAGTGGAATGTGTCACTTGTCGTCCCGGGAGGAACGTGGAATCAACAAGCACACCTTTAAGCTTATTATACTTTGGGATTATTGACAGACTTCTGTCTACACTCCTCCCTTCTGTCTTCTATTCCATATTTCTCTCTCTTTCTCTCTCTCTCTCTCTCTCTCTCTCTCTCTCTCTCTCTCTCTCTCTCTCTCTCTCTCTCTCTCTCTCTCTCTCTCTCTCTCTCTTATTCCTTCATCACATACTCCGACAACAGTTTCCTTCAACAATTAATAAAATATTTATTAATTAAAACTATGTCTGGTGTATGTATGGACTGTGTATATGTAGTTGGTAGTGTCTTCTATTGTGGGTGCAAGATAGGACTCTGGAATTCGTATGTGCCGTATCCTTTCTCCCGTCTTCATACGGCCATGCAAACAGACATCACATATAGATATGGACAGCTCTCACCCAGTTTGCTCCGTTCTGCTTGAGTCTGGACGTAATCCGATATTTGAAAACAAATGTTCAATGTCTTATCACCAGAAAATACTGCGATTAAGGTAAGTCACTGAAATCCACATATTTCCTGTTTTTTGGAATTTAGTACAAGCTATCCCGGAATACACATCGCCACTGTCCAACCTTGTCTAGTGATAATATAAATTTTCTACACACTGTCTCTATATAGTAAAGTGTTATATTTATCCACAGTGCAGTTTTAGGTCTCCCTGCTTTATTATAATGAAAGTCCTTTCAATGGTTTTCACAAAACCCTGTTATTTGCAATTCGTTAGGTCAGCCCACGATTAGTGAATGGCTATGTTGAAGTTGCTCTATTGAAATACTTTCACTGCACAAGTGACGTTAATGTCTTTAATCTTTTCTGAGCATGTCAGGAGTATACATGAAACCTGTGGGATATATATTTAATCAAGTGATATGAGTCTGCTTCAAACTAATTCTTATGTGAGAATCTTTCTCCAGCCGTAATCAGACTTCCGAAAGATACTTTGACATAAGACAGACGAGTTCACTAAAGTCTAAACGATTAACTACCACAAAGAAATGGTAAAAGCCAAGCACACACACCTATTTCCCTATGCTATACTATTACGCTACAGCTAGAGTACCTTATATAGTTTACTAGCTGACCCTGCCCGGCTTCGCCCAGACCCTGGTGGGGAGCATCTCATTTAATTCATATAAGTAGTCATATAAGTTCTCGTTCCCGTTACCGACTATCTGTCTGTCTGACTGTCTGTCTGTCTGTCTGTCTGACCCAGCCCGTCTTCGCCCAGACCCTGATGGGGAGCATGTCATTTAATTCATATAAGTAGTCATATAAGTTCCCGTTCCCGACTGTCTGTCTGTCTGTCTATCTATCTATCTGTCTGTCTGTCTGACCCAGTCCAGCCCATGGTGGAGAGCATCTCATTTAAATCATATAAGTAGTCATATAAGATCCCGTTCCCGACTATCTGTCTGACTGTCTGTCTGTCTTGGTTAAATGGAGGAGGGAGGAAAAGGGAGGAGGAGGGAGGAGAAGGAAGAAGGAGGAGGAGGGAGGAGGCAGAGGGAGAAGGAGGAAGGAGGAGGAGGGAGGAAGAAGGAGGCCGGAAGAGGGAGGAGGGAGAGGGAGGAGGAAGAGGGAGGAGGAGGAGGAAGGAGGGAGGAGGAAGAGGAGGAAGAGGAGGGAGAGGGAGGAGGGGAAGAGGAAGAGGGTAGGAGGAGGAGGGAGAGGAGGAGGAGGAGAAGGGAGGAGGAGGGAGGAGGTAGTAGGATGGAGAAGTAAGAGGGAGGAGGTAGGAGGAGGAGGGAGGGACGAGGAGGCAGGAGGAGGAAGAGGGTAGGAGGAGGAAGAGGGGAGAGGAGGAGAAGAATGGAGAAGGAGGGAGGAGGAGAAGGAGGAGTGAGAAGGAGAAGGAGGAGGCAGAGGGAGAAGAAGGAAGGAGGAGGAGGAAGGAGGGAGAGGAAGGAGGGAGAATGAGGAGGGGAGGAAGGAAAGGGAGGTGGAGGAGGAGGGAGATAGAGGGAGGAGGAGGAGGAGGAGGGAGGAAAGGGAGGAGGAGGGAGGAGAAGGAAGAAGGAGGAGGAAGAGGGAGGAGGAGGATGGAAGAAGGAGGAGGAAGAGGGAGGAGGAGGAGGTAGAGGGAGGAGGAGGGAAGAGGGAGGAGGAGGAAGGAGGAGGAAGAGGGAGGAGGAGGAGGAGTGAGGAGGTAGAGGGAGGAGGAGGAGGGAGGAAAGGGAGGAGGAGGGAGGAGAGAAGGAAGAAGGAGGAGGAGGGAGGAGGTAGAGGGAGGAGAGGAGGAGGGAGGGAGGAGGAGTGTGAGGAGGTAGAGGGAGGGGAGGGAGGGAGGAAAAGGGAGGAAGAGGAAAGGAGAAGGAAGAAGGAGGAGGAAGAGGGAGGAGGAGGATGGAAGAAGGAGGAGGAAGAGGGAGGAAGAGGATGGAGGAGGGAGAGGGAGGAAGAGGGAGGAGGAGGAAGGAGGAGGAAGAGGGAGGAGGAGGATGGAGGATGGAGAGGGGGGAGGGGAAGAGGAAAGAGGGTAGGAGGAGGAGGAGGGCAGAGGAGGAGAAGAATGGGAGAAGGAGGAGGAGGAGGGGGAAGAGGCAGGGGAGCGGAGGAAGGAGGAGGGGGAGGAGGAAGAGGAGGAGAGAGGAGGAGGGGAGAGGGAGGAGGAGGGAGAGAAAGAAGGAGGGAGGAGGGAGGAGGAGAACGCAGGAGGAGGAGGAGAGGCAGGAAGAGGGAGGAGTGAGGAAGGAGGAGGGGAGGGAAGAGGAGGAGAGAGGAGGAGGGGAGGGGGGAGGAGGAGGGAGGAGGAAGAAGGAGGAGAGAAGGGGAGGATGAGAACGCAGAGGAGGGAGAGGAGGAGGATGAGGGAGGAGAGAGGATGGTGGAGAGAGGAAGAGGTAGAAGGAGGAGGAGAAGGAGGAGAGGTGGAGAAGGAGGGGGGGAGGAGGAGGAAT
>OY992893.1:38673570-39078570 GCA_963921405.1 Cepaea hortensis
GGAGGAGGAAGGAAGGAGGAGGAAGAAGGGAGGAGGAGGATGGAAGGAGGAGGAAGAGGGAGGAGGAGGAGGTAGAGGGAGGAGGGAGGAAGAGGTAGGAGGAGGAGGAAGGAGGAGGAAGAGGGAGGAGGAGGAGGAGGAGTAGAGGGAGGAGGGGAGGGAGGAGGAGGAAAGGGAGGAGGAGGAAGAGGAAGGAAGAGGAGGAGGAGGGAGGGGAGGAGGGAGGAAGAAGGAGGAGGGAGGAGGAGGAGGAGGAGGGAGAGGAGAAGGAGGGAGGAGGGAGGAAGAGGAGGAGGAGGAAGAGGAGGAGAAGAGGGAGGAGGAGGAAGGAGGAGGAAGAGGGAGGAGAGGATGGAGGAGGGAGAGGGAGGAGGGAGGAAGAAGGGGGAGGAGGAGAGGGAGGAGGAGGAGAAGAATGGAGAAGGGAGGGAGGAGGAGGGAGGAAGAGGCAGAGGGAGGAGGAGGAAGGAGGGAGGGGGAGGAAGAGGAGGAGAGAGAAGGAGGAGGGAGAGGAGAGGAGGGAGGAGGAGAGAAGGAGGAGGAGGGGAGGAAGCAGGAGGAGGAGGAGGAGCAGAGGGAAGAGGAGGAAGGAGGAGGAGGAGAGGAGGAAGAGAGGAGAAGGAGGAGGGAGGGGAGGGAGGAGGGAGGAGGGAGAAAGGAGGAGGGAGGAGGGAGGATGAGAAGCAGGAGGAGAGAGGGAGGAGGAATGAGGAGGAGAGAGGAGGAGAGGGAGAAGAGGGGAAGGAGGAGGGAAGAAGGAGAGGGTGGAGAAGGAGGGGGAGGAGGAGGAGGAATGATGAGGAGGGAGGAGGAGGAAGAGGGAAGGGGGGATGTGGAGGACGGAGGAGGAGGGAGGAGGTAGAGGGGGGAGTAGGGAGAAAGGAAAAGGGAGGAGGAGGAGAGGAGGAGAAGGTGAGGAGGTAGGAGGAGGAGGAAGAGGGAGGAAGAGGAAGAGGGAGAGGAGGAGAGGAAAGGGAGGAGGAGGATGGAAGAAGGGGGAGGTAGAGGGGGAGGAGGGGAGGGGAAGAGAGAGGGTAGGAGGAGGAGGGGAGAGGAGGAGGAGGGATGTGGAGGAAGGAGGAGGAGGGAGGAGGTAGAGGGAGGATGAGGAGGGAGGAAAAGGGAGGAGAGGAGAGGAGGAAAAGGAGGAGGAGGGAGGAGGGAGAGAAGGAGGAGGAGGGAGGAGGTAGAGGGAGGAGGAGAAGAGTGAGGAGGAGGAGTGAGGAGGAAGAGGGAGGAGGAGGAGAAGAGGGAGGAGGAGGATGGAGGAGGAAGAGGAGGGAGGGAGGAGGGGAAGAGGAAGAGGGTAGGAGGGAGGAGGGGAGAGGAGGAGGAGGAGGAGGGAGGAGGTAGTAGGATGATTGATTGCCATCCACCAGGTTAATATGTTATCGCGGACCTCAGAGAGAAGTGTCTATGTAGAAGACCCATTTCCTGGGCGTACGTATTTTGGGAGGGGAGGAGGGAGGAGGGAGGAGGAGGAAGAAGAAAAATAAAAATACGACAGTTGGCATCTCTGGAATGAAAGGAAGGCGTGTAGAAAATTTCATCTCAATCGGATGGGCCGTTCGCGAGCGTATAAAGGACATACATACATACATACAGAGATACGCACATCCTACATTTATATATAAGATGTTAGTCCAAGAATTGAAATATATATCAGCACATAAGCACTTCTATCCCCATCGCCTTTAAACAATAAGGGATGATTTCTTTTCTATTACAGGACACATAAATCCAGTTTTCCGCCCAGTTTGGTAGCACACACTAACCACAAAAACAAGTTTCCACCAATTTATACTCCGTTCCAATTCTCTGTTGACTTTTGATCCACAATCAAATTTGCCGTAATTCTCCACATCAAAAGTCTATGAAGTCATGTATTCGTTATTTGCGCTCCGTGCTCCTATCCGCTCCGTTATCCCCGATTCTCCATACGCTCGCACATCAATCAGTTTTAACCCTTTGATCAGCGTCTTCGTGTGTTCCCCAACCCGATGTATCCGTGTCTCCGTTGCTCGTCCGATAAGATCGACAGTCACTGACCCCTTATCACACTGTATCTTTCTTCTTTATCCTTCTGTCAATAACCCACACTTTGTCCTCGTTCAAGACTGAAGGCACGATTGTTATTCTGACTCACGGTCCATAATTTTCCATCTTCACATATTGCAATTAATTTTATATGTAAGTTATCGAGGAATCACTAAACTCGCAGTTTCCCGTGACAGAATGGATGATATGAATGGCAGTGAGGATATGAATGAGTTACGTGAACCAATGACAGCAGAGACAGAACCTGAACCCTCATTAGATTAAATTTCTTGGGCAATAAAGAACATGAAGAATGGCAACTCACCTTTATGTGATGAGATACCAGCTGAACTAATTAAATCATGGCGAGAAGAGCGCATACAAATCTATCACGGATTATGTAAAAGGACAAGAACATATGGTATACGGCCGACAGATTGGAAGAGAACTATCTTCATTCCAATACCAAAAAAGAGCAACCTGACATTATGCACCAACTAGAGAACTGTTGTATAATCAGTCATGCAAGTAAAATTCTGCTAAAAATCATAATGCGTTGCCAGTTGTGCTTGATCTTTGAATCTCAAATCCCGTAACAAACAAATAAATCAATTTGATTATTGCTCGCTGGACTTTAGGCGGCCTGGTGTGCCTTGTCAGTGAGAAGGCATGATCATTCGGGGCCACATCGAATGAAGGATGTCAGTCGCGGCGATCGGACAAATTTTGAGCTTTAACCTAGGATGGGTGACGTTGTGATATTCTAGTGTGAAAATTTGGTTGCGTCTAAGTATAGCGTGTGCCGCGTAGTCTGGTGGTTACACACCTGCGTCACACGTCAGTGATCCTGGGTTTGTTTCCGGGTCCGGGCAAGGACATGCACTGATGATGAGCTCAAACGAGAGCGAAACTCGAGTCTAGTGCTCTCATATTGGCGTGAACAAGACCTTAGCTTCGTACCAGGATAAGATCAGCGTTGCCAGTTGTGGGTTGTGCTCGATCTTTAAAGCTTAAATCCCGTAACAAACAAATAAATCAATAATGGGAAGACTTTGTAAGAAAATGGAAGAAGAAATTAATGTAGTTCAAGCTGGATTTACACAAGGAAGAGGAACAAGAGATCACTTACTCAACATGCGTTTAATAATAGAGAAGTTTAATATCAACCTATTCTCATGTTTTGTGGATTATTCAAAGGCATTTTACTGTGTACAACATCAGAAACTTTGGGAAATCATGAGGAATATGGGCTTTCCGTTACATTTAATACAACTCATAAAAATTCTCTATCTAGACCACCAAGCAGCGGTTAGAATAGATGGCGAGACATCAGATTGGTTTGACATCAAGCGAGAAGTCCGTCAAGGTTGTGTGCTGTCCCCAAATTTGTTTAACCTGTACGCCGAAAATATAATTAGAAATGTCAGAGATGATGTAAACATGGAGCAATATGATGCCCTAAATATCGATGGTTATGATATACCAGAGATTCGGTATGCTGATGATACAGTATTTCTATCCACAAGACAGAATGGTATAGAAAACCTAATAACCTCAACCCAACTGAATAGTGAAAATCACAACTTAATCTTAACATAGCAAAAACAAAGATAATGCATACAGATAAAACTACTATGCGGAATGAAATTATATGTTAATGGGGACAAATTGGAGGTGGTGGAAAATTTCGAATATCTTGGGTCATTGATTACCAACAATGGTGACACAATGAAAGAAATTAATAGACGAATGTCTATTGCTCTTAAAAGACTAAAACAACTGAATATATTGTGGAGTGGGACAGATAGAACTATAAAAATTAGATTTTTAGGTTAAGAGCGTGCATCTTTCCCATTGCAACATACGCCTGTGAGACCTAGACATTTACTAAACAAGCTGAACAGCGCATAAATGCCTTTGAATATAAATGTTATAGTCGAGTTCTAAGAATAACTTGGATAAAGAAAAGAACAAATGCACCCATACTTCAAGAGCTGAATACTGAAGACGGTTGGCTATTTGCCATGGTCCAGTTGATACAGGCTTGGAACATGGCATGAGTTGGTAACAGGCGCGGTTTGCATGAAGAGACCGTGCAAAGTGACCTACCACGGCAAAGTATGAAAAGTGTGCAAGCGCAAGCGCAAAACGTCACCTTAGATCAGTGGGGCTCGGGCTAGCGTCAACGTCCGACCTAGTTCTTGTTACTAAAGCATTTCTTTGCGTTCATTCGGAGTGTTGTTTTGTTTGTGTTTTTTTTCAGATGCGATTGCGGTTTGTCGGTTAGGCATCCTTGGGCCGAAGCCCTTAGGCTAACACATCCGACTTTAGCGTGCAATTTTGAACAGGTTAGCATTCCTGGGAGACTCACTTTTGTGGTACCGTCCACTTCCCAGCTTGTCAAGTTGGTACGGTCGAAGACTTCACGGTCATCCCTCAAGGGGAGGCAGGGACAGTCCATGGCATTTTCCGCCATCCAGGGTGGCATCCATAGTTGCAGAGCCGACACATAGCGCCCTGGTGCTGGGCTCACCGAGGGAATCGTCAGGTCCTGTTCATGGCAGCTTTAATTCCTCACTTCAATATATTGGGCATTTCGTTCGCTGCGGGCCGTTCCCGCACAAACCAGTCCGGTCTGCAGACGGTATCCACTCAGCGAGTTTTCGATTTGGACATGTGCTTGTCGTTGTGCCCGTCAGAGCTGTTCCGGGCACGAAGGGCATTCGGATAACTACCTAGTCAGAGCGGTTCCAGCCACGAGGGGCATTCAGAGAACTAGGTAGTCAGAGCTGTTCCTAGCACGAAAGACATTTCACTCGGACTTTTATGCGTTGTTCCTGATTTATTTGCACCCATAGACCAGCACATCCGACTTCAGCGGGCATTTTAACGGGTTCGCCTTCCCGGGGTTTTGAGAGACGTTAGACATTTACTGCTGTGGTGTCGTCCACATCTCAGCTTGTCAAGGTTGAACGGTCAAAGACATAACGGTCAACCTCAAGGGAAGGCAGGGGCAGACCATGGGCATTCCCCGCTATCCAAGGAGGCTTCCATAAATGCAGAGCCGGCACATAGCGCTCTGAGACTGGGCTCACCTGAGGAGTCGCCACATATTGCTCGTGGCTGCTTTAATTCCTCACTTCCGTGCGACTGAAGCTTTGCCAACTTAAGGTACCGCTCACGAGGTAGGCTACATGTGCTGCCGGCTCAGCACCTTACTTCCATGCAACATTGAGCAAGTAACGGCCAGGCCCTCTCATCCGTAGATCCCTCGTATTTCCCAGCTGAGAACCTTCTCACATCCGAGGGTTTATGGCTTAGAGGCGTTCAGCCATATCCCTCGACTGAGAGCCTTTGAGTATGTGTCTGGACCAAGATTTCCGTCTTCGTGCGCCATTTTGGCTTTTTACTGCTATTCTCAGAGCAGCAGGTTGTGTCTCTTTTAGTCTGGCCCCTAACCCAAGTCCTATCCGACACATAGTTGTGCTTCCGTCGGTTTAGTTCTTGGGGACATTGGGACACACAAGCCCCCTCCCCCACCCCTCCCCCTCCCCACCCCTTTCTCCACCGCGTCACGACGGTATCTGATAGTCTTCGCGCCACTGACTTTCGTTCTTGATTAATGAAAACTTTCTTGACGAATGCTTTCGCAGTAGCTCGTCTTGCGGTAATCCAAGAATTTCAACTCTAACGCCGCAATTCTAATGCCCCCGTTTGTCCCTGTTAATCATTTCTTCCAATTACGCAGCTCTTTTATAATAGCATGTGTAGGTATTGTTATGTATAGTTGTGACTTTTCTGTGGAGCAACTGGTTGTGTTGTCATCATGTCACGTGTAGAGTTGTAGTAAAGTAGACTGTGAAAAACCATATCCGTGTCGTGTTGTGCAAGTTCGGTTCCAGTAGTTAATGACTTTAGCCTGTATAAGATTGAAAGGCTCAAGGGTCATCAGAAGTAGAAGTTGAGATGTCTACTAGATATAGATCAAGCATCTCTCATTAAAAAAGTTGCCGGTATGGAAATCCTACATACAACTTCAAATGACAATGGATGGAGAGTCATCAACCTAGCCAAAGGACTGCAGATCAGCAATACCAGACTGCAAAGAAAGTATATACATAAACAAACTTGGAAATCATGTGACAAGAGAACTTATAATCAAATAGATCACATTTTAATTAACAACAAAAATGCATCAAACATACAACAATTTAGAAGTTATAGAGGAGCTGAGTGTCACAGCGACCACTTCCTCGTTGGAGCAAAATTTTAAATAAAACGTAAGAGAGCTTTCTTTGCTAAACTACAAAGGTTACACCCAACATATAACAGAAAAAACTACAAGAAAGTACTGTCAAAGAGAAATTTGCAGATGAAATAAAATGTAAACTTGAAATTCTACACAACCCGTTGGAGGAAAGCGTTGACAAAACTTGGTTGAACATCAAGAATACAATTCAATCTACCGCAGAAGAATGTCTCGGTGTGTTAACCACGCATAGAAAGAACAGATCGTTCAATCAAAAATTTGAAGAAGCAGTCATTAAGAAAAAGAGTGCCAGACAGTTGTGGTTAAATGACATCAACAACATCTCAAATGAAGAGCAATATAGAATTGAATGTAAAGAGGCTACAAAAATAGTTCGGCAGCAGAAGCGAGAATATATGCGCAATATAATCAAAGATATGGAAACTAATCACCAGAAAAACGAATCCAGAAAGTTTTTTAAGAACTGAAGGCAATGAAACGAGGGCACCAACACAACACATATGGTTTAAAAGACAAAAATGGGAATATGATAAATACCAATGAGGAAATATGTAACACATGGAAAGAATACTTTGTTGAATTACTAAATTGTGAAGATCCAAGTAACACTTTCCCACAGGAAGCGATTCTAACGTGTGAACCACAAATTAAAGAACCTGTTTTTGAAGAAATCCTATATGTAATAAACGACGTAAAAACAATAAGGCAACTGGGGCTGATGGAATTGCTGCTGAATTTATAAAGGCGGGTGGCCATGCATTACATCTAAAGCTATATGAACTAAAAATACAAATCTGGAGGAAAGAAGAATTACCCCATTACTGGAAAGATTCATTATTGATACCTATATTTAAGAAAGGAGACAAGTTCCAATGTGAAAATTATAGAGGAATATCACTCGTCCACAAGCTATAAGATACTATCAGCGGTATTACTAAATAGACTAAAACCATATTCAGAAGACATATTAGGTGACTACCAGGCGGGTTTCAGACAAAACAGAGCAACAATAGATCAGATATTTATCTTACGACAAATAGCTGAGAAAAATTTAGAATATAAAAGAGATCTCCATAACATTTTTGTGGATTTTAAAAAGGCTTACGATAGTGTCCATAGGAATAGTCTATGGAATGCTATGCAGAAATTTGGAATACCAAGGAAGTTAATCAATATGACCAAACTATGCATGGAAGATACTTATAATATTTTATTTTATTTTTTTTTTTGCATATCCTTTACAGGACATCGCTGTCAACATCAGCATCTTTCAGCTGACTGTTGATTTCTTGGCAAGATTACGCTCAGTAGTTTGCAATTGCTTTCTGACCGGCCGGCTCACATACCCCGTAAGTTACCGACGCGATTCGAACCACTGCTGATTCTCATCGTCATCACGTTACCGACGAGAGTATACAAGATTACGGAGAAAAGTCATAACCTCTAAGCCACGAAGCCGGCTCTTATAATATAGTAACATATAAAGGCAGGAAATCAGACCCTTTCCAAAAAACATCTGGCTTGAAACAGGGTGTTGCACTATCGCCGCTCCTTTTCAATCTGGCTCTAGAGAAAGTTGTAAGGAAGGTAAAGGAAAAATGTGCTATTGGAGGAACATCCAAACTGCTTGGTTATGCAGATAATATAGATATTATAGGGGAAAATTAACAAAAGACATTGGAAATAGTGACTCACTTAAAGGAAAAAGCTCAACAAATGGGGCTGGTTATCAACCAAGATAGAATATACGGTAATTTCAAGAGAAGGAACGACTAAAAACTCTGGCCACATACAAATAGATAATATAACCATTAAAAGAACGGAAACATAAAAATATCTGGGTACAATCTTCAACTGCTCCAACATAATAAGAGAAGAAATACAAGCTAGAATCAACTCTGGAAATAACATCTGCTAAAATCAAATGCACTATCTCGTAACACCAAGATCACAATATACAAAACACTGATTAGACTAGTTGTGTTGTATGGCTCTGAAACCTGGAGTACAACTAAAGGAGATGAAGCCTTGTTACAAACCTTAGAGAACAAAGTCTTAAGACGCATCTTTGGGCCCATTAGGGATACACAAAGTGGAGAGTGGAAAAGAAGAAGCAACAAAGACATTTATGATCTGTTTAAGTCCCCACTAATCACTGGTATCATGAAGGCTAATAGACTGAAATAAATGACCGGTCTACCCGAGGTAGACCAAGAAGACGGTGGAGAAATGATATACATACAGACCGTACAAGCAAATAAAATCAAATCAAATCAACTTTATTTTAAAAGGGTCACAAATTGGGCACGCAGGCTCGTCTTACATTCAGCCCTTCCAATCACTCGTCTTTCGTCATCAAGAGCATTATACATTTACATAAGAAGAAAAATAAACATTGTGAAATGAATGTTGTAAAAATAAACAAGGCAAATTACCATGTTATGAGGCCCATCTCCCACCTACCCATGCATCACCCCACCCACACACACACCCCTACCCAGACACACACACCCAGGGACACATACATACCCCACCAACCGACCCATCCCCCTCCCGCACATCCCCCACCCACACACACTGCCCTCACCTGTTCCCCCAACCAAAACACACTCGCCACCGACAAACCTCTCCCACCAACCTACACATCCCACGCCCACCCACATACACATCCTAACCCTCACATCCTCTCCCCACCCACACCTCCAACCACCCATCCCCCAGCCACACCTCTATCGACCACATATTCCCCACCCACGCACACACACCCCCCACCAACCCACAAATCGCACATCCACTAACACATCCCCAAACCACATATACATCCTCAATCCACTCACACACACCCGACCATCCACACATACATCCTCCACCCACCCACATATGCCCTAACCCAATCCCCCACCACACACATCCCCCACTGGCACATCACATACATCCCCTACCACGCAATATTCCTAATCCACGCACCACACACACACATATCCCTCACAAACACATCCCGCATCCACATACCACTACACATCCCCACCTACACCCACCCATACACACATTCCCCGCACCAATCACACACATCCCCACACCACACACTATCCCCCACACACACATATCCTCTCCCATACCACCACAAACATACCCCCCCCACCCACACACCATGCACACACCCCCCACCAACACACCGCACACATATCCCAATTCCACACACCTACACTTCTCCTCACCCGCCCGTGCATCCCCAATCCACCCACACAATCTCCTACCCACACAACCCCGCCACCCACACATACTTCCCCAAACCATCCTCACATCTCCACCCACCCACACATATTCCCCACCCAAACACACATCCCCCGCACCCGTCCCATACACATATCCTCCACCCATGCACACATCCCCTACACCCATTCCCACACACCTACTTTCACCCCCACACATCCATCCACACATCCCATCAACACCCACATATATCACTACCCACCAACACCCACACACCCCAACCCATCAAACGCATACCCCCACCCACATATCCCACACATATTCCCACACATATCCCCACACTCACAAACATTCTCCACATACACTCACACATCCTCACATCTAGACACATACAAAATGTCTCACGTGAGCATTGAAACTAGTATGAACGTATGAACAAACTCCCACGCTTTACTCACACACATACACTGACAATTGTCGTGAGCAATCGCATAAAAATGTTAAACATGGAGAAAAATATGTAGCGGCGATAGGCAGATGATCTCATTAGTAGAGACAATGGCCATAGCCACCGACTAGTGCCCAGAAGGAAAGCAATGGCAAACTACCTTCTGCAAAACTTGCCAAGAAACAATAACAATCATGAAAGAAAACATAATAAGAAAGATATATGTTGGTGAGACCGCCCGGGCCAGGAAGATCAGATAACACTGGGGAAGAGTGTGGCACGGGGGCCAGTACTAGTAATCGTGATGATAGAGTTAATCCCGACTATATTACCAAGGAAATCCCATTTGTCAGACTATGAAACAAAGTGAGAATAGGAACGTGGAGTGTAAGAAGTCTGTATTAGGGAATTCTTAAAGTAGTGTGTTATTAGATTGAGAGGTTAAATATTCCAATTTTTTTTTTTTTTTTTTTTTTTTTTTTTTTTTTTTTTTTTTTGGAATTAGTGAACATCGTTGGAGAGGCAAGGGACATTTCACGAATGAACATGGAAGTCTTTTCATATATTCTGGTGGAGACATCGGAGGCCAGAGCGGAGTGGCATTTTGTTTACACAAAAGAACAGCAAAGGCTTTAATGGGATATAACCCAGTTATTGATAGAATCCTCACTGTCAGGCGTAAAGGCCGTCCAAAACACACAACTCTCATATAGATATATGCACCTACTTCAACAGCAGAGGAGGACTAAATTGAAGATTTTTACAGCACACTGCAAGACACATTTAAAAAGATTGATCATAACGACACAACAATAATAATGTGAGATTTTAATGCAAAAGTAGGCATGAGAGACATGCTTTAGGAAAATGTTGATAGGGAAATAGAAATGGTGCAGGTGATAAATTAATCGAATTTTGTACAGAAAATTAGTTAACAATAGCCAACACACTTTTTAAACAACACCCCCACACATCCATCCACACATCCCATCAACACCCACATATATCACTACCCACCAACACCCACACACCCCAACCCATCAAACGCATACCCCCACCCACATATCCCACACATATTCCCACACATATCCCCACACTCACAAACATTCTCCACATACACTCACACATCCTCACATCTAGACACATACAAAATGTCTCACGTGAGCATTGAAACTAGTATGAACGTATGAACAAACTCCCACGCTTTACTCACACACATACACTGACAATTGTCGTGAGCAATCGCATAAAAATGTTAAACATGGAGAAAAATATGTACATAAATAGTGTGTGACGTAAAAAATAGTGATGCTTCCACACACAGAGATACACACAGAGAAGGCACACACACACACACACACACACACACACACACACACACACACACACACACACATTCACTCTTACGCTCACTCATTCTGTCTCTCATTCACACTCACTGACTCTCTCTCACTCAAACTACAGTAATGTACATAAGTTTATGTTATACATGATAAAATCAAATGGTATTTAACTGATAATATGACAGAAGAGAATACACAAACATATGGATTCGCGTGTTACATAACATGTGTTACATGACATGCGTCTGCTCAACTCTCTCTCTCTCTCTCTCTCTCTCTCTCTCTCTCTCTCTCTCTCTCTCTCTCTCTGTATTTTTTCATATACACACACTCACACGCATGCGCGCGCTCACGCACACGCACTAACACATCAACTCTCATACTGTCTCACAAGCACTTAGAATCAACGACTGGCAAAAGAGTCAACCAGAGAGACGAATGGAGACGGCTTGTATCTGCAGCAAAGAACCTCAATGGCTCGGAATGCTGAAGAAGAAGAAGATCTCTAGAGGTATCATATGCTATGAACAAAGAGGAGACAGGGGAGGGATGAGTGTGGCTAATTTCGTGTACATTTTGTATGGTCCCAGGAGACCATTAAAAAATTGCTTTTCCCCCATATAGGGGTACTTGTAAATGTAGTTGGTGTACATTAAATGCATACAAAATGGCACTTTTAAAATAAATATATAACTAAAGAGTTGATTATAAAATGTAAGTATACAAATATTAAGAACATTTTTATATAAATAATCTATAAATACTATAATTGGCATTAATAATTTTACTTTGGAATTTATTATTCTCAATTAAAGAGAATAGTATGGAACTTTAGGTGTAAGATAGTAATAGTATTGTTAATATATAATTTATTTTTCTTAAACTTAAATAATCTCCCTTATAACAATATTAGAGGTTTATGTCCCTTAGTCTTTGTTAATCTAAGTGTTTTTCTTTTAGACATTTTATAACTCCGCAGAATGCTTAAATATAATTATTAAGTGTATCGATCAATCAAGACATTACTATCATGATATTATGATCTTTTAAATATGCTCAAACAAAACAAAACAAACAACCAAACTTTATTTTCAAAGGGTAACAAATTGAGCACGCAGTCCCGGGCACTGTTCCGATTGACGGTCCCAAATAGTTCCGCAGTGAATACTAAATCTTAGGTGTAAAACAGGGCCTCATTGGGTGATGCTAAAATACGAAACACAGCAGAATGTTGGTTAATATATCACCTTTAGTAATAGTCTTGAAGAAATAAAAAAAACAACCAGTAACGCATTTTCGCAGTGTTGGTTCATTCATCATCATCATTATCATCATCATCATCATCATCAGGTGCAATGCCGATAAGCGTGGAAGATCATGGTTCGTGATCTCACACAATCATCAGTCTTTTATCAGGTCAGTGTTCTTGTCCCGATAATGATAGGCGACCAAATCATCCGGCTATTCCTGGCTTTGTCTTCCCCGTGCTCTTTCCCCATCGTCATGCTGCTCGTGGTCATAGAGTGGGCACCACTGGATTCTTGAACGGTTCGGCCCGCTGAACGGGCTGTAAATGCCCACGCACTTCTCTGCTGCTTTACAACAGATCCATCTGTATAGATGAGCACTTCGGGGCTATCTGAGTGTTCATAGATGAGCGCGTTGACTTCTGCATTGACAGCCTCAGGGTTCTGCTCTCTGCACCGTCTGTCGAGTGTGATAATGCAGGAGAAAGTGCACTTAAAAGCTGGAGGCATCGGCACCCATTCCTTGCCGGGGTTGATACTGGTAAGACTGCAGACCTGTCTGACGACATCTTCCGCCCGACCCATCCATGATTTGCCCCTCTTTAGCCTGACACCCTTTTCTCTGAATATAGCGTCATGCAGAGGGTGCTGCTCATCTGCACTTATTTTTAAGTATGCACGAGCTCTCCAGATCTTGATCCTGTGTTCCATTGTCGGGAAGTCAAGGAGGTATCTCATTGCTACACAGCTGGTGTCCTTCGTGCAGCCCAAGATGATGGGCATGGCTTCGTTTTGTACCTTTTCAAGTCTTCCAATCTGTGTAGGGCTGACAGTGAGTATGGCCAGGACATACTGGATGGGTGAAAGCACCAGTCCTTGGAACAGACGTATTAGCAGTCTTTGCTCGATATTGGCTGTCGCGACATGATAAGTGTAAGTGCACAATTTGCATTCTTTGGATGTGTGATAACGAGAAGACAATCTACATTCTTCATGTATGGACGTGTGATGATAAATCGATAATCTCCATTCTTTGGACGTGTGATAATGAGAAGACAATCTACATTCTTCATATTTGGGCATTTCCCCCCCCCCCCTCGTTTCCATCCTGTTTCAGGACATTGCGGTCAACATCAGCATCTTTCAGCTGTATGTTGATTCCTAGGCTAGATTACGCTCATCAGCACGCCACGACTTTTTGAGCGACCGGCTCCATCCTCTCATAAGTCACTGGCGCGACTCGAACCACTTCCAATTCTGGTGCTCTCACGTCAACCACGAGAGTATTCGGGGTTACGGAGAAAGCTGCTAAACCCTAGGCCAGGGAGGGCGGTTCATATTTGGGCATGTGATGATAAATAGATAATCTCCATTCTTTGGACGTATGATAATGAGAAGACAATCTACATTCTTCATGTCTGGACAAGTAATGATAAATAGAGAATCCCCATTCTTAGGACGTGTGACGATACGCTGATAATTTACATTATTTGGACGTGTAATAATAAGTAGTTCTCCGTGGCGAAGGAATTTGCGGACGCGGTTCGTAATCCCGTATACCCGTGTTCGAAACACAGCTCAACGCGATTTGACAGCAGATCGCATTGCGTTGGTTTTGCGTTGGTATCAGTGCCAGTCGTTCAGAAAGCAATGGCAAACTACTGAACGTGGACTTGCCAGGAGATCACAGCGATAGAAATGCTGATGTTGACTGCGATGTCCTGTAAAATAGGATGTGCAAATTATTTTAAGAAAAATTATAAGTAGACAATTTACATTCTTTGCTTATGTGATGATAATAAGAACATCTTCATTCTTTGGTCATGTGACGATAAGTGCACAGTCTAATTCTTTGGATATTTGATGATAAGTGGACAATCTACATTCTTTGAACATTTGATAATAAGTGGGCAGTTTACATTCTTTGGATATTTGATGACAAGTGGATAATCTACATTCTTTGAACATTTGATAATAAGTGGGCAGTTTACATTCTTTGGATATTTGATGATAAGTGGATAATCTACACTATTTGAACATTTGATAATAAGTGGACAGTTTACATTCTGTGTACATTTGATGCTAAGTGGACAATCGACATTCTTTGGTTATGTGATGATAAGTAATCAATCCACATTATCTGGTCATGTGTTGATAAGTACACAGTCTACATTCTTTGGACACTTGTTGAAAAGTGGATCATCTACATTCTTTGGACATTTGATGATAAGTGGACAATCGAAATTCTTTGGACATTTGATGATAAGTGGACAATCGACATTGTTTGGTTATGTGATGATAAGTAAACAATCTACATTCTCTGGTCATGCGATGATAAGTACACATTCTACAGTCTTTGGACATTTGATCATAAATGGATAAGCTACATTCTTTGAACATTTGATGATAAGTGGACAATCTACATTCTTTGGACATTTGATGATAAGTGGACAGTATACATTATTTAGACGTGTGTTTATAAGTGCCCAGCGGCCATGCGGGTGATCCTGGGGTGCACAAAGAACACACCAATTATATGCATGAGGAATATCCTGGTTGTACCAACAATGGCGGTCCTTCAAGCCAAATGGTACCTGAGAGTTACTGCAGATAGGGATCACCCCCCTGTATGAAGCCACGAATGTGGTCAATGGTCATAGACTAAGACGAGGTAGGACCTGGATGGCACAGGCAGAAATATCTACACGTCAGGTGTGTGATCTAGAGACCATCAATCGTTAAAAAGAGTGGGTTGAAGTACCGAAAGACATCACAGACTGGCACAATGTAATAGTAACACTGGGTGGTGAGTGCAGAGAATGGGCAGCGGGCCGCATAAAGTTTGAGATGCATCACCTGATCCAGAGTAAGACACATCAAGGTGACATAGTGATCTATGCCGATGGGACAATGGTGAGAAATAGACGGAGTGGTTGGGGTTTCATTGACAAGGCTAATGGGCGAGTCTTGAAAAAGAAGTCTGGCATATGAGACTACAACCTCCAGCATTAGAATTGGGCAGTAACAGCGGCACTCCGTTGGTTGGAGGGGGCCATTGCAGCGCACATTGTATTCATTACAGACTCAAGGAGTATGCTTAGTAAGGCGGAGACAGAAATGTTTCGTGTGGAATTGCTCATTCAGAGGCCACGGATTGTGAGAATTTTAAGAATTTCTTTTTGCCCTGGCTATGCGGGAGTGCGGGGGAATGAACAGGCTGATAGGCTGGCAGGGAATGCACCTCTTGGTGGTAGATTACCTATGGACAAGGGAGATGTGGTCCTGCACCTGATTAAAGCAGCCGGCCATCTCCTTCAGGTCCACATCGCTAAAAGCCTTCATATGGCCATACCTGACACCATCAGGCCCCGGTGCCGTGTCTTTTGCCTTTTGCAAAATATGTTTAACATCTTCAAACAGTATGATGTCTTCGTAAGGCATATTCTCTATTGTGCCAGATAATTCCACTCTAACTGCATCCCTGGTATCCGCATCACTATGATTGGTCTGCTCTAAAAATCTCTGGAGAAACGCCTCCCCTTTCTCCTTGTCTGTTGTCATGCGTACCCCATCCTCTTTATAAATTGTTCCCACTGTCATAGGCAGATCTTTTCTTTGTATTTGTCTGTACAGTTTCCAGAATTTATGCAGTCTTTTATCACCCCCAATCTCCTTCATAAAACATTCCCATTTTACTTTCTTGGCCTCTGCAGCACATCGCTTGAAATCCTCCACCTTGTCTTTCTTGTCATTTTCCGCTATGTCCACTTCTTCTCGTGAGCTTAGGGGTGTCTGTCGCAATTTCCTTAGCTGCTTCACTGCAGCTCTCTTTGCTTTCCACGCATTGTCTACTTCTTTGGTCCACCATGGGGGCTGCAAAAAAGGAGTTTTAACAGTCCTGTTGCATGCCCCATGTCTGAGGCGTCCAAGAAGGCTGTCGCTCCACTCATACCGGAAGGTCTTGCGCGCTCTCCCAGCCTTGACTTTCCTGGATTTAGAGATCAGGACTGAGCATGGCATGTGATCACTCCCATGGTCATTCAAAACAGTCCACTTTACATCAAGGACTGATGACTGGGAGACAAGTGCCAAATCAATAGCAGTATCTGCATCGCCAGGCCTCATTGCCATTCTAGTCGGCCTACCATCATTTATGCAGACCACATCGGAGTCCACCATGGCATCCGCAAGTGCAGTTCCTTGTCGATTTTCTCCACTACTGTCCCAATCTCTGTTTCTCGCATTGAAGTCTCCACATATGAGTAGCCTATCACCTGGTAAGTCCTCTAATTCCTTAAGCGTATGTGGGGGTGTGTGGTGGGTGGGAGATGTGTGCAGGTGGGGTGGTTGTTGGTTTAGGGATGTGTATGGGTGTGGGATGTTTGGGTGGATGGGTGGGGAGTGTGTGTGTGGGTGAATGTGTGTGGGGTATGTGTGTGGGTTGGGGGATGGGTGCGTGATGGGTGTGGGTGATGGATTTGGGGATGTGTGTGTGTGGGTAGGGGATATGTCTGGCTGGGTGGGTGTGTGTGTGGCTAGATGGAAGATGTATGTGTGTGTAGTGAGGGTGATTGTAGTTGGGGGATGTGTGGATGGGTAGGAGATGTCTGGGGAGATGTGTGTGTGGGTGAGGGATGTGTCTTTGGGGTGTGTGTGGGTGTGGTGTTGTGTGTGAGGGGAGCTGGGTGTGGATAAAGGATGTATGTGTGGGTGGGTGGTGTGTGATTGGGTGTGCAGGTGGGTGAAGGATGTGTGTGAGGGTGGGGGATGTGTGTTTAGATGGGTGGTTGGGGTGTGTGAGTGTGGGTGGGTAGATAGGAGATGTATGTTTTGATGAGTGAGTGAGGGATGTGTGGGTGTTAGTGGTTGAGGGATAGGTATGTGTGTCTATGGATGTGTGAGGGGATGAGTGTATGGGTTGGGGATGTGTGTGTGAGTTGTGTGTGCGTGGATGGGAGGTGTGTGTTTGTGAATGGGGGATGTGTTGGATGGTGGAAATGCGTGTGAGGGATGTGTGTATGGGCGGTGAGATTGTGCGTGGGTGGGGATGTGTGTGTTTATGGGTAGGGATGTGTGGTTAAGGGATGTGTGGCTGGGGGATGGGTGGGTTGAGGATGTGTGGTTGGGTAGAGGATGTGTGAGTGGGTGATTGTATATGAGTAAGGGTATGTGGTTAAGGGATGTTTGGTTGGGGATGGGGGGGGGGGGAGAGGATGTGTGCGTGGGTAGAGGATATGTGAGTGGGTGAGTGTGTGTAGGTTAGGAGATGGTGGGGGATGTTTGTAGGGGTGGGTTCGGGTACTGTGAGTGGGCTGGGGGAGATGAGAGATTATGTGGCTGGGTGCGGAATTTGTGTGTGAGTAGGTGCGGAATATGTGAGTTGACCGGGAGATGTGTGTGTGCGTGGGGAATTTGTGGCTGAGGGATGTGTGTTTGGCTGGGTGTGTGGGTGGAGGAGGATATGTGGGTGAGTTATTGTTGGTGGGTAATGGGACGGGTAGAGGATATGTGAGTGGGTGGGGAGATGTGTGTAGGTGGGTGGATGTGTGTGGGTGGGGGATGTGTGGGTTGGGGAATGTATGTGTGCTTGGGGTGTGTGGTGGGTGAGAGGTGTTTGTGGGTGGGGATATGTGTAGGTGTAGGGATGTGGTGGATGGGTAGGGGCATGTATGTGTGTGTGTGGGTTATGTGTGTGGTTGGGTGGTGGAGTTGGAGTGAATGGGAGATGTGTGGGTGGGTGGTTGATGTGTCTCATAACATAATAATATGCATTGTTTATGTTTACAAAATTCATGTGACAATGTTTTTTCCCTATGCACTGTTGATGAAAGAAAGATGAGTGATTGGAAGGGCGGAATGTAAGACGGGCCTGCGTGCCCAATTTGTTACCCTTTGAAAATAAAGCCTGTTCGTTCGTTCGTTAAACCAGTCCCATTGTTCCTTTCTGACAAAACAGTCCACTGTGGCATTTACATTTATGATGTTCCAACTTAAGCCACCAATCTCCATTTGTATACCCTGGACCTCTCTTGCACTGTGATTCCACTGGCTCAAGTCAAGTGCCACATGCTTTACTCCTTTCTTCACCAGCAAACCTTGCCCATGTCTCTTCTGCCTAGTGGGGTTTATATAACTGACGTACCCACTTAAGAATATGTCGTCATCTGTCTTCTTGCATAAACTCATAATGACAACAACCTTTATTTTTCTTTCCACATCTTTCTCTTTTTTTTCTATACCTTTCTCCTCTCTCTCACACGATCGTTCGCTCTCTTGCATTTGAAAGTCCTCATTTGTCTTCCTGCCATAACATTATCCCAATAACTTTCTTTCTTTCTCTCTCTCCTCTATCTCTCTTCCTCCCCCTTCCTTTCTCACTTAAGAACACACCGTCAGCTGTCTGCCTGTCATAAAGTTATACCTATAAAAATCTCTCTCTCTCACACACACACTTAAGAACATGCGCTTGCCTGTCTGCCTGTCAGAAAGTTATCCATCTCTCTATCTCTCTCTCTCTCTCTCTCTCTCTCTCTCTCTCTCTCTCTCTCTCTCTCTCTCTCTCTCGTCATGACACATCTTGTTGATGAGAAATAATCTACATGGATTGGCAGAAAGAATGTATGTGCAGATAGAAGTGCAAACAAAAATATATGTGAAGCACAAAAGAAAACAAAACATTTTTTAAAGTCTGATTTTCAAATCCTTTATTATCACTATCAAATAACACGTTACTTTTAATTACATGAACAGCAAAAGCAAACAAAGAAAAATATAGAAAAATGTGTGTAATAACAATAATAAAGTATAATAATTGAATTTACCAAACACTTCTAGTGCACTACCAGGAACATCTCACATCTAAACCTAGAATTCTGGCTTATTCTGTTGATAAAATAAAAACCAACAAAAATACTATTAGGCAAAGACAAGTCAAACATATCAACATGATGACCCAACAAGACAACACCAACACCCAGTCTTTCTACGTAAGACAGACAACACTTTTGTACTTGTGATGAATAGACACAAGATGCAACATCCTGACACTTATTCATTAGATTCACTAACATCACACATCACAAGCAAACACAACATCTCAGCACTGATTTGTCTAACATGGAGGATATCTTAGAACAAACCCCCAAACAGGACATCCTGATTGTGCTAGGAGACTTCAACGCAAAAATAGGTAGAGAGCAAACTCATAAACAAGTTGCCGGTATGGAAAGCCTACATACAACTTCAAATGATAATGGATGGAGAGTCATCAACCTGGCAGAAGCCAAAGGACTGCAGATTACCAGTACCAGACTGCAAAGGAAGGATATACACAAACAAACTAGGAAATCAAACCCACAGCAGCCTGCTGACAATGCTATGGTTCAATCATACCCACAGCAGCCTGCTGACAATGCTATGGTTCAATCATTCCCACAGCAGCCTGCTGACAATGCTATGGTTCAATCATACCCACAGCAGCCTGCTGACAATGCTATGGTTCAATCATTCCCACAGCAGCCTGCTGACAATGCTATGGTTCAATCATTCCCATGGCAGCCTGCTGACAATGCTATGGTTCAATCATTCCCATGGCAGCCTGCTGACAATGTTAATGTTCAATCGAACCCACAGCAGCCTGCTGACAGAAATGTCCTATCATAGTCATAAACTTCCAGAAATGTCTCAGCAGTCAGAAAGGTCCAATTATAAGGAAAAGTTATATCTCAAAATTGTGGCACAAAAGTTGTAAATATTGTCCGAAAATATGTACTTTGTGACTGTGGCGCCACTGAAATTCTGCTAAATAAGTGTTAAACACTGCACGACTAGTGCCACCTTGGTATCTTTGTTTCGTTTTTTACTTGCATCCACAACCCTTCAATTGTTTGGGTGTGAATGTCACTGTGTACAGGGTCAACAAAGTTATTGGCATGAACAACAACTGCATGATCGTAGATGCCATGGTTTAGTTGACCTACGTTGTTGTAGCCTCGCCAGGCATCGGTGACAATGGTCGTTCCTGGTAAGATGTGATCACTTATAATGCGTTCCAGTGTTGTCACATCTCGCCTTTCCACAACTTCCAACCAGCAACGACCACTACCCCGTTCAACCAGGCCATCTACCCATTGACCACGACGAAAGTGACCACGGTGCTACTTTCGGTGGAACAAGTAGCTCTCATCAACTTCAACGACCACTGACTGTCCCTGAGCATCAAATCCTCCCAACAGTGGATTGTTACGCAGCAACCAGTTGTAACATTCTACCCGAAAATAGTTATTGTAGTTGATAGTGTCACGGCTTGTCAGGCGTTCGAAAAACATCACATGTTTCAACTTCACATCGAACAACCAGTAAAACATTATCATCACAACTTTTTCACTTGGGAGTTGGGAGTTGGCAAAGAACGAAATGACATTGACAACACCGCCACGAAAATCTGTCAAAACATTCGACCCCCGAAACTAATGACATCGGACGTTGGCAACGTTAACATTCTGCTGTGTTTCGTATTAATCTGTGTCTAGCAACCGGGGAAATCACTCCAATCACCCAATGAGGTCCTGTAAGGGAAACTGTTTACACATAAGAGTTATCATTCACTGCGGAACTATTTGGGACCGTCAATCGGAACAGTGCCAAAAACATCATTGTCAAATGAATGTTGTAAACATAAACTATGCATATTACCATGTTATGAGATACATCTCCCATCCACCTACCCACACACACAGACATATATATATGCCCCACCCACCCATCCCCACATCCCCAACCCACACACATCCCCAACCCACACACATCCCCAACCCACACACATTCCCACCTACACACACACACACACATTCCCCCACCAATCCCATAACCTACACACACTCGCCCACCAAAATATCCTCACCACCCACACACCCCCAACCACCCAGCCAAACACATCCCTCATACATACATCTCTCCACCCACACACATTCCCCGCCAATCCAATCATCCCTCACCTACCCACACACATCCCGCACCCACCCACACATCCCCAACTTACACACACCCCTACCCATACAATCTCTCCCTACCCACCAACACATCCCACACCGATCCACACACACCCCACTTACACACACTCACTCACCCACACATCCTAACACACACCTCAATCACCCATCCCCCAAACCACACATAACTTAACCACACATCCCCCCCACACACACACACATCCACCACCCATAAACCCACATCCCAACGCACACACACATCTCCCCAGCCATACGCACATCCCCCACCCACACATCCCCCATCCAACCACACACATCTCCCAAGCACACACACCCCACCACTCACACATACATCCCCGACCCACCCACACATACATCCCCCACCCACACACACATCCCCCAACTAAACACACTCACCCACCTACACATCCTTGATCCACCCACATACACCCCAAATCACCTATCCCCAACTACTCGGCCATTAACAACACATCCCCCACCTACACACACACATATCGCCACCGACACACAAACACACATCTCCCCAGCCATACACACATACCCCACCCACCCACACATCCCCCATGCACACACACACACACATCCCCACCCATACCCCAAACCACCTACACGCCCCAAACACCCACCCACACATCCTCAACCACCCACGCTCATAAACATCCCTACCCACCAACATCCACACAACTCCACCCACCCAAACACATACCCCCGCCCACACATCTACACCCACACACACATCCCCAACCCACAAGTGTCTCATCCACACGCACATCCCCACCCAACCGGATATTTTCCCACCAACCCTACTGCTCTAGGTAGTTAAGGAAATGCATGCACAGTTGAATTGTATGATTTATTATTATATGTTGGAAGATATTAACATTGATGGGAAAGAATTAAGAATAATAAAGAATAGTTACTGGAAGCAAATAGCAACAATTAAAATGGGAAATAAAGAGGGAAGTTAGAACAGATAAAGCTAGGACAGAGGTGTGTCTTGTCACCGGGTCTCTTCTCCTTATATAGCGCAGTAATAATGAGAGAGATAAAAGAGACGCCAGGAATACTAATCGGAGGTTTTAATATAAATAGTATGTGCTATGCAGATGGCACAATATTGGTGGCGGATAATTCAACAAACCTACAACAATTGTTAGACATTGTGATAACAGAGAGTGTAAAGAAAGGACTCACCTTGAATATCAAGAAAACTTTAACAATGGTTATATCAAAGAAAATGGTGACACTAAAATGAGAAATAGAAATAGACGGGAAAATTCTTAACCAAGTGAATAATGTTAAATACCTATGGGCATTTATATCATCAGATGGAAGATGTACAACAGAGGTTAAAAGCAGAATAGGGCAGGCAAAAGCCGTATTTCAGAAAATGAAGAGCAGCACGTGTTTACATGGTCTTTCCACGATATACCCAGGATACGTCTCAGATATCCCATGTGGAAGCAATTCAACTTTCTTTCCTGCCGTGAGTACAAGGTCCAGGATTCAGACCAAATCAAGACAGCTTGCTTGATGCCCTCGTACATTCCTCTTTGTGCAGAGAGCTGTAGCCATTATCTGTTCGCACATTTCTTGCGGTCTGTTGTACTCTATTTCTGGGAAATAGTAAGAGACAGATGATGTTCTTCTTGATAACTTTTCTGATTTGTTGTTGTATGTTTAGTATTTGTGTATGTACGTGCTACAAAAGATGCTATGCGCCACAAGTAGCGAACGTGGACCGCAGAAGAAATGGAAGAGCGCCCTGGTCATCCACTGCACCTGTATTCGTCTCCAGTCATCTTAACTTGTCTTGCAGCTATACTTAGGTGGACTCAGGCGAGAGAGTGAGGTCGACGTATTACTCAACTCTTCCTCACTTTAGTCCAGTTCATCGCGCAAGTCATTCTTCATCCAACTTCATATATCACCTTCAAGCCTTGTGGCGATGGGCGAGTGGCGAAGCGGCAGGCATGGGTACGCTGGCAGTCGTAGTCGCAGACCTGTCCTGGCACCAACACTGTTCAGCCTTATAAGAAAAGGCTGGACAGAAAAACCACTGAGGGAGATTCCCCTCCTGGAACGCCAAGCATTCGTTGTCCACATTGTCAAAAAACATTTCGAGCCAAAATAGGCCTTATCAGTCATCTTAAAACTCACGATTAGTGTTGGAACTCTTCGCTGGTTGCTCAGGATTGGGACGGAGCGCTTATGGGAATGTCCCGAATGCTGTGATGTCGGTTCCTAAATCAATCAATCAATCAATCTTAAAACTCACGGCTCCATACTTTCAACCTCACTGGATTAAATGAATGGTCATCATCATCATTTTTGATGGACAAATAACATTACTAGCAGGGGACACCAGGGTTTGGACCGGGGACCTCTCAATCTGCAGTCGAATGCTTTACCACTGAGCTATATCCCCTCTGGTTACAACTATTATTACCAAATTATATAATAATTAGACTGAAAAGTGATACAGCAATTGAGTCGTATATAAACTGGACACGTTTCCATGAAAACAAGAAAATAATTTACATCCTTTATAACTTTAGACATATCCTACAACAAAATATAGCATGAGAATGGAAGGCTGGGCTGTAACGACGGTCTTTTAGTAGTGACGGACTCATATGTAGTTTAAAACGGTTGAAAGGGCAAGAAGGTCGACGTCATTCAGTTAATCTATCAGGTGCCGTTACCACAATGAAGGTTGGCTGCAATGGATCTCCAATACTGTCTGTCTCTGGCCCTGACTGTACATTCTGTCAGATTGCTGTTCGTCCATCTCTTGATGTTATCTTCCCACTTGTATCGCTGCCTACTTTTTGTTCGCTTGCCTTCAACCTTACCCTCCAGTATGTTTGTTTGTTTGTTTGTTTTTTAAATAAAAGTTGCAGGGCGTCGCACAAAACAAGAACTCAGTAGCTCCAGCGACGACCACCAGTAGTCTCCGAGAAAAGTGCACACGTGAACCCAACGACGTGACCCGGAACGAATCCACAACCTTCGGAGTCAGCAGATGGAAAGTGTTTTAAGAAAGTAAATGTAGACTATCCCGAGCTAAAACAGCATTTCGGAAGATTAAGAACATTTTCTGCAATTTATCTGTGTCGGTAAATGTGCCATCACCATCATCATGTGCCATGCCTGTAAGCGTAGGCGGTCATGTTTCGCCATCTCACTTGATCACCAGAGTCGTGGATCAGCTCAGTGTTCTTGCCATCCAGGTATTTACTTCTCTGCCCTCCCCTTTTTCTCTTCCTCTCGATCTTGCCAGTTGTCACCAAGTTCTCCAATGCATTTCTTTTCATAACGTGACCAAAAAATTGTGACTGTCTACGTCTTATTTCTCTAACAAGTTTACGGTTTTCATTTGTTTCTTGTAGGACTTGGTCCATGGTATTTTTGTGCCATGGAGACGCATGGACTCGCACAGCATGCTTCGAAAAGTGGAAATTAGCTTGTTCCTAGTGGAGCGACTCCCGTCACTTTGTTCTGCCCAAGGCATGCAGGTTTGCAGGCTTAAGTTGTGGAGTTGAACCACCGTTGCAGTCCTGTTATTTACATATTCAATATCGTCTTAGAAGTGGGAGGTGATAGACCTTCGCATATACTAGATCATGCCGTAATGAGATGAGGGAACCAACTCAATTCATTGCTGAGTTTGTTTTCTAGAAACATATTGTGCTGGAGGGGGGAAATCCTGCCACTAAATATGAACTGCAGGGTGGTTTGCCCACTTATCAAGCGCTCTCTAACTCTCCCCGTGTCTTTCTCTCGTAATAGAATGTTAGATACAGTAGTGTCCAAATGTGAACGTTCGCCCCCCCCCCCCCCCCCCCCCCCATCCCCCCAGAATGTTAGAACTGTGTATCAATGATAGCAGACAATTTGTTACTTTCCTTCCTATTTCTCTGCAGTGTGCTGAAGTTGTGTCGAAATTATAACTGAAATTTGGTTATTTTCCCCCCTAACTCTCTCTCAGCAAAAGTTAGATAAAGTAGTGTCCAATTGTTAACTTAAAGTCCGTTGCTTCTCTCTCTCTCTCTCTCTCTCTCTCTCTCTCTCTCTCTCTCTCTCTCTCTCTCTCTCTCTCTCTCTCTCTCTCTCTCTCACTCATCCCCCTCTCCCATTTCACTATCATTCTCGACGGAATAGTGCGCTTCTCTTTCACTCCCACTCTCTCAGTAGAATGTTAATGTCCACGCGATAACTGAAAATTCGTTTCTCTTTCATCCTCACTCTTTTTCTCGACATAATCTTAGCCACCTAATCATAACTGAAAGTTCGTCGTTTCTCATCCCCACCTCTCTCTCGCTTCTACACACACACACTCTCTCTCTCTCATGAATGTTAGAGTCAAATTGTTAACTCTTGTTGTCTCTCCCTCCCATACATACATTGTCGAAGAAATATTAGTGTCCAAATGGTTGGTTACTCGTTGTTTCGGGGTTAATGAGGCGCATAATTGTGATCACTCCCCGACACAACGAGTCTTTGGTTCGAAATCGACCTCTGGCATTTTGAAAGCTGGGAGCTTTGCGCTGATATGAGGCGTCGGCTATTCAGAGAACAATGGCAAACAACTAAATGTGCCTAGCAAATCACAACCAGCCAAAACACATGCCGGTGATTACTCCCCCCCCCCCCCCCCCCCACACACACACACACATATATTTTCAAACAAAAAGAAAACATGGCACATTGTGTGAATAAATGATGTAATGTATGTTTATTCCGAGAACTCATAAAACATGTACACCAAGCCACCAGAGAGCAGAGACAGGTACAGAAAGACAGTAGAGGAATCGTATCATTAGCCTCAAATACAAACCAGTGACAACAAATGGAAACAAACCGAAAAAAGTAACTTCAAAAACCACAGCAATCTGACAAACTTGAAAAAAAAACAAATCAATAAAAGTAATGCTAAACTTTGTCTTTGCCTGGAGGAAACAAACAGGAACTGCCGCTCACTGTTGCTGGACAATGACACGATTAGTTTTACAAAAATGCTTGCACTTCTTCTGCGCTCCACGTTTGCTACGTGTGGTGCACATATCTATTGTAGCATCCATATACACACATTCTATAAAAATACAACAAATCAGAAACGTTATCAAACAGAACATCATCTGTCCTTTACTATTTCCCTCTCCCGCCTCCAAGCTGGGCCTGATAAACATGACTTTTAAAGGGGAAAACAATATAATAATATTAACAAACAATAAATAAAAGAGGGGTAAGGTTCATGATTTTATTTTACTTTGTCAATAAAAACGTGAAATGATAGTGCTGTCTTGGAAACAAAATGTGGAACAGATTAAGACATCAACAAGATAATGCTGCAGACGTTCTATACTCACCCGTCTTATCTACTTGCTTATCCTTGTGCTTATCGATGTGGGATGCTGTCCTATCTACTTACCTAAACGCTAACTTATCTATCACAGCTGAGACTCATCTATTCATCCGTCCAATCAACCAACCAACCGTCTACCTATCTATCACATCAATCTACCTATCTAGCCATTCACATATCACAGATTTCATGAGGTGAAAACTGTTTACAGTGCTAACTTCACCCATCCCCCCCCCCCCACCACAATGTATGTAGACTACACACACTTAGGTGTTGATCAGAAGGCAATCATGATAAAACAGGACAGACAGTCAAGAAACATATGAATCTCTTACCATTTTAATTATCTGTTAACTGGCTGCAGTACGATGCTTCTCCGCTGCATGCAACACTGCAACTTACTATATTACTGATATGGTCACTAACCTTAATATGTAAGGGTTTATAATGAGTTCAGAAAAACACAAAAAAATGCATTAGTCAGCTTTACACAGAAATAATCAAAGGGCAGGGTGGATGTTGCAGCTTCCCCCAGCTCACAACGACAACGTCAACTAAATAATAATATACCTAACATAACGAAGTATTTCCATATGTAACTCAAAACCACACATCTAAAACTTAAGAATATACATGTCCTCTGATTGTTCTTTTGCAGAACTGACCAAGAAATATTATTACTTTAATTAATGACTGAATATAGATGAACAATTAGGCTTGACATGTCCCGTAGGCTACAGTTTGGCGACCTCTGGATGACCCATACGCATATAATACTCTCTAATGACTATGCAACCTGCCCATGCAGACTGTGGATGACTAATATCATATGGACTCTGATGATGACTACCAGTGGCTATCCCTACCATATTATCGCTGAGCTGTATGTGAAGTTTCAGCAGTGGTCAAACTAAACGTGTCCATCTGCCTAATCTTTGTGATGGTCCCCATGAAATGCTGAAGATGCTAGAAACATGATTTTCATAATACACGAACATAAAGCTGTATAGCTGTAATATGAGGTAGGTCTTAACTGGCCATTCTTCACCTGATCTGTGCAGCAACGATCAGACCTGAGGCGTGCAATCAGAGACCTCAAGGAAAACCTTATACAGCTCAAGCCCATAAAATCTATGTGTTGTTCAACCATGTGGTATATAAACTTGCAGGCGTTCCCTGACATACCATCAGAGCAAAGAATGCCAGAGATATTTTGTGTTCACCATCATACGAGCCAAGCGGCATTCTTCTTCCTGGCACAATTAAAGACGATAAAACAAAGAAAATTGAAATATTTTGGTCATTTGAAATGTCACGAAAGTTTGGAGAGAAAAATAATGAAGGGGTATGTGCCTGGGAAGATAGAAAAAGGAAGGCCAACGAGAAGATGGGTGCAGGATGTGTCGAATGATCTCTAGATGGGTTATCAGAAAATGGACATCTCCGGAAGGTTATTTTTTTTTTTTTTTTTTTTTTCCAACTTTTATTTCATACATAGCAATGTGTATTTACAAGTTGTAGTGTGTGTTTCTTTTGTTTGTGTATATTACAGAGCGTTGCCGTTTGTTAGTGTTAAGTGTGACATTGTGAATAAAACATATACATACATATATACAGTTATGATAATATGACATTTGTGGCATAGTGCATGTAGATACATATTCCTTGCATATGCTTCACTTCCACTTCCGCAAGCGGAATGCATGAAACACCTGTCCATCTCTCCCTCTCCTCTCTCTCTCTCTCTCTCTCTCTCTCTCTCTCTCTCTCTCTCTCTCTCTCTCTCTCTCTCTCTCTCTATCTCTCTCTCTCTCTCACATACACACAAACACACACGCACACACAATCTCATGCTTTCTGGAGACCGCAGTACATTTAAATGCCCCGCGCTTGGACAATAAACTTTAAACTATCAATTCCATTGAAATGTGGCTTCCTTGTAATTTCTGGGTCACTAAGCTCCCGAGGCGAAGGTCGTTGGTGTTGTTGCCTGATGACAAATTTCAGGGTGACGCTCTAGTCAAGTGGTTCTCAACCTTTTTTGGCCCATTCCCCCCTTCACCATATTTTCAGAACGCCATTCCCCCCCCCCTTCCTATAAAAAATTTGGCCCGTTCCCCCCTTCACCGTATTTTCAGAACGTCATTCCCCCCCCCCTTTCATATTTCCTATCTAAAAATCCCCTCACCCCTACACAGTATACGTAAATGTGGAAGGCAAATGTAATAGCATATACTAAAACAAGTCTAGACATCCACATAAAACATGATTTGTGGGTCTACTTACTTTCTAAAATGAATTTTAGAAGGACGAGACATACATAGCTGTAAAGTATGAAGGGAAAAACTATGTCAAGTAATCGGTTCTTGTATTAACACGATCTTGAAATGGTCTTCATTCCCCCCCCCCTGGAAACCATGAAATCCCCCCTGGGGGGGGGGGGGGGGGGGGGGAATTCCCCACCGGTTGAGAACCACTGCTCTAGTCCATGATGTCTTTTGTTTGGGGGACAAGAATCAGGGATTTACTACTAGCAATTAGGGTCCATGGTCTGTCCCCAGGGAGATAATTGGTCCAAAATTGTGATAGTGTCTGGGTTTTATATACAATGGGAAGGACTTAAAACCTGGCCACTAAAAGCCACCTTAGCTTACTGGGTACTTAAAGGGCTCATCGAAATTGTTTATACATGGTGGTGCATATTTTTCTTTTGAAACATATCATTACCATATACCATCATTTTAATACTTAAGATACCGACTTGGTTTAAAGACTGCTACACGCACGCACGCGCGCGCGCGTGCGCGCACACACACGCACGCGCGCGCGCGTGCGCGCACACACACACACAAACACATGCGCGTGCAAATTCATGCACTACACACGCACACACACCTGCATCCACACACAGACGCATACATATGTTACTGCCAACGGCATAGACACCCATCCACAATATATTTCATGTTGCACATTCAAATATAATAATGGGAAAATTAATAATAATAGTAGCAGTAATAATAATAGTATTAATAATAATAATAATAATAATAATAATAATAATAATAATAATAATAATAATAATAATAATATAATTGTAAGATTATTAATACCATCACTAAACACATTTACAGTTGTAGTATCCTTTATTTAAAACAAGTTATTTGCTTCTTCTGTAATATGTGTTGTCTTCAGCCAAATATTTTACGAGATTTGCGCTTGTGGGGCTAAGATTAGAATGTTTGCGACTTTTTGTTGATAAAGTTGTTGGACAATTTCTGTGTTGATTGTTCTGTAATTGTATAGTGCTTTGTTTCTTAATGTCCATATAAGATTTCTGTACTCTGCCAATAGAAAAAGTAGCTTTGTGTGGGTGTCTTGTGTGAAGTAAGGAATGGAATTTATCATGATTGTTTTGTAAACATCTGTTCTTTGTTTGGTATGAGTGTTTAGGATGTTTTGTAGGAGATTTCTTGTTGGCATGATTGTGTTGCATTCGTAATGTGCTCTTCTGATTCTTGGACGTTCCGTCTACAAAGCTGACACTGTAGTATTTGTTTAGTTATTTTTGTTGTTCTCTCTGTTGTTGGGGTCACGAGCGAGGTTCTGCAAAGGACATGCTACTGAATGAATGTTATGAACAGGAGATGGAACAGGGGAGGGATGAGTGTGTTTAATTTCCTGTACATTTTGTATGGTCCTAGGAGACCATTAAAAAATTGCTTTTCCCCCAGAGAAGGGGTACTTGTATATGTAGTTGGTATATATAAAATTTATACAAAATGGCACTTTTAAAATAAATATATAACTAAAACGTTGATTATAAAATGTAAGTATACAAATATGAAGAACATTTTTATATAAATCATCTACAAATACTATAATTAGCATTAAATAATTTTACTTTGGAATGCATTATTTTATTTCTAAGAGAATAGTATGGAACTTTATATGTAAGATAGTACAATAATACTTGTATATAATTTACTTTTCTTAATCTTAAGTAATCTCCCCTGTAACAATATTAGAGGTTTATGTCCCTTAGTCTTTGCCAATCTAAGTGTGTTTCTTTTAGACATTTTATAACTCCGTAGAATGCTTAAATATAATTATTCAGTCTAGCAATCAATCAAGCTCCCACGATGGTGTTTCCACCTTGTCGTAGCGGGGGAGCTTGAGTTTCTCAATGACCCTGAGAGCTATGCCGGCCGTAGCGTAGCTACTAGCAGGGCATCCAAAGCCGGACAGGTCAAAGGGTAGAGAACAGACAAAGAGAAACACCCTGGTCCTCCAGGTTGGGGGTTGAAGCGTGCGGTTAACATCCCCACCTTTGTAAAAACTATTTTGTTACGAAACAGATAGATATAATGTATAATGTATAATATAATAATAATATACGGTATAAGGTATAATACATAAGGTTCTCCTGGATATGTTGTGTTGTAGTTTGGGCAGTCCTGGAGTATGTGCTCTGCTGTCTGCGACGCCAAACCACATGTGCACATGGCTGTGTCACCAATCTTGAATTTTGTATATATCTGGTTGCGTAATCTATTGTGTCCTGTTCTAATAGTCAAAACAACTGTCAAACTCTTGATGCACAGTCTGTTCCGCAATTTTGATTTTATAACTCCCATCTGACTGAAAATACGCTCCACGTCCGCATTAGAATGAGGTAAAATGAGCTCATTTAAAGATAAATCTGTAAGATCTTGGAAAGGATTTTCACCGGTGGCATCCCTGTATGAGGCTATTTCTGCCCACAGTCCAAGTGTGTCAGAGGTCTGTGTCCACTGCATATGATGAAGTTTTCTCCACTGGAACTTTAGCAAGATCCAATATACAGGGCTTCATTGGCTGTAGACATTCACTTCCACTAAGACATGACATGGACTGCAACACTGGAACGTTATCCGGCAAACGTAAACGCAGTTCTGTCAACAGCTCTATTAAAAACTGGATGCACCTTCCACGAATTTCTTTTTCATCAGGAACCTAGTAGCCTGCTATTTCTTTCTCAAACTCATAACTTAGACTGGGATTAGGATCTAAATAATCTTGAATAGCATCACTTTCTGTTATTTTTTCCCCAGGAATAGCAATCTTTGAACTGATAGAATCAGTGAGTTCGACCAGATCACTGAGTAGTTTTGTTGGATCCTGCATATCTGCTTCGAATTTCTTATTCACACTTTGAACTTTCCGAGAATATGCTTGAGAAATATGAGATACGCATAGTTTTTCATGTCGCTAAACATAGAATTCAGAAGTTTTGCTGTACAACAGCGCTCGTTGAGTCTTGCTATATCAAAATGAGTTCTGAGCTCGACCCACTGCTGCAATATTCTGACAATGACAGATTGAATGGACATCCATCGTGTCTGGCTTAATTGAACAACCTTCAGCGGATGTTGTCCATCATTTATTGAAGCAAAAAGCTGCCTGTACTTTGCTTGACGAAGACTTGAGTGATAAAACCAGTTATATGTTTCTCTAATCATGAACTCTATGTTCCTGGGCAGACAAGCAGCTGCAGCCTGTGACACTGCCAACTAAAGGCTAAAGGGAATGACATACACACATAACTAGTACCAGATGAGGAACTTCGGATTTTAATTGTGTATATACTACATTGTTTACACCTGTCATGGCAGATGCATTGTCAATGCCGAGTGCAACTAGTCTTTGCAACTCAAGTCCATTCTTGTTTAAAAAATCTTTTAACGTATTGCATATTGCCTGAGTGTTACAGTCACTCACTTTAACTAAATCGTATTAAAGTGAGTTAAATTACGTGAATATTGCGCATTAATGTACTAAGACTCAAAGCAATGTTTTCCCGTAGTGAATTTGAATAACGAAGACACAAACAGTAGATTGCACGATATATTGCCTGGCATATTTCGCTGCATCTCGTCAGGTACATACTCCAGAAATCACACAACGTAAAGTAAATTAACTAGATAAATCCTTCAAGTTGAAATATACACAATTTCGCACAGTAATGTCACTTATCTACCACGGTAATTTTAAGCTGACTAACATGTCTTTCTGTTTGCACAATTCTGGCTTGCGTTGATTGATCATAATTGCTTCTGCAAATTTTAACAAGCGAGTATTTTGTGTGTTAAACAACTCGCGAAAGGCAGGGTCTCTGTCGACCACATGGCCGCTTTCGATAATTTGCCTATCGATTGAAGACGCGGGGAGCTTCCGGTGTGTCGGCCCCACTAAGCTCGCATCGCCTGTGTGTTGTATCTTATCGACCCATTGAGGTATTTGTTCTGACACTCTTTTGTTCAGCTGTCTCTCTGTTCTACCGATGTAGAAGGCCTGGCATCTACATGTGAATTGGTAAATACAATTGTTTGTGGCGTACAGAGGAACAGGCTCTTTGACTGCTGGTGTAGGAATCGGTACGGTTTTATATCTAATGACTGGAGTTGCAGCACAGAATGTTCGGCCTACTGCTGTAGTAAGCCGGTCTTGTGGACGTTGCATTACGTCATCCCCTCGAAAGGTTAGCTGGATGAATACCTTGAGTTTAAGGACTATAGTTACGTCTGGTTTTGGTTTGGGCTGTTGGCAGTGGCGCTTTATAAATCCTGTGGAGTACCCATTCAAGTTTAAGACATTCTTCAGAGTTTCAAATTCCTCTGTCAGTGTGTCCTGAATGCATATCTTTCTAGCGCGGTCAAACAAGGTCCGTACTAAGCCCCGTTTGTACTGGACAGGTGTGAAACTCTGAAAATTTAGATATTGGCCAGTCCGTGTTCCTTTGCGATACACCGATCTTTGAATTGTGCCGTCTGCTCTACGTCTCATTAGAATATCTAGGAACGGCAACGCTTCGTTGTGTTCGTGTTCCATAGATAGAGAGATGTTTTTATGCGTCTTGTTCATTGTGGCCTGGAACGATGTTGCTTGTGGCTCGTCTGTGGTGATGATTAGTATATCGTCCGCATAACGACGGTAAAAGGCCAAGTTGTTGATGTCTGAGGATCTCTTTCCTTCTAAATGTGCCATGAAGATGTCCGCTAGAATAGGACCAAGAGGACTTCCGATGGCCACTCCTTCAATTTGGCGGTATGACTTAGTTAGAAAATTGAATTGTATGTTGGCGGTACATAGTAGTAGTAGTAGTAACCTCTCCAGAATAGGTTTTGGTATGCCTAATTTTAGTTGTTTGTCTTCAATGCGTTCCCTTATTATTTTCACTGTCTCCTGTACTAAGACTGTTTTACTCTCTCTTTTCAGTTCAAATTCGGCTTTTTAGTGTTCCCAAAAATGATTTTTAAAGTAATTTTTACCCACCCCAAAAAAGCACTAAAAAGCACCCCCAAAAAAAATTGTGAAGCACCAAATTCGAGTGGCCGCGCTAACTGCACAATTTTGGCACTAAATGACTTGAAAAAGCACTAAATTTATGGCGAAAAGCGTCAAAATGGCAACATTGTTCGTAGGAACTCCGACGCGGAGCAAACACGACAGGGGACTTCTGATCTTCAGAAGTGTACCCATTTCTTCAAGTGTTTCAGCCCTTTAATCCCTTGACACTCTCTTGGGGCGGGCCCGCCCTGGTCATGACTCCGGGCGTCTGTCCCCTGCCGTGGAGACGTGGGAAAGATTTAAGAATAATAAAGAATATTTACTGGAAGCATGTAGCAGCAATTAAAATGGGAAATAAAGAGGGAAGTTACGAACAGATAACGCTAGGAGTACGACAGGGGTGTGTCTTTTCACCGGATCTCTTCTCCCTATATAGCGAAGTAATAATGAGAGAGATCAAAGAGACGCCAGGAATACTATTCCGGGGCTATAATATAAATAGTATGCGCTATGCAGATGACACAATATTGGTGGCGGATAATTCAACAGACCTACAACAATTGTTAAACATTGTGATAACAGAGAGTGCAAAGAAAGGACTCTCCTTGAATATCAAGAAAACAGTAACAATAGTGATATCAAAGAAAATGGTGACACCAAAATGTGACATAGAAATAGAAGGGAAAATTCTTAACCAAGTGGAAATTGTAAATACCTATGGGCATTTATAACATCAAATAGAAGATGCACAATAGAGAATAGGGGCAGAATAGGGCAAGCAAAAGCTGCATTTCAGAAAATGAAGAGCAGCACGTGTTTGTTATATCGTCTTTCCACTATATGCCCAGGATACGTCTCAGACTCTCATGTGGAAGCAATTCAACTTTCTTTCTTGTCGTGAGTACAAGGTCCAGACCAAATAAAGACAGCTTGCTTGATGCCCTCGTACATTCCTCTTTGTGCAGAGAGCTGTAGCCAGTATCTGTTCGCACATTTCTTGCGGTCTGTTGTACTCTATTTCTGGGAAATAGTAAGATACAGATGACGTTCTTCTTGATAACTTTTCTGATTTGTTGTTGTATTCTTAGTATTTGTGTATGTACGTGCTATAAAAGATGCTATGCGCCACAAGTAGCGAACGTGGACCGCAGAAGAAGTGGAAGAGCGCCCTGGCCTTCCACTACACCTGTATTCGTCTCCAGTCGTCTTAACTTGTCTTGCCACTGGACTCAGACGAGAGAGAGAGAGAGAGTGAGGTCGACGAATTGCTCAACTCTTCCTCACTCCAGTTCGTCGCGCAAGTCATTCTTCATCCAACTTCATATATCACCTTCAAGCCCTGTGGCGATGGGCGAGCGGCTAAGCAGCAGGTTAGGGTATGCTGGCAGTCGTAGTCGCAGACCTGTCCTGGCACCAACACTGTTCAGCCTTATAAGAAAAGGCTGGACAGAAAAACCACTGCGGGAGATCCTCCTCCAGGAACGTCAAGCATTCTTTGTCCACATTGTCAAAAAACATTTCGAGCCAAAATAGGCCTTATCAGCCATCTTAGAACTCACGGCTCCATACTTTCATCATTCTTGATGGACAAACATTATTAGCAGGGCACACCAGGGTTTGAACCGGGGACTTCTCGAGTCGAATGCTTTACCACTGAGCTATATCCCCTCTGGTTAAAACTATTATTACCAAATTATATAATAATTAGACTGAAAAGTGATACAGCAACTGAGTGGTTTATAAACTGGACACGTTTCCATGAAAACAAGAAAATAATTTACATCCTTTATAACTTTAGACATATCCTACAACAAAATATAGCATGAGAATGGAAGGCAGGGCTGTAACGACGGTCTTTTAGTAGTGACGGACTCATATATAGTTTAAAACGGTTGAAAGGGCAAGAAGGTCGACGTCATTCAGTTAATCAATCAGGTGCCGTTACCACAATGAAGGTTGGCTGCAATGGATCTCCAATACTGTCTGTCTCTCTCCCTGACTGTACATTCTGTCAGATTGCTGTTCGTCCATCTCTTGATATTATCTTCCCACTTGTATCGCTGTCCACTTCTTGTTCGCTTGCCTTCAACCTTGCCCTCCAATATGTTTGTGTTTTTAAATAAAATTACAGGGCGTCGCACAAAGCAAGAACTCAGTAGCTCCAGCGACGACCACCAGTAGTCTCCGAGAAAAGTGCACACGTGAACCCAACGACGTGACCCGGAATCGAATCCACAACCTTCGGAGTCAGCAGATGGAAGGTGTTTTAAGAAAGTAAATGTAGACTATCCCGAGTTAAAACAGCATTTCGCAAGGTGAAGAACATTTTCTGCAATTTATCTGTGTCGGTAAATGTGCCATCACCATCATCATGTGCCATGTCTGTAAGCGTAGGCGGTCATGTTTCGCCATCTCACTTGATCACCAGAGTCGTGGATCACCTCAGTGTTCTTACCATCCAGGTATTTACTTCTCTGCCCTCCCCTTTTTCTCTTCCCCTCGATCGTGCCAGTTGTCACCAAGTTCTCCAATTTATTTCTTCTCATAACGTGACCAAAATATTGTGACTGTCTACGTCTTATTTCTCTCATCAGTTTACGGTTTTCATTTGTTTCTTGTAGGACTTGGTCATTGGTTTTTTTCTGTCTGTCCATGGTATCCGTGTGCCATGGAGACGCATTGCCTCACACAGTATGCTTCGAAAAGTGGAAATGAGCTTGTTCCTAGGGAGCGACTCCCGTCACTTTTTTTTTTCTGCTCAAGGCATGCAGGTTTGCGGGCTTAAGTTGTGGAATTGAACCAGCCTTGCAGTCCTGTTATTTACATATTCAATATTGTTGCGTTTATTGTCTTAGAAGTGGGAGGTGCTAGACCTTCGCATATACTAGATCATGACGTAATGACATGAGGGAACCAACTCAATTCATTGCTGAGTTCGTTTTCTAGAAACATATTGTGCTGGAGGGGGGAAATCCTGCCACTGAATGAATGTGAACTGCAGGGTAGTTTGCCCACTTATCAAGCGCTCTCTAACTCTCCCCGTGTCTTTCTCTCGTAATAGAATGTTAGATGCAGTAGTGACCAAATGTGAACGTTGCCCCCCCCCCCCCCCCCAGAATGTTAGAACTGTGTATCAATGATAGCAGAAAATGTGTTACTTTCTATCCTATTTCTCTGCAGTGTGCTGAAGTTGTGTCGAAATTGTAACTGAAATTTGGTTACTTTCCTCCCTACCTCTCTCAGCAAAAGTTAGATAAAGTAGTGTCCAATAGTTAACTTAAAGTCCGTTACTTCTCTCTCTCACTCATCCCTCTCCCCCATTTCACTATCATTCTCGACGGAATAGTGCGCTTCTCTTTCACTCCTACTCTCTCAGTAGAATGTTAATGTCCACGCGATAACTGAAAATTGGTTTCTCTTTCATCCTGACTCTTTTTCTCGACATAATCCAAGTCACCTAATCATAACTGAAAGTTCGTCGTTTCTCACTCCCACCTCTCTCTCGCTTCTACACACTCTCTCTCAAGAATGTTAGAGTCAAATTGTCAACTCCTCTCCCTCCCATACATACATTGTCGAAGAAATATTAGTGTCCAAATGGTTGGTGACTCGTTGTTTCGGGGTTAATGAGACGCATAATTGTGATCATTCCCCGACACACCGAGTCTATTCTATGGTTCGAAATCGGCCTCTGGCATTTTGAAAGCTGGGAGTTTTGCGCTGATTTTGATATATGAGGTGTCGGCTATTCAGAGAACAATGGCAAACTAAATGTGCCTAGCAAATCACAACCGGCCAAAACACATGCCGGTGATTACCCCACCCCCACCCCTCCCCCATACACACACATATTTTCAAACAAAAAGAAAACATGGCACATTGTGTGGATAAATGATGAAATGTATGTTTATTCCGAGAACTCATAAAACATGTACACCAAGCCACCAGAGAGCAGAGACAGGTACAGAAAGACAGTAGAGGAATCGTATCATTAGCCTCAAATACAAACCAGTGACAACAAATGGAAAACAATGGAAACAAACCGAAAAAAGTAACTTCAAAAACCACAGCAATCTGACAAACTTGAAAAAAAAACAAATCAATAAAAGTAATGCTAAACTTTGTCTTTGCCTGGAGGAAACAAACAGGAACTGTCGCTCACTGTTGCTGGACAATGACACGATTAGTTTTACAAAAATGCTTGCACTTCTTCTGCGCTCCACGTTTGCTACGTGTGGTGCACATATCTATTGTAGCATCCATATACACACATTCTATAAAAATACAACAAATCAGAAACGTTATCAAACAGAACATCATCTGTCGTTTACTATTTCCCTCTCCCGCCTCCAAGCTGGGCCTGATAAACATGACTTTTAAAGGGGAAAACAATATAATAATATTAACAAACAATAAATAAAAGAGGGGTAAGGTTCATGATTTTATTTTACTTTGTCAATAAAAACGTGAAATGATAGTGCTGTCTTGGAAACAAAATGTGGAAACAGATTAAGACATCAACAAGATAATGCTGCAGACGTTCTATACTCACCCGTCTTATCTACTTGCTTATCCTTGTGCTTATCGATGTGGGATGCTGTCCTATCTACTTACCTAAACGCTAACTTATCTATCACAGCTGAGACTCATCTATTCATCCGTCCAATCAACCAACCAACCGTCTACCTATCTATCACATCAATCTACCTATCTAGCCATTCACATATCACAGATTTCATGAGGTGAAAACTGTTTACAGTGCTAACTTCACCCATCCCCCCCCCCCCCCCACACCACAATGTATGTAGACTACACACACTTAGGTGTTGATCAGAAGGCAATCATGATCAAACAGGACAGACAGTCAAGAAACATATGAATCTCTTACCATTTTAATTATCTGTTAACTGGCTGCAGTACGATGCTTCTCCGCTGCATGCAACACTGCAACTTACTATATTACTGATATGGTCACTAACCTTAATATGTAAGGGTTTATAATGAGTTCAGAAAAACACAAAAAATGCATTAGTCAGCTTTACACAGAAATAATCAAAGGGCGGGGTGGATGTTGCAGCTTCCCCCAGCTCACAACGACAACGTCAACCAAATAATAATATACCTAACATAACGAAGTATTTCCATATGTAACTCAAAACCACACATCTAAAACTTAAGAATATACATGTCCTCTGATTGTTCTTTTGCAGAACTGACCAAGAAATATTATTACTTTAATTAATGACTGAATATAGATGAACAATTAGGCTTGACATGTCCCGTAGGCTACAGTTTGGCGACCTCTGGATGACCCATACGCATATAATACTCTCTAATGACTATGCAACCTGCCCATGCAGACTGTGGATGACTAATATCATATGGACTCTGATGATGACTACCAGAGGCTATCCCTACCATATTGTCGCTGAGCTGTATGTGAAGTTTCAGCAGTGGTCAAACTAAACGTGTCCATCTGCCTAATCTTTGTGATGGTTCCCATGAAATGCTGAAGATGCTAGAAACATGATTTTCATAATACATGAACATAAAGCTGTATAGCTGTAATATGAGGTAGGTCTTAACTGGCCATTCTTCACCTGATCTGTGCAGCAACGATCAGACCTGAGGCGTGCAATCAGAGACCTCAAGGAAAACCTTATACAGCTCAAGCTGCAACTTGCACGTAATTATCCCCGATACTAAACATTCAGGATCACAGTTGTTTGCCATTGCTTTGTTTTGAGAAATTAACATGTCCGTTGAAACAACTACCATGTGGGTTTTGCAATCAAAGGATGCTAGGCTGTATTAATTAGCTAAGAGAGATGGTGATATTCTTAAGACAATAATGGCAACAGCTGTACCCTATTTCTGACAACTGAAACCCCACTACACACTTCAAGTTACTGAATCCTCTGTCAAGCAAGCAAGACCTCAAGATGTGATAGTTCACGCACACAGACCCTGACTCAGAACTTGCTGGTTCTGGAATCCATGGCCACAACTCCCCTAGGTGGGTTCACTTAATGATGTCTCCATGAATATCTATAGTTATAATGAAGATGGTAATATCAATGCTGGCTGTCTACTACTTTACTAGTCACCAAGTAGAGAACTCAATAAGGCATGTTTGTTCATCATTACATCAATGGCTTAGCCACGTGATTCAGCTCTATTTAAATGCAGTTACAACTCTCCATGTGATATTCAAAAGCAGTTATACTTCACAATAATGAGATAATACAGCTCTATTTAAAACTAGATACTCTTCACCACATAATTATTACTCTACTTATAAATAAACACCATTCTTGCAACCTGTCCCTGATATGCCCTAACAACACGTAAACAATTGTATTTTTGCTACAACAAAATATGGAAGTCTTGCAGTAAAGGGATTATACATTATTGCTACTCAATGCTACTGGTTTGTCTGCCCTTGGCAGTCACGCATTCATGAACTACAGCATCTTCAGACTTGATTTTTCAAGCACATGTGTGTCTGAACTTTCACCTTTAGTTTGCCATTTCCAGCACTTTCTTTCTTGAGATACTAGAACAATTATGGTCAAGCTAGGACTATTTTATAATATTTTAATACGTAGATGTGGAATTCCAGTACCTATCTTGCACACCCCACTAGTTTCCAAGCTTGAAGAGGGGAAGGACAGCTCGGCAAAACAGTCCCATGAAGACGGTATTTTGGTAGGGGATTGGGAGGAAAGTCTTCGCATCAATTCATTTAGATAGCTGCAAGCCTTATTCAGGGTTCACATGACATGGACGCTAATGCCTAGGACTTAAGAGTTAAGACACAATCTTTATAATCTGCATAATAAGTATTACTTATTGAATCATTACTAACCTTAAACTGTACAATCGCATGTTATTTATATGATCTTGATTACAAACAGAACATCCTACATTCCAGTATAAGACACTCCCCCCCCCCCCCCCACACACACACACACACTCTCTCTCTCTCTCGATTTCTTGAAAACTAAAACATATGTATGAATATGAGCATAGAGCAGCCATTACAACATAAATTCTATAAAGAAAATGTATTAACATAGAGCATAACAAGAAGAACACAAGAATATACACATTATAAACTCAATGCTCAAGAAGATTACATTCATATTAATTTACAGCATATATTCTTCAAACTAGATTTACATATCATGTCCCAAATAATTTAGCATTGTAAGAAACACGTTTAACACCTGGTTCCATATGTAACACCTTGCAGCTTAACTTAGAAATAATAATTATACATTAGATGCTGCAAACTGTAAAAAAAAATGTTTCTGACAGCTGAGTATCAAATATGCTAACCTCAAATTAAAATCTGTCGAATCATTTGACTGCAGCTTTACACATATCAAATCCGTTGACCATAATGTTAAAATATGTCAATATTTTTACAACAGTTTGAAAAATTGTCAAAGATTTTGACATCAGCTTGAAAACATGTCAAATACTTTGACCATAGCAGTAATAATGTCAAATACTTTGACCACAGCTGTAATAATGTCAAATACTTTGACCACAGCTTTAGACGTGTCCAACACTTTTTACTGCTGCCTTGAATGTGCTAAAGTTGTGACCATAAGCTCTTAATGTACTCAATGGTCTGCTCATAGCTTTTAATGCATCAATTCTGTTAGCATAACTTGCATTATATTAAATTCCTTAATCATAGCATTTAAGGTACCAACAGCTTTGACTACAGATTTCAAAGTGCCAAAAACTTTGCAGCTTGAAAAGTGTCAAATACATCTTCGGCTTGAAAAGTGTCAAATACATCTTCAGCTTGAAAAGTGTCAAATACATCTTCGGCTTGAAAATTCTCAAAACGTTGACAATGCTTTGTAAATCTCAAACTCTAGTTTTAACACAATACACCAGAAACTATCAGTCTATAGTTACACGAAGTGTGTCCTGTATATCACACACCAGAAACTATCAGTTAATTGTTACATGAAGTCTGCCCAGAATATGACACACCTGAAACTCTCAGCGTGTGTCCTGTAAACCACACACCTCAAACTATACCTAATGTTCTGTATATCACACACCTCAAACTATACCTAATGTTCTGTATATCACATACCTTAAACTATGCCTAGTGTGTACTGTATATCACGCACTTGAAACTACGCCTAGTGTGTACTGTATATCACACATTTGAAACTATGCCTACAGCTAGAGTCCCGCACATCAAAATCAAACAGCGCTGTCTTCAATAGAGTTATATCAGGCAACAAGCACACACAATGTCACAAAACCGCCCAACCTCTGGCACTAACAAGCACAATATACCTTCATCATTAACCTAGCATGCTTGACAACATCTGTAAGTGTTTTTTTACTGACGCGAAGTTGGTGCTGTTCTAACACACTGAAGAATGAACAACCTATCAGAAATACACATTCATGACTCTATCAACTTTCCTTAAATATACTAAACAGGAGGAATTTTTAACCGTTTATTGTTTCGTGGACCCCACTTAGAAGTCTGGGCAAACTTATGGACCCATTCTCAGAATACTGTCAAATGCATCAACAAAGTCAGCTGTCTCAGTACTGAAGAACAAACACAGTGCAGAACTAGCCGACTTAACAACACTCCATGCACTGTCAGGAATCCAAATGGATCCTTCAATAATCACAATGGATCCTGACATTCAACACTCCTGAAAAGACAGAATAGGCAAAAGGAAGGTGGAAGACTACCTCAGCCTTATGTAGACATAACCTATGATGAGACCAGGAGTTAAAAAAAATACTTGTAGATAAAATGTGTATCCAGAGCATCCAGAAATATGATGCACATTATAAACTCAACTAAAGCAGACAACTAGCAACCTTCAGACTATGTAAAGGACAACAGGCTAAGAAACCACTTGTTCAACAAGCTAAAGGACAACAGGCTAAGAAACCACTTGTTCAACAAGCTAAAGATAAGAGATACTGGTAAATGTCACTGTGGAATTTGCAAAATGACAGCCAAACAGAGGCTGTGAGTATCCAACATATGCAGTACAGAGAACATTATTCCAGCCTACACCTGCTCCACTTGAAGACAAATTCTATGGACTTCTATGTCACCAACATCCAGTTAACTGCTGCTTTCTTTAAATACATCAAGGTTGACATCTACAAGCATATGAAGAAGAAGAAGAAATACATGTAACAACAAAGGAAACCATCAATACCAAAATGTCATTGCATCTTTTGTTGTATCTCCAATGAAATCTTGGGATGCAGATGACAATAATAATTGCCAGCCTTCTACATTTCATTTTTACAGACCATTGGAAAGGATGAATTAATGTACACATAGTTGAATTGTGGATATGCAGAAACATGGGAGTTAATTTCACAGAAAGACAATGAAAAAGAAGTCCTGAACAAGCTGGGAATTAAAAGAACATATGAAGAAGTTTAGACAAATGAATATTTTGAACACATAAGTCATGCCTCCTGAAAACCATGCTGGATGGAAAGGTGGAACGCGAGCATACAAGAGGACAACAACAGCGTGAATGAAATTAACACAATGAATGAATGAAAAAGATCCAGAATAAATAGCTGTCAGTGGAGTGGGTAATTTAAAAAATAATTGTACTGACCAATCGGAACTCAGTATGGTGTAAATTATCCCATGATAACTGGGCTGGCAGTCAATGTACCATCATGCCTCCCTAAAGGGTATGTGTGTCCGCCTGCACTTTAATGAGTGTTCACACACCAATCACAGCTCGTGGACCGCCTGCAACAGGCCCACGAACCACTGGCTCAGAACTCCTGCTCTAAAGACTACATGTTTATTTACTTCAAATGATAAAAGAACAAGTCGTCGGCACTTATTGTATGTAATGCCATTTATGAAACAAACAGGGAAGGAAACAAGTTTTGTAGTGTTATGAATTCCAAAGTCCTCACAACACAGAAAAACAGCCATATTACAATACTGTTAAATAACAGGGCAGAAATATACACTGGCATAACAGCAAACACTATACTAAAGAAGATTACATATGACCATATTATACATACATATTTAGTCAATTGTACCATTTCAGTATCAACAAATACAAGATATTTCTGTTTCTCTTCATAAAACATGAGACAAATAATGTACATTATATGACATCTAGCATGTTGCCAACAGAGGCAAAGATGATTATAAGTTGCCAAAGTTAACTATCCCAACATACTATGTAAGGAAGGAATGGCAATCTGGTTTACATTTATTAGCATCCATACATGAAACACAACAGTCATATAAAAGTAGTCAGAAATACATAAGAAAGTCACATTAAAGTGGCTACAAATATACATGACAATCACAATGAAGTAGTCAGACAAAAGCACATGAAAACGACATTAAAGTGGTTACAAATACAGATGAAAGTCACATTAAAGTGGTCACATATGCATGTGAAAATTATAGTAGTCGGTGAAAGTTAATTAAAGTGGCTACAAATATACATGACAGTCATACTGAAGTAGTCAGACAAGTACATGTGAAAGTTACATTAAAGTAGTCACAAATATCCATGAAAGTCATATTAAAGTAGTCAGATGAATACATTCAAATGTCACATTAAAGTGGTCACAAATGTACGTGATAGTCGTTTTAAGGTAGTCAGACAAATACACATGAAAGTCATTGAAGTAGTCTGACAAATACACATGAATGCAAACATTAAAGAGGTCACAAATGCATGTAAAAGTCACAATAGTTACAAATGCATGCGAAAGTCATTCTGACGTAGACAAACAAATGCATGCGAAAGTCATTCTGAAGTAGACACACAAATACATGTGAAAGTCACACTGAAGTAGGCACACAAATACATGTGAAAGTCATTCTGAAGTAGACACACAAATACATGTGAAAATCATTCTGAAGTAGACACACAAATACATGTGAAAGTCATACTGAAGTAGGCACACAAATACATGTGAAAATCAGTCTGAAGTAGGCACACAAATGGACATGAAAGTCATACTAAAGTAGACACACAAATACATGCGAAAGTCATACTGAAGTAGACACACAAATACATGTGAAAATCATTCTGAAGTAGGCACACAAATGCACATGAAAGTCATACTAAAGTAGACACACAAATGCACATGAAAGTCATACTAAAGTAGACACACAAATACATGTGAAAATCATTCTGAAGTAGACACACAAATACATGTGAAGGTCATACTGAAGTAGACACACAAATACATGTGAAAATCATTCTGAAGTAGGCACAAAAATGCACATGAAGGTCATACTAAAGTAGACACACAAACACACATGAAAGTCAGTCAGAAGTAGGCACACAATTGCACATGAAAGTCATACTAAAGTAGATGCACAAATACATGTGAAAGTCATACTGAAGTAGACACACAAATACATGTGAAAGTCATTCTGAAGTAGGCACACAAATGCACATGAAAGTCATACTAAAGTAGACACACAAATACATGTGAAAGTCATTCTGAAGTAGACACACAAATACATGTGAAAGTCATTCTGAAGTAGGCATGCAAATACAAGTGAAAGTCATACTGAAGTAGGCACACAAATACATGTGAAAGTCATACTGAAGTAGACACACAAATACATGTGAAAGTAATTCTGAAGTAGGCAAATACAAATGACAAGGGATAATATTTGCAATCAGGGATATGAACTCGTGTTTGCAAGGTATTAAACCACAATCTTTTCCCCCATGGCCCATCCAACTCTTACATTAATTCCACCTGGTCAAAAGTCATACATTAACTCATTTTGCCATATCATTGTTCCTTCCACTCATCATATCCTACAATGGTTAACTTAATTCATCCAACTCCACACAGTTATTGTTATTTTAACTCATCATACCTTAGAACAGCAATCTATTGACCCACTCCATGCCAGCCATTTTTTAAAACTCTTTCTGATACGGACAGACATGAAAGAGTTGAAGCTAATACCATATCAGATACTACCATTGGCATGCGACGTGTTATCCATCCATCTTGTGCCATGCCGATAAGAGATGAACAACTTGGTTGGCTGAACAAGGATAAAATATGACATCAACACAACTGTTTATACCAATGACAATGTTGCATGAGGGATAAGATATAGAAACAATACAAGAGTTTATACATTTGACAACTCAATAAACACGGGGGCGATTAATGAATCATCTGCCAACAGTAAAATCTTATAACCAAGTGAACAATTATTACACAAGTGACAAGAGTGTAACTCTCCTACACATGAATACAAAAATATATAAATAATGAACATTATGTACAGATGAAACATGGGAGAAGCTGAATATACTTTCACTGTTCTACAAAAACAAATATTGGCAATATTAACTCTTAATGAACAACGTTCAACTGCATTTGCTTTTTCACACACTCATTTTTGGGACTGAATGTCAAGTCATGATTAGTCATAGAAATGTGCAGCTGACTATGTTAGTTCGACATTACTGAAAATCCCCCACATGTCAACAAGCAGATTTTTGGATGTGACTTATGTGAATATTGGAATGGGCACAGGCCATATAATTTACTAAATCTAGGCTGTATAGTTTACTAAATCGGGACCATAAAGTTTACTAAATCTGGACTGTATGGTTTACAAATTCTGGACCATGAAGTTTACTACATCTGGACCGTAAAGTTTAGTAAATCAGAACTCCTGGAGCCATTATAAGTGGAGATGGTTTATTTGAGGTGATTTTGTGAACCACTTCATGTGATGCACGATATATATAACAGTAAACCCATGATATATATAACAGTAAACCCATGATATATATAACAGTAAACCCATGATATATATAACAGTAAACCAAGTAAAAGTTCCCTATTCAGGCCATTTGGCATACTGGATGTATGACGCTAGTCCTGTAATTTAAGACACTTTTAAGACACAAATGGCACTTGATGGATGATGTGTTTGGTCACCTTTACTTCCCCCGGAACTTTCCTGATATCCACTTTAGTCTAGGTCAACCTGACATCCTGGGTCAACCTGACAGACTGGGTCAACCTGATAGCCCAGGTCAATGAATAAATATCTGCCTCAAAGGAGATTTGAACATGTGGCCACCAGGGAGATAAGCAAGCATACTAGCTAGACTGCACTACCTCAGTTCCCAGTATACTAAGTGTTAAAGCCCACAGCTACAATATTCCATGAGACTTTTGGAATAACATGGAAGTGCTGAAGAGAACACAAAGCCTGCTACAAAGAATGGAATGGACTTTTGCAGAAACACTTGACTAATTTGCTACAGGAGATAATGAGCATTGGTACTGATTGATATCTGCCGACTGTGAATGTGTGACGCATTACCTATGTAAATTCACATGTATTGTTTGACACTCACAGAAGTAGAAGAAAGAAGACATATGGTTACTCCACCGGGATTCGAACCTGTCACTTCCAAATGACGACAGTGCCTCAGTGCAGAAACAAATGTACATTGATGCATGACCAACTTGGGGCATCATAAACTCTACTTCTTTCTTCTAGTTCTGTAAGCGTCAAACAATACATATGTATTTATTTAGGAACTGTCTTAGTGGCCTCAGAGGGTTCCCCAACTGATATGTCTGTGTATTAGGCTTAAGAAATATATATGAATTTGTCAATCAATGGAAACAAAATTTTGCAGCTCAGGAAAATTAAATAGAAGAATAAGAAAGACAAAACTGCCACTGAAACATACATACACCCATGTGGAAATGACATAAATTATACATCAAATTCTAATTTTGTAGTGTGGGTTGAATAACACACATTTTCTTGCAACTGTCAAGCAGCAAGAAATAAATATTCTAAACACAGAGAATTAGACTGCACTTAAAATCATAATCATGATCACAAAGTGCCTTGCCGGCTGGCATAGATAATTATGCTTCTCCACAAACTGTGATCTCCAATGATATGGATCAATTCATGTGTTGACTCCCCCCCAACTGTGATATTTTAATACTTTCATGGAATCCCCCTACCAATCTCTCCCTGGCATCACCACCAAATGCATATAACGAATCACTTATCACACATGTTTTAATACTGCGGCTCCAATAGGCTAGTTAATGTAAACAAAGAGGCTATTAACAATACGTCACATTGCAAGTTCTGAAACATTACTATTTTACGTCACAACAATGGTGTAGATCACACAATGGTTACATTTCTTTTAAACACAGACCTATTACAAAGACACTCTAGCAGTAGTTATATTCTCTAAGTCAGTATGTCATCAGTATCTTCCTATGTTAACTGTCATCTCCCCAGTGTATTATGGCACATCATCAATAAAACTGTTCATTTCTTCCCAAACACTTGTTTAATATAACTAGGGTTGGGTTGCCTTGTGTTGACATTTTAAATGAGAATTACAAATGTAGCCATCCTTTATATGGTTAACTATTACTCTAATACACTATTTCAATATGTTGCAGCCTTTTATACAGGTAACTATTACTCTTAATTCTATTTTAAAATGTTGCCATAGGTGAAGCTAGACCGTAAATGCTAAACTAGTGTTCAATGTGAACTGGTAACAATATGCAACAGCTTCTCACTAATCTACAATATAAAATCTAATCTCATCTCATCCTGTTCCTCTTGTAACTTTCGGTGTAGATGTGAAGCAAAAACAACAGGAGAGTGCCTGTTATGGCCTTCATACATCGAGATTCCCATGGACTCTATTATTCCCTCTGCCCATCGTTTACATGGTCTGTCTCTTTATCTGGTTCCATTTGGTTTGTGCATCATTGCTTGTTGTGGTATACTGTAAGGTGGTAAGCCTAGTTATATGGCTGAACCATTTAACTTGCTGTTAAATTCTCATTAATCTACAAAATGAAACAGCTTCTCATTAATCTACAATATGAAACAGCTCACACATCTAAATATTTTTTAATGTAGTTATACAGGCAAGTTTGAAGGATATAATGACAGGAGAACCAAACAGACACAATCTGGGTAGCAATGTAGACAAAAATGGAGGAACAGAAGATATTAAAATAAGAATACAGAAGGCAAGAGGAGACTTCATAGCAGCAGGACATTTGTGGGAATCAAAGGAAGTTAAACTTAGCACCAAACTTGCAATCTTTAACTCCAATGTGAAATTGCTACTGCTGTACGGGTCAGAAAGATGGAGAACGACTAAGAATTACTAATAAACGTACTGTTTTACTAGTTCGTGCCTGCGTACAGTAGTGAGACTAAAATGGTAGGACAGTATCATCAATGCAGAGCTCGTGGAGAGAACTAAACAAATTCCAGGGAATCAAGATGTGAGGAAAAGACACTGGTGCTAGATAGGGCCACAGTGAGGAAACTTGAACATAACTAGACACTCTTGTCTGGATCCCACAAGGCAAACAAAATAGCAGCAGACCTGAAAGCACACGGAGAAGAGCTCTACAGGCAGAGATAAATGATACTAGGAGGACATGGAGAAGAGCTCAACAGGCAGAGATAAATGATACTAGGAGGACATGGAGAAGAGCTCAACAGGCAGAGATAAATGATACTAGGAGGACATGGAGAAGAGCTCAACAGGCAGAGATAAATGATACTAGGAGGACATGGAGAAGAGCTCAACAGGCAGAGATAAATGATACTAGGAGGACATGGAGAAGAGCTCAACAGGCAGAGATAAATGATACTAGGAGGACATGGAGAAAAGCTCAACAGGCAGAGATAAATGATACTAGGAGGACATGGAGAAGAGCTCAACAGGCAGAGATAAATGATACTAGGAGGACATTGAGAAGAGCTCAACAGGCAGAGATAAATGATACTAGGAGGACATTGAGAAGAGCTCAACAGGCAGAGATAAATGATACTAGGAGGACATGGAGAAGAGCTCAACAGGCAGAGATAAATGATACTAGGAGGACGTGGAGAAGAGCTCAACAGGCAGAGATAAATGATACTAGGAGGACGTGGAGAAGAGCTCAACAGGCAGAGATAAATGATACTAGGAGGACATGGAGAAGAGCTCAACAGGCAGAGATAAATGATACTAGGAGGACGTGGAGAAGAGCTCAACAGGCAGAGATAAATGATACTAGGAGGACATTGAGAAGAGCTCAACAGGCAGAGATAAATGATACTAGGAGGACGTGGAGAAGAGCTCAACAGGCAGAGATAAATGATACTAGGAGGACATGGAGAAGAGCTCAACAGGCAGAGATAAATGATACTAGGAGGACGTGGAGAAGAGCTCAACAGGCAGAGATAAATGATACTAGGAGGACGTGGAGAAGAGCTCAACAGGCAGAGATAAATGATACTAGGAGGACGTGGAGAAGAGCTCAACAGGCAGAGATAAATGATACTAGGAGGACATTGAGAAGAGCTCAACAGGCAGAGATAAATGATACTAGGAGGACATTGAGAAGAGCTCAACAGGCAGAGATAAATGATACTAGGAGGACATGGAGAAGAGCTCAACAGGCAGAGATAAATGATACTAGGAGGACATGGAGAAGAGCTCAACAGGCAGAGATAAATGATACTAGGAGGACATGGAGAAGAGCTCAACAGGCAGAGATAAATGATACTAGGAGGACATGGAGAAGAGCTCAACAGGCAGAGATAAATGATACTAGGAGGACATGGAGAAGAGCTCAACAGGCAGAGATAAATGATACTAGGAGGACATGGAGAAGAGCTCAACAGGCAGAGATAAATGATACTAGGAGGACATGGAGAAGAGCTCAACAGGCAGAGATAAATGATACTAGGAGGACATGGAGAAGAGCTCAACAGGCAGAGATAAATGATACTAGGAGGACATGGAGAAGAGCTCAACAGGCAGAGATAAATGATACTAGGAGGACATGGAGAAGAGCTCAACAGGCAGAGATAAATGATACTAGGAGGACATGGAGAAGAGCTCAACAGGCAGAGATAAATGATACTAGGAGGACATGGAGAAGAGCTCAACAGGCAGAGATAAATGATACTAGGAGGACATGGAGAAGAGCTCAACAGGCAGAGATAAATGATACTAGGAGGACATGGAGAAGAGCTCAACAGGCAGAGATAAATGATACTAGGAGGACATGGAGAAGAGCTCAACAGGCAGAGATAAATGATACTAGGAGGACATGGAGAAGAGCTCAACAGGCAGAGATAAATGATACTAGGAGGACATGGAGAAGAGCTCAACAGGCAGAGATAAATGATACTAGGAGGACATGGAGAAGAGCTCAACAGGCAGAGATAAATGATACTAGGAGGACATGGAGAAGAGCTCAACAGGCAGAGATAAATGATACTAGGAGGACATGGAGAAGAGCTCAACAGGCAGAGATAAATGATACTAGGAGGACATTGAGAAGAGCTCAACAGGCAGAGATAAATGATACTAGGAGGACATTGAGAAGAGCTCAACAGGCAGAGATAAATGATACTAGGAGGACATGGAGAAGAGCTCAACAGGCAGAGATAAATGATACTAGGAGGACGTGGAGAAGAGCTCAACAGGCAGAGATAAATGATACTAGGAGGACGTGGAGAAGAGCTCAACAGGCAGAGATAAATGATACTAGGAGGACATGGAGAAGAGCTCAACAGGCAGAGATAAATGATACTAGGAGGACGTGGAGAAGAGCTCAACAGGCAGAGATAAATGATACTAGGAGGACATTGAGAAGAGCTCAACAGGCAGAGATAAATGATACTAGGAGGACGTGGAGAAGAGCTCAACAGGCAGAGATAAATGATACTAGGAGGACATGGAGAAGAGCTCAACAGGCAGAGATAAATGATACTAGGAGGACGTGGAGAAGAGCTCAACAGGCAGAGATAAATGATACTAGGAGGACATTGAGAAGAGCTCAACAGGCAGAGATAAATGATACTAGGAGGACATTGAGAAGAGCTCAACAGGCAGAGATAAATGATACTAGGAGGACATGGAGAAGAGCTCAACAGGCAGAGATAAATGATACTAGGAGGACATGGAGAAGAGCTCAACAGGCAGAGATAAATGATACTAGGAGGACATGGAGAAGAGCTCAACAGGCAGAGATAAATGATACTAGGAGGACATGGAGAAGAGCTCAACAGGCAGAGATAAATGATACTAGGAGGACATGGAGAAGAGCTCAACAGGCAGAGATAAATGATACTAGGAGGACATGGAGAAGAGCTCAACAGGCAGAGATAAATGATACTAGGAGGACATGGAGAAGAGCTCAACAGGCAGAGATAAATGATACTAGGAGGACATGGAGAAGAGCTCAACAGGCAGAGATAAATGATACTAGGAGGACATGGAGAAGAGCTCAACAGGCAGAGATAAATGATACTAGGAGGACATGGAGAAGAGCTCAACAGGCAGAGATAAATGATACTAGGAGGACATGGAGAAGAGCTCAACAGGCAGAGATAAATGATACTAGGAGGACATGGAGAAGAGCTCAACAGGCAGAGATAAATGATACTAGGAGGACATGGAGAAGAGCTCAACAGGCAGAGATAAATGATACTAGGAGGACATGGAGAAGAGCTCAACAGGCAGAGATAAATGATACTAGGAGGACATGGAGGCAGCTGCAGGAGATAACAACAGATTGGACAGCTTAGCATGGGTTGGTTCACAGACTATGCCTCAACGGAACATCAAGGGCAAAAGAAGAAGAAGACATATAAAGATGTATGAACGGAGGGAAAATTAGGAGGAAGTGTCCAAGAGGATGACAATGTTATATTGTGAAAGGAAGAGGCCTGCAGAAGTGTTAAGTGGAGATTCAGAACAGCTGATGTTGGCGACTCAATACAGCTGAACTTCAAAGTGGAGATGGCACTTGATGAAGATGTACTGTTCCAAAAAAAAAAAAAGATGCAATCATATTGTGAATACAATAAATTGCTAACATAGAAGTCATGGGGGGAAACACCACAAAATGAGGCTTATTATGAATAACAAAAACAAAGGTAATGGGACTCACATGACAATTACTTCAATCGGAATGTCAAGTAATACAACTTCACATACACAAGAAGACTGTGGTGATGGTTAGATCTACACTAAAGCTGCATGTGATCACCGGGGCTAGGGTGATCAGTTCCTTTCTTCACCTCATATTCATTATCTCTAGTATAAACTGTGCATGGCTGGGTCTACCCTCGTGATCTCAGGGACTGGAGTGTCAGTTCCTTTCCTCACCTCATGTTCATTATCTCTACTATAAATTATGCATGGCTGGGTCTAGCCTTGTGATCTCAGGGACTGGAGTGTCAGTTCCTGTCCTCACCTCATGTTCATTATCTCTACTATAAATTATGCATGGCTGGGTCTAGCCTTGTGATCTCAGGGACTGGAGTGTCAGTTCCTTTCCTCACCTCATGTTCATTATCTCTACTATAAATTATGCATGGCTGGGTCTAGCCTTGTGCCCCCTGTGATCCAGCTTGTGGGCAATGTCTTCAACAACATAAGAAATATACTCCCTCCCCCAAATTCTTGGATCCTTATCCCTCTCGGACAAGGACAAAACAAAAGGGGCTCACAAGTGTGAGTTAAAAAGGAAGTTACGGATTAGATCAAATAGGCCACAGCTCTAGCTAACTTTAAACATAAGAGACAACCTCCCCACAACAAAATATGTGTAGCATGTGTGGTTTGGTTGAGGATCACTTTCACTGTACATGGAAATCTCCATAAGTGCTCCAATCTCCTCCGATAGACCATGCCAGGAGAATCTCACCACAGTTCACAAACTCCATAGCACCAGCAAAGATCTAAATGTGCCAATACCAGAATCACATGTGCTATAAATATTCATTTAGTTAGAAAGTATTTTAATATGGACATTTAGCCTGGACAAAGCCTATCTGGCCTGCTCTTATCGATTTCCAAAAGCTGATTTACGTTTTAGATGCATAAAATGCTTGCGGGTCCTCTGAGCCTTTTCCATCATTCTTCACGAAGGCTTGATCCCCGATCCTCAACCTTCAGGATCTGGGTGGAGTATATCATTCTTTTCCCATTTAACAAACATTCCACAGTTCCCATCTTACTGTTCACCTACGAGAACATTCACACCTACTGTTTTCTATCTACAAGAACATCCACTGTTCTCTATCAACAAGAACAACCACTCCCACTGTTCTCTATCAACAAGAACAATCTACTCCCACCATTCTCTATCTACAAGAACAACCACTCCCACTGTTCTCTATCAACAAGAACAATCTACTCCCACCATTCTCTATCTACAAGAACATCCACTCCCACTGTTCTCTATCAACAAGAACAATCTACTCCCACCATTCTCTATCTACAAGAACATCCACTCCCACTGTTATATATCTACAAGCACATCCACTCCCACTGTTCTTTATCTACAAAAACATCCACTCCCACTGTTCTCTATCTACAAGAACATCCACTCCCATTGTTCTCTATCTACAAAAACATCCACTCCCACTGTTATATATCTACAAGCACATCCACTCCCACTGTTCTTTATCTACAAAAACATCCACTCCCAGTTATATATCTACAAGAACAATCCACTCCCATTGTTCTCTATCTACAAGAACAATCCACTCCCACTGTTCTCTATCTACAAGAACAATCCACTCCCACTGTTCTCTATCTACAAGAACAATCCACTCCCACTGTTCTATATCTACAAGAAAATTCACTCGCACTGTTCTCTATCTACAAGAACATTCACTCCCACTGTTCTATATCTACAAGAACATTCACTCCCACTGTTCTCTATCTACAAGAATGATCCACTCCCACTGTTCTCTATCTACAAGAACAATCCACTCCCACTGTTCTCTATCTACAAGAACAATCCACTCCCACTGTTCTCTATCTACAAGAACAATCCACTCCCACTGTTCTCTATATATGAGAACATTCACTCCCACTGTTCTATATCTACAAAAACATCCACTCCCACTGTTCTCTATCTACAAGAACAATCTGCCCTCTATCTTCAATGCCTCAACTTATTTAAGATCTACTTCAACACCATTCAGCAACCTCTTGCCTGGTTATTCCTCCAGGATCACACTTCAAATGTACCCAATCCACACCTTCTGTACCTCTGCCAGCCTGCACCCAGCACAGTCATGATTTGATATGATGATGATGATGACAGATTGTGCTGGCTGTCTGTGCTGCTTCATTCTCCCGTTGTTCTGATTCCACATGTACATTTTTCCATCTTTTATAACTGTTATTCTAATACTCTGAAAATGTTGCCATCTTTTATACAGTCAACTATCATTCTAATACTCTATTTCAAAATGTTGCCATCTTTTATACAGTCAACTATCATTCTAATACTCTATTTCAAAATGTTGCCATCTTTTATACAGTCAACTATCATTCTAATACTCTATTTCAAAATGTTGCCATCTTTTATACAGTCAACTATCATTCTAACACTCTATTTCAAAATGTTGCCATCTTTTATACAGTCAACTATCATTCTAACACTCTATTTCAAAATGTTGCCATCTTTTATACAGACAACTACTATTCTAATACTCTAATATTTCAAAATGTTAGTATTTCTTATGCAGTCAACTATCACACTGACCTTTGAGATGAAGAACTAGGTGTTACACAATCCCCTCAAAAGAGGAACACACAAGAAGAAAATGAAAGACTTTAGCCTCAGATCAAACATAGAAGAGATCTATAGAATGTTTACTCAAGTCTGTTATTTGGTTATATTATCAATCTCCACAAGAATTAAGCCTTGTAGTGAGCAACTGCTTTTAAGCATCAATCAATCAATCATGTGCCATGCCGGAAAGCGTGGGCGGTCATGACTAGCCATTTCACTCGATCACCAGTGTCGTGGATCAGCTCAGTGTTCCTGTCTCGTCCATGCCATGTGGCCAAGCTATCCAGGTATTTTAATCTCGGTCTTCCTCTTGATATGTTCCCTTCGATCTTGCCAGTTCTCCAATCCATTTCTTCTCATAACATGTCCAAAAAATTGTGGCTGTCTACATCTAATTTCTCTAATCAATTTATGATTTTCATTTGTCTCCTGTAGTACTTGGTCATTGGTTTTTCTGTCTGTCCATGGTATTCTTTGCATTTTCCTCAGAATCACATTTCTGCAGCCATCAGATGTTTTTCAGCTTGACTGCACATTGTCCAAGTTTTACATCCATACAAAAGAACAGGCTCTATGTATCCCCTCAGCACTCTTTTTCTCGTTTCAATTGACATCTTTTTATTGGTCAGAATGTTTTTCATCTTGCTAAAGGCTACTTTCACCAAGCCGATTCTTGTTCTAATCTCTTCAAGGCATCTCCCAACATATGTTATGACTGTTCCGAGATAATTGTGCCGATTCACTTGTTGAAGAATATTCCCATTTACTCGTATATTACATAATGGTACTTCGTTCTTCCTAGTGATGACCATAACCTGTGTCTTTTTAAAATTTAATTTTAACCCCAGTTGCTCACTGTGTACAACAACTTTTAAGTATATGGAAGTTATAATACTCCCTGGCCTAAGGGTTAACATCTTTCTCCGTAATCCTGTATATTCTCGTGAGTAACATAACCTGCGCGAGAATCGGTAGCGGTTCTCACCGCGTTGGTAACTTAAGGGTATGTGAGCCGGCCGCTCAGAAAGCAATGGCAAACTACTGAGCGTAATCTTGTCTAGTACATCAACAGCAGATGAAAAATGCTGATGTCTGCAACGTCCTGTAAGGGATATGCAACAACAAACAAAAAAATAGAAAATTATATAACGTAGACTAGGGTTATAAATATAAAACTACTAGTACCAGTTTAGTAGTTTTGAGGTTTTGCCTTCAAAGTGAGGACAGAGTAAAGTGAGAATTATTATGACTTAGAGACATAGCAGACCCTATCAATGATCACAGCACTAGATGTAGAGAACAAACTGGGAATGGAGGATACAACAGCTCAGACAACTAATGCAACCTAACATCATGAAATGAAACGGATGCAGTTCTGAAGCATCTGTAGGAAAGCAGATAAAGTGCTGAACTGATAAGGCAAACTCACTTGGGACCCAAAAAATAGTTTTTCTTATCAGAAATTCCTCTTATAAAAGACAAGAGACAAAGAAGTATAATTGCCTTGGATAAATACATTGTTCTTCACAACAGAAATTTGCCTCATCTGACATCGCCTTAAGCAGTTTGCACTGTAGGAATTTAAAACCCATTTTAGGCTGGGTTGACCTGGCAGCCCAGGTCCATTTTCAACATTCAAAATCACCCCAATACAGACTGAAGCAAACCCATGCCCATTAGGCCGGCAGGTGAGCATCTAGCCACTACAATACTGTGACGCCCAGAACAGAACATGACATACGAAATGTCCTGACAGTCTAGAAATGTTTCAACATTTGATCTGTCATCTGTCTGTTATCTACTGTTTATAGTACTAGTTTAGTTTAGTTTAGTTTAGTCGATGGATCAACATCACGGCACACGGGTGTAACCCATAAGTGCTCCGTTCTCCGCCTAACTCAAACCTGAGTTTGGAGAAACTCAGCTCAGTGCACTAACTCCGTAGTACCGGCAAGAATCCTGAAATACTTTGGGTAGATTGTTAACTCAAAATTTTGCCCGGGCAGCGCCGTTAGGCTACTCTTTTTCGATTTCCAACTGCCAAGGGATTCTTTATGTGCGCAACAATGCACACGGGCGTCCGATCTCACTACCCAGAGACCAGGGGAAATTTTATTATTAGAAGTCCACGAGAAAAAATCCCAGTCCTCACCGGGGCTTGAACCTGGGACCTCCAGCATTCGAGGCGGACACCATACCTCGAGACCACGCAGCCCCCTGTCTATAGTACTATAGCTGTGTAGGAGAGAGAGAGAGAGAGAGAGAGAGAGAGAGAGAGAGAGAGAGAGAGAGAGAGAGAGAGAGAGAGAGAGAGAGGGGGGGGGGTGTGGTCTTGAGCTTCAGGAATGATGGCCGTCTGGCTAGTGTAATTGCTGCAAACTGTGCAGGCTAGATTGCAACCTTTCTCCAAATATTATCTTCACGCTGGATATATGTGTTTCTTTCTAACTTAAGAAGACTGGATATGTATCAAGCTGTCGATCTTCACAACATAAGGAACTCAGGGAGATTCAACTGACTCCTGATTCTGGGGTAGTGGATCAGATGTCTAGCATTCTAAGATAAGTGTGATGAGTTAGGAAGATTCGTGTGCATGTTGCTGAAGTTAAAACTCCATTTGCAGTTGGAAATCAAGCCAAATAGGCTGCTGCCCAGTGTTACATTTGTAACATTTGAAAACCTGCCCACACAAACGTTTGACCATGATATATATATATATATATACACTGGAATCCTCATGGATGCTAATTTTTGAGTACTGTGTTTGACCCCCTCTTGTGTGATCAATGGGAGGAGTCTGAAGCACTTATGAAGGATCCGACAACAATAAAGGTGATCTTAAACAAAACTAAACCATTATATTCTATCTGATCATCATTATGTATCAGGTCCTATGTACGGCCCACAGCAGCATGTCTGGACTCCTGGCCATTTATTCAGCCTCATGCCAAAGGTGTCTGTAATGTCCTGTGTCCATCTCTATGCTGATCAACCCCTGCCTTTACTTCTGTGAACTATGCCATCCATCACTATTCTTCCCAAGCCACTTTGATGTTTAATATCACAAACCTATATCATATTCTATTGCTCCTCAAAAACTAAAACTGAATAAATTTGGTGTGGGACAGATAGACCTACAAAAATTAGATTATTAAGAGCATGCATCTTTCCCATTAGAACTTACACCTGTGAGACCTGGCCACTTACTAAACAAGCTGAACAGTGCATAAATGCCTTTAAATATAAATGTTACAGACGAGTTCTAAGAATATCTTGGATACAGAAAATACCAAAAGCATCCATACTTCAAGAGATGAATATTGAAGAAGGTTGGCTTCTAAAGATGATAAAACAAAGAAAATTGAATTATTTTGGTCACTTGAAAAGTCATGGAAATTTTGAGAGAACGAGGGGAAGAGAGGAAGAGGAAAGCCAAAGAGAAGAAGGGTGCAGGATGTGGCAGATGATCTCCAGATGGGTGTACCAGACGCAGGACATCTTGCTTATAACCAAGAAGTTTTCCGGAAGATTGTTATGGGAGCGAGGTTCTGCAAAGGACATGCTACTGAATGAATGAATGAATGAATGAGTTCCATATTCCAAGACATAATTACTGCTTATGAGTCAGTTTTCTTCAACATTCAAATCTTGTAGAACGTCAGTATTTTCTTCTTCTTGATCTATGATATTATAAGAGCAATCCATGATATTCATGTCTATCTTTGACAGAACTAAACATAAACCAAATCCACTGTATTCTTATTTAAAATACTCACATAAGCCTCATTTTGTGGGGAATGTGCCATATATTTCTTTTATTTAAAACTTTCTAAAAATTAAAATACAAATATGTTTTGTACATTATCAAGACAACACGGGACATAAGTACAGCAACAGAACTTCATGCAGAACAGACTGATCACTGTGGCTGGTAGGGGTATTATATTCATGAACCAAAAGCTGACATACATCTGTCATACACCGTTTCGGATACAGAATTCATTGACAATGCTCATATTATTATCTCTGTGAAAATATATTTGTTCTGCAATGTTTTGATAATAATTACGACGTAGGAAAACATATTTCATCTACAATGGTTATATTATCTTGTAGGAAAACATGTTTCATCTACAATGGTTATATTATCTTGTAGGAAAACATGTTTCATCTTTTTTTTTTTTTTTTTTTTTTTTGCATATCCTTTACAGGACATCGCTGTCAACACCAGCATCTTTCAGCTGTATGTTGATTTCTTAGCAAGATTACGCTCAGTAGTTTGCCATTGCTTTCTGAGCGGCCGGCTCACATACCCCGTAAGTTACCGATACGATTCGAACCACTGCTGATTCTCACCGTCATCACGTTACCCACAAGAGTATACAAGATTACGGAGAAAAGTCACTAACCTCTAAGCCACGAAGCTGGCATGTTTCATCTACAATGATTATATTATCTTGTAGGAAAACATGTTACCTACAATGTTTATATAATTATATTGTAGGAAAACATATTTCATCTACAATATTTATATAATTATATTGTAGGAAACATTTTTCATCTACATGATATTATTATCTTGAAGGAAACATTTAATCTACAATATTTATATAATTATATTGTAGGAAACATTTTTCATCTACATGATATTATTACCCTGAAGGAAACATTTAATCTACAATGTTTATATAATTATACTGTAGGAAAATCATCATTACCAAAATCTGTGCCCACTGATGTCATTGATCAACCTCCACCACATATCTACTGATACGCTGACACTTTCATGAAATGCTAGTTCATCCTTAATATTTATAGTTTTATCACGCAAGAAAACATACTTCATCTACAATGTTTATATTATTCTTTAGTAGAACCTGGCTATGAGTTCAGTGAAACCAGTCTTGAGTCTGTTTTTATTTGCACCCATAAAGATTGCAAGTAAATTGTTAACACTTCAGTGTCACTATTACACTGTCCATCTTATGATTCACACAGATACACTTTACACATCCCCACACTCTTGCGATCTGATGTTGAAACACACATCCCAAAACTGCAGAATCAACATTTCCTTGGTTATGTATATGAACAATACACCCCCTTCGATAGTTTTACACCAACCAGGGACATTGGTCACTCAAGACAACCTAATAATTAAAAGTCCTTATTCCGGAAACCACAGGACAAATAAAACATAGGAAGATTTAAAAACACCAGAAGAAGAGAATTATAAACAGAAATGAAAATTAGTTAAGGGCTGATGATGCCCAATGAGGATAAACTGTGAAAGAAGAAGGGATACCTGTGGGATACAGCAACTTCCACACTACAATGGTAAGAGAGGGCACACATACCACTACAAACAGTCCTAGCCAATTACACAAACTGGAACTGTCCATTAGTAAACAATGAACATGCATAAGAACATTTTATTACAAGTAGTCTGAACCCACAGCTCTTCTAAAGACAGTTAAGTTAGTTGCATACCTTTTACAGGATGTTGCAGTCAACCCTAGCATTTTTTTTGCTATTTGTGATCTCTTGGCAAGTTTACGTTCAGTAGTTTGCCATTGCTCTCTAACGACTAGCATCCATACCATTTCATAAAAAACTAACACAATGCAGTCTGCTACCAAATCGCCAGCAGCTGTTTCAAATGCGGTATGCGGAATTACAAGCTATGTCAGTAACCCCTATGCCATGGAGCGGCTAAAGAAACATTACTAAATTACATCAGTATGGATGTGTTCGCTTATTCATAAACAATACAGTTAACTAACTCTTACCCAGCAATGTTGCATGGTGATGAAGTAGTGACTACTCTTGCTAAGAAACCTGGTGGTTAAGGGTTCAACTCATAGTGATGGCATACATTTTTAAATGACCAGTAGATCTCTGGGGGAGGCACTTTAGTGCAATGATTCATGTGTTTACATTCCCCGAGAAGCAGTGATATATATATATATATATATATATATATATATATATATATATATATATATATATATATATATATATATATATATTGACCTCAATCCCAGGTTAACCCAGCCTAAAAATGAGTACCAGGAAATGTTCTGGAAAAGAAAGATGGCTGGTATGATACTGATCCCACCATCATCCATCACGTGTCAATGTGCCTCACGGCGTCGAAAAATTATCCTTATATATATCTTGTGTACAATGCGTGTCTTTAAGCTGGCTTGGAGAGTACAGATACATAACTGGAAAAAGTCACTTGGGAGGGACCCCTACTATTCTTCTCTCCATACACACATTGCAATTAATGTAAAATTGGTGTAACATTTGTGTGTGTGGGGGGGGGGGGGGAGAGAACTACTGCTAACAATCAGATACCCTGTGCAATGTTTGCTCCACGGTACAGTTACTATTACAACTACTACCTCTCACTCTCTTATAAATTACACATTTCCAAATATCTGACATATATCTAACATCAATCATTTCCTAATACATATGGAATCCATCATTTGTTAGATTCTCATTTAGAATGTCCTGTGTACTTTAGCACTATATTAAATAACAGGATCTATTATTCAGTGTCATTTGTTAACTGTAACCCGCTTTCCTGTCTGCTTCCGGGCGTCATAAAGCTCAGTAATGGTACATATGATGACAATAATAATAGTAACAAATGGATAATAACATATGTACCACTGATTATATCTGTATAAAAAACGTAAACAGTAACACACACAACGTGACAATACAAATATATTCACAAAAGTAATGAAAATAATTTAGTGGATGTGTTGCTGAGGGGGGTTTTCTTTGCCATTTATTGAATGCCAGTTGTACAACAAGAAAAGTTTATTCTGGTGAATGTTAAAAGTATATATTCTGGTGTGTGCCATAGGCATCTATTTTGGTGAATGTTAAAAGTCAATATTCTGTTGAATGTTAAAAGTATATTATTAGTGAATGTTAAAAGTATGTATTTTGGTGAATACCAATAACATCTATTTCAGTGAATGTTAAAAGTATATATTCTAGTGAATGCCAATAGCATTTATTTTGGTGAATGTTAAAAGCATTTATTCTGATAAAAGTGTTAAAAGTATGTACATATTTAAAAAAAAAAAAAATAACACAACCCTCTCCATCAAGATGTAAACATTGTAATCTTTCCTCCCACAGTAAAAATTACAACTAATGTAAATGAAATGATTCTTTGACTAATTTTAGCCTTTTTTCAGCGTAATGTAATCATCTTCTATCAGTCCTCTGTCAGTAAATCTTTCAGATTGCTGCTTCTTGACTAAACACATGTATCACTAAATACATGTATACGCCCTCCTGTATTCTGTACACTTGTGCCCATTTAGCTAGCACTGTGGCTTAGAGGAAAGTGAGTTGTGCAGTTTCAGAACTTCCCGACTTAGGCAGTTTGGAAACAAACCACTTTGCATAGATTTTGATGGCCAGCCATTCAGAAAGCAATGGCAAACTACTGAACTGACATTAACTACTATATCACAGCCAATAAATGCTGGGGTTGATTGCAAGGTCCCGTAAAGGACATGAATCCTCTGTTTTCAAGTACTTTATTGTTGGTTTTGTGGTGCACTTTTTGGCTGAATAATTTCTAGCATCTTTTTCTGCTAGGGTTGACTTGGTCCAATTTGTGTGTTTGTCTTAAGTTCGGGAGGGTTCTCTCTAAATTAGACTGTTGGTTGTCTTTAAGCCACTTCTGCAAGTTAAGAAGTTGGCATTGAAGGGGCTTCGACTATGGTATTACTACAACAAAAGCCCACATGTTATGCTGAATGTAAGAACTGATGTCACTGCACTTGTGACATTCCCCTCTTGGAAAGCCACCAAAGAGTTCCCATGATAATTATTCCAGTAGCAATCTAATTAAAAGTCCACCTGACTTTTCCTCTACTCTTTGAGTACAGTCAAGACAACTAACTCACCCTATATGCTAGCATAGATTCAACTGTAACCATATAATGGGTATGTATGAAAGTGTCTTATACACATTTATGCTTCTATCCCCTATTACTCAAACCTGATTCAACCTGTATCTTTGTCACCCTTGATACACTAGTTCATTCAGAACTGTGGCCCACACCAAGAGATTGGCTGGAAGAATTCTGTGATTGAACTGTCAAGACACAGAACAGAGGCTGGTAGACACTTCTTTCAGCTGACATTCAATGTTCAGATGGCATGTGATGATTATGAACCACTGTCTGACAAATCTTTGTGTTGATTTGGCACAGAACAGACAGATTACAGAAAGCAAATTATTTTCTGCAAGGATGCTGCCATCATTGAGTATTTATTAAAAGCACCGCACAAGCAGGGTATGACTAATGATGTAGACACATGTGAAGTTGCTATTAATGACATTTCTGGACAAATGGTGAAACTAAGTGACAGTTTTACATTAGCAAACACTGCAAAATATCATTTTGATTTTCACTGCTAGTTTATCAGGTAAACTTAACCATCAGAATGTCGACAGATTCTGCTTTACTTCAATCATAAATTTTGACAGCGTGTATTTACACCGCTGAATATCATGGGGGAAAGAAGCAAATGATATGAGTGAGAGGTCAGTAGCGTGATTACCACCTGTACATCCTAGGACATTTTCTGACATTCATTTTACGCTGGGAGAATTTTTGTATAAATCTGCCCAGACAGGGATTTGGACATGCCTAGACTGCACTATCTTGACTGACAATAAATCAGCCTCCAAACATGACACTGTGTCTATGCATACTTTGTTGCTGAACAATGTGGATGGTCTAAATGTTTGGCAAGAGACCAGCGCACACAGGCAACTTCAGGAGACATTGTTTTACTGCAGTATCAGATCTGATGACAGAAACAGAGAGCAAAACCAAACCCAAAATACAGGGAGAGAAGAGAAGAGAAGAGAAGGGAAGGGAAGAGAAGGGAAGAGAAGGGAAGAGAAGGGAAGGGAAGGGAAGAGAAGAGAAGGGAAGAGAAGAGAAGAGAAGGGAAGGGAAGAGAAGGGAAGGGAAGAGAAGGGAAGAGAAGAGAAGAGAAGGGAAGGGAAGGGAAGGGAAGAGAAGAGAAGAGAGGGGGGTGGAGGTGAGAGTTGAGGGAAAGGAGGGGGAGTTTAGGGAGAGACAGAGAGAGATGGCAGAGAGAGAGAGTGAGGTGACAAAAGACAAAGGGAGGGGAGAGAAAGATGAAGGAAGAGAGGGAGGCGAGACAGAGAGAGGGATAGAGGATATGAGAGAGAGAGAGAGAGAGAGAGAGAGAGAGAGAGAGAGAGAGAGAGAGAGAGAGAGAGAGAGAGAGAGAGAGAGAGAGAGAGAGAGACACTGGATAGTATTGCACCATGGCCAGGAAAGCTATCAGCATACGGTTTGATAAGAGTGCTAATACGAGAATTGTGGTGATTCAGGAAAGCCCATGCCCGCTGACAACACACACTATTTAATAATAATAAAATAGTCAGAGGGGGGATGCCTGGGATAGCATCATCAAAGTTAGCATAAGAAGCATGTCACTGAAGGCATGAAACATTAGAATGGATGACACTAATGGCGAAGCACGGTTAGAAGATTCAAAACTAGCCCAATGGTCGAACACCTCAATGATTTATATAGTAACCCATGGTGCAGTAACTGGTGAGCTAGCTCACTGGTCTAGTTGTCCTTAGTTCCACTTCCCCGAGGAAGAATTTGTTCCATTACCAAATGGCTCCTACCACTAATGCAGAGCTCAGGGATAGGAACTAAACAGTTTTGACTGAATCAAAAGTGAGATAAAGATGTTGGTGCTGGATAGAACACACATCAAGGACATCTGGCAATAGTATGGTTAGAGAGCCCTTTCTCAGGAACCCTCATGACAAATGAAATAGAGAAAGACCTAATAATTCACCGAGAAAAGAATTATGCAGATGATTAAATGAGAAGGATACAGAGAGAGCTGTAGGGGTTAGCAAAAGACAGGAGGGCTTTGTGTGAGTTGGTTGTGTTCCTATGCTCCTATGGGAGAATACAAGACAGAAGAAATTCCCCTGAGTCAACCCAACCTCATCCAATGGGAGTGCTGGTATGACATGCATGAGGACAGTCATTCCAAGCTGTCACAGAACACCTGGAGATGGGCTTTCAGCAACCATGACCCAGCTGTCTGCAAGACTAAGCAAGCTAACAATCATATGGATGGTGACTCCATGTTACCTTGTGTCCATATTTTGTCAATTTTAGCCCTTAAGGGAAATTTGCATGTTTTAGAAATCTTCATAATGCTATTAATGATTGTATGAGTTAGATGTAACATGGTGGAACAAACAGGGGTGGGAGAAGAAAATATTGATGTATTTAGACCTATACTAAGTCTTTGAATGTGTGATACAGAAGAATATTAACAACTTATTGGGCAAAAAAAGAGAACTTAGAGATCTTCACAACAAGAAGTCAACACAGAAGATAGTTGTAAGGAAAACAACGTTAAGGAAAATCAAATATCTGGGGAATGTAAATAATACAATGTCTGGAAAAGATCATTATGGAGGTAGATGAAATGGGGAAGCATAGAAGAGACAGACCACAACATTTCAAAATGTGATAGATAATTTTCATCAGACAGAACAGAGACAAAACATCTATCTAGCTTATGATAGACATTTTGCATGACTGTTATGGGGGAAAGCACCTGGATGATGATAGTTTTTTAGCTTGAAAAAGTGAACTCACTTACATGCTTGTTTAGGTATCTGCATGTAAAATTACCTGTCGGCCTAGCTTTGAGAGAGAGAGAGGGGGGGGGGGGGGGGGAGAGAGAGAGAGAGAGAGAGAGAGAGAGAGAGAGAGAGAGAGAGAGAGAGAGAGAGAGAGAGAGAGAGAGAGAGAGAGAGAGAGAGAGAGAGAGAGAGAGACTATGATAAAGTGGGGGAAAGTTTAGTTTAGTCGCTGGATCAACATCATGGCACACGGGTTTAATCCATAAGTGCTCTGTTTTCCTCCTAACTTAAACCTGAGTCTGGAGAAACTCAGCTCAATGCACGAACTCCGTAGCATGGGCGAGGATCCTGAAATATTTTGACCGGGCAGCGCCGTTAGGCTACTCTTTTCCGACTTCCAACTTCCAAGGGATTTTTTACATATGCAACAATACACTCGGGCGTCCGATCTCACTACCCAGAGACCAGGGAAAATGTTGTTATTGGAAGTCCACGTGAAAAATCCCAGTCCTCACCGGGGCTTGAACCTGGGACCTCCAGCACTCGAGGCGGACACCATACCTCGAAACCACTCAGCACCCCAAAGTGGGGGGGGGGGGGAAAGAAAGAGATAGCAAGAGACTCAGTATCAGACAAAAGGTAAGAGCAGGAAAGAGAGTAAGTGAGAAAGTGCCACAGGAAGGGGGGGGGGGGTGTGTGTGTGTGTGTGTGGCTGTGGTGGTGTTGGTGTGTGTGTGGGGGTGTGTGGACAGAGGAAAAAAGAAGGGGGAGGGGGTGATAAGAGAAACCAGAAGCAGAAAAAAAACACGAAAATTAAAGATGCCAACTAGGAGGAGTTTAGTGTTCTGGATACCAAGAATATTCCCACCACTCTTATGAAAAGTTCACCTATATGATGATCACTGAAATGTGGTTTGATATCACCATGATATAAAACCCAATAATTGATTTAACAATGTCAGAGCACCATGTGAAGCAACAACACTAGCCGTGTTTATCTTGCTATTACAAACAATGCCCTATTTAAATGTCACACTACGTTGACAATGCTGCCCCAGTTCTGAAGATACTTTATTTAAAACACTACAAAAGAATGGGTGTTTTGCTTACAAAAACAGAAACATACAGAATTTGGCTGGCTGGCACTCACATAAAACAAAGGAAAATAGAAAAAAGGATGCACAAAAGAGGACACACACTTTTTGGTTTATTTTGACCTCTATAACTGGGGATCAGTACCTGCATATTTATCATGTTTCAATGTGCTCAAGGCTTCCCCCATAGAATGTAAACCCATCTACAAAATGGCATGTGAATATTACCATTAACATACACCAGATTAAAAGGAGATAACAAGATTAGGCAAGGCATCAACAGGCAGTCACCAATTCTAACATCAACCAGAGCAGAACTGTCTGTTGGCCTCAATATAAGGCATTAGATCGCCATAATAAACCTCATACTCTGCTACGTCACTATAATCATACAAACATCACATTAATACATCACCAGAAAGAAAAAAAACCTCACACTTTTCTAGAAACAAACCTCATACATGACTACATCTGTACATTACTACATCTGTGTAAACACATTTCGTACATTACTACATCTGAATAAACAAATCTCATACATTACTTTACATCACTATAAATAAACCTTTCACATTACTTACTTTTACTTTACTGGCACCTTGCCATCTTGACAGACGATAGTTTGTTACATTGTGCTATAAAAAAAAGGCATAATAACTACAACCCATGGCGATAAGACCAGGGATGCAGTTATACCTCTCTATAGCACAAAGCTTGAGCAGAAATGTAGAGATCATGTGTTACCCATGCAGCATGATCCCTCAGTCTCGGCCTCACCAGTTTACTCAAGAGGAAAGGTAACGCCAAGACATCTGGACCAAGACAAGCTGCAGAAGCTGCTGGATCAGCAAAGCAATGCTCTAACTGTACATCTATCGGAGCTTTGATCCTAGACTAGTGCCTGTTACATTACACATCACAAGAAAAAAATAAAAACCCAAATATCTCTATAAACCAACCTCATAAGTACTACATGACTATAAACACTATACATTACTACACGTGTATAAACAAACCTGGCACAATACTGCTATACTACTACTCTATAAACAAATCTCCTGCATGACTATAAATAAACCTCATACATTACTACCTCACTATAATTAACTCCATGCATTACAAGGACATCACTACAAGCAATTCCCATACATTATAAAGACAGCATCTCAATAAATCATCAAGTACATTACTACATCACTGTAAATAATCCTCATACTTACTAAATCACTGTAAATTATCCCACACATTACCGAAGCATCACTATAAATAATACCACACATCACTACAATATCAATATAAATACTTCTCATACTTATTAATCACTAAAAATTAACTCCATATTACTCCATACTTTCCAAAAACAAAAAAATTCATATAAAACCAAAACAACAATGTACATTACACAAAATAGCACAGAAAAAATGTAATCATAATATAATTGAAAACGTGAAGTCATACAAGCCAAAATGAATAATTTCTTACAGTTCATACATACATTTTTCCCAGGACTAATTGTTCACAGGTATCTGCTCTCAAAGTTCAATCTTTACAAATGAAATAACAGCGAAGAAAGTCCAGTGTTATTCTAATGTTGGACGGTGTGGAAGCACTGCTACTTATGTGCAGGTTTAACCAGCATCGTTGTTGTTTTGATTAAAGCAAAATACATATTATGTCTGCCATTATGATAGCTTTATATCTTATTAATCTGGTTAAGAGATTATGGTATGCTGTGTGTGTGTGAGTAAAGAGAAACAGAGAGAGAGAGAGAGAGAGAGAGAGAGAGAGAGAGAGAGAGAGAGAGAGAGAGAGAGAGAGAGAGAGAGAGAGAGAGAGAGAGAGAGAGAGAGAGAGAGAGAGAATAAAAAGAGGTGGAGGGAGAGAAACAGCATGGTAAGAGTGACATAAGCAGAACCTGCAGCGTGACAGAAACTACGTAATTAGTGACAAGAAGTGTACAATTACAGTGACATAGTTGCATATCTTTTTTCAGGACGTAGCAGTCAACCCCAGCATTTTTGGCTGTTCGTGATTCCTGGGTAAGTTTACATTCAGTAGTTTGCCACTGCTTTCTGAACGACTGGAACCTACATCATTTCATACGAAACAAACGCAAACGCTAAATCGCACACAGCTGTGCCTCGAACGTGGCATGTGGGTGTACGTAAACCCTTCGCCACAGAGCCCATAAACTGCAGGATTAAACTGTAAGAATAGAGTAACATAAATGGCAGAATTACAGTGACAAACTAGAAGGTGTTTGTGCATGTGTGTATGTGCATTTGTGCGCATGCATATGTGTGTGCCCCTGGCTCTGATTGTGTGTAGCTGACAGGGACGAGAGATTTGAACATATATGTTCCTTAATCATCTGCTACGTAATCATATACATCAACAATGCTGCCTTCCCACCAACAGTAGCAGTGCACAACTGCACAACTCCCTAAACCCCACTAGCAGAAAAATATGACAGCACTTCCATTCTCACACTTGACACACAATAGCATAAAGTCCTGTCAGTAAATAATATAACAGCACTTCCATGCTCACACTTAACACACAACAGCAGATAGTCCTGTCAGTGTAGAATATGACAGTGCTCATATTCTCATATTTAATACACAATAGTAAATAATCCTGCCAGCATATAATATCTCAGCACTCATATTCTCATACTTAACACAAGGTAATTACGCATTCCTTATAATATATGACAGAACTTGCATTTTCACACTCAAACACAACGTAACAAAACAATCATATTAAATATATAACATGACAGCATTTTTATTCTCACACTTGACACATAGTAACAACACACTGCATTCTGTATATAATTTTCAAACCTAAATAATCTTAGGACACACTGACAATAAAAACTAGACATCTTGCGTTGTTCACCACAATTTTGGTCATAAACAACACCAGTTTTACAAAGGCCGCAACCTCCTTTAATGTGTGTAGCTGCTGAAATTATTGTTTAACACCTGCCCTTTCAAAACTTGACCATTCCGAGCTTGGTTGGGCACAACGAAGATAAGCCTAAGATCTGTTGATGAGAGAAGCAAGCACGAATTAGCGCACAATTAATTAACAAGCACCATGAAAGACACACAATAAAATCAACAAATCTAGATAAATGTTTCTCATTAATAACACACAAAACAATGCTAGGGTTCGACAAATGCTTCTAATAAATCACACACATGAAATAATAATACATCTAGATAAACGTTTCTTGTTTATTTCAACTCTACAGCAAGTCTAGTGACAGTATTTCTATTTTCCATTTGACACATTGCATGCCTCGCCAGATTATCTCTACATTTCACATCTAGACAAATATTTGTCATTAATTTCAACTTTATAGTCATTATACACACTGAACTCTTATTTTCCATTTGACACAGTGCATACCTCGCTAGTTTATCTCTAAATGTGCTTTATAATACTGCAAACACTATGCCTGATTATCCCTACATGCTATTTCAAATAATATAAACATTCTGTTTCATCATCACTAAATCACTAAACTCAAGTGTAAATACTATGCAGTCTAAATTTATCAATTGTATTTAAAATTCATTGTTTACAAATTGCATAGTAAATATTGAAAGATTTCTCTTTAAATTTTGTATTTCAAATGTTTTATAGGCTATAATCTCTAAATTCTATATTAAATATTCATTATACATACCATCTCTAAATGAGATTTTAAATATTATAATGCTATCTCAAGACTCTAGTGCGCGTGGATTACAAGCAGCATTATACAACATACTTAAATGTCCCTCATTAACCTGAAATTTCAGTCAGAATATTAAACCTACTGTACTGTATTACTTCTAAATTACTTGTTGAATACACCTAGTCATGTGCTGTTTTTAATTTACAAGTAGAATATCATATGCCGGCTTCGTGGCTTAGAGGTTATGACTTTTTTCCGTAATCTCATATACTCTCGTCAGGTAACGTGATGGCGGTTCAAATCAGCAGTGGTTCGAATCGCATCTGTAACTTACGGGGTATGTGAGCCGGCCGCTCAGAAAGCAATGGCAAACTACTGAGCGTAATCTTGCCAAGAGATCAACATACAGCTGAAAGATGCTGGTGTTGACAGCTAAGTCCTGTAAAAAGGATAAAAAAAGAATATCATATATTCTGTACATCATTATGTAATTCTGCTGTTAAAATCTGGTCTTTAGTGACCAGCTGAATGAATGAAATGTATTCAAACATTGCAGCTTCAACAAATCATACCCAACTTCTGAACAAATGTTACGTCAATTTGCAAGTTTTAATAGCTCCATTTTAATGTTAAGTTACTATTATACTGCCAACATTGTTGCAACCTGTATGTGCTTTCAAAACAGTATATTCTCTTGAGAATTTAAATACAGGAGCCGCAAACAATAGATGCAGTGAAACATGCCCGGCATAAAGTGTGCAACCTTTAGTTTGTGTCTTCTATGTTTAAATATATGTGGTTTATTACTGCAGTTATATCCTGCTGCACTTCACCAAATATCTTCAACTAGTCACTAAACTAATACATGACAAGAAAATGATCACATCTATACACACAACCAGAAATGAAAATGAGGAATGCCTGCATGCGTGAAACTAACATCAAAAGCCATTAAACATCTATACAAAACTCCGATATTGAGTGAGCAAACATTAGGACTACGTGTGTGCGTTATTTTACTAATGTATTCTTATTCCCAAATAACATGTAAAGTATTTTAACCAACATTATTTACATCATTATCCACCAAGCTATAATTACACAAACATATCAACAAGAAATCCACACAGTAAGCAGCCTGACAAAAATGTGTATGAGAACCAGACCCTACAACCCTTTCGTTGATGCCATCACACAAATAACAGTATGTGCATAGCTGGTTGCTTAAAAAAGTCGCTTAAAAGTCGACAGGGTCGACTTCATTGCACCGGGTTTTATCCCATATGGCTCGGTCTCTTTCCGCAGCACGGAAAGCGCCGCACAAAGCACGAACTCCGCAGCTTTTAGCGATGACCCACAGGAGTCTCCGAAACATTTAACTCGTAAACCGAAGGACGCGGCCCGGAATCGAACCCACAACCTTCGGAGCACGAGTCAAACGGCTTGACCACTTCGCCACAGAGACTCCCAAGCATAGCTCGTATATTTACCCAAGATAGTATTGTTCATACACTAAAATCATTGGGCCAGGGTACCATGAACATATATCTATCTATTCAAGCAACACTATTTGGTATCAAAGAAGATCAAACGTACATCAACATTAGACCTGTACAATACTGGAGTTTGCATTACTTTCTATGGGTCGTGTGTATAGTACTTAAGCCCTGGGTGGTACTTTGTATATGGTTTTTAAGCTCAAGGTTGAATTGTGTGTATAGTATGAAGCTCAGGATGGTATTCTGTGTTTAGTATTTACGCTCAAGTTGATGCTCTGTGTAATGGCACTTAAGCTCAGGGTGGTACTGTGTATATAGCATTTAAACTCACGGTTGTTGTAAACAGTTTTCAAGACTGATGCATTAATGTGCAGAGTACTTCAGCACATTAATGTATATAGTATTTAAGTTCAGCACAATACTAAGCCTCAGAATGTGTGTTTAAAGTATTTAAACTCACAGTGGTATTGTGTATAATACTTTAGCTCAGGGAGACACTATGCACAGTACTTTCCTTAGCTCAAGTATATTTCATCATAGTAGATCTGTGGTTAGTACTAAAGCTCCGAGAGCTGCAATGTGCATAATTAAAATCATAGTAGTACTATGCATAGTACTTTAGCTCAGTGTTATACAGTGTGGTATAACAAAGCTTTAGTGGTATTGCGTTTACTACTTTAGCCAAAATGGCATCGTCTAGCATACTTTAGCAGAGTGGCACTGAGTAGAGTATTTTAGCTTTGATGGGACTGTCTACAGTACTTTAGCTTTGATGGGAATGACTATAGTACTTTAGCTTTGATGGAACAGTTACAGAACTTCAGATTATAGTGATACAATTATAGTACTTAAGCCCAAAGTGATATTGATTAAAACATAATTCTAGTTAGGGTGGCATTATTCTTAGCACCTGAAGATTTAGAGAGCATGCTCAAGAAATCACAGCAGCAGCACAAGACTGGCATGAGACATCCCAGCATGCTTCTGTACTCTGCTGACACCAAGGTTCAAAGTGAGAGGAACCCCGTCATTGCACCAGGGTTTACCCCCATCTGACTTGATCTCTCTTCACAAACTGGCAAGTCGCTGCAGAGAGCATCACACAAAGCACAAACTCTGTAGCTGCAGCAATGACGTACAGGGGTTTCTGGAAAACTGAACCCACAACATTCACTGACCCACAGGGGTCTTTGAAAAACTGAACCCATAACCTTTAGAGGTGAAGCAGACAGCTTGATCACTGTGCCCCACCCCCTCCACTGATAAGACATCAAATCCCCGGGAGGGTTAACCGGTCAACAAATGCCCGCAGAAGTCGGATGTGTCGGCCTAACGGCGCAGCTCTGCTGTAAACAGGCACAACGCAATCACGTTCGAAAAAAAAAACTCCGGATGAATGCAGAAGTAGAAGAAGAAGACATCAAATGACTACCATGTTCATATTAAGACTCTCCTTTCCATGTGTCCCAATCATCTCCATGTGCTATATGCCAGCAGTAACTACTAACAGGGACGCCAACTCAAGACAGGCCTGTGGCTAGGCACCAAACAAAGAGGGAGACCACACTTGGTGTGTTGAAGCTGGGGCAATGGTCAATCCAACAAAGGCAACAGTGGCATGGTTCTCTTTGAATAACCATATTGTCAACACTCCAACACCAACTGTAAATCTGGGTTCAGAGACGGTAGAAAGAACGCAGGCAATGAATTACCTGGGGATACGGTTTGGTTTGATCGAAGCCTTGCTTATAATGAGCACATAGACCAGGTGATAACAAAGGCCAAGCGGGGCTTGGCTGCGATGCGGGTGATGGTGGCGGAAAACTGTGAGGAGCGCCATCTATGTCTTCTTTACGAGGGTCTGGTCCTTTCTGTTTTGGAGTATGTGATGGTGATCCTGACTTTCAGCCATAAGCAGATAGAAAAGATGGAAAGGATACAGAATGAAGCTATGAGCATTATTCTTGGATGTACAAGAGATACACCATGCAGGGTGATGTGCTACCTTCTTGATTTTCCAACCATGAGGGACAGAATACAAATTTGCCAAGCACACCTGCTGGTGTGATACTGTGGCTTAGAGGTAGGGAGGTCAAGCCAGGGACCATTGTGAGTCAGGGACCATTTTACAGTCATTAAAGAAGAAAACTGTGGGCTTTGATCCTACATCCTAGAGAAAAAAAAAATAAAATAACTTTCTACGAAATCTTAACAGCAAAAGTAAACTAGCTCACAAGAAGCATGTCTATGAACTGAAATACTTAGGCCATATAAAACATGACAGTGGCTTGTGAAGAACAGTGATGGAAAACATGCTCCCTGGCAGAAAATACAGGGGCTGGCCAGCACCAAGGCGGGTAAAGGACACTGCAGATATTTTGTTTTTCAATTCAATTCAACTTTATTTTACAAGGGTCACAAATTGGGCACACAGACCCGTCTTACATTCGGCCCTTCAAAATATACCTTAGGCGTGGGAACTAATGAGAAACTGTTTACCAGGCTGTGGTGAGGGTGATTCTCTGAAAAGGACCTGCTACATGGTGGACAAAGTCCAGCTCACTTATGTGCCACAAGGCAAATTGATAATATGATGCTGGCCCATACTTTCTATGGTATAATGGCATACTTGGGTCAACATTGTATGGCCCAAGAACAATCATAGAAGGCATGATTCCTGGAAAAGGTATGGGTGGACCAGCATGAGGGTGGAAGCAGGACATTGAAGAGACCTTTGGCCATTAAAATGCATGAGGCACGGAGAGAGGCAAACGGTCGGGTCTTTTCCAATTCCTTTTCTTGCTATCTTTCATCCTCAAACAAGTCAGGAAACTATCTAGTACCCATTATTACAGGTCAGATCAGCTCCATTACCCATGTCTTAGGTTGTAGAAAATGAAAAGATGGGAATCAGCTTGAATAATAGGAAGGTAGGAGTCATGATAATATCAAAGAAACAGGTCATGTCAAAATGTAAAATTAAATTCAACTGTGTTAATTTGGGGCAGAAACAGAAATTCAAGTATCTTAGCATGTGAACAACATCACATGGAGGATGTATCTAACAGAGATGGATCGAATAGGAAAGCAAAAACTGCACTTTATAACATCAAGGACATCATATGCAGTAAGTTCCTGTCATTGAAGGTAATAATGGAATTCTTGCAGATAATGCAGAACCAGTTTTATCATATGGCTGTGAAATCAAAACAATTAGTAAAAAAGCAAAAGGCAAACAGTTCCTTGAGGCTCCATAGATGTGGTTTTACAGAAATAACTCTGACCATTCCTAGGACAGTCACAATGAGTGCGGGACATGCCCTGAAGTGGGTGATGTGATCAATATCAAACTGGCACAATCACTTCCTAGGACAGTCACAATGAGTGCAGGAGATGTCCTGAAGTGGGTGAAGTGATCAGTGTCAGGCTGGTACAATCACTTTCTAGGACAGTCACAATGAGTGTGGGACATGTCCTGGCGTGGGTGACGTCGTCAGTGTCAGACTGGCACAATCACTTCCCTGGACATTCCCTGGTACCTATATTAGACTGGTTCGATCAGGAAGCCCAGGTCAAATATTTTTTTTTTAAATCTGCCTTAACGAGGATTGGAACACATGAGCACCAGGCTGGCTGAAATTCCACAGCATCTCCCTACCTTTATTATAGCAGGACTTTATATTGGGGCCACAAACTTGATGCGATCATGCAATGTAACTAATTTTATGATGACATTAAATATGTACCAGAGATTTAACCGCCTATGTGTTACTAAGGCCATTAAAAGAAGCAAAGAAAAGTAGCACTGTAACACAACCAAGGATGTCATAAATGGCAGCTAAGGAGGGCCGGTGTTGGGACAGACTACACCTTCATGTAGAAAATAAGCTGCGAAATAAACCACCCATGAACAAGTCAAACCATGAGGAAATAGGAATAACTAAACTAATCAGGCCAAGATGAGGCCAGGCTCTTCTAGAAGTGATGTGACACCATGCGGGGGAGGGCTGTGGGTGGTAGCAAGGGATAAAAGAGCTTGGCCTGAGTTGGCTGAGGGAGAATGCTCCATTTGGAGGATAAAGGCCAGCAGCAGCATAAGAAGATATCTTAGACAATAAAGGCAGCTGGGATAAGAGTGACATATAACCTCAAACATCACATCCCCATAACACCTTTGTGTGGTGTAAACAAATACTTTATGCATGTTCTTCCCCTGAAATGAAATCAGTTAAACTAACGATCCTGTACTCTAGAGAGGGCAAATAGTGACTGTGTAAGAATGTAGCAAGTCAGAATGTGTGCATTTCAACCACATACAGCAAACATATTAATCAACAACTTCTATGAGATCACACTCATATATCAAAACTAATGGAACTTCAACACCCATACTTGACAACAACAGTCACACACAGAAGTAAGACAACGTTATTACCAGCAACACTTTCTACAGTGCTTCACTTTAGCACACAAAATATTACTAGTTTTGTAGCCACCGGGGATGGGAGGGGCAGTCAAAAGATTCCAGAAGACAAAAATACTGCCCATGTGCTACCCAACATAATCTTGCAAGTTTCAAGTATTGATTTCATATTCTCAACTATCTGTTCCATTAACCTCCTCTTCCTCTATTCATTGTAACTAGCAAGCACACAATATAACAATAGTATATTAGCAACAACAGTAAAAGTAGCAATGTTGTAATAATAAAAGTAGTACGATTGATGACAGAAGCTGCTATAAGAACAGCTGAAGTTAAAAAAAAGTATGTGAATTACATATAAAACAAAGCAATATTTCAACAAGGTTATGAGAAAATTAGGGTGGTTATGGCTGTAGGGCAATTTAAGTTTAAAAGAAAATAAATATACATTTTAGGTATTTAAAACCAATCATATTGTCAACCTGGAGAAACTATCGCTAATAAATCTATAAAATATATGCCAGCGACTGAATGTTGGATGTTACTAGAATAAGCACTTTACACCAGTTACTACACAACAGTGTATTCCTCCCATTGTTATATAAGTTATTACACAATGAATGCACGTGACACAAGGACAAAAAGCAGACAAGCCGGGAAACATCTAAAGGCACTGGAAATATGGTTTCTTGGAAAATGCAAAGATTACCATGAACAGACAGAAAAATCAATAAGAGAGTCCTACAAGAAAAGAATTAACAACATATAGATATATACAGAAAATGGAACTATAGAAATACAGAAATTAGATGTAGACAGACAGGGGGTTCCAACATCATGTTATCTGGATAAATAAATTACAGAACTTAGTGACAGCTGGCAAACTTGGTGGGAAAAGAGCCAGTAGAAGGCAAAGAGACTAATACCTGGATGGTTTGGCGACATGGCATAATCTGGACAAGAACATAGACCTAACCCAAGACTCTAGTGATCGTGTCAGACGGCATGCCATCATCACCCAGTGATCGTGTCAGACGGCACGCCATCATCACCCAGTGATCGTGTCAGATGGCACGCCATCATCACCCAGTGATCGTGTCAGACGGCATGCCATCCTCACCCAGCAGTATCAGCATGGCACAGGATGATGATTAACTACAAAACACTGTCCCTCCAAAGGGCATTTAAAACAATGACCTTGAATACCACAACTTTGGTCCACGTGTGTTTACCAAATGCAGTGTCAGTATGGGCATATTATATTTTTTTTTAATCTAAGAGGCCTTATGCAAATAATTGTCCAAAGAAATCGTGCATCTGCAACTTGACCTTTGCTTCATATAAATCTAAGTATTCACATTCTGCCCCCCTTTGAAATCACTTAACTCCATTTTTCTACAATTATTACTGCCTCTGTTTCCACACTTTCATGTCCGCTTCTCGGAAACATATCAGGCTTTTTTAAAGAAAAAAAAAAACAACAGCTTTTAATATGTGCTGGTAGAAAAATCATTTAATGCACACTTAATGTAGTTTACACAACGTACGACTAACCATTAATTTGTGTAGATCTTTGTGAAAGTCTAACAGCTGTAGTCATGCTGGCAGTATTTTGGTGCCAGTTAAACAACACAGCTAAAGAGCCCAGCTGGCGGGCATCAGTGAAGCTAATGGTTAATTGTTCTGGTAATACCACGAAAATGGCCAGACGCAAGTTTGATGCCTGGACTTGCCATTTGTCTCCTGGCTCTCAGGCCTACCACATCAGAGATCCATGGCAGAAAACTGCTTTGGGGACAAGTTAATTAATTTAAAGTACCCCGGTTCCGTGTCATTGTGACAAACTGGGTATCTGATTCCAGACCCATGTTCCCCTGACCAACTGCACTCACAGGGTGATGTGCACCCAGGGGTGTGAAGTGATCACTATAATACTGACCACATTTTCTGGTACCCATTTTATGAGATGCGGAGTCACCCCCAAAGCCAGTAATATATCCAACCCTCGGAGGAATTTGAACCCAGAATTGCTAGGCCTGTTGGTGAGGGCTCTGTCCACCATGGTAGGGACACTTCAAACATTTGAAGGTACCTTGATTTTAAGGCCACAATTGACTTGCAGTTTGCAAAAGACAAACGCTAATTTCATTTCCCAGGACACCTATCTAGATACATAAGAACATTTTGATTGTGAGCTGTCAATGTTCTGTCATGAGTCATCAATTGCTCCTGGTTCATATTATTATGGCCACACAATATACTGTGAACACAGAAAACTCAGTATTTCAATATCAATTTGCTGAATGCCTTAATAGGTGGGATTTGTGTGTGTGTGAGCATGTCAAAACTTTTCATAAAAGTATTAATTTGTGTATGCAAATAAAGACAGTCCTGAATCCCATAAAGTGGCTTAAGAGAAGAAACAATGTGAAGATAGGAACTAAGTATATGCAAGATAAGAGAACAATTCAATACCCACTACTGCACAAGAATACATCTTGCATAAGATCAATCTTCTGCCATTAACACATATCAAATGTTTTCTTCGGAAGCTTGCAATTGTGATCTGTATCTTTGTTTAATTTCTTTCTCTTTGTCAAAATTCTAGCATTGACATTTAAACTGTGTTTTTGAAATATTTGCATTTCATTTACAAACAAACATATGTGAGTAACTTTGATAAAAACATGTTAATTCATTGACTGCTTAATTCTGTGGCAGAATAATTTTCTTTATGTTTCTTAAACATTGTGTCTTTAGTCAACTATAAACATATTTTTAAATATTTAAAATCATTAAAAATTATTGTTTCTAATTATTTTCCCTTTAGCAAAAAAATTGTGTTATGGCTCATATAGTTAATGAGTTATACATTTCAGCTGTAAATCTGACTGTACTTTAACTGTGTGGGCCTAATGTAAATCTGACTGCACTTTAACTGTGTGGGCCTAATGTAAATCTGACTGCAATACAACTGTGTGAGCCTGATGTAAATCTAACTGCACGTTAACTGTGTGGGCCTAATGTAAATCTGACTGCACTACAACTGTGTGAGCCTAATGTAAATCTGACTGCACTACAACTGTGTGAGCCTAATGTAAATCTGACTGCACTACAACTGTGTGAGCCTAATGTAAATCTGACTGCACGTTAACTGTGTAGGCCTAATGTAAATCTGACTGCACGTTAACTGTGTGGGCCTAATGTAAATCTGACTGCAATACAACTGTGTGAGCCTGATGTAAATCTGACTGCACTACAACTGTGTGGGCCTAATGTAAATCTGACTGCACTACAACTGTGTGAGCCTAATGTAAATCTGACTGCACTACAACTGTGTGAGCCTAATGTAAATCTGACTGCACTACAACTGTGTGAGCCTAATGTAAATCTGACTGCACGTTAACTGTGTAGGCCTAATGTAAATCTGACTGCACGTTAACTGTGTGGGCCTAATGTAAATCTGACTGCACTTTAACTGTGTGGGCCTAATGTAAATCTGACTGCACTACAACTGTGTGAGCCTAATGTAAATCTGACTGCACTACAACTGTGTGAGCCTAATGTAAATCTGACTGCACGTTAACTGTGTGGGCCTAATGTAAATCTGACTGCACGTTAACTGTGTGGGCCTAATGTAAATCTGACTGCACTTTAACTGTGTGGGCCTAATGTAAATCTGACTGCAATACAACTGTGTGAGCCTGATGTAAATCTAACTGCACGTTAACTGTGTGGGCCTAATGTAAATCTGACTGCAATACAACTGTGTGAGCCTGATGTAAATCTGACTGCACTACAACTGTGTGAGCCTAATGTAAATCTGACTGCACTACAACTGTGTGAGCCTAATGTAAATCTGACTGCACTACAACTGTGTGAGCCTAATGTAAATCTGACTGCACTACAACTGTGTGAGCCTAATGTAAATCTGACTGCACTACAACTGTGTGAGCCTAATGTAAATCTGACTGCACTACAACTGTGTGAGCCTAATGTAAATTTGACTGCACTACAACTGTGTGAGCCTAATGTAAATCTGACTGCACTACAACTGTGTCAGCCTAATGTAAATCTGACTGCACTACAACTGTGTGAGCCTAATGTAAATCTGACTGCACTATAACTGTGTGAGCCTAATGTATATCTAACTGCACTATAACTGTGAGTCTACTTGTGTTGCAATACAGATTACAAGATGGACCTGCCTGGGCAACTACATATGTCTGATGGTCACAAAATCTACTGGAATTGCAATAAAAATCACAATATGGACTACACTATACATAGCTCTATGTTATATATAAATAAGACTACATTATACATAGTCCTACAGTTACACAAAACACACTAATCTATCAATAATAGCATTAGGGAAGAGAGAAGACTGTGCAGGAGGACATTCTAAAATTAAGCGAGTGAAAAAAACATACTCCACATTTTTTTTTATAAAAATGATTTATTTTCTTATGTCTAATTTTCTTTCAATTTCATTTCCTCTCTCTTTTATGACAATCTCTTGTTCAGTTGTGTATTTTATTTACTCATTTACTCTCTTTTATGACAATCTCTCCTTTACTTTAGTTTTATTTCCTCCCTCTTCCATGACTATAATATACCGGGGGACAAGCTACACATGCAAGCATTGGGATTGCCAAATTGAAAACTACCAACCAAACTGACCAGGAATCTTTCCTGTCGTCCTTTTCTAGGTGTCTGCATAAAACATGATTTGCAGGTCTACTTACATTAAGAAACAAATTTCAGAAGGGCAAGAAGTACAGAACCGTAAAGTATGTAGGGAAAAACAATATCAAGTAATCGGTTCTTGTATTAACATGATCTTGAAATGATCTTAATTCCCCCCCCTTCCTCCATGGAAACCCTAAAATTTCCCACCAGTTGAGAACCACTGCTCTATCAGAACAACAGCATCAGGAACAGCTAGATGTGAATTTCACCACCTTGTGACTTAAACGTACACATTATTCCACCTACCATGTACAAGACTTGAGAAGTAGACACTAACATTCATGAGTCACAAGGGAGGCGACGCATAAAAGAAATGTTCCATGACTGGATAGGTCCCCCAGGAGAAGAGGCTGGAGCAGACTACAAATCCCTAAACTAGAAGGTCTCAAACACTAAACAGCAATGTCACAGGTATGATAAGCATTGCTGTGTCTTTGCATTTCCTCAACATAATTATTTACTATCCGGTTAGATCCCTTTGCCAAATTTGTATAACATTTGCCAAAACATGAAAGTGATTATCACAAAAATAAGAAAAGTTTCATGCTGTATCATCTCCTCTTCTGCTTTGTATCATGAGCCTACTAAAGACATCCAAGTAGCTTAATGGTTAGAACCTTGCCTTGCCAGCTTTGAAGTTTTGGTTCGATTATTGGTGATTTGTCCTTTACTGCATATAGTTTGTGGTTCAACTTTTCCTCAATGTAATATAGCATAGACTCAAGTATTTCATACTTGCAGCCTGTGAGTTTAGCACCAGATATTTTGTTCCATTCTGTTTGCACATATCTGATACCACCTTCACAAGACTTGATTTTTAAATCAGTCCATTCATGTGCTGTGCCGAAAAGTGTATGCAGTCATAGTTCGCTATCTCTGACTCCTGGGAGTCGTCGCTGTAGCTAAGGAGTTTGTGCTTTGTGCGGCGCTTTCGGTGGGCCGCCCTGCAGAAAGAGACCGAGCCATATGGGATTTTTTTTAAACGGTCAATGAAGTCTTTCTGGTGACTGCCGTTTTCATCGATGATGAACTGTATTTTTCGTGGTGGACTTTTTGTGTTGGCATTCTGGCGGCGGCATTATGCACAGTGTACCTGTGCGGGCTGTTGGCTTGCCGACACTCCTGTCTATTCCATTGTTCACATGGGGCAGTGAGGAGCATTTTGTGATATTCACTGGCACAGGAACGGAGCAATATGGGGACGACCAGTTGCCGTGAGGTTGGAACCGCGACTAACTAGTTCGCCATGTCACATGATCTTCAGTCTTGAATCAGGCCTCTGCTCTTGATCCACTTGTGCCACGTAGCCAAGCATTTGGGTATTTATGGCTCTGCCTTCCCGTGCTCATTTCCCAACAATTTTGCCGATTGTCACCAAATTTTCTAGTTTATTTCTATTCACAACGTGCTGACCATGTCCTTCCCATATTCATCTCGATCTTTAATTCTCTTCATGTATTTTCAGGTCTCCAACTCTTCTGTCAGCCCTGTGGATTCCAGACAATACAGTGTCTAGTTTTACTATCCGCAGGTGATAGCAATGAGTATCATGTCCAGTCTTCTCCTCACCTCTTGATTCAATGGAACTTCGCTCACTCCATGAGCTCCACATTGTGATTCTGGCATACCACTTTAGTACCACTATTCTGCACAGGAACCAATTAATACAATTCTGTAGTTTAATTGTAAATTTTAAAGTCATTTTTCCAGGTTTCTGATCCATACAGTAGTAATGATTAACATAGAAGTTAACTTTTGTAAATTTGTAATTGTACATTCAATCAGGCTATATATATCCTGACCATATCTGGATGTTGTCTAGTACTTTTTTTTTTTTTACTTTATTTCATCATAGTTGTCAGGTTAATTGTTACATCATTTCACGTGACGTAAGTCTCTTGTCTGTCAAATTTATATTTCTTTCAGCAATGTCCAATGAGTCTTGTTCTAGAACTTTCCTTAATGTCTTTCTCTTTCACCAGGAACATCCATATCTTGTGAAAACCCACATTTCAAATGTGCCATCTTAAGTCAAAAGCATGTTTCCACTCTATACAGTAAACCCCTACAGCCCATGTGTACAGAAGCTGTATATGAATAGATGCAGATATGCTGGGATGTTGCCACAAGCTGGCCGGTGCTACAGACCTTGTGTGCTCTGCTGAGATTCTCTTTGTGCTTCCTACAGGAGGAGACGGAAGCACTTTTGGAGATATACATGTGTAACTGTTTTCCCATCGATCACTTTTAACTCCGAGGTAGTCCACACACATGTGCTGCTAGCAGTAAATGCACTCAGCTGATTTTTGTGTCAGGGTTATCTTTTCCAATTACCAGTGGCTCTCACCATCAGGTTGAACCCTCTCCAACTTCTGAGATAGTTGAAAATTATGACCCCAATTCAAGCATGAGACGTCTAGTTGGAAATTATGACCCCAATTCAAGCATGAGACGTCAACATTTCAGCCCAATGAGTTAGTATGTCAAATTAACCGTGCTGCAGCAAGTAGGCACAGGTTAAGTGTTAAAATTCTATGCCTCGCTGTCCTCCATCCATGTGCAATGACAGTGATCATGTACAAGCCAAACCATTCCACAAGTCCTTCATTCTTTAGTTAGTTAGTTAGTCGACAGATCATCCTCATTGTACATAGAACCATTCAGTCCAAAAGTGCTTGGATCCCCTCATTAAACCCCACAGCGTGTAGCGTAGTGTCCCTGTTTAGCCACACCTGTTAATTTGCTGTTCTCGCAGTCTGACCATGGTTGTAGATTCACAGTCATCACTTGGTTCTTGCAACAAAAGTTTTACTTCTCATAGAGCATTCAGAATGTCAACCTGGTCCATGGCTCGTCCGTAAGTAGCCTTACCAGGCAAGCCTGCTCATTTCCTTGTACACCTGCATGCCCTAGCACGAAGATAAAACTAATCTTTGCCAGCCGAGACCGCTCCAGAGACAGCAGCCACTCTCTTCGGAACCACCCCATCTCTATCTTCCTTGAGTCACTAAGAAAACATACCCTAGTGAATGTCTGTCTCTTGTGCCATGTTATTGCTTTACTTACTGCCATGACTTCCATAGTCAGGCTACTTGTGATTAACGTAAAAGCATCAGAATTGTCTTTCACAATTCTCCCTCCGGCCTGAGCCGTAGAAGCCCATGAACTTCTCACTCGTCGAACGACCCACCCATCTGTGTAAATAACAGCATCACCCTTCAAAGAACTCTCGAAGATCAAAGCCTGTACTTCCACCTCCACAGCAGCCAGATTTTCTTGTCTGCATTTTCTGTTTAGTTGGATGCAAATTGAAAAGGACGTACAGAAATCAGTTGGCATCCGTACCCACTCCTCGCCAGGTTCTAAGTCCTCAAGTGAACACACCTGTTGAAGAATGTCTTCGGCTTGACCCATCCACGACTTCCCTCTTTTTAACCTGCTGCCCTTTACCTTCTTAATTTCACTGTGCAGTGGATGTTGTGTGTTTGTGTTGACTTGATTTACAAGTGTACATTGCTCAGTAGCAACATAATGCCACCTGCTGTGACTTCTGTAGACTTTAATGTTGGATACATTTTAAGAGTTAAAGGAAACAGAGAAGAAAGACCAACCACTACAGGTACATGAAGTAAGGGGTGAAAGGATGCAGCACAGACATCAACAAACTAATGCAGGACTATGGGGTAGTGAATACAGCAACATCAAAACTGCACTGCTGACATGTAACAACAGCTCCTATATAATGTGTGTGTTCATGTCAGTACTAATAAATAAAGAACAGATTACTGCACTTGTTGCCTCTCTGCCTACCCCTTGAAAACTACAACCAAATTAGAGGGACATTTAACATTAACCCCAATTACATTTTGATTAATCCTAGCCTGCACACTTCAATGCCACTGCTCTGACAAATGCCTTGTATTTCTTAGCCTAGAAAATAACACCAGAAATGGTAGGGATGCTGACAACAAACCAAATGTTGATTTGCAACCCAGGATAGATGTGCAATATGCACTAGCTACAAATTATTATACCTATTATTGCTGCCCCAGTGTGAGCAGGACAAGCATTTGATCCATGACCTAGGGATCAATGGGTTAACATCCCCAGCTGTCTGTCACTGTCTGTCTGCCTATAGTACTTAGCAGTGTAGGACAGGGGGGGTCTTTGAGTCTGAGGAATTAAGACTGCCTGACAAGTGCAGTCGCAGCGAACTGTGCAGGTAAGGGTTTTCTTTTTCCCCCCAACAGAAAAAAATCTGTACCTTACCGAGGATTCGAACCCGGGTCTCCCGAAGAAGAACCCTGCGTTCTTAGCCACTCCCTAGTTTCCTTATTTGATCAACATAAACCACCATTATCTGGACCCACACCCGGTAATTGGAGTCAGGTGTGGACACCCTTACCTCTAAGTCACCCTGCCCCCCCCCCTTTCAAATCAGCTCAGCAAACCAAGTATAGGACATAACACCATGTGGCATACTGGATGTATTGTGCTGGTTCCATATTTCTAGACCAATCAGCACTCTAGTGGTGTGGGCAATATCATGCTGGCTGCCTCTCCTTCCCACCACAGTTCCAGGTACCCATTTTAGACTGGGTCTTCCTGGGAGCTTCCATGTCCATTTTGACAATATGCTTTGATGGGGATTTGAACGCACGACCACCCAGCTGGCAGGGAAATGTGCTGGCCACAGTCTGATTCCCCAGATAAGCAACTGGCCTAGCTACATTTTACAATGAGAGCAATGAGAAGGCCCGCCCACAATAGAATAAATATAGCTTGCATGTGTAAATAAACACACACCTGGATTCTCATTGGAGGGCAGTGAGACGAGTTTCCCCCAGTCCCCCGCCCCTTTTTTTTAAACGAAGATCGAAGCCCTAATGAACAATTTCAAGTGTGATGAAGATTATCGCTGACTTTAATCAACCCATCAAAGTTTGGTTTACTGTTGCAATTATCAGATAAAACACACAAACACTATAGTCGGAACCATTTTGCGGTAATTAAAATAAAAAAAGCATGTGCAACTAAAGAGTCCCAGCATTAACAATAATATAACCTCAAAATCTGTAAACTATACAAAACCAGCAAGCAGAACATTTTTTCCCCCTTTGATTAAAAAAAAAAAAGCACCATTTCCAGCAATCAAGAAAGAGGAAATCTGGTTAGATACAAAACACAGAGGCTACAGTGTTTGAAAACTATACATAGGGAATACGGTACATATTTAGGAATGTGTACGTGAAACAAATTAAAGGAATAAAATACAACAGTCAGCCACTGCACATTGATTCCAAAATGCCATGAAGTTTAAAGAGAAAGTAGAAAAACCGTACCCATTAATGATGTTTGTGATGATACGAACGGTTGTAGTGTTGACTGATAGGGCGTCCCAAACCACCAGGTCCAGAACCCATGCAATACAGAGGCGCAGCGTGATCCCACTGACCTGACCCATAGGGTTGGGTCAATGCTCCGTGAAGTGGGTAGTCCATGACTCCATTGTGAATGTGTTCAGGAAGACTGCCATCATCTCTGAAGCCTGGGATTGGCCCAGGAGGTGGCACATGTCTGGGTCTATTCAAGAGAGCAGATCCATTTGGGCAGTAGGGTCCGGGGTAGACCTGAGAATTCATATGACCCCAGGGTGGAGGAGCATTGTGAGAGAGCGGCAAGCGATATCCTAATCCTGGCCTTCTGTTTCCCAAGTTGTGGCTTTTATAAGAATGATTCAAGTGTGGGTTGAAGTGGCCTGAGTGTGGAGCGGGTGTCGAACCTTTCTGCCGAATCTGCCTCTGGGTATGCTGCAATTGCTGATGTGGCAGTGGTGGGGAAGATGTCTGCTGAAATGGTTTATGAAGCTGCTCAAGTGATTGCGAAAGATGAGGTTGCCTCTTTGACTGAGGCAACAGACTCACCTGCTGGTTGTGGCTAATGCTGCTTGGCTGTTCTTTTGCAGGTGGCGGTGGATTATACTGCAGTTCCTTTTTCAGACCACAGGTTAAGTATGAGATATTAGACTTGTGTCCATGGACAGGCAACGGTTCATTTTCCCCAATCTTAAAACTGTTGTCCTCAGTTGAAATTGTGGATGTACATGATGATAATGCAGAAGATGACTGACAAGGAAGCGAACATGAAGACTGTCGTATGGTTTTGTCAGTCATCATTCCTGCACAAGCACCTTGATCAGAATATGAAGAAACTGCCCCTGAGGTGCTATGTGTGCCTAAAGCTGTGGAAACTAGCTGGGATTTCGAGCGACTAGCACAGCTCAATGAAGCAGAGTCTGATGATGGACCCGTGCACTTGCCATCAAGCGCTGCACCCAGCTTGCTTCCAGATGTGGATGCAGGACAGAAGGATGTTGATAGCTGGCATATGTTTTTATTGTAGTCAATGGCAGCATGTGCTTGCTGAAGATGGGATGAGTGGGAGCACCTCACTGTGGTATTATTACCATTGTGGTCTTTGACAATAACGGTCGCATCAAAAGTGCTTGACACTGCATCTTCCTTGGCTGTTAGCTTTGCTCTGAAGTCTGTAGGGTGCGTATCCATAGCTCCCAGTGACAACCTGTTTGATACTGGTAACACATTTGTTACACCTGGCAATGAAATCTCTGCCTTATCATACTTGTGGTCTGGTGTTGCAGTCAGGCTCTTACAGTCTCCCATCTTATCATACTTGTAATCTGGTGTTCCAATCATATTCTTACTACGGTCCCCTTGCAGTTCTTTAGAGCTGAAGGACTTGCAAGGCAGGTCACAGCTGCCGTCCTTCAATGCCAAATGACTCTGAGATGAAGATGAAATGCATGGAACAGTTGATACAGGTGACAGCAGTGCGTTGGGGAAGACCGGGTGCTGCCTAATCAGACCCCCACTGACCGGACTCCTTAAGGACCCACTTGGACTTCTCAGTGAGTCACTAGTCACCATCTGATAGCCAGAACTTTGCTGTGTTGATATGGATAAAGGAGACAGTAATGAAGAGGCCAAGGCAGCATTGTGGTTACCAAAACCAGGTGCAGTGCCGCAGCCCACCATGCCCAGTCTGCCTGCAGCTCCATAGTTTAACCCATTCATGACCGGGCTTGGCATGGGAGAGTACAATGCTGTAGCCTTGGGAGGAGAGCCCATTCCCAGAGTTTGAGTCATTAATGTTGACAGTTTGCGAGGGGGTGTCTTAAGATGTTGATATTTTCTCTTCCTCCGCTTTTTACGATCTGAACTACTGTCCGTGAATGAGCTGCTGCTTGACGTGGACTGACAAGAGTCGCAGCTGGAACCACGAGATGATGAACTACTCACACTGAGGGATCTAGATCTGGACTGGCTCTGGTGATTAAACAGTGGTGAGCCTGGTGGAGTTTGCGGACCCTTCCTGATAGGATTATTAACTGGATCCAGCTTTACTTCTTCAGGGGTGATTTCATTTGCTTCTCCACTGGTCCAATTATTTATCTCAGTACACGGGGAGCACGGTACAGACGCAGAGCGAGGTGTCTTCCCAGGTGTTGGTGGGAAAGGAAACGACTCCGCATCCGGTGCTGAAATGTTGACAACGACATCATCAGACTCAAGCTTATCCTTGGGGTGTACTTCTACAGTACTGCCCTGGTCCATTGCAGGAGTGTGAGTCAAGCTATACTGATTTTCATCGTGCTCAAGAACTTCAGCTCCAGAGCAATCTACATTTTTATCTTCATCCATCTGGTAGTTCTGGCATATGGACATTGGTGTCAGCATGGAATAAGGACTATCCAAATGAGCAGACAGAGTACATTCGCTATCTGGCTGTGTGTCATGTACCTCTGTATGAAGTAATCTTTCATTACTCCCTGTTGCTGAGGTGTCTGTCTGCTTAATGTCTCTTGGAGGAGCATCATGTGCTGAATGGCCTTCGTGAAGTCTTTCAGTGCTCACTGGTACTGGGGTTTCTGTTTCCTTAGTGTCTCTTAGAGAAGCATCATACGCTTTGTTACTTTCCATGATCAGTTTACACTTGCTTACTTCAGATGTCCTGTCACACAAAGAAGCCTGGGACGTGCTTCTACTATTTCCTTTCACAGACTTTGACTCTTCACTGCTCCCATCATATTTAATTGTAGACGGATGAGATTTTGAATTGCATCCAGACACTGAACCACTTGCAGCTTTAGAGCAACTGACATGCTTGCTCTTAAACTCGTCCTTTAACTGTGATTGTACAGTTTCAGAAGAGTTTTTATGTAGCCTTTGTGACCTGGCCCCCAAGAATTTAGGGTCTTTTTCTTTCGTAATTTCCTTTCTAAGCAACTCCTTACTGCCTGGTTTTGAATGTCTCCTAACTGTAGGAGAAGATGAATTCCTCCGAGTGTTTGGTGTGCGGCTATTCTGTGAACTCTGGGGCAATGATTCTTTAGTCAGGCTGTGACACTCTGACCTTTTGGACTGTCTGCTCCAGCTTGTGGACCTTGGGGATTTGCTAGCCCTGCTATGATCATTGGAGTTTGTTGAAACATCCTCACTCAGTTCACTCCATAAATCCAAATCTGAATGGGCTATAAAAGTGTCACCTTTACCAGTGTTCTGTAACATTTTTGAGGTGGCATACCTCCTCTGGCGGCTTGGTGGCGGTGTAACAGCTCTTTCAAGTTTTGGTGGACCTGGGGACATGTCCTTCTGCTTATAGGAGGAATGGTGTTTGAAACTTTTTGCAGAAATCTGATGCTTTTCTTGACAAGATGACAATCTGGCACCTGAAGAAACTCCTATCTTTTTAGGGCTTTCCTGATTTATGGCCTTTGTCTTCCCTTTCCAAGAAGCGTGTCTTTCATGGTCTTGAAATGAAGACTGACGAGATTTTGATGAAGAATTATTCCGATTATTGTCAGAGGTACGGTGATGCCTATGTGACTTAGGCTCTAATTGAACTGAAGAATAACTTTCCTTTGTGAAAGATGTTGGTGACTTGGGTACTGAGGTCCCCCTGTATTTCTGAGATTTGTTATGTCTAGACAGTGACTGTTTTTCATGTTTTCCATTCACACTGTCTGAGACACACTGAATATTTGTACCTATACAGTAGCCTGATGAGTAGTTCCCTTTGGGTGGTAATTTTGATGTGTCTGATTTGGCGGAATTGCATTTTTTATCAGACCTAACCAATTTATTTTCTTGCTGCTCTGAAATTTTACCTTGGTCATTGAAATAAGAAGAGTTTGCATGGGGAAGTGACAATGTCTTTCTGGAGTTTTCTGTTGTCCGTGAAGTCTGTTTTGGCAATGAAGCTGTGGTGCATTCAGATCTTTGTGACTTCCTCAGAGGATCATCTTTATTTCTGTGTAAAGAACACCTTCGCTGGTGTCGACAACACTCAGATACATGCTCATCTTTTCTGGATACATGACTGCCTGCACTAGGACCAACTCGTCTTGAACTTTTTGTTTTGTCCACTATTAATGAATTGTTTTTCATTTCTGGTTCAAATGTCAGATCCTTGTTATTTGTTGCTGAAAATGGTTGAGAAAACTTGGAATCAACTGGATAGTCTATAGATGAGAACATAAGCTGACTGGATGTTACATCTGTATGGAATACTGGGTTCTCATTTGCAAACTCTTTCTCTTTTCCTGTTCCTCTCAACAGTTCCTCCTCTTCAGAATCATCACAGCTAAAGTGTTTTGGTTCATTCTTTCCCTTCTGAAAAACTGTATCAGCTTCTGGATACATTTGAGATTCAGTGTTGGCTGGCTTACTTCCCCTGTGATCATAGCTTGATATGTTTTCAGCCATCCTTTCTAACTTTGCCTCACGCTTTAGCATAACGGAAACACTGGCATTTGCCTCGCGGGAGGGGCGTCCTGGCTTTTCTTTCACTGACACAGCTTCTACATCTGAGCCAACTACAGCTCTCAGAAAGTCTGTCTGACTTGTAGCTTCCACACAGCCGAGCTCACAGTCTGAAGACAGCCTGGAGACCTTCAACGGGATCCCTCCCTGACTTCTGATCGACTTCAATGAGCGGCCACATTTGCGTCTTTTTCTGGTGCTGCAAATGTCATCAGGTGAACACTCCTGATCATGAATCATCCCCTCACTAGAGTCAGTTGGAGAGTCTAAAACACAGTCTGGGGTTAAAGCTGGCTGTCCACACTCTTGACATGTGCGACGGCTGCAGCACCTATGCTCATGTTCTGGCGACGACACAGGTTCGCATGCATCAAACTCAGACACGCCAAGAGAGCTAGCTTCTGGTGAATGCAAACCACCTGAAGGGGGATGAAAGAAACAGAAAGAAGACTTCTAGTCTTGTTCAAGGAGTGTGAACAGAATCCAAATTAATATTTTCCTAGCAATTAGTATCTAATTATTCTGCCCTTTCTTCTCCACACGGGGTACAATGTTTCCTTGTGCTCTCGAGGTCTTATGGTGGATGTCACACACTTTTTAACTGTGAGTGCAGGTTTTACTGACAATGACATTTCTAATGTTTTATGACAGCCCTGTTCGTACACAATGTGTTGTGATTTGAGTTTATGTTGTGGATGCCCCATACTTGTTTACTGTAGTAAAAACAGCAATTCTGCCTGAGAATGACACGTCCAATTTTCTACGACAGTCCTGTCCATACACATTGCCTTGTGATTTGAGTTAACATTGTGGATTTCAAATACTTGTTTATTCTGAGTAAAACAAAGAATTTGTGGGAAGCACAATGACGTGCAATGAAAGTTCTACGACAATCCTGTCAATAAACATTTCAGATTGAGTTTATCATGTGGATTTCAAACATTTGTTTATTCTGAGTAAAATTAATGTTCTTTTGGCAATGAATGTTCTATGACAGTCCTGTCTGTACCATGATTATTACACACTGGCTAGGGAAAATAATAGGGCGTAAAGTAGAACAAATGTGGGTAAAATAATTTTTACAAATTTCATGAATAGAGGAGAAAGGTATAACTGAGATTTTGTAAATTTTAACAAATACAAACAGTTATTGGTACTCAAGGTGGCGCAGTGGCTAGAATGCATGCCTTGTGTTCAAATCCCCTATAAGGCAGAGAAATGTTTGCCTCATCACCCTAGGTTTGCAGACTAAACTGGCTACCAGAAAATGATGATGGAGGTAATCGTGGCCGGTGTGAAACCAACCACATCACTCACCAAGTGCTCACTGGTTCATTTTAAAAACTGGAAGTAGCACCATATACCCAATACACATCAAGACATGTAAAACAGTCCTTGACTTTTCCGACCAAGTGCCAAGTGGTCTAAACATATGTGGCCAGCATCAAATATGTCTCATGGGGACCTTTACTTTTACCGACCAAGTGCCAAGTGGTCTAAAATATGTGGCCAGCATCAAATATGTCTCATGGGGACCTTTACTTTTACCGACCAAGTGCCAAGTGGTCTAAAATATGTGGCCAGCATCAAATATGTCTCATGGGGACCTTTACTTTTACCGACCAAGTGCCGATTTGTTCTAAAGATATGTGGCCAGCATCAAATATGTCTCATGGGGACCTTTACTTTTACCGACCAAGTGCCGATTTGTTCTAAAGATATGTGGCCAGCATCAAATATGTCTCATGGGGATCTTTACTTTTACCGACCAAGTGGTCTAAAATATGTGGCCAGCATCAAAAATGTCTCATGGGGACCTTTACTTTTACCGACCAAGTGCCAAGTGGTCTAAAAATACGTGGCCAGCATCAAATATGTCTCATGGGGACCTTTACTTTTACCGACCAAGTGCCGATTTGTTCTAAAGATATGTGGCCAGCATCAAATATGTCTCATGGGGACCTTGATTTTTACCGACCAAGTGCCGATTTGTTCTAAAGATATGGCGCTAGCGCTGAATATGCCTTACAGCAACAATAGGATCGTTTACTGTTTACTTACTACATATATTTATAAACAGTGTACACACATAACTTTCTGAATTCAATAATAATCAATATGCTTGGAAAATGCAAGATAGTCTGGTAATGCACATTGTCTAACAGCTGCCTCAAGCGATGGACTGCCTAGGTGCCACACAAACACACACACAAACACGCTTCCTTCAGACAACGGGGGGAATGCTGACTTGACAGATCTGCAAGAGACTGTTATCTGGTGGGGAGGGCTACAGGCTATTTTGGGTGTAAGTTCTCAAGAACACTGGGAAATGTGGCAGAAGTGCAGGTCAGACCAGATACAAAATATGGAAAGTTATGACTTAGCAGAAGTCTAGGTTCTATGTCTGGACAATTCTAGCATGGATACAGAAGAATTCTGGCTTTTTCAGTCAACATTTAAAAAACTAAGCAAACAGGTCAGAATTATGTTCACAAACAATGTAACACCCACTGAGCGTCCATATTAAATTCTAAATGTGTATTATTTTGTTTGCATGCAATGCAAACACTGCTTAATGTCTGAATCTATATGGGGGTCGTCCAGCAAGTATCCGGATATTGTCAGAATAACCCACAAATGAGTAAAGTTTAGTAGCCACTCTAAAGTAACAGTCTACATCTGACACTTGGTGGCAGAATGGGCAAGTATCAGCAGTTTTCCTGAACTTTGTTTTTCAAAATGTCACTGTACAAGTTGACTCCCGTGTGCGAACAGAGTGTTTTGATACAATATTTGGTGAAAGAAGGGTCAAAACCTGCAGAAATTCATCGTGGAGTGTCAAGTGTGTTGGGAGAACAGACTCTAGCACATTCATCAGTGTTTGAATGGTGTCAACACTTTCATGAAGAGCATGAATCCATCTAGGATGAGCCCCGTGAAGGCCGACCGAGATGTGTCGTTATGAGTGAAGCCATACTCAGAGAGTTATGTACATGAAGTTGTGATTGCTACTGACATAAGGAAAAGTCATGTGGACATTACATTATAATCAGGGATTTCTTCAATTTTCATAATGCTGCCCTCGATGGCTACCAAAACAACTGAATTTTTAGCCCACAAAATAAAATTGGCTAGAGTAGTGAAGTGCGCCAGGTAGTTCTCCAATGGTTCAAGGCCCAGCCAAAAGAATTTGCCGTCAGAATACAGAAGATTGTAACCAGGTGGAGAAAACATGTTGTCGTGGCAGACGATTATGTTGGAAAATAGTGCAGGTAATTTCAATTCATATCTCTGTGTTATCTATAGATTACATCAGTCCGGATATGTACTGGACAACCCTCGTAAACTGTAAATAGATATGTTCACAACGAGGGCAATGAGGCTAATATTAAAACTGAAGTGTCTCATGCAATAATAATATTATGTGTGGCAAAGTTCTAGGAACAAAGTGAAGATTTATGCTTGCTCTGTCAAACTGACTTTGCAATAGTTCAAGATAAATTTAGCATAGATGTGAAGATTTATGCTTGCTCTGTCAAACTGAATTTGCAATAATACAATTTATGAATGTGAAGCACTTACCTTTAGAATCTCTTCCATTCTGTGGCACAATCTTCACTGCTTGTCCTATGGCATCAGACTGTGCTGACGACATATGGGAGGTAATGGCTGAAGACATGGCCAGCGAAGCACTATTACTGATATTGCAGACTGCACCATTAAAAACTGAGGTGTTGTTGGGAGAGATGAGCACTGGCTTCTGCCCTAAGATCTTCATCACTGATGGCTCAACCCCATTGTTTCCCTGACTGGCTGGCATAGCATGAGGAGATTGGATGGTTACAAAAGGGAGAGATCCTGAACCCACAGACCTAGCAGGGGCACTGCTGACAACAGCAGCCTGGCTCATGTGTGCATTCAAAAAGGACGGGCTGGACATGAGACTGCCAGGTTCGGACTTGAGAACATGATGGGCTAGATTTGCTCCTGATGGAGCCGCCTGGCCTACCTGAGTCTGGTGCTGGGCACGAAAAGCAGAAGATGGAACTGAGGACATACCCAACTTGACATCCCTCCCTGCTTCCAATGTCCGAACTTTAATTGGTCGATGAATAAGAGAGGTGTCATAGTTTTTATGCTTGGTGAGCCCATTTCTCGGCTGGTTGGTAATAATTTTCACATTGCTCTGGGCAATGCTTGAGGTTGCTGTGCTCAGCATCTGGTTGTTCTGGCTGGCCATTTGGCTGCTGCTGCCTATCTGACTGAAATTGGCAACTGGGACTTGAGCAAATACATGAGGTGTGGAAGATGGAGATATTGCACAAGGAACTGAGGAATCTTTGCTCAGACTGTTGCTGCTGCCTGTGTGAGCTTTGTCTGTAACCAAAGTTGCCAATTGTTTGTCATATGAGGAATGTCTCCTGTTAGATGTCTTCGAGTCATTTGCATGGCTCTGCACATATTCCATACCTGACAAAGATGACGATAATGACGACGACGTTGGCGATGATGTTGGGATTTTATTTAGAACAGGACTCTCAAGTTCTAAACTGGTGGCGCTGGTGTTGAAGCTCTCCTTCAATGAGATCAAATCTTCTGCTGCAGATTTCTCATTCTCTGTGTACAAATTGAATGTTGGCACTGTACTAAAACCACCATTTGGACTGACTTTATAACTTTGGTTGGGTAAACTATCCGGGTTCTGTAATATAGTGTAACTGGCAGCACTACAAACCCTGGCCTTCAGTGCACTGTTTAACCCGTTCAAACGGGACGGCTTTTTTATATCAATTTTCATACCTGGCGGCAAAATACGAGGTGATGCACTGGTAGCAATATCATCTTTCCTCAATTCAGAAGTCCAAGACGATGATGACGACGATGATGATGATATTTGAGATACACTAGTATTCATGTCTGATACATCTTTTGCTAATATTTCCGGTGCTTTAAATGACTGGATATTATTGCAATGTGCGCTTGGAGCATTGGCATTTTTAACACAAAAAGTTGTGCTGTTTGATTTCATGTCAACATTTATGGACTGTGCCTTCTCAACCGTGTCCTGTTTGATATCATTCTGGGCTTCCATACCTTGGCCAGGTTCTAACTTGGCAGCCTGCAGCCCACTCTGGCATGCTGGGGGGCTGTTCTGTAGTGTAGTGGTCAGCTCTTTCTTGACCAAGGCCAACACAGTGCCAAAGGCATCGTAGTTTTCTTTCATGTCTAGTTTTTCTTTGACAATGTATGAATTCAGACAAGATTGGTCCGGCAGGCCTTTACCTTTCATGACCCCCCTGCTCTCATGGAGCAGATTCAACCCCAGGTCTAAACCGTTGCCAGTCTCTGGCCTAACTACATACGGCTTGTTCACATTCTGCAGGTGCTGTATCTCAGTATGCAAGCGATTTATACTGGCCAATAGTATCTGCTGATCCAATCGCTCTTTATCCATGTGCAAGGTATTTTCACTAAAGCCATTCTGTAATAACACAATATAAAATGTATGAATAAGTATACTATATACAATATTCTGTTAGTATTTTAAATTGGGTCATTCATAATAAACCACTGCAACACAAAACAGCATATAGTTCCATCTCTAAGCAATAAATAAGATGCAGCCAAACACTTTTCATATCCGGTATAAAATGGAAGACACAATCTGATCCCCTGCCTCGTGACATAATATCTGGTATCATGGATGACACAATCTGATTCACCAACTCTTGACTATGTATGTCCAACTACCACAAGGCATCCTGTCCAAGAATAAACTATTTTGAAACACAAGGCACATACATCCTACAGAAGAGATTTAGTTCTGATGAAGAAGAAAGAAGAGGGGAAGATATGAGAGTATGAGAGTATGAATGAGAGAATGAGAGAATGAGAGAATGAGAGAGAGAGAGAGAGAGAGAGAGAGAGAGAGAGAGAGAGAGAGAGAGAGAGAGAGAGAGAGAGAGAGAGAGAGAGAGAGAGAGAGAGAGAGAGAGAGAGAGAGAGAGAGAGAGATTTGTTAATGGCAAGCAGATACAAAAGTAGACACAAAACTAAACACATGAAAAAATAGACAGAAAATACAATAGATTTAAGATTGTGACACACACAAACTTTGAGAAATAGTTAATCAACTACCAGATTTGAGAAATTTTAAACAGATGCGCACAATAGCAAATGTCACATGTCTGCCATAGGTCACTAATCTCACGTTATTGAGCTTGTTTCAAATAAAGCGGTCAGTATCAATGTTACATAACACACTCCAAAGTGGTAAAAATCACCATGATAAATAAGAAAATTAATGGTTTTTATACATACATTGAAAGAAAACTAACCTCTGGGTGTCGCATAGCTAATTTTCTGTCCAGGACTTTCCTGTAAGCAATCACCTGAAGAAAGAATTAGAAACATATGTAGTCAATTCCTCTTAAGTAGGCAATGTTAACCAGGACTGCAGTTTATTTGAGACAGAATCTGAACAACAAAAACAAGATACAAATTTAGTCTGATTTTCTTCTGCTAATTTGGATAAATCAACTTGTTTTTCTGTTGCAAGCAACGCATCATGTGTGATTCACTATTCTTCATTAACAGAGCTGAACTAAAATATCAAAAGACCAAGGTTTGTGGAGGTGCATAAACGTCTACACATGATGATGATGATGATTTGTAATCCAGATGCAATGAGCTGTACAAATATGAAATGCATTTAGAACTGCAACACGTCCAAATTGTGAATTATTTTTTAAAGAGCTGATAACTCACTTTTAATGCCATTTTTAAAACATGAAAATTACGAAGTAGGCAGAGACCGGAGTGAAATGACATTGCTGAAACAAGGCAAGTCAGAATATGAACTGAATAAGGAAACATTAAAGTGACAGAGGCACCGCGGAAACCAGCACAGAATATAAATAAATGAAAAACAACTGCAGCAATCCTACGTCATGTCAGGTTATCAGTTGAAAGCCTGTATGAAGCTTTATGAACATGTCACTTCACTACAAAGCTAGATTTTCTATTGCCTATAAACTTATTCTTGGGAAATTAATGAGGTTTCCTCTTGCTCCCCCACCTCACTTATTCCATTGAGAGCAAAGACATGGGTGTGAACCAGAGGTTAAGCTGGTATGAAAATGTGATGAGATAAGGCTGGTATAATAATGTGATGAGAACCCTCTGGGCATGAAGCAGAGGTAAAGCTGGTACAAAAATGTGATGAGAACCTTCTGGGTGTTAACCAGAGGTAATGCTGGTATAAAAATGTGATGAGGACCTTCTTGGTGTGAAACAAACATAAAGCAGGTATAAAAATGTGACGAGAACCTTCTGAGTGTGCTCTGTTTGAAGAGCATTAATCTGGGCTCCGAGGGAGGCTGTCTGGGATTTCAACTCATGGTGTCGCAGCATGATGTCCTTGGCCTGGCTGATCAGTTCTCTGGGGGTGTCTGCTTTGATGCCCATCTAGAATACATCAAACAATAAGCCATTGTCACAGTGTGGGACAGAGAGAAGTAGATGGACAGACAGGCAGGTATGGGTAAATTAAACTGAGGTAGGCACAGAAAAGAGAGTTACAAACACACACACAGAGGGGGGACAGAGAGAGAGAGAGAGAGAGAGATTTATTTCTCATATTGTTACACTGACCTCAGGAACTCCCAGGGCTTGATATTACAAGGGGGATTCAAATGAAAACCTTATGTGTGTGTGTGTGTGTGCATGCATGCGCATGAGAGAAAAACAGAGACAGAGAAAATATATTATGAAAAAGTAAAGAAAAAATGTCACATATTTTGTTTATAGTCACCACTGTGTTCTCCAGAGCCGATAAAGTGCTTAGTTCCTGTAGAAAAATAGATTCTGAGGTCACTACTCTGTGTTCCTGACCCGATTGTGAACAGTCTGTCACAGAAGTCAGGCCGTTTGGAAACTTCCTACTCCACTCATACACTTGCTGAACTGACACACATGAATCAACATACTGGACCTTCATTTGTCACTGAATTTCTATAGGTTCCACCCCTTCATCGATTAAAAATTCATAACAGAACGCTGCTCCTTTTAGGCGAATGTCAAAAGTGGGGTGGCCATCTTTAAACTGTCCTTATGACATCACTATATTTGTCTGCACTGTGATGTCATTTGCTTACCACTCTTGACATCCTTAGCAACAATACTGAAAGGTTACAAGACAAAGTAATTTTTCTAATTATTGTAATTTCTATTACACTTTTAAGGTTTTCATGTTAAGCCCCTTCGTATATTCATCATTGCCCTACAGCTCCCTGAACTGGCCATAACAAACTAGCATCGTATGAAAAATAGTGGGTGGCAGACAGCTTAGTTGCACTGGGGTCATAAAAACATCACTCGCATACAAGCACAATAATAAAAGTAAGATTCTCACCTCTTTTAACCTTTCTTTAATTAACCGCACTCCTTCTTTCTGTAGTACAGATATGTCCTTTTCTAAACTGTCTGTCTGGTTCCTCAGGGTTGAGTTCTTTCTCTGAAAATTATAATTGGATCGATGCTCAAAATGGGATATAAAAAATTAGTGTAGTCCTTGCAAGCCACAGTGACAGACCTACAGTTCGATTTCTAAATGTCCACAAGCCACAAAGCTTTTGGTATAACATTTTAAAACTTTTTTTTTTAATGCAGAAATCCATTCCACCTGTTTAAAAGCATTTCTGAACACATTCCTGACTTTAATTTGTGTTGATTCTTATGTTTACGCTGTATTTTATTCAGAAGACTCAACATAATTTATTATCTCAAGAAACTAGACGAATCCCCTTAATGAGCTTGTGACCATATTAATTTGTTATCTGCAGCAACATGTGTGTGCTAGTTTAAAGTAAACATAGTCAACAATTCTTTCACATGACTTCAGGTGTGTTGGGACCATGGTCATCATCATGTTGCAAGTTCTCTTCAGAATATAACTGTCCTCATGGTGTGCCAAATAGCCTCTCAATCTCTTGCTTCACGCCCAAGGTGTATGCAGTGTGCCAAGTCCATCTTGCTGGTGAATCCCTGCCTCTGCTTCCAACAACCAAGCCTTACACCCGTTCTGTCCAAGCCACTGTCTGGGCAAATGATGCTAGACAGTTTAAATGACCAGCACTCTGGTACTAGTGATGTGGGATCTGCCTCATGCTCTAAAGATAGTGGACTCATTTTAGACCGTTCAGACTAAAAATGTATTTTTTTTTTTTTCAGAGACTCCTGGGGAACATCGCTGGAGCTGTTGAGTTCACATGCTGTGCAATGCCCTTGCCAGGTAGCTTGCTGTTCTGCGAAGAGACCAAGCCACATGGAGTAAAATCTGGTGCAATGAAGCAGATCCATTGGCCTTTAACCTGACTTGTTTTTTCAATAAAAACCACTGCGTCCCATTGTGCTCCCCTAATGTTATCACTTCCAATTATACATTCTTGTGTCAGTACTGGGGTACAGTTTTCACACCTGGAGTTGTGGAGGAACACCACAGAATGTTATCACTTCCAATTATACATTCTTGAGTGCAGTACTGGGGTACAGTGACAGTTCTCACACCTGGGGTTGTGGAGGAACACCACAGACTGTTATCACTTCCAATTATACATTCTTGTGTGCAGTACTGGGGTACAGTGACAGTTTTCACACCTGGAGTTGTGGAGGAACACCACAGACTGTTATCACTTCCAATTATACATTCTTGTGTGCAGTACTGGGGTACAGTGACAGTTCTCACACCTGGGGTTGTGGAGGAACACCACAGAATGTTATCACTTCCAATTATACATTCTTGTGTACAGTACTGGGGTACAGTGACAGTTCTCACACCTGGGATTGTGGAGGAACACCACAGACTCATGTTGCATCTGTCAAAGTTCATTTAGCTAATGCTCACATATGCCTGACCAACCATATTCTTCTTATATACAAGCTAGTATATCTTAAGTGTTTATGCAATAATTGTCCATCCAGAGGTCAATCGTGCTGGACTAACCTTTTCTTGTTCTGCCTGATCTAGTCTCTTGAGAGTTAACTGAACAAATGTCCTATTCAGTGGTCAAGTATGCTCTTTTATCTAAGCCAGCATCTTAAGTGCTTAACTATCTCTTCCAAGCAGATCTTCAGTGTATATCAGTAATTATAACAATGTTAATGCTGAGGTCAAGAATGCTGAACTAATCTTTTCTTGTCCTATGTGGTCTAGTTTCTTGTGTGTTAATGGAAGAAGTGACCGTCCAGGGGTCAACTATGCTTGTTTATCTAATCTAGTAGCATCTTAAGTGCTTAACTATCTCTCTCCCAAGCAGCTGTTACCTTAATCATTGTTATTAATTCTGTCCTACAATCTGATATGTTAATCTAATGTTTCCTCGTTACTTTAACTCATCTGTCTCAGACTGACACAGTCAAGTGATCTTATCTTGCTCTATCTGAGTTCAGTATTGCCAATGTTGATAGATTGTCAATGTTGCTATAACAGTGTCAATGTTGCTATAACAGTGCTGATGTTGATATAGCAGTGTCAATGTTGCTATAACAGTGTCAATGTTGCTATAACAGTGTCAATGTTGATATAACAGTGTCAATGTTGATATAACAGTGTCAATGTTGCTATAGCAGTGTCAATGTTGCTATAACAGTGCTGATGTTGATATAGCAGTGTCAATGTTGCTATAACAGTGTCAATGTTGATATAACAGTGTCAATGTTGCTATAACAGTGTCAATGGTGCTATAGCAGTGCTGATGTTGATATAGCAGTGGCAATGTTGCTATAACAGTGTCAATGTTGCTATAACAGTGTCAATGTTGATATAGCAGTGTCAATGTTGCTATAGCAGTGTCAATGTTGCTATAACAGTGTCAATGTTGCTATAACAGTGTCAATGTTGCTATAACAGTGTCAATGTTGATATAACAGTGCTGATGTTGATATAGCAGTGTCAATGTTGATATAACAGTGTCAATGTTGATACGGTGGTGTCAATGTTGCTACAACAGTGCTGATGTTGATATAACAGTGTCAATGTTGATACGGCAGTGTCAAAGTTGCTATAACAGTGTCAATGTTGATATAACAGTGTCAATGTTGATACGACAGTGTCAATGTTGCTATAACAGTGTCAATGTTGATACGACAGTGTCAATGTTGCTATAACAGTGTCAATGTTGCTATAACAGTGTCAATGTTGCTATAACAGTGTTAATGTTGATGTAACAGAGCTTATGTTTATATAACAGTGCTGATACTGAAATAATGGTGTCAATGTTGTTATAACAGTGTCAATGCTGAAACGGCAGTGTCAATGTTGCTATGACAGTGTTAATGTTGATGTAACAGAGCTTATGTTTATATAACTGCTGATACTGAAATAATGGTGTCAATGTTGTTATAACAGTGTCAATGCTGAAACGGCAGTGTCAATGTTGCTATGACAGTGGTAATGTTGATGTAACAGAGCTTATGTTTATATAACAGTGCCGATACTGAAATAATGGTGTCAATGTTGAAGCCAAGTATGAGGACTAACCTTTTCTTGCTCTATCTGCAGCAACAGCATGGCTCTATACTCAGGAGTTTGCATAAATGTCAGGAATGACAAGAATCGCTGCTTCATTGTTTCTGCAAAATACATTCAAAATACTAATGAAGCACTGTTCCCTAGCTCTTCTCTTATTGTGCACAGAAGAAGAAGTACAATAAGTTCACATTACCTATGTGTATTTGATCACGCTTATAACAATGAACTATAGCATATTTGTTAAGTTTAATAAAGTGACATAAAAAATGGTTTATTGAAAAGAACCATTGCCTATGTGTTACCAGGGTTCATAAGGGAGGCCAAGAATAGTAACGATGCAACCTACGAGGCATTTTGTAAAGGGCGATTAAGGAGACTTGTTGTGAGGCTGGTACAAAACAATCTACAAAATGAAACCAGTCATGAATAAGCCCGCAAGGAGTTTGACATTAGTTGGCTGAGTGACTATGCTCCATTAGGAGAGGTGGAGGAGACCATGAGAGAAGAACTCCAAATAAGTGCTCTTAACTCTTCAGTCCCAGATAATGCATTCTGTAACACAGACACTTCTTCATGAATCCATAACATCACAAAATGTGTTCTCATACTTTACACAATTGGTTAGGAGTATACTAAATTAATCTGGCTTCCACTGTGGTCGCTTCGACTGTGTATTTAGCCTTTTTGAAAAAGCACTCATTTTTCATACTGGTTATGATGTGAAGATTCCAAATGTACAGCTTGACAGCTGTACTGTGACAAGGTACCTTCCCAGTCTTCATATTTGATTGTGACTCTCTTGGCCAAATACAATATACCTCTGGTTTGTCCAATCCCCTGCTCTCCCAAGATGGCTCTTTCTGATTTCTGTTATTCCCAAAAGTGCCAACGATGCCAAAATAGACCTGGTTTGAGTCACAAGAAGACATTATGCGGAGTGTGATGCCACACTGTTCTCCATTTCCCATGAGCCCTTCTTGAAATGCTCTCAACAATGGCAAGACTGCTGGGAGAAGTGTCTCAGGTTCCAAGAACATGTACTTTGAGCAGGTTTAATTAGTTAGTTAGTTGACAGATCATCCTCATTGCACATCGAACCATTCAGTCCATAAGTGTTCGGATCCCCTCCTCAGTAAATAATGCGGCATGTAGCAACTAACGACACCAGTTCTGTGTTGGTTTATCAATCTTCTTTGGCTTCCTGTGTAGTGTTCTTGTTTTGCCACACCTCTTTTAATTTTCTGTTCTCGCAATCTGACCATGGTTGTAGATCACAGTCAACACTTGGTTCTCGCAAGTCTTACTTCTCATAGAGCATTCAGAATGTCAGCCTGGTCCATGGCTCGTCCGCCTTCCACAGTAGCCTTACCTGCAAGCTTGTCAGCCAGCTCATTTCCTCATACACCTGCATACCATGGCACGAAAATGAAACTAATCTTTGCCAGCCTAGACCGCTCTAGAGACAGCAGCCACTCTCTTCAGATCCACCCCATCTATATCTTCTTGAGCATGTTCATTGAGTCGCTAGGGAAACATGCACTAGTGAATGTCTGTGTCTCGAGCCATGTTATTGCTTTACTTACTGCCATGACTTCCATAGTCAGGCTACTTGTGGTCAAAGCAAAAGCACCAGAATCTTCCTTCACAATTCTCCCTCCGGCCAGCGCCGTAAAAGCCCATGAACTTCTCACTCGTCGAACGACCGACCCATCTGTGACAGCATCAACCCCCAAAGAATTCTCGAAGATCAAAGCCTGTACTTCTGCCTCCACAGCAGCTGTATTTTATTGTCTGCATTTTCTGTCTAGTTGGATGCAAACTGAAAAGGACTTACAGAAACTTTTGGCATTCGTACCCACTCCTCACCAGGTTCTAAGTCCTCAAGTGAACACACCTGTTGAAGAATGTCTTCGGCTTGACCCATCCACGGCTTTCCTCTTTTTAACCTGCTGACCTTTACCTTCTTAATTTCACTGTGTAGTGGATGTTGTGTGTTTGCGTTGAGGTAGGCATGTGCTCTGCAAATTTGTATTCTGTCCCCAATGGTTGGAAAATCAAGAAGGGAGCTTATCGCCCTGCATACTGTATCTCTTGTACATCCAAGAATAATAATGCACAGCTTCGTTCTGTATCCTTTCCATCTGCTTACGACTGATAGTCAGAATCGCCATCGCATACTCCAAAACAGAAAGGACCAGACCCTTGTAAAGGATACACATATGTCGCTGCTCAGTTTTCCGTCGCCATCACCTGCATCACAGCCAAATCTTGCTCGGCCTTTGTTATCACCCAATCTATGTGGTCATGAAATGCAAGACTTTGAAAAATGTATCCCCAGGTAGTTCATTGCCTGCCATCTTTCCACCATCTCTGAACCCAGATTTACAGTGTTAATATGGCTGACAATACGAGCAGGATTGCAGTTTCATAACTCCAGGCGAATACCTATTTTTACCCGAGCAAAGGGTCCAGTAATTTTGTAATACACCTCGTATATAAAAGCAGCAAATCCCCTATAGATGCATGTATTTTTTAACCTATGTGTGTATATTCTTGTATTTGGAAGTAATGAATCACCAGTAGATGTGTGTATCTTTTACAAAAGTATACTGATGCATAAACTTGTGTACAAAAGCTGTATATTACATATCAATTTAAGTACCTCTTACTGACATATACTTATATATGTACTTATATTGCAAACTGAAGTGTATCACATAACAATACCCGTATTTCATACTGCTGCATTCTCATGTGCATATATATCATTATATATTAAATCAATGAATCATATATTAATGCATGTATCTCTTCCTGACATATATTTATATTGCACAAAAAAGTATCACCAATAAATATAAAATTTCATACCCAAATTCTCATTTATATATATACTAATACATTAAAGAACTGAATCACATAAACATTCCATGCACTTCTTACTGACCTATACTCCTGAATATGCACATATTTGGAAGAAAATATCATGTAGCAATGTATGTATTTCGTATTGATGTCTACTCATAAATACACTTATATGTGAAAATAGTGCCTGACCTATCATGTGGAGGAAACCAGCTTCTTTCTCCAGCATTGACACTGTCTGCTTCTGCACTGTGGGTTTGAAGTAAGCACTTGATGTCTCTGTCATTCTTCTGTCATTGTAGTTCACTTTCTCAGCAGGATCTACAGGTGCAAACAGACAAACACAGGTTCCAGGATTTGTTTGGTTAACAGTTCACTGTTTCCTTAATATCCCACAACAATAACAATATTCAAAATCCTTCTCTTATGTGCTCTCCTGCATCTTTGGTACCATATTTTTTACATATACAGTATAGCTCTAGAAAGGGAAAACAAACCGTAAATTAATTTGAGAAATTTGACATAGACATAGTCAAGATTTTTTGGGCATGTGAAATTCACTGGAAAACTTAGTGACAACTGGCAAGATTGATGGAAACAGACCAAGGCATCAGAAGAGAACAGTCCACATTCTTTATGCATGTTATAAGAAGGGGAAACTGGAGTATGTTATGACAGCAGAAAAGCTGATGGGGAAGAATGAAGATAATATATTGAAAGATGTGAACTCACAAAGAGAACTGGTTACTCGCATTAGATGAGGGCAAGACACATTCTTAACGCATGTTATAAGAAAGGGAAATGAGTATGTTGTGACAACAGGAAAGCTGGAAATGCAGAGAGGCAGGGGCAGGCCGAGAGAGAAGATGCCAGATAGTTTAACATTGTGGCATGCGGGAACATCGGAATCAGAAATGAATGGCAGTGCATGAGAAAGAATTCTGTGGACAGCCAGGATAACCAACTCTACACAGCATGCACTAAAACAGTGGTTCTCAACCTTTTTTGGCCCGTGCCCCCCTTCACCATATTTTCAGAAAGTCATTCCCCCCCCCCCCTTTTTCATATTTCCTACCTAAAAATCCCTCCACAGTATACGTAAAAATGGAAGGTAAATATTTTAAAACAGGTCTAGACATCCACATAAAACGTGATTTGCGGGTCTACTTACTTTATAAAATGAATTTTAGAAGTATGAGACGTGCAAAACTGTAAAGTATGAAGGGAGATATCAAGTAATCAGTTCTTGTATTAACGCGATCTTGAAATGATCTTCATTCTCTCTCTTCCCCCCCCCCCCCCCTCTGGTGGGGAATTCCCCACCAGTTGAGAACCACTGCACTAACAGAAGAAGATAAAGCCAGATATCCTGCATAAACAAAAGCAATGGATAAAACAATAAAACACAAATTGCAATGAATTTGCAGCAGCAGCCGACAAACACACAATGCCCCTGTTGGGGTAGTTACCTTTGCCAGATGTAGACATGATGGTGTGAGCATGGAGCAGGTTGAGACTGTCCAATGATGGGGTGACTATGCCGTTGGTATGAGCTGATGGATTGCTGGAGACACTGCTGGTGGTAGTACTGACTCCAGAAGCTGTCGATGCAGCCACTGCTGCAGCAACAAGTGAGGCTGCCCTCTTTGATGATGAACGGACTACTTGTTTCTTCCTGGGACGGAGTTTGACCGCTGCCTTTGATTTCACAGGTTCGGTGCTCTTCTTGCCTACTGAGAGTAAGGTTTAGCAACTTTTAACTTTGTGAGGATGTGTTTACTTTTGTGAGGAGATGCACATGGTTCTCTTTGTGAGGATGTGTTTACTTTTGTGAGGAGATGCACATGGTTCTTTTTGTGGAGATGTGTTTACTTTTGTAAGGAGACAAACATAGCTCTCTTTGTGGAGATGTTTACTTTTGTGAGAAGACACACACGGTTCTCTGTGGAGATGTGTCTACTTTTGTGAGGAGACACACACGGTTCTCTGCGGAGATGTGTCTACTTTTGTGAGGAGACACACGGTTCTCTGTAGAGATGTGTCTACTTTTGTGAGGAGACATAATGGTTCTCTTTGTGGATATGTGTTTACTTTTGAGAGGAGACATAATGGTTCTCTCTGTGGAGATGTCTCTACTTTTGTGAGGAGACATAATGGTTATCTTTGTGAAGATGTGTTTACTTTTGTGAGGAGGCACACATGGTTCTCTTTTTGAGACAAGCATTCTCTGTGGAGACATGTATGTTCTCTCCAGTGATGTGTATGTTCTCTTCAGTGTTGTGTATGTTCTTTATAGAGACTATGTTCTTGTGAAGATATGCAAATATGTTCTGATGTTATGCAGATGTGTCTGATTGTTCCTGTTGCTGAGGCAATATGCCTGTATGTTCCTGTTGCTATGGAAATATGCCTGTATGTTCCTGTTGCTGTGGCAATATGCCTGTATGTTCCTGTTGCTGTGGCAATATGCCTGTATGTTCCTGTTGCTGTGGCAATATGCCTGTATGATCCTGTTGCTATGGAAATATGCCTGTATGTTCCTGTTGCTGTGGCAATATGCCTGTATGATCCTGTTGCTATGGAAATATGCCTGTATGTTCCTGTTGCTGTGGCAATATGCCTGTATGTTCCTGTTGCTGTGGCAATATGCCTGTATGTTCCTGTTGCTGTGGCAATATGCCTGTATGATCCTGTTGCTATGGAAATATGCCTGTATGTTCCTGTTGCTGTGGCAATATGCCTGTATGTTCCTGTTGCTGTGGCAATATGCCTGTATGATCCTGTTGCTATGGAAATATGCCTGTATGTTCCTGTTGCTGTGGCAATATGCCTGTATGATCCTGTTGCTATGGAAATATGCCTGTATGTTCCTGTTGCTGTGGCAATATGCCTGTATGTTCCTGTTGCTATGGAAATATGCCTGTATGTTCCTGTTGCTGTGGCAATATGCCTGTATGTTCCTGTTGCTATGGAAATATGCCTGTATGTTCCTGTTGCTGTGGCAATATGCCTGTATGTTCCTGTTGCTGTGGCAATATGCCTGTATGTTCCTGTTGCTGTGGCAATATGCCTGTATGTTCCTGTTGCTATGGAAATATGCCTGTATGTTCCTGTTGCTGTGGCAATATGCCTGTATGTTCCTGTTGCTATGGAAATATGCCTGTATGTTCCTGTTGCTGTGGCAATATGCCTGTATGTTCCTGTTGCTATAGAAACATGCATGTATGTTCCTGTTGCTATGGAAACATGTCTGTATGTTCCTGTTCCTATGGAGACATCTGATTGTTCCTGTTGGCATGTAGATATGTCTGACTGTTCCTGATGTTTTGCTGTATCTCATTGGGTGCATACTGAACAATTATACACCATAAGAAGTGAATGGATGAATTATACTTTGACTGAAATACGACACCATCATAGACTATGTGCATGATGTATCTCAGCCAACATTATGATTCATCCACACACTACATGAATCTAGTTTGCTTCTGACAAGATGAGGCGAAAATGCCAGGCAATAAATCATGCAACCTTTTGTTTGTAACTTCTGTGTTTGAACATACCTTTGCAATTCATAACACAAAATATTTACACAATTAAAGTACAGCAAGCCTACTGGCATACCATACAGGCATTGTGGGAAGATTGTGGCAGGCCCAGAGTTTTGGTGAGTGAATGACACCCAAAGGGTAACTTGATATATACTGCATCAGCTGTCTTTACTTTCTCACAGAAACTTTGACTCGTCTGCCATTCATCCCGCAGTGGAGCATAGGAGCTCAACCAAATCACTTCAAGCTGTCTTATCTTTTCTTTTTTTTTTAATGCAGCTTCTCCCTAGTTAGTTAGTTCATCCTCACTGCACATCAAACCATTCGGTCCATTAATGCTCAGATCCCCTCCTCAGTAAATCCTGCAGCGTATAGCGGCTAACGGCACCAGTTTTGTGTTGGATTATTAATATTCTTTGGCTTCTTGCGTAGTGTTCTTGTTTGGCCACGCCTCTTTTAACTTGTTGTTATCGCAGTCTAACCATGGATGTAAATTCACATTCATCATTTGGTTCTCGCAAACGACTTCCTATATTACTCATCTAATCTCTAATACTAGACAAGCCTTCTGTCGTCTTGGTTGGCGGAGTCGTCCTTCTTGCCCTAATTTTAGACTTGTTCTCGATTGGTTAGATGTTGCAGCTGAAGTTTTCTACAGAATGGGGCAGCCAGCCCCAAGCCCAGCCATCCTTTGTAGACTCTTGCGACATGCATACAGTATTATTATTCTCTGCTTCCCGTATGCTAACACACAAGCGAAGACATTTCTACTTCCCATCTTATGAGTCTGGGTTTCCCCCAGAGCTTTAAGTGGTTTAGGGTGAGATAATTAACTAGGAATTGAACAGACTTTTGTGTTGCCAAGATGGAAACTCTTGCATGATTACACAGTGCTTTTCAATCTTTGGAACACTGTGAGCAGTCTAACATCTGACTGCAACATTAGTAATACTAATACAACCACCAGCCTGAATTTCAGCTGGGGATGGTAAAGGAGGCAAGTGGGGTAACTGATCACCTCACCTCATGATCAGATACATGTGATGATGACAGCATTCCACAACTTGCAGCAATATCTGCTATGAGATTATCTTTCTAATATAAGGCCCACACACAAAAACTAGGGAGTGCCTGAGTGCTGCTGGACACATTAAAACCCAGTTAAGAATTTTTAAAAATAGTAGTCTGAATTGGCCACCGCTGAGGCCAATTTAAAATTGAAAACCTACACATGAAGAGAATATTTATAGCATGTGTGGTTGTGGCTTCTCACCAGAGTTCATGGCCCATGTTGAGAGCCTCCAGGTGTAGCCTATGGGAGGAGACTGGACACATGTGAGGTATAAACCTGCAATGAAGGTGATCCTTCAGAAAACTATCAAACCTAACAAAATCTTCCTCTTTAATATCTCCCTCCGAGGTCAGAATGAGACACCAACCTTGCATTTTGCGCATGCCCAAAGCTCCGTTGTTCAACCGTTTCACGCTCTTCATTTTCTTCTTTTTCTGGGTCACCTCCTTGGCCTGGTCCTTTGGCTTCAGGTCCACAGAGTTTGCATCTGCTGCCTGTGAGGGGGAGAGAACAGCACAATGTGAATCATGTATTACACAGATATATCAATTCGGGAACCTTTTGAGGCCACGATGACAGTTCACAAATAAACACACATGTATTGTTTAAAGCTCACAGAAGTAGAAGTGCATCCTCTAGTCTCTACTTCTAAGAGCACCAAACCATACATGTGTTTATGAAATGTTAATTATGCATCCTCACAATAAATTCCATCACTGATAAAGGAAAACAGAACAAAGTGTCATCTTCTGATGGTACAAAAGTGTTTTCAATAATAAGTGAAAAACAGATAAATTAGCCCCATTGATCTCAAATACAGACATAGAATGCTTCCACAAAGAGTAAGTAGAAAAGTACAGGTCCCGTTTCTACGCCATGAGGCATAAAGGGTAAATGATACTAGCTCTGTTATTGTATAGATCAACTGGTACTCAATGGGTAGTATGGTCAATATCATGAAGGTCACCACCACTACGCAGAACATTTCCTGGTAACCACTTGAGCAGACCTGGGAGCCTTAGGTCAATTTTTTAAATAAATCCCTGCCTCAATATAGATTCAGACACATGACCCAAGTGCTGGCAAGCAAGTGAGCTAGCCGCTAAGCTACCATGACTCATTCCTCACAGGGTGCTGAGTAACTACTGTTTTAATTTTAAACGTAGGATAAGCAAACACATTGAACATGTTCTGCAGGGTTGTCACTTACATATTTAGGGGGGGTACTGCAAAAACAGAAATGGATGACAAATGAAACGCTGCAAATTATCAATGAAAGAAGAAATAACGGTCAGCATGACCGAAGAGCCTGCTCTTAAATTTCCAAGGTATGGCGTTCAACCCAATCACCGGTCAGTTGGACTAAAATAATGACTTCCCATCCTTGACTTGGTGACGTAAATTACAAATACCCCAGAAGTCGGAGTGGGTTCGCCTGATCACAAGGGACAATGGTAATAAGGAAAGTTAATCTACACGCAAAAGTCATCACAGTGCACTAAAAGTAGTAGCATTGTATGGACTATGCTTGAGTTCAAAGCAAGCAAATAATATATAAATTAAAAAGCTAGATAAGGAAAATATAACAGAATACTTAAAGAAATAATAAACGCAAAGAGGCTAAGACAAACTTGGTTGCTTCAGAAATGCAGAGATTGGGACAAATCATGGGAATGACATTTCATATACCAAAAACTAATATCCTAACAAGCAGGAAACATGAAATATACCACTGGGTGTTTGAAATCAAAGCTTGGCGCAATATTAATGGGACAAAATAATATAATTAACCCTTTACAGGGCAGAGTGGCCAAAAACGTCTTTACTACCAAACGGGCAAAACATCTGAGAGCATACGTGACAACTTAGGATTGTAAACACGCGATCTCGAGACTTTGTGAGACTTCCCATTGTTTATTTCCAGTTTTGCTGATAACTTGATAACGAGGGCACCATTTGGTAGTGGTTTCTTTAAATCTGATCGGATTTTTAAATAGTTTTCAGGGTTTTTATGCTTTGTTTTTCAAAATGGATTTCAATGATTTTTCAAGTGATAGCTGAAATTTTGCTTGGGTTCAATTTAAGTTACATTGAAATGCACGAAGTTGACTATGAATCGGAGCTAGATATCAGTGATATCAGCGTACGCAGTGTACACAAATGCAGATCTCTCAGACTTTGAAGAAAATGATTCTGATTCTGAAAACGTCAACAATTACAAGCTCGAAGTTTGAGGGCAGGAAGAAAGCCTGCGTGACGTGCAAAAATGTAGACGTCGTACCCCTGCAGGACGAGCCATTGAAAGTTCATATGGCTGTGATGTGTGTCAAGTGAACTACTTTAAAGGCACTTGTTTTCCCCAGCATCTTGGAGGCCAGTGAGCTGATGGCAGAGTGTTTGTAAATAGTGTATAGATGACTGACAATCACAAACAATATGTAGTATTTTGTAAATATTTGTGTTCATGTGTGGATTACTGGCAACATTGGATTATTTATTTCACATGCGAGTAAAATTATAAATCTGCATTCATTTTCCTTCATTTTGTTTTTTATTTCACAAAAATATGTTCAATAACACCTTAGATTTGATGTGTTTACTAACGTAACCTTAAATCTTACTGAAAACCTGAAAAATCTTGCCCATTCAGAGTTTTTAAAAAAAGGCAAAATGTGTGCCTTGTAAAGGGTTAATAGACAGAATACAGACAATGGATATGATGGTGAGAGACAGGAAGCAAAATATTCTAGATAATGGTAAAAGTCCACAAATACTTGCTGCAGAAGTTCATGATACATTACATTATATGAAGAAAGAAAAACAATCAGACCAGACATTATAATGGACAAACTGGAGGAAATTGAGGCCTTAGGAGATACTGCATTTGAAATAATATTTCTTAATTACATCTATAACAGTGGGTACATCTATAGTAGTGCTGATCCATCAGACCGTATTATTCCTGGAAGTGAAACATTTGTTTCTGTAAGGAGAAAATGAGCAACTGCTTTTTCACTGTTGTTATACTGTTGCAAGTGTCTGTATATTGTCTAGGAACCTGCGCTGCCAGCACATCAGTTGGTCATGTAAGGAAAGACCTACAACAGATACTTCCTGTGGGATGTTAAGTGTTAGGCCTTTAGATATCCTAGGTCATAGACCACTGAGGTATTTAAATAATCATTATTAGTTTCCTTCCTAGCCACCTTTCCTTTTTAGATAATTTCCAGACATTTCTGAAAATTTTTGGGCATCCATTTGTTATTTTTTTTTAAAACTAGATTAATGGTGAACAATGTGGGAAAGTGGAAGGAAAGGGCACAAACAATGCTGTATATGTTCCTAGAACACTATTATAAAGAGTTATACAGAAAACAGATCTGAACTTATGCTGCATAGACTACACAAGAGTTTGACAGTGTGAAACATAAGAAAAAATAATACTAGAATAATTAAACACATGGCAAAGATCTGTGAATAAGAAGGTACAAATGTTTGCAACAAACCACACAGCTTTAAGAATCAAGGACCATTTATGAATATTTCTATTTCTGAGCATGAAGAAGGGTGTTGGAAGGAGTGTATATTGTATCCTGACAGGGATTAATTGAAGAATTTTGGATGAGGATTTCTTTCAGCAACTCCACCCCCACCCACCTAGTGACGCACCCCCAATTTTAAGTGCATGTAGTATGGTTCAGTCAGCTTAAAGAATGGTTATGATGAATTAAACCCCAGAGAAAATTTAGCAATTAAAACTGACAGAATAATTCATAGATTTCATGTAAAAACAAGCAAAATTCAATGATGACATGAATTTTAAAGAAAATAAAATCAACAAAAGAAATGGCCATGAATGTTTTGCTTCAGATTAATCAAGCAGAAACACACAAGAAAGAATCGTAATATACAACAAAGCTTTAGGACAAGCAAGCACACTCTTGCCAAACTTACGGAGCTATCATTATCATTCTCTGTGCCCGACTGGGACTGTGGACGCTTGACATACTCGTTCCACTGGCGGCGTGTGGTTGGCCCATAGACTATACTCTCCTCTACAGCAGGCACAATAGCAGAGTTTGTGAAACTAGAGTTAGACCCACTGTCAAAGTCCAGTACTTTTGCGGCACAGAGTGGTGAAGCGGTTTCTGTTTCACGCTGAACACCTTTCACACGACGCCAACGTCCGGAGGAGTTGGAATCCTGTAGGGTCAGGAACAAGTAGGGAGGCATAGTCTGAATGTTAATAGGTCAGCTGTGCTTGTCTGAACTACTGACATATCCAACTAATGCCTGCACTACCAACATATCCAAGTTACCTAAACCTGCATGTGTGTGCACTAACCAACATATCCAAGTTACCTAAACCTGCATGTGTGTGTGCACTATACCAACACATCCAAGTTATCTATAGGTGGGTATTCCTGCACTACCAACATATCCAAGTTACCTAAACCCGCATGTGTGTGCACTATACCAACATATCCAAGTTATCTATAGGTGGGTATTCCTGCACTACCAACATATCCAAGTTACCTAAACCTGCATGTGTGTGCACTATACCAACATATCCAAGTTACCTAAACCTGCATGTGTGTGTGCACTATACCAACATATATATGTTATCTATAGGTGGGTATTCCTGCACTACCAACACTTCCATGTTATCTGCAACTGTATGTGTGTGCACCACCAGCATATCCAAGTTACCTACAGATGGATATTCCTGCATATTCAAGTTACATAGAGAAAGATTTTCCTTCACTACCAACATTTTCAAGTTATCTACAACTGTATGTGTGTTCACTACCAACATTTTCAAGTTATCTACAACTGTATGTGTGTTCACTACCAACATTTTCAAGTTATCTACAACTGTATGTGTGTTCACTACCAACATATCTGAGTTACACACAGCTGCATGTGCCCGATTTACACATGTATCCATGTTATCTACAGCTGAAGTGTACCCTAAAACATAACCAAATAACTACAGCTGTATGTATCTGCTACAAGCATAAGCAAGTTACTACAGCTGTGTGTGTCTGCTACAAACATAACCAAGTTACCACAGCCATATGTGTCTAGTACAAATATAATAAAGTTATTACAATTGTTTGTGTCTGCTACAAACGTAAACAAGTTACTACAGCTGTATGTATCTGTTACAAACATAACTAAGTAACTACAGCTGTATGTATCTGCTACAAACATAACCAAGTTACTACAGCTGTGTGTGTCTGCTACAAACATAACCAAGTAACTACAGCTGTATGTATCTGATACAAACATAAGCAAGTTACTACAGCTGTATGTATCTGCTACAATCACACGCAGGATACCGACAGCTGCATGTGCCTGAGTTACACATGTATCCATGTTACCTACAAAATCACTGTATCTATATTACCATACACATCCAACCCACTTCTAACTGTATATTCCCAAGCTATTTACTTCAGTAAGCATAAATAAAAATGTTTACGGTGTCAGTGTCTATACACTTAAATAAGAAGGCAGGAGAAAAAAAACAGCAAAGCTCTAAAGTGAATTACAAGTTCACAAACTTAATGGCGCCAAGCAGATGAACCCTCTTCAACAATTAAACTATAGCTGGCAACATGTAAATCTACATCACAAAATCAGCAGTGGATATTTTTAAGTTACATTTATACTGATTTTGTTTCTTCATGTTTATTATATTTACATGCTGCCTCAAGTGGCTCAATTTGATTGGAGTAGAATCAAATGTTCTTCCTGTAGTCCATGCTGTATGACACTGGTTATCAAGTCTACCCACAGCCTTCAACCTCGTATAATAGGGCCCTTTATATGTGCCTTGAGGCATTTTGGACCAGCACTAGTCCCATATTCTTACAGACCAACATGCATACGAGGGGTCAATATCAGGCAGACAACCTTCACTTGCTAATACATTTTCTGGTACCCGTTTAAGCCGGCTCCGTGGCGAAGTGGTTTCGGGCGCAGTTCGTGATCCTGCATACCGCACTCGAAACACAGCTGTGGGTGATGTGGCAGCAGCCCACCTTGCGTTGTTTTTTTTGTTTTTTTATAAAATGGTAGGAGTGCCGGTTGTTCAGAAAGCAATGGCAAACTACTGAATGTAAACTTCCCAAGAAATCACAAACAGCCAAAAAAAATGATGGGGTTGAATGTGACATCCTGTAAAGGAAATGCAACTATTCTTTTTAAAGCCGGGTCGACTTAGATGCCAAGGTCAATTTAAAAATCCACTTTGATGTGATTAGGACCCCTTGACCACAGGGTCGACAGACCAGAGTGCTAGCCAGTGAGCTACCATGCATGGCCAATCACTTTCAATACTCAGGTTGAACCATACCATGATGCCAAACATGTTAAGCATCTTCTCTCCTGGTCTCTCTCTCTCTCTCTTCCCAATTCAACTGTCCCAAAGTATTCCAGCTTTACCATTCTCATGACATGCCCAAAGAATGTGAACTCTTTTCTTCTGATGCAAGTGACCAGTTCTCTTTGTGAGTTAACTTCTTTCATGATAATTTAATCATGCTTTTTATCTGTGTACAGGACTCTCATCCTGCTAGTATCATATAGTTACTAGTTTTAAAAACATGAATGGCTGATCCATGTCAGCAGAATAACTTGTTAGTCATTGAAAATGAATGTTCCACATTCTCCACATCTCTGACTAGAAATAAATCCATTGCTTCTATGAACAGACATATGTAAATGGCAAAACTAAAACAATAATAGTGAAGTTTAAAACTGTTCTATATGAGTTTGTGATATAACACCCAAAACAATTACAAAGAATAAAGAGACAAGCATTTGTGCCAATTAGTACTTTGCAGCAAGACGAGAAAGCCACCACTTCTGTCTGTACATGAACAGCTACAAATGATTATATTCAATGTAATACACAAGTGCTACGCAGAGCACAAATTAATGCCTTTTACCTAAATGTAGCAGACGTGACAGAGAGAGTACAAAGTCTACAGAAAGTTATACCTGCTGGACAGAAAAGCACATGTGGACGAGCAGCCTGGTGGCAGATTGTTAAAACAACAAGCAAAGCAATACTTACAGAACCACCAGACAGAGCACCGTTAATTTTGTCCTTAATGGACAATAATGGACGCCCTTTTCTGTCCTTTCTTGGCTCATCTTCATTCTGGAAAATAAAATATACTTCAAAAACCAAACAACCATAAATAACATAAACTTTCTCAATTTTAAAACAACAAACTTACCTATTTGTTAGATGTTACAGAATGTGCTGAAGAGGAAATTGGTGGGTAAATGTGCACGAGGAAGACTACATGTGTGTGTGCGTGTGTGGTGGGGAGGGCGAGGGAGGCATCAAGAGATAGACTGAAAACATCTAAGAGTTCCCCATGAAAACTCAGGACAGATGAAGTTGGGGTACTAATCAGCCGGCCATCAATGTAGATAATGATGGTGTTGTATCAGATCACATATAACATATATCATAGTGAGCCATTAAATTTACAATTTTAACTTAGACGAAATTAGACGTAGACAGCCAAATTTTTTGGACATGTTATGAGAAGAAATGGATTGGAGAACTTAGTGACAACTGGCAAGATCAAAGGGAACAGACCAAGAGGAAGACCGAGAGGAAAATACCTGGATGGCTTGACCACATGGCATGGACGAGACAGGAACACTGAGCTGATCCACAACGCTGGCGATCGAGTGAAATGGCGAGTCATGACCGCCCACGCTTTCTGGCATGGCACATGAATGATTGACTTTAATAACAGCAGATGGACGATGTATTAAGGAAGCTAAATGTAGAATAGCCCAAACCAAAAGCAACATTTTACAAGATGAAAAGTATTCTCTGCAATTTATCTTTGTTGATCGTGGTGAGGGAATAGAGTTCTTAAAAGGTATGTTAAGTCAATCCTGATGTGCGGAAGTGAATCATTTGTAATTAGCAGACAAGTGAGGAATAATGGGGAAGCTGTGGAGATTTATTTTATAGAAAAATAATTAATGAAGATGACATATTGAAAGAAGTTAACTCACAAAGAGTACTCATTTGCAATTAGCAGACAAGTGAGGAATAATGGGGAAGCTGTGGAGATTTATTTTATAGAAAAATAATTAATGAAGATGATATATTGAAAGAAGTTAACTCACAAAGAGTACTGGTTACTCACATCAAACAAAGGCAGTCCACATTCTTTAATCATAAGAAGGGGGAAGCTTGAGTATGCCATCACAACGGGAAAGTTGCAGGGGGGAGACCAAGAGAGAAGTTGCTGGATAATTTGCATCATGGCATGGAGGAACATCAGTATTAGAAATTACTGGCAGTACACAAGACACAAGGATATGGACAGTCATGATCACAAATGTCACACGACATGGACTACAAGAAGAAGCAAACAATTACAAATGTAATAATGAGTATATAACAATCAAATTACCTTCTGTGATGGAAATCTTAACCTTTGAAAATATTTTTCCAACTGTAAAAAGAATAAAAGAATCCATTAGTAATGCATACAGAAACTGAAGTAATATATCCCTCTTCTTCATTCCTTTTTCATGTGTGTCATTTAGTTATACACCTCAAAGGTCAGAGTGTATGACCTCGGCAAGTATTTGTGTAAAGTTTGCTTTCTTTAAATAGGTTTCATTAAAGGTTTATTTTGCTTTCTATAGACAGGTTTCATTGAAAGATAATTTTGACAAGGCAACGGCCTTACAGCCTACTATTTGCTATTTCCAACTGCTGTAAGATTTCCACTGTGCACAATTTGCACACAGGACTTCCTGTTTTCACCCTTACCTGAGGAGGTTGGGTCTCTGATCTCACTACCCATGAGATCAGGGAGACTAGAAAAATTATCAGAGATCGAACCCTGTACCTTTTGAGCCTGTTGCAGATATTGTAACCTCAACCACGGCACCTCTCTCTCTCTCTCCCCACCCACCCACCCACAGAGAGAGAGAGAGAGAGAGAGAGAGAGAGAGAGAGAGAGAGAGAGAGAGAGAGAGAGAGAGAGAGAGAGAGAGAGAGAGAGAGAGAGAGAGAGAGAGAGTATTATTATGATATATGTGCATGACAATACTTAGCAAATTTAAACAAGCCATCTTAAATGCCTTCCCTGTCCTTCTAATCTTAATATTAGTTGCTAACCTCAAATGTTCCACTGGCCAGCTGGAGTCCAAACAAACACAATATATGACTAGGAAGCTCAACCAAAGATCAAACACACAGAATCTTTATCAAGAAACACACAAAAACAAAACCAGACTAAGACACATAAAAACATAGAAAACTGAATAACTAGGGATCTCAAGAATGCCAAACAACTAGGGAGTTCAAGAAGGTAATCTAATCAATACAAAACAGTTTCTATGTTCCCTTCCCCATCACTTTTCCTTCCCAGAAAATTCTATACATAACATAGTGCCAACTGTTATTAAGCTGGGCCAACCTAGGGGTCTACTGACAGGACAGAAATAACCCTGCCTTTGCTGTGGATTGAACCCGTACCATTGTCTCAACAGGCATGGATGCTAACAACTATGCCACCATGGTTCCTAAGATGTAAGTACAATCAAACAGCTTGAAATAACAAGAAGCCAGAATTAACAGTTATTAATAAAATTCAGAATGCTGCCAAATATACAATTACAAATAGCTCATCTGACTTAGAAAGAAATTCAAGAGACCAGGGTACATTGACAACATTGTACTGAACATGTGCCACACAAAGGACAGAATAAATGCCAAGCGCAATTTTAAATCAATGAACATGAAGAACATATAATTCATCATCACTTGAAAAAAAAAAAATATATATATATATATAGGACCCTTTTAAACGCAGGTGTGTGGTACTAGACCCATATTTGTATAGAATAATAGGCACACATCTGGAAATGTGATCAGTGATGTGCCGACCACTTTTACTTTCTTAGGCACTCTTGATACCCAGTTTAGGCAGGGCTGACATTGGGAGCCCAGGTGAATGTTTATACATTTGAATTCTCCCAGCTGCAGATCAAACTCATGACCACCGGGTCGGCCGCCACTATGCTACCGAGATTCCCACTATCACTTGAAGTCAGGTTAACTGTAACCAATTATAACCTTTTATAAATCACAATGAAACGATGCACCAAGAATCATTCTTACCAAGGTTCGGTCAATGGTGTGAACATAATATGCAAATGGTTTCCCTGTCCATGACACGGCCCCACACAAAGGTGACAGTTCCTCAACTTGCATGATGGTTCCGATGTCTGCAAATAACATGTTGATGATGACACAAGTATCAATCACAAGCAAGAAGCTGACAATGCTGGCAAACAGTAACAAGACATTATACAGGATGTATTTTTAATGACTGTGGGGTTTTTAAAAATATTGCCATTCCAAGTTTTGTATTTACCTTTTATGTTGCATGAACTCCACAGAGAGTTAATACAAAACTTGGAACAGCAATATTTTCAACAACCCCAGTCATTAAAAATACACCCTGTAGAATTATTCTGTGTGTATTATTCTTATGCTCTATATCCCACATGGGGGAAGAGGTCCTCAAACAACTCACTCCAAGGCATCCTATTTTTTGCTAGCTCATGCAATTCTGACTATGTCCTCTCCATTCAAACATTTCAGGACCTAAGCTACATACTTTTTTTTTAATTTTTTATAAGTAGTTGTTTATGTTCCACATCTTTTTCTTCTTCTTCTGCATTCATCTGGAGTGTTTTTTTCGGACATGATTCCGTTGTGCCCGTTTACAGCAGAGCTGCATTCTTGCGCCGTTAGGCCGACATATCCGACTTCTGCTGGCATTTGTTGACCGGGTTAACCTTCTCGGGTGACATTCTATATAACCAAAGGGTTACACAGAGGTATAGATGATGCAATGTTCCACATTCTATTTTTGCTGATTTACTTACTGAAAACATTCTCCCTACAGTTATAAGTGTTTTGTGTACTATTGAGAACAAAGACCACTCCTAATGTTCGAAATGCTTTGTGTGCTACTGAGAACAAAGACCGTCTCTAATGTTCTAAATGTTGTTGTGTACATACTACTGAGAACAAAGACCATCTCTAATGCTCTAAATGTTGTGTACAAACTACCGAGAACAAAGACCATCTCTAATGCTCTAAATGTTGTTGTGTACAAACTACTGAGAACAAAGACCATCTCTAATGCTCTAAATGCTGTTGTGTACAAACTACTGAGAACAAAGACCATCTCTAATGCTCTAAATGTTGTGTACAAACTACCGAGAACAAAGACCATCTCTAATGCTCTAAATGTTGTTGTGTACAAACTACTGAGAACAAAGACCATCTCTAATGCTCTAAATGCTGTTGTGTACAAACTACTCAGAACAAAGATTATCCCTAATGGTCTAAATTATGTCTACTTCTGAGTAATATTTCTTGTGTTCTGCTGAGAACAAAGAACAGCCCTAATGGTTCTTCTTCTGCGTTCATCCAGAGTTTCTTTTTTTTTCAGACGTGACTGCGTTGTGCCTGTTTACAGCAGAGCTGCATTCTTGCGCCGTTAGGCCGACACATCAGACTTCTGTGGGCATTTGTTGACCTTGTTAACCTTCCCGGTGGCCCTAATGGTTCTAAATGTTTTGTACTATTGATAATAAAAACAAATACTATGCCTTTTGTCCTAAATGTTTTGTGTGCTACTTAGAATAAAGACTACCCATTATGTTCCAAATGTTTTGTGTACAACTGAGAACAAAGACTGTCCCTAATGTTTTGTGTACTACTCAGAACAAAGACCGCCCCTATGTTCTACATGTACATGTGTACAACTGAGAGCAAAGACTGGAACATACCACTGAGATTTCTGGCGGTGATTCTGAAGTTCAAGGGGCAGAATGCCTTGGATGAAACAATGCGGGCTCCCTCCTTCAGACAGTTGGCAAATCGTTGCTTTAACTGAAAATCAAACAAATGTGACAACTTAGTAATTCATCAACTCTACGGCAAGCTAACTCACCAACAGTGTTAGCGCACTCACTTGGCAATAGTCCTGGGTTAAAGTCTCAGCAGTGGCAGGCTGGACCTTGTTGCTACCACTATAGCTCTAGAATCAACCTAGAGTACCAGCGGTGTATCATAAAGTCATCTTGCTGATGTAATACTGACTATTGCACGCCTGGTATGTTGTTCACTATAGCTCTAGAATCAACCTAGAGTACCAGTGGTGTATCAGGAAGTCTTGGCGCTGATGTAATACTGATCATTTCACTGCTTGTATGTTTTTCAGCCCCTGATGGTGTCAGCCTACCACCATAGTCCAAGCATGTCTTATGTGACTCTACTACTGACTGACTGTTTAGTTTCCATTCTATCACATCATCTCCAGCAGCCACAATGGTAACAGTGATTAGTGCACTTGCCTGCTAAAACAGGTATCAGGGTTCAATACTCAGCATGGCATAGGGTTATTTTTACCAGCACTATGTCACTCCTTCACTGTGACAGGCATTTTCTTTTGTATGGCCCCAGAACAAATTGTGCTTTTTGCCTGCACTATTCCATTATCTTTCATATAATCTAAAAATGCTAAGCTTAAGTGAGCTTATCCATGCTGAACCTTTCAGCTTCTATTGAGTATTATCACATCTAATCATCAATCTCTCTGGCCGAGGGGTTACAACACTTTCTCCGTAATCCCGTTTATCACGCAGAGTCTCGTAGCGGGCAAGAACTGGGAGCGGTTCTACCCCCGCTGGTGACTTGCGGGATAACTGAGCCGGCCGCTCAGAAAGCAATGGCAAACTACTGAGCGTAATCTTGCCAAGAAATCAACAGACAGCTGAAAGATGCTGCTGTTGACAGCGATGTCCTGTAAAGGATATGCGAATTTTTAAAAAAAATCATCAATGGCAAGAAGACAATAGAGTCCCAAGTTTTGGCAGTAAAATTACTGATATCCACCAAGGAATAAACAACTGCCACAGGTCTTATCCACGGTGTACATAAATGTTTCCACAAGGAATCTTCAACACAATGCTTATTACAGCGACAGCTCTATTTTAAAATACAAATCTGAAGGAATATGTTGATTAAGATTCTGCTAAACTTTTTATATTTGAGTTCCTCGGTCTGCTAACAATCAAATACTTCAAAACTGGAGCAAATATTACCAACACAGCTAGTCTGCATGTGCTGTACTGAATCCGGACCTGGTTATATCCCACAGAGAACGCAGATTCACAATCCTGCAAACAGCATTTGAAATTTGTAGCAGGCGATTTGGAAGCGGACTGCTTTGCATTGATTTTCACAATGGTATGGGTGTCAGCCATTCAGAGAGTAAAGGCAAACTACTGAACATAAAATTGCATACAAAGTCACAAACAGCCAACAAAATGCTGGGGTTGATTGCAAGTGTTATACAGACAAGCAATTAACAGATGGGAAGTTCTAGTACCGGTCTTGTGCAACCCATTTGGGGTGAGTGAAGCGAGCCCTGCAACAGTGCCCATAGAGACAGCAGTTTGGCAACAGGTCAGAAGGAATATCTCTACACCAATCTCACTTTATTACAGTGCAGGCTCATTTCGTTGCTCCTGCAAGCTAAATGCCAATTCAGAGAACTTTCAGATGTTTCACAAAAAATAACAAAAGAACATTTGTTGTAAAGTCTAGCCAAAATTTATGGGGTGGGTGGTGGTGGTGCTCTCTCTCTCTCTCTCTCTCTCTCTCTCTCTCTCTCTCTCTCTCTCTCTCTCACAACCTCGTAAAAATCAACGCCATGACACAGCTTCCCAGACTAAACAAACAACATGCAAATACAAAACATTTGGCTACAAATGTGATAGGTGGAATGGAATGAGGAAGGAAGATCAGGACAATGTGAGAGAGAATGTGGTAAGCGTGAGAGATATATTTAGGAAAGGTAAAACAAGCAGGCAGGCAGGCAGGCAGGCAGAGACAGACAGAGAGGAATGTGGGTAAGAGTCTATCAAAAATTAACAACATATAATGTTAGAAAACAATACAATAAACACCAAACAGAACAAGTAAAATTGTAATAAAGGCTCAACAACATACCTCATGATCCACAACAGGTCCAAATGCGAAGTTGTTCACAAACACAATCCTGAAAAAAGTAACATTAGAATCAGATAAACAACCCATTCATTGGAGAGAAAAATCAAGTGTTACCAGTCATAATCCTTACCTTCAATATTCCATACATCATTTATTTAGTTTTATGACCACCCATAAACATTCATGAGAAACTAATGTGATGGCTTCACTCTGCTTTCCACCCAAATTTTGTTTTGTTTTTTGCATATCCGTTACAGGACATCACTGTCAACACCAGTATTTTACTGCTGTTGTGATCTCTTGGCAAGTTTGCGTTCAGTAGCTTGCCATTCCTTTCTGAACGATATTCTAGGTGGATAATCTGATTTTGGAATGTTGCTAGAAGAGCGGCCTACTCCTAATGATGCTCAACTCTGGAGGGATCTTTAAATGGTGTGCTGTGTATATGGGACCCAGCTAGCCCTAATCCTGAACTTAAATGACATATAAATACTATTAGAACATTTACTGAACGTACACTTGCCTAGTTAATCACAAGCCGAAAGATGCTGGGGTGAGATATTTAAAAGTGTTTGATATTTTATTCATGTTGGTGAACATATTTTTGGCATTCCTATTCTGTTCTTGATCTCAAAAACAAAACTTTTTTTTTTTTTTTTTTTAAGGATTGCAAGCTCAGCTTGCATGCTGATCTTCCATTCTGCCTCCTCTTTTTTAAATATCACACTTTCATCTTCCACCAGTCTGCATGGGCTATTGAAAAGTTTTTGCGAACGCGGTTTGTGAGCCCGTATACCCGGGTTTTTTCGAAAAAGGTATAGGGGCCGGTCGTTCAGAAAGCAATAGCAAACTACTGAGCGTAATACTTGCCTAGTACATCAACAGCAGCTGAAAATGCTGGTGTTGACTGCAGCGTCCCGTAAGGGATACGCAACAACAAAAAAATTTTCATCTTCCACTATTGCTAGTGTCTACAAAGAAGACATTTATGGCCGAGATACGAAAGCCACTTCACTGACATGTTATAGTCTGTCCGGAAATTTATGCCGTCATTCAAGATCAATTATTTTGAAAACTATCTGTTGCATCGTTATGAAATTTTTCCAGCCGTCTTATATTTACCCCCACCCAAGGAATATGTCTTTGATAGGTCCCAAAACAACTTAAATCATTAAAAGCGGCATCATTCCTTTGATGTTTTGCTTAACAACTAGTGATTTCTTGTTAAAAATGTTATGTTTACGGTAATGAGGACCTGCAAATTCAGATGACAAACAAAGGCGTATCTGGATTCGTATGGGAGTGGGTGCAATCAAAGAAGTAGCTTACAGTCGACAGAATCGGCTGCATTGCACAGGGTTTTTATCCCATATGGCTCAGTTTCTTTCCGCAGCGCGGAAAGCGTCGCACAAAGCACGAACTCCGTAGCTCCAGCGACGACCCTCGGCAGTCTCCGAATAAAATGAATGATGCGGCCCGGACAGACAGACAGAAAGGTAGGTAGGTAGGCAGAAAGATAGGTGGGTGGATGGATGGCTGGCTGGCTGGCTGGCTGAGTGGGTGGATCGGTCGGTCGGTGGGTCGGTCGGTCGGTGGGTGGGTGGGTGGGTCGGCAGGCAGGCAGGCAGGCAGACAGACAGATAGATTAGATAGATAGATAGATAGATAGATAGATAGATGGATGGATGGATGGATGGATGGATGGATGGATGGATGGATGGATGGATGGATGGATGGATGGATGGATGGATGGATGGATGGATGGATGGATGGATGGATGGATGGATGGATGGATGGATGGATGGATGGATGGATAGATAGATAGATAGATAGATAGATAGATAGATCGATATCGGTAGGTCGGTCGGTTAGTGGGTGGGTGGGCAGGCAGGCAGACAGACAGACAGATAGATTAGATAGATAGGACAGACAGATAGATTAGATAGATTGATATCGGTAGGTCGGTCGGTCTGTCGGTGGGTGGGTGGTCGGGCCGGCAGGCAGATAGATAGATAAATAGATAGATAGATAGATAGATAGATAGATAGATAGATAGATATATAGATAGATAGATAGATAGATATCGGTAGGTCGGTCGGTTAATGGGTGGGTGGGCCGGCAGGCAGGCAGACAGACAGACAGATAGATTAGATAGATAGGACAGACAGATAGATTAGATAGATAGGACAGACAGATAGATTAGATTAGATAGATAGATAGATAGATAGATAGATAGATAGATAGATAGATAGATAGATAGATAGATAGATAGATAGATAGATAGATAGATAGATAGATAGATAGATAGATATCGGTAGGTCGGTCGGTCGGTCGGTTGGTGGGTGGGTGGGCCGGCAGGCAGGCAGTCAGGCAGACAGACAGACAGATAGATTAGATAGATAGATAAATAGATAGATAGATAGATAGATAGATAGATAGATAGATAGATAGATAGATAGATAGATAGATATCTGTCGGTCGGTCGGTCGGTATGTGGGTGGGTGGGCCGGCAGGCAGAGAGACAGACAGACATACAGACAGACAGACAGATAGATATATAGATAGATTGATTGATAGATAGATAGATAGATAGATAGATAGATAGATAGATATCGGTACGTCGGTCGGTTGGTCGGTGGGTGGGTGGGCCGGCAGGCAGACAGACAGACAGACAGACAGACAGACAGACAGACAGACAGACAGACAGACAGACAGACAGATAGATAGATAGATATATTAGATAGATAGATAGATAGATAGATAGATAGATAGATAGATAGATAGATAGATAGATAGATAGATAGATAGATATCTGTCGGTCGGTCGGTCGGTCGGTATGTGGGTGGGTGCGCCGGCAGGCAGGCAGACAGACAGACATATAGATTAGATAGATTAGATAGATAGATAGATAGATAGATAGATAGATAGATAGATAGATAGATAGATAGATAGATAGATAGATAGACAGATAGATAGATAGATAGATAGATAGATATCTGTCGGTCGGTCGGTCGGTATGTGGGTGGGTGGGCCGGCAGGCAGGCAGGCAGACAGACAGACAGATAGATTAGATAGATTAGATAGATAGATAGATAGATAGATAGATAGATAGATAGATAGATAGATAGATAGATAGATAGATAGAGATAGATAGATAGATATCGGTACGTCGGTCGGTTGGTCGGTGGGTGGGTGGGCCGGCAGACAGACAGACAGACAGATAGATAGATAGATATATTAGATAGATAGATAGATAGATAGATAGATAGATAGATAGATAGATATCGGTAGGTCGGTCGGTCTGTCGGTGGGTGGGTGGTCGGGCTGGCAGGCAGGCAGATAGATAGATAGATAGATAGATAGATAGATAGATAGATAGATAGATAGATAGATAGATAGATAGATAGATAGATAGATAGATAGATAGATAGATAGATATCGGTAGGTCGGTCGGTCTGTCGGTGGGTGGGTGGTCGGGCTGGCAGGCAGGCAGATAGATAGATAGATAGATAGATAGATAGAATAGATAGATAGATAGATAGATAGATAGATAGATAGATAGATAGATAGATAGATAGATAGATAGATAGATAGATAGATAGATAGATAGATATCGGTAGGTCGGTGGGTCGGTGGGTAGGTGGATGGGTCAGCCGACCGGCAGACATTCAGACAGACAGACATTCAGACAGACATTCAGACAGACATTCAGACAGACAGACAGACAGACAGACAGACAGACAGACAGATAGATAGATAGATAGATTGATTGATTGATTGATTTCCACCAGAAACCGGGCCTTGTCAGCTAGTTTATTTATATAATCACGTTTCATGAAAGAACCCACATTTGGAGACGCCTCTGAATCTTCGCGCTGTTTGTTTGAAAACGAAAGTCACGTGAAAATTTTGAATAATTTGGGTCGAATCTTGGGGAAGCTGTAAAACTGTTAAAATCATGGTCGTAATCTTTAAGTCATAATTAATATACCGTATATAAGCTAACTTTAAAATCTGCTGTAAAATCTCCAGAACAAAAATTGTTTTGTTGGGTGGACATAATGATAACGTTATATACTAAATCTCATCATTTTATCTCAGCCCGTTACTGAGATATTGAATTTTATATTGAGGCAACCAAAAAAAAACACACTATAACTTGATGAAGCCTCACAACTAACAGTCACTTGATCAATCAACCAAGTGCCGTCTCCACAACGCAGGTTGCATCTCCAATCTTCTCTCACCCTTGTTGTACACTCTCACAGACTGCTGTTCCTCCATCTTTGATGTTCCTCCCCACTTGAATCAGTCTACCTATTTCTTATCTGCGTTCAACTCTTCTTTGAAGTATGGTGTTTACAGTAGTGCCCTGTCTTGTCTTCTTTCTCCTTCTGGCCTTTGATCTCCAAAGGAACATATGCCCTCAACCTAGTCATTTTTAGACTTGGTACTTGGGTTTTGCAGCTGAAGTTGTCTACAGGGTAAAACGAGTCTCACACCAAGCCTCCTTACAACATACATGACAGGTTAGTGTTACTATTCTTTTGTCTTCTTATGGGCCTCGGTAACACAACAGTGACTATGTATTTTAATGTGACATTTAACTTAAATATTTAACTTGTCTCTTATTTATTGCTTTCATCACGTCTCTTTTAATTCCTAGCCTCTCTAGAACCTCTGTATTTGATTACGTTTTTTTTTAAACAACCTATTCATCTGTATATCCACATCTATAATTCTTACTTTCCAACTGCTTGTTGACTGTCCAGGTTCTTGTGCCATACAGTAGTGTTGAGTATGTATAATATTTGACATGCTCTTACCACGTGTTATTTATGTCTTTAAATGTTTAAATGCTGGTGCTGTGGCAAGGAGTTGCGAATGTGATATGCAATCCTGCAAACTGCGCTTGAAACACTGCTGCAGGCAAATTGTAAGCAGACTACCTTAGTTTTCATCCAATGTTACAAGTGTCAGTCGCTCAGAAAGCAACATAAGCTACTAGTAAATCAATCAATAAATGCTGGGGTTGACTTTTCTTCTTTTTTTTTGTGTGTTTTATATTTTATTCATGCTGTTGAACATATTTTTGCCATTGCTATTCTGTTCTTGATCTCTAATAACAAGCAACACTTTAATATTTTTAAAGGGTTACGAGCTCAGCTTCCTTGTTAATCTTCCATTCTGCTTCATACTTTCTTCTTCTTCAGCAAAACCTTTTGTCTATTTTCGTATAGAATACTGAAAAATATGGCATTGAACCTGATGCAATTAAGTCAATTTTTCATTTACACAACATTTGCCTCCTTATGTCAAGAAATTACTGAATCATCTAGTAAAATGCATCGAGTTATTCTTTTGCTTTTGTTATGCAATTACTAACTTCTTTAGTTAGAAAATTAGACTTCTGTCACTGAATCAGTGAAACACAAGGTTAGGTAGCACAGTAGACAACGCACTGGCTTACCAGTTCAATAGTCCCGTGTTCACGCCCCAGCTGAGGAGTAATTCCCTTTTCTAGCACAAAGCTCTGGGGGCAGAAGGGCTTGATGAAGGGAACTAGTTACATAACCTCATAATGTATATATAAAACCCAACAAATTGACACCCTTAATGTTGCAGATGTTATGGAACAACAATTTTATCTTCACTATCACAGCATTAAAAAACAGGCAATAGGAGTCACATTGAAGATAATCCACTGGAGTGTGAAGTTAGGCCTTCACGCTTTCTAGACCAGTGGTTCTCAAACGGTGGGGAATTTTTTACAGTGAACTGCGTTGTGGTAAACGCTCCCAAGGTGGCCAGAGGAAACACTTTAAAGACACTGAAAATCACTCTGAATGCTTTTGGAATTCATCATGACACCTGGGAGACTGCAGCCAGAGACCGAAATTCATGGCGTGCATCATTACACAAGAGAGCAGTCATGTGTGATGCAACCAGGACTGCAAGAGCTGTAAAGAAAAGGCAGGACAGAAAAACCACTGCAGGAAATCCTCCTCCAGAAACGTCAAGCATTCTTTGTCCACATTGTCAAAGAACATTTCGAGCCAAAATAGGCCTTATCAGCCATCTTAGAACCCACGGCTCCATACTTTCAACCCCACTGGATGAAATGAATGGTCATCATCATTCTTGATGGACAAACAACAGCTTCCATTTTACATATACTGTGTAAGGGGAGAGAGAAGAGGATTTATAGGCAGGACATATGAAGGGGGTGGGATGTCATTCTGAACATATGGTGAAGGTGTGCATGGGTCAAAAAAAAAAAAGGTTGAGAACCACTGTTCTAGACCATGACACCGGGAAGGTTAACCCGGTCAACAAATGCCCGCAGAAGTCGGATGTGTCGGCCTAACGGCGCAAGAACGCAGCTCTGCTGTAAACAGGCACAACGCAGTCACATCCGAAAAAAAATTCGGATGAACGAAGAAGAAGAAGAAGAAGAAGACCATGACATATAAGGTGTGGTGGCAAGTTCTCTTCCTCATTGCCTGCCCTTCTCAGACAATTCCCATAAAATTCTGAAAATTGCCTGGTACCTGTTTGTTAATGAGAATGGGACGGCTCCATAGCCATACAGGTCAGGGATAAAATAAACCTGCTTCTGCTATGGATTTAACAAGCAGTCTTGGCGGAAAAGTCCACCAACCACGTAACAATCATGGCTGAGATTAGTTGTGTAGAGTCAAGAACCAATATCCTAGCACTTGGGGCATTCCTGAAGTGCTCAGTCCTCATCTGCAACAGCCAGCCAGGAGTCCTAGCACTAATTGTACCAGTATCAGTCTGTAGACTGTAAACATGACTTCAACACGGTTACATACTACAATCATTACTGCTGCAGTGTGGTACGTACGTGGCTTTGTTGAGCTTCTCCTTGATATCATCATGAAGGAAATCCCCTTTCTCAATCTGTGAAAGTAAACAATGTTTCAGTGATCTGCAAGTATACATCACAAATATGCTCACAAGGTACTTGTGATACTTTTTTTTAAATATAGGGTGTTTAATGACTGTGCAGTGTTTGAAAATACTGCTGGTCCAAGTTTTGTATTCACCCTCTGTAAAGTTCATGCAACATAATAGGTAAATACAAAACTTGGATCGGCAATATTTTCAAACACTGCACAGTCATTAAAACTACAGCCTGTATCTGAAAATCATGGACCAAGAAGATGAAAAATACTGACATTCTACAAGATCTCAACTCTGGCTCATGTCTGGCTCGTAAATATCAGGCCTTGGAAACTGAAATACTTTAGCCATATTTAATGTCACTGTGATTTGGACAGAACAGTCCTGGGTTCTGCAAGAAGAGGCAGGAATCAAAACAGCATGAAGACCAACACAGGACATTGCAAACGCAATGGGTATGAAAATGCATGAGACAGGACCCTTCAAACAGTCAGGATGACAGCCACATTCTACCACAGAATGATGGTAACGTGAAGAGTCAGAAATGCTCTATGGACTGTTGGAAAGAGATCAACAGCATGCAACAAATAAATCAGGTTAAAATACTATAAAACTACAACAAATATGCGCCCTTATACCGCACCTCGACCTTCAGAGGTCATCTAATATCCATTGTCTCTGTATCTCCCTCTACATCTAAGTTACTTACTGGGTTATTGCCCCCATTTCTCTGCAAAGATATTTATCTTCATACCTACCTTTTCATTTTCCATTTCCAGCCACATCAGTTTATCTTGACAGCTATGCAATTATTTTTACAATGGTATGGGTGTCAGCCATTTATAAAGTAATGACAAACTATTGAACGTAAAATTGCACACAAAATCACAAACAGCGACTGACGAACTGATAAATAATATCACTGTCAAGTCTCCCTGATTAACATTCCCTTACTGTTTGTGGTGAAATATAACCAAGGATGTGTTATCAGTTGTGTACGGTTGTATTTAGGAGTCACAGTGGCATAGTGCTTAATGCACTTCTTTCCTGATGGGAAGGTTCTGGTATGAGTTCTGGGCACCAGGATTATAGTTTTTCTGACCAGCCTCTAGGGTTGAGCAGCTCATAAAAATAGATACTAGACAATTTTTTTTGGGAAATTGTCTGTAAAGGAAAAATGACAAGGAAGGGAAGTAGTCACCCCACATCATATGCTTAGAATATGTGAAGGCCTTACACTACACATCCCAACTGCAATTTCTGCTTTAGGACTACGTTACCTTGTATTCCACTGGTTTTGTGTTAGGTTTGTTTCCTTTCATGAATTTCCATCCAAAATAGCAGGTTCCATCTATCCGTGGTAGGTTTTTCTTTCTTCACAATTCTGCCATGCTCGTGGCCTTACAGTCTACTATATGCACAACTTGCTTTCACCCTATTCCAAGACGGCTAAGTATCCGACCTCATCGTCCAAGATATTCTGGAGACGTGTGTTTTGATATTAGACAGCAATGGTCTAGGAAAATGTCCCTGCCCAATGCTGAGATCGAACCCAGTCCCCTGTGAGCCCGAGGCAGACACCATAACCTCTGAGCCCCAGCTTCTGTCCAGTTGGAGCTTTCAAAAAGTGGTTATACAGACAAACAGTGGTTATACAGACAAACAGTGGTTATACAGACAAACAGTGGTTATACAGACAAACAGTGGTTATACAGACAAACAGTGGTTATACAGACAAACAGTGGTTATACAGACAAACAGTGGCTATACAGACAAACAGTGGCTATACAGACAAACAGTGGTTATACAGACAAACAAACAGTGGTTATACAGACAAACAGTGGTTATACAGACAAACAGTGGTTATACGGACAAACAGTGGTTATACATACAGTCGTTATACAGACAAACAGTCATTATACAGACAAACAAACAGTCGTTATACAGACAAACAAGAACAGCATGACAGGAGAAGAAAACAAACAACAACAAAGTATTACACAAATTGGGATTGAAGAAAACATTGAGAGAGATTAAACTCACGCAATAAAGGTGCTTGGGCCACGTAACGCACACTCTGGCACATTGCCATCTTGACAGATCATTTGTAAAATGGAGTTACACCTCTCCACAGCATAAAGCCTGGGCTGAATGTAGAGACCACGTGTTGCCCATGCAGCATGATCCCTCTCTCAGCCTGCCTAGTTTACTCCAGAGACCACGTGTTGCCCATGCAGCATGATCCCTCTCTCAGCCTGCCTAGTTTACTCCAGAGACCACGTGTTGCCCATGCAGCATGATCCCTCTCTCAGCCTGCCTAGTTTACTCCAGAGACCACGTGTTGCCCATGCAGCATGATCCCTCTCTCGGCCTGCCTAGTTTACTCCAGAGACCACGTGTTGCCCATGCAGCATGATCTCTCTCTCAGCCTGTCTAGTTTACTCCAGAGACCATGTGTTGCCCATGCAGCATGATCCCTCTCTCAGCCTGCCTAATCTACTACAGTGGAAAGTTAACGCCAATACGTCTGGAACAAGATAAGCTGCTGAAGCTGTCGGATCAGCACAGCAATGCTCTAACTGTCCGCCTGTCAGAGTTTCCGTACTTGACCCATTGTCAAACAAGGCTTAGGGCCTGGTCTGCCCTGCCATCACATTTAGCCTATAGACTGCATTTCCTCACACTAGAGTAAGGCTTGTACCTTCCCAATTGTGCTCGTCCGCACAAAGCCATTGGGGTGGTGTGTTGGGTTTCTTCTTCTTCGTTCATCCGGAGTTTTTTTTTCGGACGTGACTGCGTTGTGCCTGTTTACAGCAGAGCTGCGTTCTTGCGCCGTTAGGCCGACACATCCGACTTCTGCAGGTGTTTGTTGACCGGGTTAACCTTCCCGGGGGTGTGTTGGGTTTGGTGAGTGGCACCCAACATTTGATGCTAATAGAAAGCAAGTAGTACCATCTGCTGTCATACAGTAGCTGTCATATCTGACTAATAACTCATGGCTCACATAAAGGCTTGAAGAAATTACATGAGGGTGGACAGCATCAGTAGATGGACTGGAAGAGGACTGTATGAATGTACAGTGTGGACATTGGATATCTGATTCTTCTCCTGAGCTGCATCTGCAGACATGTCACAATCTCATCCAATGTGGGTACTTGGTGTCAAATAAACACTTTCAATGCTGTGTGCACATTCATATACACTAAAAATCACCCAGATTTTACAATTGTACAAGAAATTACTTACCTTAAAATCACCATGTTCCTTCCCAAACCATTTCATCCACTTTTTGAACTCTTTCTCCAATACCTGATGTTCAAAAGAAAAATAAATAAATAGAACATTACTCACTTTTAAATCACCATGTTCCTTTCCATACCGTTAATTCATTTTTAAACTATTTCTCCATTCCCTAATACAGCAAATTTTTTTTTAAAGATAGAAAAAGAAAAGTTAATTCTAGTTTTAAAATCTGGCTGAGCGATTTAATGCTGACATGACTTTTGCAACTTTATAATAAAATGTTTCATGGTTTATGATAATGTAGTTTGCAGGAAAGCGAGAGAGAGAGAGAGAGAAGTCTGGTGAGCACATTCAAATAAATTAATTCTTGCAGAATGCTAAACAGTATTACAAATGATTCTGTGTAAACAAGTGACACACATTGATAAGTAAGTGGTGGATCTCACTTTAGCAAACTAGATATTGTCACCTGGCAAGTGATGTCATTAGTGCCGCAGATATGGCAACCTGTCAATGAGGGTCACACACATGAGCAATTGCATACCATGAGCGATGACTATCACACTAGAAGACGGTCGACGTTCTCAGTGGTAAAATTAGTGTCAGCTACGATGAGCAAACATTACACTAACAATGTCATAAGCATGGTCGGACAAGGGCTTGATGCCAGCTCTTGTCATTTGCCACGGGAGGGAAGGACTAGCCACTGATTCCCCCGTGCACCCAGGAAATGTGATGGTCCTAACACTTCTCATACCCACAGCTGGCTCCTGCTAGTAGGACTGTTTCCTGTTTGTGTTATAGTAGACAAACACTGTGAATGCTGAAAACTACTGACCCACATGTAAGGGAACAGATTTGAGAGGGAAATCCCTGCTACTCGATTCAATCAGAAAACTTCTGCTAAAATGACTAACAAGAACAATTTTTTTTCAACAACATTTTACATGAATTTCTCTTCTAAATGATTACATACAAATGTTTCTGATGAATGATTTTAAATGGACACTTCAGCTCAAAGTTTACTAAATTGGTGTATGAAGAATGATTCACTATGGAAGTGCCTGCTAAATTATTAGATACAGAAAACTTTGCTGAAGGATCTAATGGTGCAATTCCTTCTCAATGATTCGATATGGATGTCCCTACTACATGATTTAATTTGAATGGCTCATTACTGAAGTGCCTACTAAGTCATTCAATATGGAAGTGCATAGGCAACCGATATTATATGAAAATTATTAATTGTTGAAGGGTCAACTAATTGATTTGATATATCCTTCATAAATTATTAATTGCTGACGTGCTAAATGATTCTATATGAATGTCCCTCTAAAATGATTCAATAGGGACGTGCCCACTAAATGATTAAACAGAACAATCAATATTAAAAGTGTAAAGATGATCCCATGCAGAAACTGTTGATGGGCTGTGCTGTTAGGCCTTCACATATTCTATGCTATAGTATAATGATATGGTGTGGCCAGTTCCCCTCCTCCCTGTTTGTCATTCCCAAATTTTTCCTAGAAAAGTCTGAAATTTATAGAGTACCCATTTTGTGAGGCTGGATCAACTGTAGAGCCATACATGTCAGAAAAAAAATAATCCTCCCATGGAGATTGACCCTTTACCACTGTCTAGACACCACTGTTGTGCTTGCTAAATAATTTGCTTAGAAAGTCTGTGATAAAAACATCCATACTTTATGTAGATGGATTGTAGTGTAAAATTATAAGCACAGAAAATGTACAATGGGAAGTCAATTTCCTTCAACAAAATGCGCGCACACACACGAACACAAAAAAAAACCAAATGTATGTCATTTGAGATATTCCAAATTACAAATACAAATCACTAATGACTTAAGAACTCTAAATTGTAGTGAATACTAGTCTGACAGTAAAAACAAGAATGGTGAACACATTATATCAAGGAAAGTGAGAATGTTTCTGACAGTCAGTTGATGCAATGTAAGTGTTATGCCTCTGCCTTTGCCAATAACCATGGGAAAATGTGGTCTAGTGGCTGGCTCATCATTCACATTTCCACCGATAAATGGGGTAGTGGGGTAGATCAGAGGACGTGGCATCTGTCTCTGGCTCCAGCCGACCAGGTTCATAAACATAAACATAAGACAAGGGGCGGTACACTCTCCTCTGATCTTAAGGTAGTGGATCGGATATTTAGCCATTTCGTACAAGGGCTAAAACGTGGAGGACCTGTGTGTAGGTTGCACATGTTAAAAATCCCTTGACAGCTGCAAATCCCAAAAAAACAAAAAACAAAAAAAAGACAGGCCAAATAGGCAGACGCCCAGGCAAACTTTCGACACAAGAAAAGCTATGCACACAAAATTTACAGCATGTGCGATTCTGTTATTCACATATTTGGGTCACCACCACAACTATGGAGTTTTTGCACTGTCCTGAAATTATCCTTCTGCAATTTATGGGAGAAGACTGTGTACTTATGGAGACATCGGTGTGCAATGAAAGTGATTTATTACAAACCAAACCAAATCTAATGTTAAACGGTCGGGGATTCTCAGTTACTTTTCATCATCAATACATGTTCTTTATAATTCTGAGATGCCATCAGCGTTCTAACATTGCCACCATTTTCTCATATCTCTCTGCACCAAACATAAATATCTATCACACAAAATAAAGCTGTTTAAAAGTCGAGAAGATCGACTTCATTGCACCAGGTTTTATCCCATATGACTCTGTCTCTTTCTGCAGGTCGGCTTGCCAAAAGCGTCGCACAGAGAATAAACTTTGTAGCTCCAGCGGCGACTACCAGTAGTCTCCGAGAAAAATGCACCCGTGAACTGAAAGACGTAGCCCGGAATCGAACCCACAACCTTTGGAGCTCGAGTCAAGACGGCTTGACTACTTCGCCACAGAGACTCACTATCAGACAAAATGTGCAACAGAAACCTCATTATCAAGAAAGTGTCCTTGCTTTAGATTTGTTCATAACAAACACTGCTTAACTACAGCAAGTGATAAACATTACAATGGGTACCATATCAATTTCTGGGAGGTAAAGCAGCTGAGGCAATATGCATCATATCATCCAGTGCATGCTGATTAGTCCAGAAAATATGCCACCATCACCATATGTTCATTATGCACGATATGAAAGCGAGGTCTTGTACTATTTAATCCCAAAACATATTCGTTTTTGTAATGGTTTCTGGACTATCAGCATGATGGCTAGTTTGCTCAAGTACAAATATAGGAGTGATAGTTTTATTATTTTCCACATAGAACTCCTTGGAGGTCAGACTTGTCGACTGAAAACCAAATATTTGCTGAGGAAGACAAAGAGGCAAGGAAGACGGCAGGTTTTCTCATCATAAAGAGGGTTAAAGTGCACTGCAAGGAAGGCAGCAACTGGTCATCATCATAATGAGGGTTACAGTGCACCGTTTCATCAAGTCTCTGGCTCAGTACATCAGGTTTCGGCAAGCGATATTCATGGTTTCTTTTTCTTTCGTTTGCTTTAAATTTGTCTATAACTGCAATGTTATCCCCTTCTATGAACTTCTATCTTTTTTAGTTCGCTCAGTGGTCCATAGAGTTTATCTTCCACTGTTGTGTCTCCATGCTAGAAGGTTTGCCTATATATATATATAATCATATTTTGGGTAGTCTTGGAGTATATGATCTGCTGTCTGCGGCGTGCCCACATTAACACATGGCTGATTCGCCAATCTTGAATTTTATATACATGTGGTTGCATAATCTATTGTGTCCTGTTCTGAGGCACAGAATGATTTGTTCTGTTCTGTCCATAAAGTGGTAGTCGTCTTGAGCAGGTTTTGGAGAATTTCCAATCGATGTTATCATTCTTTTCTTTTGGTGGTATGTAACAAGTACATCAGATTGTTCTTCTATTGCTCCTTCCTTGTTCCTTTCACTGTTTCCTTTCCCTAACTGCCTACAAGGCAGCAGATTTGTGTCTCACTTTGTTAGGTACATACCCCTTGACCTGTCTGAGATACAAGATCCTACCTGTAGCAATGCGATCACCAGAATAGCTCTTAGGATTACTGAAACATGAAAGCCCCTCTATGACTTCAAGGTGAAGACACAACACATGGGCATCATGACGCGACCAGCAGAGATGAATGACTAAAACTTCATGTCTCTATGTCAGTTGTGGGAATTCATTAGCCACAAATCTTCACTTCATGAGCAAACGGCATTTGACAGATAGAATATGAGGAAAGGATGAAAATGAAACAGTATACACACAGATGAAAAAGATATGAGAGTAACAATCAACATATATTGGCAACAAGCAGCAACGGGAAAGTTGACAAGCGTGCTAGATAAATTAAGGATAGTAAACAAGTCCACAAAAGGACCTGATCTGTCTTCATTATAAGTGAGAATATTCAGGGGACTGGGGCCATGTTGGCATAGTGGTTAGTGGGCTTACCTGTCATGAAAGTGATCCGAGTTCAATCCAAAGCAGGGGCAGGGTTATTTTTCTCCGCCAGTGCAACTTTGGAGTCAACCCAGCCTCATCAAAATGAGTGTCAGACAATTTTTGGGGAATAGTAAGGAAAAGCAACAGGGACAGGAAATTGCCACCCCAACTCATATGTCTTGGCGTAGAATATAAGGTCTACAACTGCACATCCCAATGGCAGGATCTGCTATGGAGCTTCCTTGACATTTCACTCAGGTCTAAGGAATATGTGCTAGAGCTTTCAGCTGGTGGACAAGATCAACAATTTGCCATCTGCTAGATAATTGTTCTGATAGCAAACTGTCAAACAGAAATGCAAGATATAATACACATGACCTGGGCACACAAACTCAGACAACAAATCTGAAGATGGATCCAGATGTATCAGGCTAAAGTTGAAAACATTGCAGCTCTGCTGTAAACAGACAACTCAATCAGCATACTACACCAGATGACCAAGAAGAAGACACACATGTGATGGAAAGTAATGTGGCAAGGATAACAAAAAGCCAGATTTGATGGTGCTGCCAAAGATTCAGGGCACTGACAAATGTACAATTACAATTAATTCATTTGGCCTAGAATTGTAAAGACAGGAGCATGCTGGTACAACAGACAGATGTTGTATCACAGAAATCAGGAACAGGATGTGTGTCATGAACACAATTAACTTAATAAGCATGAAGAACACTCTCATTATTTAAGAAAAAAATACTTTTGTGCAACTAATTTTAACCTATTATAAATCACAGAAAACTGGTAAACAAGTTAAAACCCTCCTGAAGCCACATGGTTTGACAGGGACGTGATTAAAACAAGAAATACTCAAGGACAGCAAACATAAACTGGCCAGATTTTCTAACAGGGACAGGGGTACAAAGAAATCTGCCCAGTGACATGTGAATTCAATGTTTCAGCAATGGTATACGGTAAAGTTGTGGTTTTAGGGGCAGTGACCGAGTCCAGGGTTCAAAATCAGCCGCAGACGATTTGGAAGCAGAACGCATTACGTTGATTTTGATGGTAGGAGCATCAGTAATTTAGAAAGTGATGGCAAGCTACTGAACATAAAAATAGTCTAGTAAATCACAAGCAGCCAAAACCCTGGGGTTAACCGTGACGTCTTGTAAAGGACATGCAGCTAACTTTTTATAGAATTAATTGTAGCAACAGGAAAGACTGACGGAAAAAGAAAAAATGATGGAAAACATGGATCCCAGATTTTCAGCCATCTTGACATGGAATAACAGAACTAAGTGATAAAAATAGAAAAACAGATGTGTGTATAGAGATATGATCACCTGTGTTTGCCAGCAAGACACAATAAGAGAGAGCTAAAGATGTATTTACTAGTTTTCCATGTAACAATAGATGATGTTTGTCCAGTGTGTGCACAGCAATGTTGCTGGTCTGGTGCTGTGTGGTGTGATAAGGAGAGTCATCTTACCCACTGAGGCAACATCAAGTGTCCCACCCAGTACTGGTGTCAACAAAGGCAGCAATACCTTTGAGACTGGGTGCATCCCTGTCCTTAGTAAGCAATACATAATGGTAGAGGTTACAATACATTGTGATGTTATAGTAATAATGTTGCCGTAATGTGGCTGCAGGTTTACATACAACCTTGACTTAAGCCATGCTTGTGTGTGCAGCATGGTGTGTGTATGCATTTTTATTCACGTTTTCAAATGTCCAATAAAGAATATTACAATTGTATTTAAAGACACGACAATTTGGAAACAGAACACCGTGTGATGATTCTGATTGGTATGGGCGCTGGTTGTTCTGAAAGTAATGAAAAATTACTGAACATAAAAATTATCTACTAGATCACAAATAGCCAAATAATGCTGGGGTTATGATGCCGTAATGTGGCTGCAGGTTTACATACAACCTTGACTTAAGCCATGCTTGTGTGTGCAGCATGGTGTGTGTATGCATTTTTATTCACGTTTTCAAATGTCCAATAAAGAATATTACAATTGTATTTAAAGACTCGACAATTTGGAAACAGAACACCGTGTGATGATTCTGATTGGTATAGGCGCTGGTTGTTCTGAAAGTAATGAAAAATTACTGAACATAAAAATTATCTACTAGATCACAAATAGCCAAATAATGCTGGGGTTGATTGTGATATCCTGTAAAAGGCATGCAACCAACTTCATTCATTAAACTTAGGCAGTGGATAGGGCACGTAGGATTTTCAGTTGAGGGAACAAAAATGAAGGCTCCATGTGCCCATTAAACACATTTTAAAATCTTACAGCGGTTGGAAATTGCAAAGAGTGGGCTGAGCAAGTTACATTTCAAAGAAAGAAATTGTTTTAAAACCACAAACAACAGCGAGTAGAATTAGTACACTTACTATTAATACTTCCAAAATGGTACCCTCATGTACACAACTAACATAAGAGTTGATCAAACAAATTGTTGTCAACTGTATGCTGAAATCTGCTAAAAATGTTACGTCAACAACAGCAATAGCCTGTCTAGACAGTTTGGTCGGTAGTAACCAACCAGGCATGTTATCTGATCAATATTTGACACACTTCGGTTGAATCTTTATGTGGCTGCTTGGTTCATTCATTCCACGTGGTGGTAGCTGAGCAATGAAAGTCAGTCTAGCCACTGAAACTGATGTGAAAGCATCTATATTTATCTCTATGCTAGTTCATTTCTCTACATCAATATCATTTCAAGGAATGAGATACATTACAGATGGGTAAGAGATCTCAGGGTCGGCCTCTACTACGATACAAAGATGTGTGTAAGCGGGACATGATTGATACAGGCATTGATATTGCACAGTGGGAGCAAGTCGCCGCTGAACGTGTTGCATGGAGGGCAAAGATCAGAAATGGAATAAAGAAAGAGGAGAAAATTATTGCAGATAAGTCACACACCGAGCGTGTGAGACGTAAGATGGTGCATGATGATGGAAATGACCACATGTTCACATGCACCCACTGTGAACGGACATTTACAGCGCGAATTGGCCTTATCAGTCACATTAGCTACCGCCATAGGTAAAAGTTATTATGCCTTTTTAAAGCACAAACTATCGTCTGTCAAGACGGCAAGGTGCCAATGGAAACTTCATACACAGCATTTTCACAATGTTAAGCAACGGTTGAAGCCACGATACTTTCTGGCAGATACACAATACATACAAATTCACCTGACTAAATATAAACATGGCGACAAGAAATGTCGAAACAAATTGGAACCCTCCCCAAATATCAGTCTGAAGTCTCTTAAGTCTGAATGTCAATGCCTCAGACTTAACAGTTACAACTCACTCTTGCAGGGGATTCACAATCAACTAACCAGCAAAGTTACACTTCGGGAAGACAAAAGTGCCATGACAAATTAATCTTTATGAAAACATGATTGTAGAAATTAAACCTATTTTTAACCATTCCTTTTTAAACAAGAAAACTGCTATTCTTAATATATTTTTTTTATTAATAACAAAATTTTACTAACCACCAGGCTGATAAAAGTTAAAACTCAACTATTAAAGATTCTCTGTTTAAACATTTCTGAAACTGTAATGTCACAATGATTCTTAAACTTTACAATTACATTCACCCTATTACATCTGTAAAGCAGCAGGTATTTACTAATAAACATTTGCCCCGTCACGCTTGTTACACTTTACAATCAAACATTCATTCTATCATCATCTTCCACTTTTGCCATCAAGCGTCGCGGAGTGGAATAATTGACGTTCCTACACCCAACGGGTGGCACTGGATGGTGTCATTCCGTGTGAATGTACAATGTCTTTGATGTTGTCAATCCATTTTCTTCTCGGGCGTCCTCTTGCTCTTGTGTCAGATCTTTGATGTAGCCCCGTGCTGGTAGGTGATGGTGCTGCATTCTAGCGAGATGGCCGAGGCATTTGATCTGCCTTTCAATATGTGGCACAAAGTGTTGATCCCACTGCTCTGTCTGATAACATTATTGCTTATTTGGCCTCAGATAGTTAAGTTGGTCCCTTCTCAAGCATTTCATCTCACAGGTGTGATTTTGATAATATCCAAGTTTGACATTGGTAGCAAAGGGCTGGTGTGATTATGCTATTTATTATTTGTCCTTTTGCAAGCATAGGTATATTTTGATGTTTCAGTATGGATGGTATATGATATACGAGCGCACTTGCTTATTGACATCTTCTTCTTATTTTTCTTCTGCGTTCATCCGGAGTTTTTTTGGACGTTATTGCGTTGTGCCTATTTACAGCAGGGCTGTGTTCCTGCACCATTAGGCCAACACATCCGACTTCTGCAGGCTTTTGTTGACCGGGTTAACCTTCCCGGTTTTGACATCTGATTTTGATTTCTCTGTCTATTCTGCCTTTTTCTGTGATCATTCTGCCTTTTTCTGCGATCATACTTCCAAGATATTTGAAGTCGTTAACTTGTTTCAGAGGTGTGCTATTTATCAGTGTTATGTAGTGGACCAGATCTGCTGACCTGCATTATTTCAGTTTTGGTTGTATTTATATTCATATTGAATCTGCTGCAAGTTGAACTCAGCTTATTAATATGATTTTGCAGTCTGCCCTCATCGCTGTAAAACATGTAAAGATCGTCTGCAAATAAAAGCTCATTTACTGTGAGTGGAGATCTGTTGTTTCATCTAAATTAAAGAATTCTAAATTTACTAAGTCTCTTATGTCAAGGTTTGCTTCTCTGGATATTCTGTATATGTAGATATTTTTTAGAAGGGGGAAGCGGGGAGAGGGGTAGGGGGGGGGGGGGGGGGGGGGGGAAGAACACATCTCTGTCACAGTAACACATCAGAAATGTTTACTAATAAACATTCACCCTGTCACAAATGTTAAACTTTATAATCAAACATTCATTCTATTACATTTGTGAAACAGACATTTACCAAAAAGCATTCACTTTGACACAATTGTTTAACTGGACGTTTACATCACCCTGTTGCATCTGTTTAAAAATTTACTAATAAACATTCACCCAAACACAACTGCTAAATATTGATAATAAAAAATAAACTTCAAATGTCACTATTACATATACGCCATGTCATAGTAAAAAAAAACTTTGGTAATGAACATTCATCACCTTCAAATGTAATTATTACATACTCACTGTGTCATAGAGATGACACTTCGGTATTAAACATTCAACTTCAAATGTCACTACTACATATACCAGTCCCAAGGTGGCGAAGGGGGTTTTGGACGCAGTTCATAATCCCGCATACAACATTTCGAAGCACAACTGTGGGCGATTTGGCAGCAGACCGCTGTACGTTGGTTTTTTATTAAATGGTACGGGTGCCAATCATTCAGAAAGTAATGGCAAACTATTGAACGTAAACTTGCCAAGGAATCACAAACAGCCAAGAACTGCTGGGGTTGACTGCTACATCCTGTAAAGGATATGCAACTAACTTTTTTTTTAAATATTACATATACACCATGACATAGTGATTAAACTTTGGTAATAAACATTCATCAACTCCAAACATTACTAATAATCATTCACTCTGCCACAATTTATGTTAAATAACCAGAATTCTACAAATAAACATTTACCCTGTTACAACTTTAAAACTTTGGCAATGAACATTTACACTCGACATTTCTTAATGATAATTTTTGTCTTCTGGATTTATTTGATTGTTTTTCCTGTGTTGAATGTAACCTGTGCCTGTTGACAGCAAAGCTGAGACATCTGTGCCTTTCGCCTGAGAGAGGGAAAAGAGAGCGAAAAGAGAGGGAGAGAATAGGGAAAGAGAAAAGAAAAGATAGAATAAAGAATAAAGGAAAACACAAGCAACAGCATAACAAACAGCAAGCAACAGTAGAAAACGGAGACAGGTGGTTTGTTACATCAAATAGTGTCAAGTGTCTTATTTTTGTAGCAAAACATAGTACATGCTCGCTAGGTCCCATTTTAATACATTATCAAGTGCAAATATTCCATTTCCCTTCATCTACCTTCTTGTGCATTACATAGAGCAACCTCAAGAATTTATACACTTGACAAGAACACACGCATACACACACACTGACAATATTTATTTTTCAATACAAAACTGATATTATACAGTTACAAGGCGGATATTAAGACATCACCAGCAAAACAAACAATAAAATAAAGCAACAAGCTTGATTAAAAATTATGAGCCACAATTACCGATCCCTGTTAGGAATGCTTGAAAATACCTGCCTCCATAATTTATGAGATAAATTGAGGCTTTTAATAATGAAGACAATGGGGGATTTCTTCAAACTCAGAATTACAATAAACTGCCAAATGTATGCACTTTTTCTTCTCCACCTTCGACGATCAAAGTTTGCTATGTGCCCATTCTGGTATTCTGGGTTATTAACAGGACAGTTCACCTGAGGTCAATGCAACCAGATTTTGCTGTGAATTAAACTGCATACTAACACATAAATAACAGTCAGTTTACATTTTGAAAATAAGACCACACATTCAGCATCACCGCCATTCCCAAATGTGACAACTAAAGCTCTGGCCAGCCTTGCAGCTGGATCCTCTTCTGGAAGCCTGGGGATCCGATCCTACTGTGACAGTTTTTGCTGCACTCTTTCACCCACAATGACAACATATGAAGGGAACCGTTCGACTCATCTTTACTTAAGCCTTTCTGCAGTAGGATGCCTGGCTCATTCCAGGAAGCTAAGATTCAAGTGTCCCTATCTAATAAGTTTTCTAAAGTGAGTGCACGTACATGCATGTTTTCCTCAAAACTTCAACTCACCTGTGCATATTCTGCTGGCCATTCTGCTTTCTCCACACCGTAACAAAACTTGCAATTAGTAGCAGCTGAAACCTGTAGAACTACCTGACCTACACCTTTAAAAAAGACATAAAAATTATATATTAACTCTTTCCATATAAAAAAGAAAGGAGAGAATAAACATCAAAGTGGTTAAGCTGTCAGTTACACGCACTGACTGAAGGTTGTGGGTTAAATTTAGTACTGTCATTCAGATCACACAAGTGCAATTTTTCCAGAGATACCCAGAGGTGATCACTGCATCTATGGAATTCATACATACTTTGCATGATGCTCCCAGCAAGTGACTTGTTATTCATTAGAAAGAGATCTTGCCAGAGGGGGCTTAAACCTGCTGCAATGAAGTCAATCCGCTCGTATTTAACTGCCTTTAAGAAAACGGTGGAAACGTTTTACATCAGAAAGCATTACAGGCTCATGAAGATTTTTTTTTAAAAGTGGACATATATTTAAAAAGGACTTGTGGTAATGTAGAGTTAGTGCATTTGCTTGTCAATCTAATCACTGCAGGTTCAACAATCAGGATTTCCTTCTGACTGGATACTTCTAGGGTTAGTCCAACTTTGTATAATCGGCATCAAAGACATATCTGAGAACATGCAGTCAGGCAGTGCAATACAGCTACATTACTCACCTGTGCACCGTTCAGTATGCAGTCAGGCAGTGCAATACAGCTACATTACTCACCTGTGCACCGTTCAGTTTTGGAAAATATGCGTCTAACACCACATGCTAAGATTGCCTCTGTGGCTCGTGTGTTACATTTGACAACTCACATAGTGTTAACTCTTTCTGTCCCACACAATTCCTTGTTGTTTGGAAACAATAAAATGTGGGTTGGACAAAGTTAATGGATGTTATGATTCCCTATATTATTTTCTACATTTGGTCAGAGTTTAACCAATAAATTTGGTTTCCTGGTGGCTGCTTTCACAAAGTATCTGCCAAGAGCTTATGTATTGTCGAAATGTTGTCACTGTGTTACATTACAACATGTCTGCTACCAAATTAAGAACTTGTAAATCACTCCCCTACTTCCCATTTTCCATCATTCATTTTTGTTTGGTCCAAACCTACATTTTATCTGGCACAGAATCTGGTCAGTATCATCATATATAGAAACAAGCTCATGACTTGGCCAGTTATCTGTGCAATTCATGAAATGGGCACTTTCAAGTTAGTTAATGAATAGATTATCTTAAATGCACCATAAGTGCTGAAATTCCCTCTAAAGCATCTACCTCAGTATGTAGTGGCTGACAAAACTAGTTCTTTTTTGGTCGACTATTTTTCATTTGTACAGAAAAAAAAAATGGAACCAGAAGAAGAGGTCGACCATGTAAATAATGGACACAGCGAATAACAGAGTCCATGGGAATCTCAATATATGAATGACTTGCCACATAAATTATGCTTGTTTTTGTCAGGTTTGACTCCCTCAGCGCTTCCACCAACTTTTTTCGAGCCCAACCCATCTCAATCTCTTGAACATGTTCAATGAGTCACTGAGAAAGCATGCCTGGGTGATAGCTGCATCTCCAGCCAGACTGTTGCTTTAGTTAGTGCTATACTTCCATGGTCAGGCTACTTGTCAATGTAAAAGCACCGCAGTCTTCCTTCACAGTTCCCACTATGACCTGAGACGCAAGAGTCAGAGAATGGCAGTGTCAAGAACACATACATGCTTACATAAACTACAAATGGACACAACGTGTGACAACTACTTACCACTTCCTAGATCAATGAAGTAATCGCTTTCTGAGAACTTGACATACTTGATCATCTGCTCCACCAGTTCAAAGCTGGTCTCCCCGTACACCTGGTTTCAATAACAAAAACAGCAATATCAGCATGGTGCTAAATAATGTACCCTGATTTGATTTCACGTGTTGTCCCTGGTCACAGTACATAACTGACATGTGTTATGTCTTTCTTAGTCTGCTCCTATCTGTATGTATAACTGACATGTGTTATGTCTTTCTTAGTCTGCTCCTATCTGTATGTATAATGGACAGTATTGTGTCTCTCTAAGTATGGTCCTATCTGTATGTATAATTGAGAGTATGGTGTCTCTCTAAGTATGGTTCTCTCTCTCTCTCTCTCTCTCTGTGTATGTGTGTGTGTGTGTGTGTGCGTGCGTGAGAGAGAGAGAGAGAGAGAGAGAGAGAGAGAGAGAGAGAGAGAGAGAGAGAGAGAGAGAGAGAGAGAGAGAGAGAGAGACGGACAGTGTGGTGTCTCTCTTAAATCTACTCCTATCTGTATGTATAACTGACAGTATGGTGTCTCTCTTAGAATACTCCTATCTGTATGTATAACTAACAGTATGGTGCCTCTCTAAGTATGGTTCTATCTGTATGTATAACTGACAGTATGGTGTCTCTCTAAGTATGGTCCTCTCTCTCTCTCTGTATATATGTGTGTGTGTGTGGGGGGGGGGGGGGGGGGGTGGGGGGGGGGGGCATATAATGGACAGTGTGGTGTTTCTCTAAGTATGGTCCTATCTGTATGTATAATGGACAGTGTGGTGTCTCTCTTAGAATACTCCTATCTGTATGTATAACTGACAGTATGGTGTCTCTCTAAGCTAAGTATGGTCCTATCTGTATGTATAACGGACAGTGTGGTGTCTCTCTTAGAATACTCCTATCTGTATGTATAACTGACAGTATGGTGTCTCTCTAAGTATGGTCCTCTCTCTCTCTCTCTCTGTGTCTCTCTCTCTCTCTCTGTGTGTGTGTGTGAGCGGGCGGGCGGGGGTGTTTATAATGGACAGTGTGGTGTCTCTCTAAGTATGGTCCTATCTGTATGTATAACTGACAGTATGGTGTCTCTCTAAGTATGGTCCTTCTCTCTCTCTCTCTCTGTGCGTGGGGGGGGGGGGGGGGCGCATGTGCGTGCGTATAATGGACAGTGTGGTGTCTCTCTAAGTATGGTCCTATCTGATGTATAACGGACAGTGTGGTGTCTCTCTTAGTCTACTCCTATCTGGATGTATAACTGACAGTACTATGCCTCTCTTAGCCTGGTCCTATTTTTCAATATGTCAGATTTAAGAGACCCTGCCAGCAGTTACACCATTGCCCCACCACAGGCTGAACTCCTGAGGTCAACAAATGTTTCGTTAATGCAAGCAGATTACCAACCAACATGAAGCTGAGATAGTAGGAAGCAGAAAACTAGCAGGAAACCAGTAATGATGAAGTATGCTGACTACTGTTGCGGCATTTAACTAGAGCTACATTAGCCATCTGCATCGCCATCACTTATCTCATCAACGCTGATGAACCACGAGAAGCTCTGGTAGTGCAGTAGCTAGCATGCTTGCCTGTCTGTCCAGTGGTCATGAGTTCAAATCCCCATTGAGTTGAACTCTTAATTGACCTTGGCTTCCAGGCAGACCCAGCCTAAATGGGAACCAGGACATGCCCATGGAGTTCAGGCAGCAGGTGTGATACAGACCACATCACTCATTCAGTCACAAATGGCCTATAAATATAAGACTAGAACCATATACCAAATACACTGTCAAAGCATAGAAAAGTGCCCTTTACTTTTTTCACTTTCCAGCATCTAATTGCTAAAAGATCACATCTCACTAATACTGTTCATGTAGTAAGTTGCAATTTTCTCCACCAAGGGGAAGCTCATGTCAAAACACTTCAAATTATGCCAGAAGTGTCTGGGTTAGGTCACAAGCCTCGTCAGGTTGACAGCTGACACCACAGAGCTGCTAATATTTAACATCCATGTTTAAAAGCTGGATCTGTTTATATAATAACTTTAATGGCTTCACTTCCAAACTACCCAGCCATATGTTCTAACTGTTTTGTTGCCCAGCCATATGTTCTGGCTGCTTTGGTTGCCCAGCCATATGTTCTGGCTGTTTTGGTTGCCCAGCCATATGTTCTGGTTGTTGTTGCCCAGCCATATGTTCTGGTTGTTGTTGCTCAGCCATATGTTCTGGCTATTTTGGTTGCCCAGCCATATGTTCTGGTTGTTGTTGCCCAGCCATATGTTCTGGTTGTTGTTGTTCAGCCTTATGTTCTGGCTGTTTTGGTTGCCCAGCCATATGTTCTGGTTGTTTCCCAGCCTTATGTTCTGGTTGTTGTTGCCCAGCCTTATGTTCTGGTTGTTGTTGCCCAGCCTTATGTTCTGGTTGTTGTTGCCCAGCCATATGTTCTGGTGGTTGTTGTTGCCCAGCCATATGTTCTGGATGTTGTTGCCCAGCCTTATGTTCTGGTTGCCCAGCCATATGTTCTGGTTGTTGTTGCCCAGCCATATGTTCTGGTTGTTGTTGCCCAGCCATATGTTCTGGTTGTTGTTGCTCAGCCATATGTTCTGGTTGTTGTTGCCCAGCCTTATGTTCTGGTTGTTTTGGTTGCCCAGCCATATGTTCTGGTTGTTGTTGCCCAGCCATATGTTCTGGATGTTGTTGCCCAGCCTTATGTTCTGGTTGTTTTGGTTGCCCAGCCATATGTTCTGGTTGTTGTTGCCCAGCCTTATGTTCTGGATGTTGTTGCCCAGCCATATGTTCTGGTTGTTGTTGCCCAGCTTTATGTTCTGGATGTTGTTGCCCAGCCTTATGTTCTGGATGTTGTTGCCCAGCCTTATGTTCTGGTTGTTGTTGTTGCCCAGCCATATGTTCTGGATGTTGTTGCCCAGCCTTATGTTCTGGTTGTTGTTGTTGCCCAGCCATATGTTCTGGATGTTGTTGCCCAGCCTTATGTTCTGGTGGTTGTTGTTGCCCAGCCATATGTTCTGGTTGTTGTTGTTGCCCAGCCATATGTTCTGGTTGTTGTTGTTGCCCAGCCTTATGTTCTGGTTGTTGTTGTTGCCCAGCCATATGTTCTGGTTGTTGTTGCCCAGCCATATGTTCTGGTTGTTGTTGTTGCCCAGCCATATGTTCTGGTTGTTGTTGTTGCCCAGCCTTATGTTCTGGTTGTTGTTGTTGCCCAGCCATATTTTCTGGTTGTTGTTGCCCAGCCATATGTTCTGGTTGTTGTTGTTGCCCAGCCATATGTTCTGGTTGTTGTTGCCCAGCCATATGTTCTGGTTGTTGTTGCCCAGCTATATGTTCTGGTTGTTGTTGCCCAGCCATATGTTCTGGTTGTTGTTGCTCAGCATTATGTTCTGGTTGTTGTTGTTGCCCAGCCATATGTTCTGGTTGTTGTTGCCCCGCCATATGTTCTGGTTGTTGTTTCCCAGCCATATGTTCTGACAGTTTTGGTTGCCCAGCCATATGTTCTGGTTGTTGTTGCCCAGCCATATGTTCTGGTTGTTGTTGCCCAGCCTTATGTTCTGGTTGTTGTTGCCCAGCCTTATGCTCTGGTTGTTGTTGTTGCCCAGCCTTATGCTCTGGTTGTTGTTGTTGCCCAGCCTTATGTTCTGGTTGTTGTTGTTGCCCAGCCATATGTTCTGGTTGTTGTTGCCCAGCCATATGTTCTGGTTGTTGTTGTTGCCAAGCCTTATGTTCTGGTTGTTGTTGTTGCCCAGCCTTATGCTCTGGTTGTTGTTGTTGCCCAACCTTATGCTCTGGTTGTTGTTGTTGCCCAGCCTTATGTTCTGGTTGTTGTTGTTGTCCAGCCATATGTTCTGGTTGTTGTTGCCCAGCCTTATGCTCTGGTTGTTGTTGTTGCCCAGCCTTATGTTCTGGTTGTTGTTGTTGCCCAGCCATATGTTCTGGTTGTTGTTGTTGTTGCCCAGCCATATGTTCTGGTTGTTGTTGTTGCCCAGCCATATGTTCTGGATGTTGTTGCCCAGCCATATGTTCTGACAGTTTTGGTTGCCCAGCCATATGTTCTGGTTGTTGTTGCCCAGCCATATGTTCTGACAGTTTTGGTTTCCCAGCCATATGTTCTGGTTGTTGTTGCCCAGCCATATGTTCTGGATGTTGTTGCCCAGCCATATGTTCTGACAGTTTTGGTTGCCCAGCCATATGTTCTGGTTGTTGTTTCTTAGCCATATGTTCTGGTTGTTGTTGCTCAGCCATATGTTCTGATTGTTGTTGCCCAGCCATATGTTCTGGTTGTTGTTGCCCAGCCATATGTTCTGGTTGTTGTTGCCCAGCCATATGTTCTGGCTATTTTGTTGCCCAGCCATATGTTCTGGCTATTTTGTTGCCCAGCCATATGTTCTGGCTGTTTTGTTGCCCAGCCATATGTTCTGGTTGTTGTTGCCTAACCATATGTTCTGGCGGTTTTGTTGCCCAGCCATATATTCTGGCTGTTTTGTTGCCCAGCCATATATTCTGGCTGTTTTGTTGCCCAGCCATATGTTCTGGTTGTTATTGCCCAGCCATATGTTCTGGTTGTTGCCCAGCCATATGTTCTGGCTGTTTTGTTGCCCAGCCATATATTCTGGCTGTTTTGTTGTACAGCCTAATGTTCTGGCTGTTTTGTTGTCCAGCCTAATGTTCTGGCTGTTTTGTTGTCCAGCCTAATGTTCTGGCTGTTTTGTTGTCCAGCCATATGTTCTGGCTGTTTTGTTGCCCAGCCATATATCCTGGCTGTTTTGTTGCCCAGCCTTATGCTCTGGTTGTTTTATTGCTCAGCTGTCATGTTCTGGCCATTCTGTAGCCCAGCTCAAGTGACAAGATCTGATTGTTTCACTGTTCAACTGTCAGATTATAGCTGTTGTATAATTCAACTGTAAAGTTCTAGTTCAGCACAACTGTCAGTTTCTAACTAGCACCAAGCTCAACATCAAATTCAAACTGTTTCCCAGCTTAACTGTCTAGTTCTGGTTACTACCCACCTCAACTGTCTAGTTCTGGTTACTACCCACCTCAACTGTCTAGTTCTGGTTACTACCCAGCTCAACTGTCTAGTTCTGGTTACTACCCAGCTCAACTGTCTAGTTCTGGTTACTACCCAGCTCAACTGTCTAGTTCTGGTTACTACCCAGCTCAACTGTCTAGTTCTGATTACTGCCCAACTCAACTGCCAAGTTATGGTTACTGTCCATCAGCTGTCTGGTTGCTGTTCTAGTTCTTGTCCAGCTTAACAGTCAAGCTTTGGTTGTTGCTTAGCTCTACAATCATGTTGCCACAAGCCTCTATTTCTCTGATCTAATGGTTTCCATAGACTACAATAAAGCCCCAATGTGTCTCCCAACCTTGGCAGCACATTATGAAACTCACCTCTGGAGAAAAAGGTTCATAGTGATTCAACTTCTCTGGATCTTTCACAGAATGGTTGTAGCACTGCTGTAATATGTGCTTCAGCTGCTTCATAGAGGCCTGCTTGCTGACAGACTTTTGTCGAGGGTGACCTTTAACCTGCAACAGAGGTCAACGTGAAATATACCAGCAAGCAATGATTTATATCAACAATTAGACATGATCAATATGATGCTCTCACTACATGATTTTTTTAAAAATATGAATACTGTAATCCAGGAGTCATGAGAGTGCAGTGACTGTAACGCTTGCTTGCCAGCCTGGTGGTCATTTATTCAAATCCACACAATGGCAGGGATTTTTTGTTTATTATTGATGGAGTTCCCAGGTTCATATATAAGGTGTATTTTTAATGACTGCGCAGTGTTTGAAAATATTGCCGGTCCACGTTTTGTATTTACCTATTATACTGCATGAACTTTACAGAGGGTAAATACAAAACTTGGACCGACAATATTTTCACACACTGTACAGTCATTAAAAATTCACCCTGTAGCTTAAAATAGGTACCAGAAAATGTTCTGGGAAGGAAGACCAGCATGATACTGACTATATCACCCTTTGAATACAAATTAATATAAAATAAAATTTGTCTCATGGCAAGGAAACAGGGTCTTTACTTTACCATAAACACAATGTATGTTGTTGTTGGTTGGCGATGGTGGGTGTGTGTAAAGTGTTACTCTCACTCCACACAAGTATCTTCATGAAGCTCTCCAGTCTCCTCCGATAGATCACACAAGGAAAATCTCAGTACAGGTGCACGAATTCCCCAGCGCCAGTCAGGATCCGAATATGTTTATACCAGAATCAACCATGCTCTAAATATCCAATTGTAGGTGGGTTTTCTCATTCTGAAATGCAACCTTGGCAGTTGCCCATTCAGCATATTCTTCATTTCAGATGATGGAGTTATTTTTAACAAGCACATGGGAAGCCTAGGTCAGCTTTTTTTTTAACAATCCCTGCCTTGAGGGAGATTCATTCAAGGCATGACCACTTGGCCAGCAGGTTACATGTGCTAGCCAGTGTGCTCTCAAGAAGTATAAACACACCCTCAATGTGCCATAACTGCATGGAAACAGGGTTCTTTGCCTTTCACTAGGGGTAGGAAAGGAGTCACAAAGTGAGAGAATGGGTTATCTTCACAGTGTTGACAAAGTGAGAGAGAGTTATGTCATCTCCACACTGCTTTGTCGTAATCTTCAATTCTTAATTCAAAACAATGTACGCCTTACGCGAATTTAAATAAATAAGTCAAACAATAGGTTGCACAATTATTTTTTTTTTTTGAATTATTGTGAATCTGCGATGTGATGTGCAACTCTGCAGTACACACCTGATGAGATGCAAGAAAAATTTGTCAGGCAACAAACTGTACAACCTGCTGTTTATGAGTTCTTTATTTAAATTTTTCCTTTTTTTTTTTTTTTAATTTATTGACTGCTGAACACATATGACTCATAAGTGGGATGTTAATTTATGTGTTTAATTTTGATATAAAACTACAATTACTTACCAACTGTCGCAAACTGTCAATGGCCTTGTTGTAACGTTCACACATAGCCTTTGTCTGCTCAAAATCATAGCTGGAACAAGCAATAAAAACAATTTAATTTAATTTTGTTTCTACACCTGGTTTTGTTTTCATCCTATTGCCGCTCTTATGAAGTTCTCTGTGGTTGTTCCATGGATCTACTAAGTGAGTAAACAAAGATGGTTGTAATGACTTGTTTCTTCTAGAGCTATCAAAATGTTACAATTATTCTGCATTTCAGAACAGAAGACAATAGATTATGCAACCTCATGTATACAAAATTCAAGATTGGCACATCAGCCATTATCACATGTGGATTGGCACCACAGACAGCAGATCACATACTGCAAGACTGTCCACAATATGACACATATAGGCAAACCTTCTGGCCCAGAGAAACCAGAGTTGGAAGGTAAACTCTACAGACCAAGTGGGTGAATTAAAACAAAGACAGTGAAGTTCATACAAGAGACAACATTGCAGTCATAGACAGGTTTCAAGTGAACAAAAGAAGAAGTGGTGTTAAGACACTTGAAGAAAAGGCCTGACCACGCTTTAGCAATCTGCTAGTATGCCTCAAGTGAGGCACTAGCCATGTTTGTTGATTTCTGTCATGCAATAGCTGCTTCTTTACTCTTCATTAAAGTGTGAGTTAAGTTCCATAGCTTGAACTGAACTGAGTGGCTTTTCATACCAAGTTCTTTGTATTCTAATCTTCTATTCTTCAACCACTAGTTTTGCATTGTCTTTTTTTTAAAATACATTTTCTGCTGAAGGTTTTTATTCCCATGACATTCTGCGCTTCACTCACCCATTCATTCAGGAGAGCCCTTGCATCACAGCAAACACACCATATCCTGAGTTCATTCCACCACCTGTGGGGCACCAACCTACCTATCCCCCCTCCCCCCAACTCATTAAAAAACTCATACTGCTCATACTGTACATCACAAAGGTCTCTCTGACTTATGGTACACAAGACTATTTGTTGTTTCCCAACAGGATCTGGATTTACTGTTTTTGTTTTGATCTGCTGCAGCCAACGCCTATCTTATTTCCATATATTATGCAAATGAATGATTTGAAGAGAGACAGGCAGACAAAAGGGGGAAGGAGAGAGTGGCGAGAGAAAGGAAAATTGGAGGAACGGAGGAAAGAAAATGGAGGAAAGTAGGAGAGAAAATGGAGGAAAGTAGGAGAGAAAATGGAGGAAAGTAGGAGAGAAACTGGAGGAAAGGAGAAAGAATGATGGAAGAAACAGAATTAGGGAGGGAGAATGGAGGAACTAGGTGAGACAGAGCATGAAGAGAGGGAGAAACAATGGAAGGAGGGATAGATAATAAAGGCAAGGAGAGAGGGATTTATAATGAAGGAGAGTGAGTGAGTGAGTGAGTGAGAATGAGTGAGTGTGAGTGAGTGAGCATGCGAGCGTGCGTACATGCATGCGCGTTAAGAGGAGAAGGAGGGAGAGAGAGAGGAGGAGGGAGAGAGAGGAGGAGGGAGAGAGGAGGAGGGAGAGAGAGGAGGGAGAGAGAAAAGGAGGGAGAGAGGGGGAGATTTATTTTTTTTTACTACACACATGTCCACTATTTCCTAGACTAAACTATATTTGCAAATCATATCCCTTACTGTGTCAAGCTGTCTTCTTGGCTATTTGTGCACTATTTTATTGTTTATCTATTGGCTACTGCTGTCGGGACAGAATTTAGGATGGATCGCCTATTTCATGTCAAACATATTTGAACCATTTCAGCATGGCATGGCTGGTGAAGGTCTGCACCTGTTGCCCCTCCAACTCAAGACAAGCTGTCATAAGCGTGCATACATAATTCATTCATTGTCCCCTGGACACACATGTTGCACACAGCATGGATTATTTAACTGATATGTACTACATGCTCTCTCTCTCTCTCTCTCTCTCTCTCTCTCTCTCTCTCTCTCTCTCTCTCTCTCTCTCTCTCTCTCTCTCCCTCCCTCACTTTTTCTATCTCCCCTCCAGTCATCCTTCCTTTTCTCGTCTCTTCCTTCACCTGTTTCTCCCTATCTCTCTTGCTATTTTTATCTCTCCAGTCATCTTTCCTTCGCTCCTCTCTCTCTTCATTCCGCCTTTTCTCCTTATTTCTCTTTCCTTCTCCCTCTCTTCTTTCAGCCTTTTCTCCCTATGGCCCTCTCTCTTCCTCTTGCCATCCCTCCCCACCTTTCACTCTCTCTACCACTTCATTCAGTCTTTTCTGTCTCTCCCATCCTGTCTCTCTCTCTTGCCATCTCTCACCCTTGAGACCACCCTCTCTCTCTCTCTTCTTTCCCTCCACTCCCTCTCTCCAGCTCTCATCCCCCAGCCCTCTCTCTTTCTTCCTTTCTCCATCTCTCCACTCTCTCTTGCCATCTCTCACCTCCCCGCCCTCTCTCTCTCCTCTTTCCTAAATCTCCCCCCCTTCCTCAACCTTCAGTTTTTACAGCAGTAGTCAACAGTATACATAGCCCCATAGCAGGAACTGCCTGGGGGATACCCTGTGAACTGTCCAAGCTTCACATAATTAAGTCATGGTCAGGTTTGGGGGAACACAGGGTGAGTCACACCATTTATTTTGATACACCATCTGGTGACAAGTTCTCCTACCCATTGTCTTTCCTTCCCAGATAATATCCAAAAAATTGGAAACTAACAAAGAACCCATTTTCCAAGCCTGAGTCAGTGTTGCGGAAAAGATCTGGCAACTGTAGTGGGGTGAAACCAGAACACTATTCTGGTAAACTAGTGCAGTAAGCATCTGTGTGTCCTGTCCTGTCATGTCATGTTTTGCCCTGTCATTCCCTGCCCTGTATGTGTGTGCTTGTCTGTCTGCATACATGTATGTATGTATGTTACCAATTAATTAGTCCCTGTTTACACTCAATTCTGGTGAATAATTTCCTCTATCCATTCTCAAATTCCCTCTTGGCATTATGTTGGAGTCTGCTGACAATGAAATACCTCAACCCTGTGGGCAAATATGACCAACCTCAAACTGATCTACTCCACTCCGTATGTGATGTGGTGAATCATAACCTTCTACTTCTGCCTCCTGATCTCCTGGTGGAGCAAAAATGCTCAACCTTCTCTCAACAAGCCCCTGTTAGACAGACTGGCTTTTGCAGCTATAGTTGTTTTGTTTTTTTAATGGGATGGGGTAGCCAGTTGCATGCCAACCAGCTTTAGTCACCTCTTACGGCATGCAAGGTAAGTTACAGTGTTGTTATTCATTGTTTCTCTTACGGGCTCTGCCAAATCATGACTAGGTTACATACTAATGTCTCCCCGCAGTTTTGTCAAGTTTTAGCTCCAGCCTTGTCTTCCCCCTTTCCTTCCACTGTTATTTAAGCTAAGAAGTGATAGGAGAGCTTTGCAACACAACTCCTGTGTAGATAGTCTCTATGCCAACTTAACTCCTATATATGCAAGCCATTTTCAAAGCACAAGCACTGTGAACGTCAAGGCATCCGGTTTTGGAGAAGGTTTTGCCAACCAACCAATCCATTCTCACACCACACCACACCACTCCACACAACACCACACACCCATACTACAACTCACCAGCCAACAAATCCACTCTCACACCCCACCACACACTCAAACTACAACTCACCAACCAACCAATCCATTCTCACACAACACCACACACCCAAACTACAATTCACCAACCAACCAATCCATTCTCACACAACACCACACACCCAAACTACAATTCACCAACCAATCCATTCTCCCACAACACCACACACCCAAACTACAATTCACCAACCAACCAATCCATTCTCCCACAACACCACACACCCAAACTACAACATCTATATGTGGTACATACGTTGACACGTCTTCGCCATCCTTTAATATTCGTGTTTCTAGGGGTGTTTTCAATTCTGGATAATCATCACACACCAGCCTGCAAGAAACAAGAAAATCATAATATTAGATCACTGGGATGACGGCACCTCAAAAGTTACAACAGAGAGCCACAGTGGTCATGGGTTCGATGACGCAATTATTTAAAACTGGCTTTGGTCCCAGATTGACCCACACTAAGATGGGTATCTGGAAATGTCTTCAGAAGTAAAGGCCACTGCTGGGATGTTGACCACATTCCACCACTAAATGACGACTGATCAATAAACAAAATATAAAGGCTTGCACCATATGCTCAATATGCCTCAAAGACTTGGGGGGGGGGGGGGGGCCTGGGGGGGCCTGGCTTGATTTGAACTCAAGCGTAGTTCATGTACGTAATATTACTTCTAGTGCACTTGGCTGATTTTTGCATGTGGATTAACTTTCCCTATTACCAGTGTCCCTCGCATCAGGCGAACCCACTCTGACTTCTGAGGTACTCATAATTTACGTCCTCAAGTCAAGTTCAAGAAGTCAACATTTTAGTCTTAACTGACCAGTGTAGGGGTTGAACACGCTACGTCAACATCAACACACCAACAGTTTTGAGAGTGAGCGCTGACCTCCCTCAAGCCATGTGAAACAGACCTTAAACCTTTACTTATTTCACAAGTTACAATGTAAAAGAGATATGTTAACTGTAGCTCCTGATGGTATGCAAACTACCACTGAACACACCAGTACCTAGCAACTCTAATAACTTGATCTCCATCTTTTTCTAGTCCTTGCTGTTTGGCATTGGTAGTCATGATTGTCCACATCCTCCTGTCTTCTATACTGCCAATGTTGTTATATCTGCCATGCTCCTATTCTTGCTATATCTAGTCTTCATATCAACTAAATTTCTTCCACATAAATATATTTTTGTCAGATCTATCCTTTATGTCAACCAAATGTCCCTCAAGTTATTAAACTTATGTTATATCAACCTCTCTCTCTCTCTCTCTCTCTCTCTCTCTCTCTCTCTCTCTCTCTCTCACACACACACACACACACACGCGCGCGCGCGCGCGCGTGCAAACACACCCACGTTACTGCACTCGTGTTACATCGATTCTTACATCACCCACATTTCCCGCTAAGTTACTGAAATCGTGTTACATCTATCCTCTTTATACTAAATACATTTCTCCCAAGTTGCTATATCGTGTTGTTTTATAGTAGTAAATATATTCCTTATACCAACCAACTACGTTTTTTCCAAGTTATGTTCATATCTCTCCTACACCCACAAAATGTCCCACATAACATCGGGCTATATTAAAACACACATTAGTTCGGGGGCGATGGATAGTTAGAGAGAGAACTGGGTCAATGAGAATCGCCCAGCATAAACCGAGTTAAATCCGGCCAGTGTTGAATCACCAGACAGAAGTACAACGTGCGGTGACACAAATGATAGTAGGATAACGCCAGCACTGATTTGGTTGTTTTAAATTTAGACTTCGTTCAACCTGCCGCTGGGGGGTTGTATTCAGGTTTCTGTTTGCGTTTGTATAGACTTCAATCATTGTAGTCTACACAAAAGAAGATCTAATACGAGAGAAAGAGGGCGCACGAGAAGAAAATGGATTGACGACATCAAAGACATTGTACAATCAAATCACATAGAATGACACTATCCAGTGCCACCCATCGGACTCCGCAGTGTCAACTATTCCTCCCCCCACGGCGCCTGACGGCAAAAGTCCAGGATAGTGATGATGAATCATTGTAGTCTCCTCCCTTTCTGCCGGGGGTTTAGCTGATGCGGGTACACTATTTGGTGTTTACTGCTGTTTATTTATTCCCTGTCTATTCAGTCAATTAGGGGTTTTCCCACGTCTGTTGAGCTTATCTCACTTTAATCACGAACAGGACAAGTCCTTAGAAGGGTCCACTGCAGACCGCTGTCCACTTGCTGTTGCCTGATTTCTTCGTCCGTTTCGCGTGTCTGCTGTGCTTTATGCCTGTTGGGCTGAGAAGGGCTAGTTCAATTATGGACTCACCCGTAGTTCTTGTTAACCTTTCATGCTGCGTTTGGTTGAAATCCCTGGACGCTCGATCTCGCAATTTACATAACTGGTTTAAACACACACGAATACGTTTGTGATGTGTGTGTGTGCGCGCGCGCGTGTGCGCGCGCGTGCGTGCGCGCGTGCTTAACAACAGCAAGCTCGTTAATTATGAAGCATGAAGTTGGTGTAAACAAATGAGTGGGGGGGGGGGGCAGAAAAGAGAGGGAGAAGAGAGAGAAGGGGGAGAAAGAGAGAGACGGACGCGGTGGAACACTTCCGCATATAAATACTGATTCACGGCCCAAAGTCAGCTCCGCGTCCAACCCCCTTAATTGCCTCTTACGACATGGATGGCAGGCTGCAGGCTTATTGTTCTTTGCTTCCCCTACGGACTCGGTACCACACGGATGGAGCCAATCAATATGTGTAATCTTGAGCCCTAGAGGCGCCGAATACCTCGCTTGACGTCATCAAAATAAGCCAGTTACGTTGCAAACTGTTTCCTCAATGCGCGGAAACATGGTCTTATTATTTACGAAGATTTGTTGAGTCTCCGTGAAGTGGTCAAGCCATCTGACTCGGGCTCCGAAGGTTGTGGGTTCGATTCCTGGCCGTGTCCTTCTGTTCACGAGTACATTTTCTCGGAGACTCTTGAGGGTCGTCGCTGGAGCTACGGAGTTCGTGCTTCGTGCGACGCTTTCCGCGCTGCGGAAAGAGACATAGTCATATGGAATTCAAACTAAGACCCGGTGCAATGAAGTCGACTTTTAAGCGACTTTTGTTGTGTATCGAGAATCGACGTCACTGCACTGGGGACAAGTCTATATGTGATCGATGTCTCCTATAGTCTGTCCAGAAATGAATGCCTTCATTCACGATCAATTATTTCGAAAACTGTCTGTTGCATCGTTATGAAATTTTTCCTGCCGTCTTATATTTACTCCCACCCAAGGAATATATCTTTGATATGTCCAAATGCAACTTAAATCATAGAAAGCAGCGACATTTCTTTGATGTTTTGGTGAAAAACTAGTGATTTCTTGCTAACAAACTTGTTTTACAGTTATTTTCCGCCAGTTCGGATGACGACACAAGGCGAGGCACTTTGTCATAAGGCCAATTGGGACGCAGAGGTGTTTCCAAGGCACCAGGGCCGGGTTATATACATGCCAAGACCTACTGACGCGTCCTCGTCCGGGGTCCTGGCTAAAGTCAGTAGGATCGCCGATTCCTCCGAATCTGTCTGTACGGCGAGGAACCACCAGTCTGCACACCAATGGGCCAGACATGGGACAAAGCAGGCTCACGCAGGCCTCAGGTCCTGTATGACATCACACTGATGTTGGACAACAGGATCCTTCATCCGACATACAGGACTTCGCGTTGGAGCTCAAACCAACGAACACAAGCAAGCAAGCATAAGGTCACTCCTATGTCCCACGAGAAAATTAACTATTCAGCGCTAATGTTTCCGTGTGAAGAGGTAATACATTTAATAATATGGACTTCATCTCTGTCCCGTAAATTATATACCGCATATAAACAAACTTTGAAATCTGCTGTACAATCTCCAGAACAAAAAATTTTTGTGGACATAATGATAAGGTTATATGCTACATCTCCTCATTTTCTCTCAGTTGGTTACTAAGATATGGGATTTTATATTGGGGCAGACAAAAGTAAACAAGACTTTTTTTTAAAAATAGCTGAAATCCAAGGTGTGGACGCTGATTGTTCTTATCTGGTTAGCTACAAGTCGGAACCGTCCTCACGACGATCGCAGGACAAGTTTCATACTCAACCCTCCACTCCAAAGACGGTATTCAAACTGAAATATAAATCGCCGGAAAACCCTTTGAAGTTAGTCGCATGTCTTTTTACAGTCCACGCCAGGGCGGAATGGCTGCTTATGATTTACTACGCAATTTACGTTCAGAAGTTTTCTATACGATCATCGCTCATAGCATCTAAATCGACGCAAAGTGATCTGCTACCAAATGGGCTGCGGCTGATTTGAAACCCTTTTCTCGATATGTCCGGGAAATGTGAAACTAACCCCTATTTTGGATCCTGAAACGACAGAATAAATAAACTAATAATTAACACTCAAGAAGGGATGTTTAACTAGTAGCACAAACGATAACTACATGCACGCCGTAATTGGAACCTGCAGCCCCCCCCCCCCCCCCCCCAGGTAACGGCACAGTGTGCTCGATTTCGCCAAACCTTACTCAGGCTGTCTGGCCTTAGACTCCTCTGTCTACACGGCAGTAGATTTTTGTAGTCTCCATGTCTGGTCCTCGTTCCTCGACGTGTCCAACTTAGAAATCACAGTCAAGGCTAACTGGATCACTAGGATACTCAAGTTCGACTATAAAGTGAAGACGACACGGAAAAGGGAAAATCCCGTTTGACAATATGAAAAGTGAAACTGTCAAACCCCACAATTCTCGGAAGTTACCGAATTTACGTTGGAGTTCCGGATCTTACATGAAATGGCACTACGACCCAATAAGAGTCAGCTGGGGAAACAGCTGCTAAAAGTGTTTCTTAGAAACGTCCACTTTCCGTCTCAGTGTGATACTGTTTACGGGTTGTGTGTTATTGTGTTATAGGCTTTGTGCTATCGTATTACCGCGGCTGGTATGATTGCGTTATCAAGCTTAGTGTTGTTACACACGTTGTGTTGTGCTCCTTGATTAGTCAAGGCCAAAGTAAACGTTCGCGTGTCCTTCTACAGGACACCGTAATCAACCAGTATTAATTGGTTCTTTGTGATTTACTTGGCAATTTTATGTTCAGCGGTTTGCAACTGCTTTATGAACGGCCGACGCCGCAAACGATGGAAATCAACGCGAAGCGATTGACATCCAAATCGCCGGCGGCAGATTTCGAACTCTCTGTTTCGGTATGTCGGGGAACTGCCAAACTGCGTGTCACTAACCACTAAGCCATAGACACGGCCACAGGTCATAGTAATGACAGTACATGTCTGAAGATAGGATTTGTTTCTACGCGACGGCGATGTCTACTTCAGAAACCTACTAAGCCTGCCCCGCCGGCGCTTCTTGTGTACATATCGATATTCCTATCTCTTTCTACTGATCCGCCTCCTCGGCAAGCCTGGCGGGCCGGCTGGTTTACCTTAAATTACAATAAATGACTGCTTAATCACTGATCCCCGGTTCACGTGACTGATGGCTGACCTTTCAATTGCTTTTTCTTTCTCCTTCCCCCCCCCCTTTCCTATTTTATGGTATCTGTTATACATCCCTAGATTTCTGATGGTACACAGATTACTCAGACACTATTCAACGCGGTGACAATAGACAGGCAGGAGCACGTCCTTGTAAATATAGGAACAATGTATTGCAACTGCCGACACAAAATGCGACATGGAGGATCGACGAAAGGGGGGGGGGGGGGGGGGGGAAGACCGACATTCCCATCGAAGTCTGTATCAAGGAAGAAGAAAAACCAAACAACAAAACCAAACAAAAGCAACACGTTTGTTTTAAAGAGAATACTTAACTTGGATCTGAAAAGTAACTCCATCAACCTTGGTGTTGATCATGAGAATGTATATCTGGCCTTCTAGGTTAATGGCGAAACATGGCTTAAAATCACAGGACTGTTAGAGGTCAGTCAGCATGGCTGAATAGATCAGAGCGATAGCTCTTAAACTTAGAATGTGCTGATGCCAAGGTGGCGGATTCAAGCCCCTACACCGGTCAGTTGAACTAAAATGTTGACTTCTCGTCCTTGACCTGGGGTCGTAAATTACAAGTACCTCAGAAGTTGGAGTGATGGCGAGGGACACTGGTAATGTGGAAAGCTAATCCACGCGCAAAAACCAATCCAGTGCACTAGAAGTAGTAGCACGTGTATCAACCACGCCTGAGTTCAAAGCGAGTGAACGAATAAAAACGACAGTTGACAATCACAAAAAGTAGGCGGAAAGTCCACTGCCTTGTCAAATTATTAGGTTAAGAAAGGCTACCCAAGGATATATAAAGCCCGTTAACTTAGGTAGAACCTGTATAGACAAACGCCTGCCGAAGTCAGACAGGCTGACCTCTTGGCAATGGTTGTGCAGATATACATGACAAGTTGTGATGGGCCCCCCTTAAAAGAGAAACAAACCCTTAAAAGAGAAACAAAGAAGTCATCAAAATCAAAGACTGTCGGCTCACGATATGCGCAGAGCGACAACTTGGCTGCACCCATGCGAAGACTGAAGCTGTCTGGTGACTATGGGAAGAAAAGACCGAATGTCGGAATTGAGACAGGTTTGGGTTGTAATTACTGAGCGAACGAAGACGAATTATTGCAAACACACTGGTTTAGATTAGCACCGCACGTAAATAAGAAACGAGATGGACTACACGATTGTGGGCCTATACTGTCATCCTTTGTGATCATACTTCCTAGATATTTAAATTGCTTCAGGTGTACTATGTATATGTACATTTAGTGGACCAGGAGACTGCTAACCTGCTTTACTTCAGTTTGCGTTGTATTTATGTTCAAATTTTGTCTTCTAATGAAGATGCTGTGTTATTTTCTTAGTGTTCTACGAAAGAAGGTAACCAGTCACTCCAACTTATTATTCAGTGACATAATATATGTGAGAACCTGGCACTTCACAACCTGCGGGAACACGAGCGAGGAGCTCACCTTTCACTAATATTTACCAAATGCTTATAGGACGTGCATACAGAGCCATGAGAGCATTCCTACAAGTCTGTGAGATTGCAGACAGATAGATAACCGGGATGACAAACAGATCGATAGATAGATCAATAGACAGGCGATAGATCCCTCCAATATCGACACCCTTTATAGAGCTCGGGCTGGTCAAGTGCCCGGGCTGCTCAGAACTCAGGATAGGTCATTCTGGTGTTGATATCGTCTGGTCTTGCCAGTCCAGTATCCCTAGTTCTCAGCAGTCCGCTCCAGCTCTGTAGAAGCCTGAACTCCTGTGCGATGAAGTTGCTTCTTGTGCATCCAATACATTTTTTTTTCTTTCCCTTTTCAATCGGACTTTGACCGCCAGAAATCTTTTTTTTCCCCCTCGCTCACTCGCTTTGGACTCAAGCGTAGTCCAAACGCACTATTTATAGTAGGATGGACTGAATTTTTCGTGTGGATTAGCTTTCCCTATTAACAGTGTACCTCGCAATCAGGCGAATCCACTCCGACTTCAGAGTTACTTGTAACGTCCCCAAGTCAAGGACGACACGTGACAGGTGACAATAACCAGAGCCAAGAAGAGAAAAACCAGGAAGCGGCCGACCAGGAATGGGAGGATAAATACTTCGAGAGGGAAAAACACAAAGAATACGACGCGGAATGTGGATCTACGCATCACAATACGACGCCATAGACGTATCTATCCAGGCGATAAGGACTACCCGCTAAGCCAACACTGACAAACAAAATCACCAGAGGAGACTAGCCCAAAGAATAGCCTGCGACCGATCCCCAAGATGACTCACAGTTACAAACCAATATAAACAGTCCGAGTCAGGACTCACCCATAAGAGCGCAAATGACAAGAATTAGGGTGAATGAAACCACAAAAACCACGGACCTCAATAGCTGAAGGGGCAGGTTGAACGAGGCCGAATTTGGAATTTTTATTTTGAAAATTTGAATTGGAAACCTGTTACCTGGAGTGAGTAGAAGGATGGAGAAGAAAATATCTCAGATTTTGTTTTGAAAATCAAACAAACCTGGAAACACCTAAACCGGACACTGCCACCCACATAAAAGTGACAGCACACTCTGGTTCGAGTACACGACCACGTGGCTGCTCTCCTGTGTTGCGAAGTTCATGCACTGTGCACTTCTAGAGAGATCTATGGGGATGCTGGAGCACTTATGGTGTTGTTCGTGTGTAATTAGAGTGGCATTTTACAAACAAACGTCGCACGAGAACTGTAGACATTGTGTACATATGCAGAGTCTTCTATGTCCTGTAAGTGTTAACATTTAACCTCCATTACATTTCTTTGACGGACCCTGAGTTTCCCGAAGAGGTACAATCAGTGAGACGATTATAGTCTGTCCAGAAATGAATGTCTTCATTCACGATCAATTATTTTGAAAACTGTCTGTTGCATCGTTATGAAATTTTTCCTGCCGTCTTATATTTACCCCCATTCAAGGAATATGTCCTTGATAGGTCCAAAAGGAACTTAAATCATGGAAAGCAGCGACCTTTCTTTGATGTTTTGGTGAAAAACCAGTTATTTCTCGCTAACAATCTTGTCTTACAGTAGTTCCCCGCCAATTCAGATGACGATACAAGGCTCTATGCGAGGCGCTTGTCATAAGGCCAATCCCATGTCCCACGAGAAAACTAACTACCCAGCACTAATGTTTCCGTGTGAAGAGGTAATAATTTAATATTCTGCACTTCATCTCTGTCCCGTAAATTATATACCGCATATAAACTTTGAAATCTGCTGTACAATCTCCAGAACAAATTATTTTTTTGTTGGGTGGACATAATGATAAAGTTATATGCTAAATCTCGTAATTTTCTCTCAGTTGGTTATTGAGATATGGAATGTTATATTGGGGCAGACAAAAGTAAACGGACTAATGTACATCTTGCGAGATCTGCTGCGAAAGATAGAGCACCTATGAGTTTGCCGGGACTGTTGCGATGTCGAGGGTGGAATCAGTGACACGTACAACCCACTGTGTAGTACAGATTGAGGGCTGAATGTATAGTCGAGTCTCCCTGGCCAAGTAGTTTTGATTCCGGACTCCATCATTTAGTTGACCAGTACAATTTTCTCGGAGACTCCTGGGGGTCGTCGTTGGAGCTAGGAGTTCGTGCTTTATGTGACGCTTTCGGCATGTCGCTCTGCGAAAAGAGACCGGGTCACATGGGATAAAACCCGGTGCAATGAAGTCAATCCTCTGGCCGTTTCAACTTTGTTTAAGCAGAGGTGTCGGGGCACGCTGACCGCCTGGCCAGTCCTCCACTGTGAAGACATAATCATGATTGAAACATAAACACCCAATGTAAGCTAAACCATTGAAATACCAAGAGAAAAAGAATTCACAAGTATTCATTAACACTCATAGAAGTATAAAGAAAGGACACTCTATAAACATGGTGCGATACCCTCGAAGGTTGAACGGGGTCATTCGTCTCAAGCAAACATAGTGTTTCACGGGACAAGAGATTTACTCCATAGCGCCCATCGCCCTCGTATTATAAAAATAATACACTGTCGGTATCTTTTCTTACGTAAACTGGTGTTTAATTACAGCCAGAACACAAACTTAAATTCAGACAGAACACAGACAGTGTGCCTGTCTGTATTCCAGGACTCATAAAAGTCAGTCACGATGCTCTGAAACTAGACCGCTGTCAGGACACAACGCCTAGACACCAATCGATTGACCCGCGCCGACGTCACCGCCCCTCGGCCTCCATTCTAGCAACCTCGCCGGCTGGATCTGCTTATTCTGTACTACGTAATCAGGACGGCACGCAAGCAACAGCGCGCGCACGCACACACACACACATACACTCACACAACCGCACATCTACAAACATAAACAAGCACGAAGGATCGCATCGATATTTACCCGTGTATTTTCGGCCGCTTTGAGTACGTTTTCCTGCAACAGCATTTTCTCCGTTAAAAATGTGCAAGTCTGCAAGTGAACTGGTGCAGGGCGCGAGTCGGTATCCATAATCATTAACCCTTCCCTTTGACAAGCAGCTCATCGCTAGTGACCGCCAAAAGCTAAAGCAAATGTTAGCTGCATATCCTTTACAGGACTTCGCAGTTAACCCCAGCATTTTTTGGCTGTTTGTGATTTCGTGGCAAGTTTACGTTCAGTAGTTTGCCATTGCTTTCTGAAAGACCAGCACTCATACCTTTGTATAAAAACCAACGCAAGGCGATCTGTTGCGAAATCGTCCGCAACTGTGTTTCGAACCCAGTATGAGGAATTACGAATTGCGTCCGTAACGTCTTTGCCACAGAGGCGGCCCAGAAGCTAAACGTTCCTTATTGCCTGAGTGCGAATAAAATTAGTGGAAATGTGGTAAAGCTGTAGAAATTTAACAATATCTTATAGAATAACATAAAGTAATGCAGCTAGACAGAACAGAATTACGAAACATACAGGTGTAGTCTACGTGAAATCTGTATTTTTTGTAATTCTGTTTCGTAATTCTATTCTGTAAAGCTGCATTACTATGTATTATTTTATATTTACTTATTGTTTAAGGACAAATTGTATATATTAAGCAACTGTCCACACCAGTGTTAATGATAACTACTGCTACGGCGACTACTGCAACAACTACTATTACTACGACTACAGTTGGTGCTGCTATTACCATTACCATTGCAGCTTTTATTAGTATTAGTGATGTAACTACAACACATACTACTGCTACCAACAACATCATCATCGTCACTATTACTGCTGCTCCTACTACTTTCTCTTCTACTACTACTATCACTATAAATACTACTACTACTACTACTACTACCATAACTGATAGACTACTACTACTACCATCACCGCTGCTCCTACTACTACTATAACTACCACCATGACCGCTGCTCCTATTACTACAACTACTACTACCACTACCATTAATATTACCACCACCATTACTACCATGACCATCACTACTACTACTACTACTACTATAATTGATGAGGACTACTACTACCATCACCGCTGCTCCTACTACTACAACTACTACCATGACCGCTGCTCCTATTACTACCACAACTTCTACTACTACTACTACTACTACTACTACTACTACTACTACTATAACTGATGAGGACTACTACTACTACCACCACCATTAATATTACCATCACCACCACTACTAGGACCGTTGCTCCTATTACTACCACGACCATCACTACTACTACTACTACTACAACTACTACCACCACCACCACCATGACCGCTGCTCCTATTACTACCACGACCATCACCACTACTAATACTACTACTACTACTACTACTACTACTACTACTACTACTACTACTACGCCTGATGCTACCATCAATATTTCCTTCACAATTAATGGCGGCAGCAAAGAAAACCTGCACCCTCTGTCTCTCGCTAGGGAGCTAATCTAATCAACTATGTCCAGCACATCGCTTGGTGTTATTCTCCCAATCAAACAGTCACCCTCCCCTTTGCACGTTTGCCTCCCACGTTCCCCGCTAGCAATACTTCAGCTAGACCAGTGGTTCTCAACCTTTTTTTACCCATGCACCCCTTCACCATATGCTTAGAATGTCATCCCACCACTTTCGTATTTCCTTCCTATAAATCCCCCCTCCCGAGCCCCTGCACAGTATACGTAAAAATGGAAGCTAAATTTAATAACACATACTAGAACAAGTCTACTTTCTCCATAATCACGTATATCCATGTGAGGAACGTAACTTGTGCGAGAATCGGTAGCGGTTCTCTCCGCGTTGGTGACTTACCGGGTATGTGAGCCGGCCACTCAGAAAGCAATGGTAAACTACTGAGAGTAATCTTGCCAAGAAATCAACAATCAGCTGAAATATGCTCATGTTGACAGCGATGTCCTGTAAAGGATATGCGAACACAAAAAAAAAGAAAAAGAACACGTCTAGACGTGTATATAAAACGTGATTTGCGGGTCTACTTACGTTATAAATCGAATTTCAGAAGGGTGAGAAGTACAGAACCATAAAGTATGGAGGGAAAAACAATATCAAGTAATTTCTTGTATTAACGCGTTCTTGAAATAATCTTAATTTCTCCATGGAAACCCTAAAATCCCCCTCCCCCCACCCTGGAGTTGAGAACCACTGAGCTAGTGTCTCGTTTTCGTGATTAATATTATGTTTGTCGAAGCCTGATCGGTTAGTCATTCTAGCGTCATTTCCAGTTTATTCTTTCTTCTGTCTGCGTTGAGTCAAACACCGACGTCGTCATCCTCAACAGCCAGCGAAGAGTCCAAATACCAATGGTACCAGTAGCAGTCCTTCTAAGCTCTACTCCTCCTCCTCCTCCTGTCTTTCATCTCTCAAAGGACCAAACTCTTTGTAGACTAATATAAAGTGTACCATAAATTCATCGACTTCTCAAAATACAGTTGGTACGAAAGCTTCCACCCCATCATCAACATACATCCTGCCCTTTGCAGAACATTGCTCTCAATACAGAACACCCAGTAGATTCTCGATTGTTTGCCACTTCCCCTGCCTCGTGCATTTCCACACCCAAAATGTCTTCATGCCCTGTGTCCATCGTCGTGCTGGTTGACGTCCGCCCCTTCTTCCGTGAGCCATGCCTCCCATCACAGTTTTTTTTTCCTACCACTGTGATGATTTTAATATGGGTAGTCCCCAATACAGGACCCACTGTGATGTTTTTAATATGGGTACTCCCCAATACAGGACCCACTGTGATGTTTTTAATATGGGTAGTCCCCAATATAGGATGTTGTTTACAAACGAGCTTTCTTTTTATTCCTATCTTGTGATCGAATATCCATCGATGCATATTTATTTTCTTCTTCTGCGTTCATCCGGAGTTGTTTTTTTTTTTTGTGTGTGGACGTGATTGCGTTGTGCCAGTTTACAGCAAAGCTGCGTTCTTGCGCCGTTAGGCCGACACATCCGACTTCTGCGGGCACTTGTTGACCGGGTTAACATAACCTTCCCGGACCTATTTGATTTGTGAGTGACCTTGAACTGCCTGATCCAACCAGCCGAAAATTGATGCCAGGAAATGTCATGGAAAGCAAAGACGGCAGACATGATATTGACCACATCAATCAACGAGTGCTGATTGGTCTATAAATAACACAGGACTAGCACCAAATACGTCTCAAGCTGTGTACAATGGCCCTTTACTTTCAGTGTGGTGGTCTACAGATATTTTTATGCAATACGTTAAGTTCAAAACCTCCGATTTTTTTTTCCGTTTGTCATTGCGAAATGTCCCATGACTCACACTGGTATGATGCCACGTGAAAGATGTGTGTTCCTGGAAACGTTGCTTTATCTGTCTGCTGGTGTTGTGACATATGAAATATAAACACTGCTGGAAATTACACCACGACAAACACCATTATTACAGTTGAGTTGAGTCAAGAACCGACATCATTACATTCGGGGCATTCCCATAAGCGCTCAGTCATCGTCTTCAACAGCCAGCGGAGAGTTCCAATACTAATGGTGCCCGTTACATTATTAGAAATTCCCCGAAACGTCTCCAACGCGGAGTTAATTTCCTTGTGAGTAAACAGGCTATTATAGAAGAACTGTACCCATACTTATATAATGTGCCTGTCAACCGCCTCAGATAAGCTTCATTGCACTACATAGTTAGTACTTCCGTGATCTTGTCTTTTCTGACACAACATGTTATTTCTACTTGTAATTACCAACTCCCCAGCAAGAGAAAGAGTTCGCGCAAACAGGGAGTTCACGCAAACAGGGAGTTCACGCAAACAGGGAGTTCACGCAAACAGGGAGTTCACGCAAACAGGGAGTTCCCCGTGGCGAAGTGGTCAAGCCGTCCGCCCCGCACCCCGAAGGTTGTGGGTTCGATTCCGGGCTACGTCTTTCGGTTCACGCGTAAAGTTTTCTCGGAGACTCCTGGGGGTCGTCGCTGGTGCTACGGAGCTTGTGCTTTGTGCGACGCTTTCGGCAGGCCGTCCTGCGGAAAGAGACAGAACTGAATGGGATAAAAACCCGGTGCAATGAAATCGATCCTCAAGACTTTAAGACTTCATTTTTTAAGCAATCAAGTATTTATGCAATGCCCACCCCACCCACCTCGACAGAGACAACTCTATCAGGCCAATGTTAAGTATGATGTATGATGGACGCTTTCCCGTGAACCCCAACCAACGCAAAATGTGTTCGCTGACATTCGGCTACAGCATGCTAAAGAAATCTGGCTTCGTTCGTGGCTAATTCCATCGTAAAATCAGCCATGTGGAAAGTAATGCACAAGCAGTATATTTTTAAGATTTTTAAGGAATTACAAAAACGCAAATTTCTTCATTGCACCGGGTTATATCCCAAAATGACCCAGTCTTTTATCGGCACCTGCCGAATGTATCGCACACAGCATGAACTTCGTAGCTCAAGCCACACACCTATGGGTGGGGGGGGGGGAGAGACAGAGAGAGAGAGGGGAGAGAGAGAGAGAGAGAGAGAGAGAGAGAGAGAGAGAGAGAGAGAGAGAGAGAGAGAGCTGCATTCGCGAACCGAAAGGAGACTGAAAACGAACCCAAGAACTTCATAGCTCAAGGCAGGCGACTTATCATCTCACCACACGGAAATCCCAATATGTGTATATACTGCTTACTCTTCTCCCTTCCCCTTTTCACTGGCATCTACAATCCCTTCTGGTACAGAGTAAAGAATAAGAAGAGTGAAATGAATTATTTTACGTAGTTTATTTATTTTCAAGGGGTGACAAAGTGGGACCTTCCAATCACTCACCTTTCGAACGTAAATTATCTATTGTGCATGTTACAATATATTCAACTATTAAGCTACTCCATCACCGAAGTTGTCGAACAAGGACAACACCCACCAAAGTCAGTCCTCTATATAAAGCCCAAATGTGACATCTGCAAAGATCACAAAGACGAGGGCTCTCTCTCTCTCTCTCTCTCTCTCTCTCTCTCTCTCTCTCTCTCTCTCTCTCTCTCTCTCTCTCTCTCTCTCATATGAACAGCTATCAGTCAGGGGACGACACTCTAGTCCAGTCATTCTCAACCTTTTTTGCCCCTTGCATCCCTTCACCATATGTTCAGAATATCATTCTCCTCACCCTCTTCGTATTTCATCCCTATAACACCCCCCCCCCCGCCTTTACACAGTATAAATTAAAATGGAAGCTACATTTAAAAACACATACTAGGACAAGTCTAGACGTCTACAAAAAAAAATGTGATTAGCGTGTCTACTTACGTTATAAAACAAATTTCAGAAGAGCGAGAAGTACAGAACTGTAAAGTATGGAGGGTAAAACAATATCAAGTAATCGGTTCTTAAAATAATCTCCCCCCACCCCCGAAACCGTACCCCCCCCCCCCCAGAATTCCCCACCGGTTGAGAACCACTGCTCTTGTCCAACACCAGCCAGGTACTATGTCCTACATTTAATTCCAAGCATTAGCCAGGTTTGTATTCATCACCCACGACAACCGTGCATATTCTTAAAGTGTAGGTGTAGGCAGGCAGGTATACAAGCTGTGTCAGCGGTCTATTTCTGATTCTCAGGCCTTCTAATTAGGAAATATGCCGGGTGACTGTAACTCTTTGTGCGGCATGTAGCTAACTGTAGTAGCTTTTCATGTACAAATATTATACCCCGATGTTTGACGTCATCACAAGACGGCGGGTAAATTGTTTTCGCCACGCGTCAGATATTGCTCAATAAAAAGCTAGTATCACCCAGATAAAAGAGAGGTAGGGGAAAAGTAAATGATGGATAAACGACATCAGTGACGTAACGTCACGGTGTACGAGGTGCTAACCAGAAGTCGCCGGAGTGCTTTTCGTATATCTGGCGTTGTGTGTGTGGGTGTGGGGGGAGAGATGAGGAGAGGGGGGCACAGAAAGAGAAGTAGAAGAGGGAGGGAGATGAGGTGGGAGATGGTAAAAAGAGGCAGCAGAAAGAGGGAGATAAAGGGGCAGTGACGCCAAGAAGAAGTAGATACACACTTAAAGTAAGGAGCGCATAGACGACAAGAGTCAGTTTAGTGTCATTTGCAGGACGTCGCAATCAACACCAGCGCTGTTTTAGTTTGTCATTTACTAGGCAATTTTCAGTAGTTTACTATTGCCTTCTGAACGACCCAAGCTCACACCATCGGTATCAACGCAATGGGTCCACTTTCAAATAGCATGAGGCAGATTTAAAGTCCCCAACTCGGTATGCAGGGGAATTGTGAAATGCGTTCATTGCCCATAAGCCACAAAGCCGGGTTTGTATATAGGACAACTGTAATTTCCAAAGACCGCCTCCTGCAGTAACTGAACAGGGAGTTTTCCCAGGAACACCACACCTACATACAATAAACGGTTTCCCTTTCACAATACAGGATCTACACATCTCACAGATGTCATGGTGGAACTAACCTCAATCAAGCTACGGTTATTTCTGGGTAGACACGACGTGGGTGTGTGAAGGCATTCTCATATACTCGGTTTCAATATCTCAGGGTAGGGTGACCGGCAGCCTTCCCTGTGACCTTTCCTTCCCTGATACAAAAATCTACAACGATGCGGTGATATAGGGGGGTGGGCGGTACAGATCGGGGGAAATATCACTCTGCCACAACTGAGAACTGAACTTCTGACCACTATGTTCACAATTCCAATTCCAATTTTAAAAACAAAAATTCAAAATTAGGCCTCGTTCACACCTGTAAACATTCTACTACCATATCTTTATATAGTCGGGTATTCAGAAAGGGAAATAACCTCGTACGTGTGAAGCATTAGGCTCTCGCATGTTCTAGAGGGGGAGGAGAAAATGGAGGAGACAGACAAAAGGAAAGACGGGGAGAGAGAGAGAGAGAGAGAGAGAGAGAGAGAGAGAGAGAGAGAGAGAGAGAGAGATCCCAGAAAATTGCCTATAAGTATGTGTTCAAACAAGATGGGGATTTAACCTGGATCAGTATCTTAACCAGTAAGCGCACTAGCCACAAGCCACCGCGAGCTGCTCTCACCAACAATGGTACGAACATGATATATTTTTTTTTAAGTTTCAAACATGTAGGAACAACTGCCCAGATCACTGTCTCGTAACTGTGCATATTAGCCACCACACCAAGGACGGGGTACGTAAAAGGCCCGCGAAATCATGACGGTCTGCCCCTGACAAAGCAACCGCGGGCGGGACTCTAAATTCAATAAACATATGAGCTTTATAAACAAATATCAATAAATTTAATATTATTAACCCACATCAAACGCCTGACCAATAAGGGTGAATTAATTCAATGTTAGACTAAATATAGCAGGCTCATTTTTAAGTTGATAATTTTGTATGGCCCGCGAATGAGCTATAAATATCCAAACGACCCATAGCAGAAAATAAAAAGTTCCCCGCCCCTGCACTACACCAACACGACATTCACACGGTCACAAACCAGAACATGCATGACTACTGGTTCAATACTACCGGAGTATGAAACTCGCGAGTAGGCAGTCATAGTAATTGTCCGCCACGTGGGTGTCGCAACAGCTGCACTTAATTTATAAGTGTACTTGTTTTGTTAAAAACACAACGCCGAGCTGTTTGGTTGCTGTTGTTGTATCGGCCAATATACGCCGGAATGCACCCCGACCAGGGCGATGTAACATCAATATTTGTAATGTACTATGTATATTACGCAAACCGTACCACTGGCCAGAATGTAGGTCGCCGCCAGCCGGGCTCGGCTTACACAATACCGCCAGCGCGCGCGCACACACACACACACAACAGACGGCGCCCAGCTGCTCCAGCCACGGCCACAGATATACCTGGCGGTTCACAGGCTCCTACGTGGACTAGAAGCAGTGCGCGGTGGTATCATGGTTAGCGCGCGGGCCTGCCAAGACTGGTCCGGGTTTAATCCTAGCAGAGGCAATATTATCTGTGGTCGAACCAGGCGCATACAAATGAGTACAAGTATGGTTTTCAGAATTGTCTGGGAAGGAACAGCGGGGAAGACGAGAACTGGTCACCATACCTAATGTCTTAGTTTAGTCAACGGATCACCATCACGGCACACAGGTGTAACCCATAAGTGTTCCGTTCTACAGTATAGGTGTAGCCTGAATTCTAAGAAACTCAGCTCAGTGCACGAACTCCGTAGTACCGGCGAGGATCCTGGAATACTTTTGGGTAGATTTTTAACTCGAAATTTTGCCCAGGCAGCGCCGTTAAACTACTCTTTTTTTTCGATTTCCAAAAGCCATGGGTTTTTTTTACGTGCGCAACAATACACACGGGCATCCGATCTTACTACCTAGAGACCAGGGGAAAGTTTGTTACTAGAAGTCCACGTGAAAAAGTCCCGGCCCTCACCGGGGACCTCAAGCACTCGAGGCGGACACCATACCTCGAGACCACTCATTCCCCAGGTCGGAAACATGTGAACGCTTAACACTTTAGGGCTGAAACAATCTGAGAAACGGACAACTTCTTACGATCAGAATCCCCCTGTCGTGCTTGCTCCGCGCCGGAGTTTTTATCACTATGTCCAACGGCGGTGTTTGCTTTGGGACAACCTTTACCGCTAACGTATGCTATTGCTCGACAAATCTACGCGGAGAAAGGCGAAGACACCCGATGTTGTCAACGGAAAAGCCCTAGCACTGCCGCTGATGTGTGAAGAATTACACCATCGCAGATATATTCTAAGCCTACCACGTGATTAGGTAAGGCCACAGTTCCTTTCATCCTGGGAAAATTCCTTTGAAAATTATCCCGTATCCGTTTTTGATTAGGCTACGCCCACCCTAGAGCTGGAATCCTGCCATTGCTGGGTAAATTAATGGGACCACTGTCTTGTCAGACTGCACAAACCACTAAGCAGGAGACAAAAAGGGTTACGGTAAAGACCTGATGAAGGGCAACAGTGTAAATTAAAACTTCCAACTATCATGTAATTCACCAGGGAGCTATCACACGAACACCTACCTACGATAAACTTGTCACTCTTTCACAATGCGGATCGAAATATCCTACGGGTAACTTTAACCTACCTAACCGTACCCAGGTCAAGGTAAACCCATGTAGCTATTACAGTAGGTGTGTGGGGTTGTTCAGACATCCATACATACTCGGTTTCAGTATAAGGTGGGCTGACCAATTACCTTCCCAGCGGTGTTACCTTCATAAACAAAAAACAACGGACACTTATCAAAGTAAGACAATTCAGCTGTAAGCATTAGTTTGCTTTAAATGAGTGGAGGGAGAGGACACCGGAGATTCATTGCACAAGATGCCTTCATAGGGTAAATTTCTCACAATGCACGAACTCCGCAGCGAAGGCAATGATCCAAATGCGTATAAACCAGAACCACACGTACTATAAATATTCTTTCTGTGGGTAGATTTTCTCAATTTGAAACTCGCATGGGCAGCAGCCTACTAGATCTATCACTATCGATTTCCAGCTCCTCTGAGACATTTTAAATGTGGCCACACAGGGCAACCTAATTTTTCACCTTATCCGGGACAGCTAGGTGAATGATCCACTACCCCTTTCAACATTAACAACCTGATGACCGCTCCTCTGGAGATAGAGACATGCTACACCTCAAAGCCACCCAGCTTGTCTAGCCCAGGTGGATCGTGCCCTTCCCTCGCCCGCGCTTGTTAAGCACGTGTGTGGCGACTGTTGTGCAGTAACCTCAAGTCTAGACTTTACAAATATCGGTTGTCGCACATTGACTTCAAGTCTAAACTTGACAGATATCGGTTGTCATGCTGTAACTTCTAGACTTGACAGACATAGATTGTCATGCTGTAACTTCAAGTCTATAGTTGACAGATATAGGTTGTCGTGCTGTAACTTCAAGTCTAGACTTGACAGACATCGGCTGTCGTGCACTGACTTCAAGTCTAGACTTGACAAATATCGATTTTCTACTTGTAACTTCAAGTCTAGACTTGACAGATATCGATTGTCTACTTGTAACTTCAAGTCTAGACTTGATATATATTGGTCGTCGTGCATTGACTTCAAGTCTAGACTGGACATGTATCGGTTACTGTGTTGTAATTTCAAGTCTAGACATGACAAATATCGGTTGTAGTATTGTAACTTCGTGTCTTGTATTGATGGATATCGGTTGACATGCAGTAACCTCAAGTCTAGGCTTGACAGATATCGGTTGTCATACAGAAATCCAAGGCTTGACAGATATCGGTTGTCATGCTGTAACTTCATGTCTAGACTTGATGGATATCGGTTGTCATGCAGTAACCTCAAGTCTAGGCTTTACAAATATTGGGAGACATACAGATATACATGTAACTACGTGTCTGTGTGTGTGTGTGTTGGGGGGACATGGAGTGCACCGGGGCATAACCTTACACAATTAACAAGGAAAATGAGAAGGATTTATAGGGGGTCTAAAATGGGGCCGCGGGTCTAACTCTACAGAGCAGAAGGCACTGCTAAGAAAACGCCCCAGGCATTATATTATGTGACACAAGCAAGCATCGGCTTTCTCCGACGCGTTTATCTGAAAGCCATTACAGTGCGCGATAATTTTGCCCTTGTCGCTATCATCTTCATGTGACATGCCGATAAGCGTGGGCGGTCGTGGCTCGCTATCTTAGTCTGGGATCACGTCTGTATTCTTGTCCCGTAGTGTCATACGGCAAAGAAATCCTGGTATTTATCTTCTTGTCTTCGACTTGGTCATTTCCCATCAAGTTTGCCAATTGTCACTATGTTTTCAAATTCATTTCTTCTCATAACATACCCAAAAATCTCCACTGCCTACGTCTGATTGCCCTAAATAATTTATGGTTTTCACGTGCTTATTGAAAAACGGTTCTATTCTCCCATAGTAATCTTTGCAGTCCCCTTAGAAACCACAAATTACGCTAGATGTTTCTCCGCTTATCGGCTTAAATGTCCATATCTCAACTGCATACAAAATGATAGGCTCTATATCCCTGTGTTATAACTGTCGCTAAACACTGACAACTAGATACACATATTCGCAGTAATATATGAGTGTAATATAGAAGTCATCTCACAGCCGATACAATCCTGCGTTTCGACGAAAGTCTTCATCAAGGAGCCACACACTTTCCACTAAATTACCAAAAGTGTGCTGTTCTGCTCTGCGATCAACGTTTGCCATGCGTCTATTCCGGTATAGGCCACCGTAAACTGGACGGTGAGCTTGAGGCTGAGGCCTTCACCCGTTTCCCATAGTTTCGAAAGGTTGCTTCTATGCATCAGATTTCCTATCCCTGTTTGGCGAAAGCTGGACAGTATCAAAGGACGTGCTGCGATGTATGTTCTGGTGCTATCCATTCGCAAGTGCTGTAGTTAGTGACGGCACCAGAACAGTGGTCCAGATTCGGTTCTAATCGAGGGCGGATTACGGATCCCCCATTGGATGCTGGGGTCGACCCAGCCTGTAAAATATGTATCAGATTAGAGGTCAGCATGGCGGAATGGACAAGAGCGCTCGTTCGTAAACATCCGGCGTGTTGATACTGAGGTACTGGGTTCAATCCTTACACTGGTCCGTTGGATTAAAATGTTGACTTCTCGTCCGTGACTTAGGGACGTAAATTACAAGTACCTGTGAAGTCAGAATGGGTTCGCCTGACAGCAAGGAACACTAGTAATCCACACGCAAAAATCAGCCCGGTGCACTAGAAGGAGCGTGTATTTACTACTGTTGAGTTCAAAGCGAAATGTGTGTGTATATATATATATATATCAGAGCGACTCAGTCTCGTGTGACACGTATCAGCGCTCGTCCACATCGCCAACAGCAGACACACTCGCATAACTATGATCTCAGACGGGGTTCAAATACTAACGATTCCACACACATGCACGCCCACTTCTTTATGAGATAAGGTGACCAGTGCTGAAGCTGTAACATACCTACTCGAGACACTCGTCACTTTAGCCACGCTTGCCAACACCCGCGAACGAGTGAGATATGGGAGCGCCAATTCTGTCCAATTTGACAATATTAATGACCTACAACAAACTCAGGAGAGACACGTGGCGGAAACATTTTTTTCAAATCCCCAGGTAGATCAATTCCAACTTTACAGACCTAGTGTTAGAAGAATTCTCTTTCATTATCCTTCTTTCTGTTCTCTGTGTTTGTTTTGTTAGTTGGTCTGATTACTCACCTTTATGTACGCACCTGCCTCTCTATAAATCAATTTTAAAAAAAGTCGCTTAAAAGTCGACAGGGTCGACTTCATTGCACCGGGTTTTATCCCATATGGCTCGGTCTCTTTCCGCAGCACGGAAAGCGTCGCACAAAGCACGAACTCCGTAGCTTTTAGCGACGACCCACAAGAGTCTCTAAAACATTTAACTCGTAAACCGAAGGACGCGGCCCGGAATCGAACCTACAACCTTCGGAGCATGAGGCAAACGGCTTGACCACTTAGCCACAGAGACTCCCATCTATAAATCAATGTTATTCACATACAGATAAAAGAACAACCAAGCACACTGGTTTCTGAATTTACTGAAAGTAATAAATCGGTCATTTAATCTGTTTAATATCCCCCATAGCTGGCTCTACATTATAGTAAGTTATTTCACATTAGCAATACAAAAAGACTATAAATAAATCGAGCAGTGGGAAAACACGCCCAGAAATTTAAACAGCCAACAACAACAAAAATGCCGGGGTTGACTAGCACGTCCTATAAAGGGTATGCAACTCTTTGTTTTGTTTTTTTGCCGACGTCAGCTCCACGTAAGCTAACCCCAAGTGGAATGTAGCTTGTCAAAACACATCAGGCCGTCGCTTGACTGTGTACAACGAATATGCTGATGATGTCAGCAAGCTGTACGTTGAACGCAGTCAACGCAAGATCCCAATCTGGCATGCCGGATTCGAAATCAGCTGCAGTCGATTTTCAGACGGCTTCATGTTGATTTTAGCAATGGTATGGACGACGGTCGAGGAGTTAGTAGCTTTCTCCGCTAACCCCGAATACTCTCGTCACGTGACGCGACGTGAATTAGCAGTGGTTCGAATCGCAAAAGTGACTTATGAGAGTATGGAGCCGGTCGCTCAGAAAGTCGTGGCGTGCTGATGAGCGTAATCTAGCCTAGGAATCAACATACAGCTGAAAGATGTTGGTGTTGACCGCAATATCCTGAAACAGGATGGAAACGCGGAAATAAAAAAAAAAAATGGACGACGGTCGTTCACAAAACAATGGCAAACTGCTGAACATATAAGTGCCTTAAAAAATCATAAACTGCTGGCGGTTGGGGTTGATTGCGACGCCATGCAAAGGATATGTAACTAACTTAGTTTAGCAACAGTTAATAGCATATCCTTTAAGGACGTTGCAGTCAACACCAGCATATTTTTGGCTGTTCGTGACTCCTGTGGCAAGTTTGAGTTCAGTGGTTTGCCATTGATTTCTGAACGACCGGCACCCATACCATTTCATAAAAAACCAACGCAGTTGTGTTTCGAACGTGATATGTTGGATTACGAACTGCGTCCATAAATTCTTCCAAACGGAGCCGACTAACTTAGTACTCACATGCATACAAACTCAAGATACTAAATGGGATTTTTTTTTTTTTTGCATATCCCTTACAGGACGTTGCAGTCAACATCAGCATTTTTCAGCTGCTGTTGATGTACTAGGCAAGATTACGCTCAGTAGTTTGCCATTGCTTTCTGAGCGACCGGCTCACATACCCTGTAAGTTACCAACGCGGCGGAACCGCTACCGATTCTCGCGCAGGTTACGTTACTCACGAGAATGAGAATATACGGGGTTACGGAGAAAGACGTTAACTCCTGGGCCAGAGAGTCCGGCAAATGGGATTTACCAAATCCAAAACGTAACCACGCCGTTTCATGCTACAGTAACTACAGAAAACCTATGCCTTCTAGGAAAACACGTGAAAAGAACACGTTTCTTACCACATATTTCCAGCTAAACACTTTCAGTTACCCATACATAACAACCCGTTTTGAACTCTGGGTACACGAAGCAATACGGTGACGTGAAAAGACGATGAACTAGAAGGCATGTTGCAAAGGAGGAAACGAGCACAAAATGTTGGCAAAAAAAAGGGCATGAAAAGAGACATGTGAAGAAAGAGAATAAAGGAAACCAGAGGGGAGGAGAGAGAAAGAGAATGAACACGTATACACGAAGCAGTGGTAAGTAAAACCCACGTTATCAGTTATCAGTTGGTATCTTGTGAGCAGAACACGACGACTAATTGCTGTGACAAATGCACGTCCCATGTTGGCAGTTATATTCCGTAACGCATTCCAACTGTGGCAGTAGGTGTAGTGAAGTTCACATGTACCGTGTAGTGGCTGATGGTTGGGGATGGGGACAGACAGACAGACAAACAGACAGACAGACAGACAGGCCAAATGACAATAAGCAAGTGCCACGCCACACTTTGGAGCGTCGGTAGCACAATGGCTATACGTTCGCCTGCCGACCCAGTGGTCATGAGTTCAAATCCGGATTGGGAATAGAGGGGAGGGTTTTTTTTTAAACTGACCTGGGCTACCATGACGACCCAGCCTAAAAACTGGTACCATAGATTTTCTTGGGAAATAAAGACGACCAGCTAGATACTAAACACATCTCCCACCGGAGGCAGTTTTGGTCTGTTAAACATATCAGCCTAGACCCAAATGCTCAATGCGCCTGTGTCGTGTTAAAGAGTCATTTACTTATTTATGCGTATTCTCACACCACGGCTGTTAATTTCGATACCGCGGTGATCCCGTGGGGTGTGAATTCGAATCGTCTGGGCTAATAAAGCGCCCTTTCTCACTTCAGTTACCCCCTTCTTCCAGTATATCATTTTATAATCAGACTACAACTGGCATCATTAGTGTTGGGGCTCTTCACTGGCTGTTGATGATAAGGATGGAGCATGTATGGGGATGGGCCGAGCGCTGTGATGTCGGTTCTTGACTCAACACCGCTGGAAATTAGCTTTGATATAATCACGCACGCGGATTCCAGCACACAAGTGACCAGTCCACAAGGAAACAGGTTAATAACCATGTGTGTGTGTGTGTTTTTTCATATAGCTGTGTTGGTGTGTTTGTTTCTGTGCTGACGAAGGCATTGGCCGCAACGTCCATTTTGTTACCCGTGACTGTGTTCAAATAAAGATTACAGTCTACGTCTCGATTTTTTTTTCCGGGTGATTCATTCATGAACTCCAGTACATCAATCAAAGTCCACGACTGTAATTATTACACCTGTGCCTCCATGTGTTTACCCTACCACTGTATCTAACTAGTGCAATAAACGCCCCAGATGTCTCCAATTTTCAATTCCTTGTGTGAAAGTGCCTTATTAATGCCCCGCCCCTCAGTAACGTACACACGCAGTGTAACCAGACAACCCGAAAATAGAATTCAGGAACAAAGAATCAAAATAAAAATCGCCGTGAAGAAACAAAGAAGTAAATCGGAAACCAGCGGTCGGATTACAACACTGAAGGAGACAGTTCTTTGTAACTAACTAACCCATCCAAATGGGAATGGAAATACAGCTAGTTATTCTTATTAGCAAGACCCAAGGAAAGAATAAATATGGGGGAAAACCGCTATTCGTGTTGGTTTCACGCGAGAAATTCCAAGAACGTTCACTCCATCTTATTAGCAATGTCAGGGTCTCTGACTTATTTATCTGAACCCTGGCATGTCACATCTGTGTGAATACAATGACTCAACGTCAATGAACATAGTAATATATTTAATGGCAATAGTCTATCACAATCTCATCTAGTGTATGATATATCTCGCACTGGTAATGGTAATACATCACACTTCTTTCAGGCTCGTAGAATAATACAATAATATAATCGCTCTTGCAGATAGAACACACACACAGCCTATCGCAGATGCTCACAGCTCAAGCTCATCATCATCATCAAGTGCCGTGCCGGCTGGCGTAGGCGTTCATGGCTCTCCATAGATCTCGGTCTTTGGTTTTCTGGATCAACTCTGCTGCTGATATTCCTCCTTGCCACCGTCTCAATCCATCCAGAATCACTTCTCTTGGTCTACCTCTGCCTCTCTTCCCCTCGATCTTTCCAGTTGTTACGATGTTCTCCAATGCGTCTCTTCTCATCACATGACCGAGGAAAGCTGTTTGTCTCTGTCTTATTGTTGTATATAATGTTCTAGTTTCGTTAGCCTGTTTCAGGCAGTCGTCGTTAGTTACTCTGGCAGTCCAAGGAATTCGCAACATTCGTCTCAGGAACCACATTTCTGTTGATTCTAATTTCTTCTTAATTTGTTCATTTACATTCCAAGATTCACTGCCATACAGCAAAACTGGTTCTACATAGCATTTCAGCACTCTCTTTCTTACATTCAGTGATAGTGATTTATTGCATAAGATACTCTTCATTTTCTGAAATGCGGCTTTTGCCTGCCCTATTCTGCTCCTAATCTCTGTTGTACATCTTCCATCTGATGTTATAAATGCCCCTAGGTATCTAAAATTATCAACTTGGTTAAGGATTTTCCCTTCTATTTCTATGTCACATTTTGGTGTCACCATTTTCTTTGATATTACCATTGTTACTGTTTTCTTGATATTCAAGGAGAGTCCTTTCCTTGCACTCTCTGTAACTACAACGTCTAATAATTGTTGTAGGTCTGTTGAATTATCCGCCACCAATACTGTGTCATCTGCATAGCGTATATTATTTATATTATAACCTCCAACTAGTATTCCTGGCATCTCTTTGATCCCTCTCATTATTACTTCGCTATAAAGGGAGAAAAGATCTGGTGACAAGACACACCCTTGTCGTACTCCTAGCTTTATCTGTTCGTAACTACCCTCTTTATTTCCCATTTTAATTGCTGCTACTTGGTTCCAGTAAATATTCTTTATTATTCTTAAATCTTTTCCATCAGTGTTGATATCTTCCAACATTTTAATCAGTTCATCATGTTTTACTTTATCAAATGCCTTAGTATAATCTATGAAGCAGAAATATATGTCTCTCTGTTTCTCTATTGACCTTTCTATTAGTGTCCGTAATGTATAAATTGCATTGTTTGTGCCCTTTCCTTCCACAAATCCATATTGTTCTTCACTAATTTCCATTTTTATTTTATTTTTGGTTCTTCTCATTATGATTCTGAGTAGAAGCATAGTGATATGGTTTATAAGGTTAATTGTACGAAAATCTTCACAATCAATTGCTCCTGGTCTTTTTGGTATAGCTATAAATACAGATTTCAGCATATCAATGGGTAAATATCCACTGCTGTAAATATATATATAGCTCAAGCTAGCACTCATTATCGTTCAATGTCCACTCTTTCCACAAACATACAGACACATCCTCTGACAGCAAGCACAGACTGTACGTGGTCGCTCTTATACTTCCGGTTCGTTGACGGCGAGATAGGCGGTTTAACCCCTCCCTACACCGACATTATTTTGGACTTAAAACGTTGACTTCTCGTTCAGAAAGCCATGACAAACTACTGAACGTTACAACTGCTTGGAAAATTAACCCATGGTTGCTGGCAACTTCCTCCAAACGACGTGCAACATGTGTTGTAATATAACAGACATACGTTAACGCTCGCACCACTTACTGCCTTACATTCAAGCGCGCGCATCCGCGCACATTCATACACACGTGCGCGCGCGACATGGCCGTAAGAGTAGGCGGCCTTGATTGGCGATCTCACATTCACCAGAGTAGGCGGCCTTGATTGGCGATCTCACATTCACCAGTTTTCGATCAGGTCTCGGTTCTTGCCTGGATTATGACACGTGGCCAGGCCATCCTGCGGGTTAACTTCTCTTGTTCTTTTCTACTGAATTCCGTCAAAAGTTACCATGTCCTCAAGTTTATCTCTAGTTCTGCCAAATTTCACGGTGTCTTCGAGTTTATTTCTTCTCATAATGTGACCAACAAATCACTATCAGTGTCTCATTTCTCTAATCAATTTACGGTCTTGTTTGTTTCCTGTGGGACTTGCACGTTCGTTTTTCTGTCTGCCCATCTATTCATTGCATTTTGTTCAGAAACTACCTTTCCACTGCCTTTAGATGTTTCTCAGCTCGTCTGTTGATTGCCAACGTTTAACATGCACAGAAAGTTAAGGCTCTCTCACTGCAAATGACAGCTGTTTATTAGTATATTTTTTTGTATCTTGTAAAAGACTACCTTTGCCATGGCGATTCTTGTTCTAATCTATATAAGGCACTTTTCAGCTGCTTATGTCAAGATAGTTGGATGACATTTCAAAGAATTTCCCCGCATTTATTTTGATGTTAGATGGCGTTCTTTGGAGCACACATCACAAACAACATCAAAGACATCCTTCTCTTTCTTCCGGTTCAGTCGCTTTGTTGGAACCACACACGCGGTTTTCATGAAACACGTGTTCAGTTCACAATAAGGATACATGAGTAATTTGTATATTTATACTTTGATGTAGTGTTTTCCATTTGTCTTTGTTGTTTTTGTATTGACGAAGGCTTGGGTAGCAACGTCCATTTTTGTCACTTGTGATCGCATTGTAGTAACGCTTATCGTCTACTTCTGTTTGTTGTTGTTTTTTTTAATTCATTCATTGTATTTGCGTTCTGCAGAGATCGAGGTCTGTCATGCGTCTCTCCTGTCGAGGCTCGTTAACATGACAATACACCAGAGGTCTTCATCGGTCTATCACATTCATTTTGACTAGACGGGTTTTCTCATGTCGATGATATCCCCATTTTCTGTCTGGAGAATTATGGGCAGGCCTGTAGAAAAAGTGAGAGGAATATTTGACAAGGAAGAACAGAACAGTGTGCAGCGCAGAACAGCCACTCTCAGCTTCCTTGATGAAGAATACCCACAGGACCTCTGGATCCGAGTCTACACAGATGGGTCAGCACAAAATGCTGTTCGAAATGGAGGAGCGGGAGTGTACATAGAATACCCAAATAATACTAGGGACACAGCCAGAGTACCGACAGGAAAGTACTGCCATAACTATGATGCCGAAATTGAGGCAATCAAGATAGCAACAGAGAAATTACTAAATAACAGCAATGGTACACAACCTGTGGTGCTACTAACAGATGCAAAATCAGTACTCGAGGCGCTCCTCTCTGGGAAATTGCCAGTACTAAGGACACTACTTTTTGAACTTAGCAGTCAGCATAAAGTCACCATACAGTGGATACCATCCTACTGTGGAGTACCCGGAAACGACAGAGCTGATCAATTGGCTAAGGAAGGAGCCAAAGAGGAACAGCCTGATGTGGCCGTTAAATACCACCAAAAGAAAAGAATGATCAAATCAGTCAGAAAGCCACCAAAACCTGCTCAAGATGACTACCACATTATGGACAGACCAGAACAAGTCATTATTCTGCGCCTCAGAACAGGACACAATAGATTACGCAACCACATGTATACAAAATTCAAGATTGGTGAAACAGCCATGTGCACATGTGGATTGGCGTCGCAGACAGCAGAGCACATACTCCAAGACTGCCCAAAATATAACATATCTAGGCAAACCTTCTGGCCTAGAGAGACGACAGTGGAAGATAAACTCTATGGACCACTGTGTGAACTGAAAAAAACAGTTCAATTCATGCAAGAGACGACATTGCAGATATAGACATATTTCAAGCGAACGAAAGAAGAAGAAGAATCTTTTTTACAGTTTGCTTGTGTGTCCCAGTTATAAGTAGCCTCCGTAATCCATTGGATAAATATGTGCGTTCTGCGTCCACTAAATAAATACGTGTGCTTTGAGGCCATGGTGTCCTCCTGTTCTGGAGTCTGAAGATCCTGGTCTGCTGGTTTCTGCTTAGTTTGTTAACGCTATTATTCTCGAATCCGCAATCTTCATCCTGTTTTCTCCACTTCCGTTTTAGGTGTGGCTTTGCCTCATTGGGCCAAGAAAGGCCAGGCATTGATGCTCATTAATCCCACTGACTGGCTAGCATATTTATTTTTAAAAAAAACACATCCGCCAGCAATCCACTGGTACTCATTAATCCCACAAAGTTAAACTGGCTCGATCCATTTCTTACATAACTATTTACACCAGCAAGACCCACGATCTTTTTTTTTTAAATTTATTTATTTAAGAGACAGGGGCGGGGGATGTCACGGGAAAATGTTCCTCAACCAGTGGTTATCGATCTCCTGTCAGCTCTTTATCTTTACCCAAGAGGTTGACGGAAACCCATTGAATGCCGGGAAATCTTGACGTCTGCATCCGCCAGTATCACACTTGTGGTAATTGTAAATAACTAAAACGTTTTGAAATTAATATTTTTTTAAAAATCAAGTTAGCGACCAAAAATGCAGAATGTGGAGAAACTTTATTACCCGTATCAGTTGGCAAGGCGTGTAATGATAGAGACGATGACAATGACGGTGATAACGATGATCTTGGTGGAGATTGTGGCGACCACTCCAGAAGGTTAGTGTTCAAACGTTGGTACATATTTCCTGACATCACTCGCACAAACCAAACAGTGGTGATGATGATGGTACGAAATACAGGCACTTGGTGCCGTGTGCGATGAGTAATATAGTGCACATGTGCACTCATCTGTATCTTCTTCTTCTTCAGCACCCCGAGCCATTGAGGATCTTTGCTGCATGACGATCTTTGCTGCAGATATAAGACGTCTCCATTCGTCTCTCTGGTTGACCTTCTCTTGCGAGTCTCTGATTCCAAGTGCTTGTAGGTCTGTATGTATATTATCTCTCCACCGTCTTCTTGGTCTACGGTCATTTATTTCTTGAGTGTAAGCGAGTTTTGTTTCCCTATTATCTCCCATTCTGTCTATATGCCCCAGCCATTGCAGTCTTAGCCTTCATGATACCAGTGATTAGCGGGTCTTGAACAGATCATAAATGTCTTTGTTGCTTTTTCTTTTCCACTCTCCACTCTGTGTATCCCTAATGGGCTCAAAGATGCGTCTTAAGACTGCAGGTTTCCTTTCTCTTTCTCCTCTTCCCCCCCCCCCCCGCAACAAAATCCACGATGGCTTCTAATGGTATAAAGTGTATCAATAATCTCGCCCTCATCACTCGCAGTGAAATTCAATTGGTAAAACGATTTGTTGACTACAAGTAAAATACCCGCCCGTTAAGCCTATGTAAACTATTTGGCCATCCTTACAAATGACTCAAATTCGGAAACTCCCGCCTAACAAACACAAGAAGAAGCGTCCCAACCATCATAACTTATCAACAAACAGGGAAATATGACTAATGTTGCAGACTGATGGGTGACACCTACCTAGCCTGACTCACAGCACAGACAAGACACGCATTTTCGTACACACGGGAGAAAAGAGAACAAGCCCATCTGTAGCGACAGACAGCCAGCCAGACAGAAAGCAGTACATGATACCAATGCCGGCACAAGACGATTGACATTTCAAAAACAGGACAGAGCAAATCATTATTCTGCCCCTCAGAACTGGACACAACAGATTACGCAGCCATGTGTATACAAAATTTAAGATTGGCAAATTAGCTACGTGAACATGATTGGCGACGCAGTTGGCGACGCAGACAGCAGATCACATACTCCAGGAATGCCATGAATACGACATACCTAGGCAAACCTTCTGCCTAGAGAAACAACAGTGGAGGATACACTCTATAGACCACTGATTGAACTAAACAAGACAGTAGAGTTTATACAAGAGACAACATTGTAAATACAGACTGTCAATTCCAAGTGAACGAAAGAAGAAGAAGAAGAAGAAGAAGAAGAAGAAGAAGAAGAAGAAGAAGAAGAAGAAGAAGAAGAAGAATTTACAGTTAAGTACGTCTCATCCTTCTAAAATTCATTTTATAAAGTCAGTAAACCCACAAATCATGTTTTATGTGGATGTCTAGACTTGTTTTAGTATGTGCTATTAAATTTACCTTACATTTTTACGTATACTGTATAGGGGTGGGGGGATTTTTAGATAGGAAATATGAAAGGGGGGGGGGGGGAATGACGTTCTGAAAATACGGTGAAAGGGGGGGGGGCGCACGGGCCAAATTTTTTATAGGAAGGGTGGGGTGATGACGTTCTGAAAATATGGTAAAGGGGGGCACGGACCAAAAAAGGTTGAGAAACACTGATATATCCCGTCTCACACTACGCAATGCATCCGTAAACATGTCTGTCTCTTCATTCCGTTGCCTTGGTATCAACCTATATCTCTCTCCAAAGTTTGTTTCCTGCGTGAACTGCACGCACTTCTTCTGCAGGCTTCTGTGATGAGACATATAAGACTGTTTCATCCGGCGATAAAAAGACATCTCTGAGCTATTGTTTGCTACAATGCCGTAGTATTTGTTGTCCAGCCAGTCCGAGGTTATGGCCCACACGCACACACTTCCGATTAAGTTTCGCTCCGTGCACACATGACAAGTATACGTAGTAGCGCCCTGGCTAGCACGCTTAACTACCCGCCCGATAGTCATGTGTTAGAATCGCTCTCGGGGCGGGAGATCCCACCCCCACGGTCTTAATGATGAACGACAGATGAGTGATTGGAAGGGCCGAATGTGTAACCCTTTGAAAATAAAGTTCGTTTGTTTGTTTGTTCACGCTCTCATGTAATCGCAGTCTCACACGGGCACCAAGAAATATTCCGGGAAGCAAAGACAGCCAGTGTGCTGCTGATAATATCACACATAGAGCGCCGATTGGAATAAAAGTATACGGAGATGGCACCATTTACACAACACGTCTCGGGGCGTAAGAAGAGGTCCTTTATTCCACTTGCTGGCGACTGCTGAGTCTAGCATGGCTTGTTCTGAGTCTTAACTGATTTAGTGCCGAAGGATAATATACCCCCACACGTGACCTCCCATTAGGGCAGAAGGATGATATATGCCATACTACGTTTATTTGTTTTGTTTCGTGGTATCTTCGACGATTTTAATGCTCAGTGAATGGAAATTTACATTATACTACTTGTCCATTTGTTTGTGTACAATGTTTGGTTGTGACCTACTTTTCGTTTAGCACTGAATCAGTTAATAAAGTAACTTGCACAATCCCGTCCAATAGACAACAGCCATCTTGTGGTGGAACGGGTGACTTCTCTAATTATTGTATTAAATTTATCCTCTGGCAACTGCGTTATCTTAATCTACATCTCCTCTCTCTCACATTCTTCAATGCTTCTGTAAACGCTTATCTTCACATCATATCCTTCTACATTATTATTGCATCTCTTCTCACATTTAAGCACTTCGCCTCTAAATGTGTTATCTTCCTACATAACCCACACATGACTGACTATGCATGTCAACTACCTTCCTACATAACCCACATATGTCAACGCATGTCACCCGCCTTCCTTCCTAATCTACAATATATTTCGTGTCCGCACCAGCTGTATGCAATCCGACTGAGTATGGCTAGCTCACCCCCACAAACACACTCCCGCCATTCATTCCTGGGGCGAATGTAGCCGGAATCACATGTTGCAATTACTTCATCTGAGACTTCGCTGATAACATTCTATTTTCAAAACACTGCATTACAGAAACGCGAAAGGTTTCTCAAATCAAACTGATTATGTGTTTGTGTCTGGGAGATGTAAAGTGCGCGCGATCTGCTTATAAACAGCAATAGCTTGGAAGCTTCTAGAAAAACAAACACTGCACCCAATTTCGTCAACTTGGGAAGCCGGATGAGTTACTCTGACGACAGGTCGTGTATATATAAATGTTCCCGCGTTCGGTCCCATAGAGCTGTAACTTTAGGACTTGTCGCGGTACCGCCCCATTGGCACCGTGCAGTTATGAATAACAATAAACTAAAACAAGTGATACTTATACACAGCACATTTAAACGTGGGACCTCGTATATTTCCACTCAGGAAACAAAACCCTCATGTGCACCGTGATGAGCAAAATGAAGATGAACGGGAGGAAATACGGATGCAGAATGTCAGAGAGGACAGACGCTCCACGACTAGGAAAGGAAGCGCCCATTAGCGCTATTATTGTGATCCCGTCAATCTGACCCACTCCTCTCACTGTTTCTGTTGATTTACTCTTCAGTAATGAAGGTATTTTGAAAGAAGCCGAGACACAAACAAATCTCGTGGGATAAGAAAGAACAGTCAATGTTCTTTGGCCACTTCCAGAGAACGGACAAGCTGTAACACATTCAACAGCTGGCAAGATTAATGGGAGGAAACACGGAGATAGAACGTCAGAATAACACTCTCCAGTCTTGCATGACATGGAAATGTAGCACACATTAGCGCTCCGACCTCATCTTTCAGCTCAGCACACAAATTCCGTAGCAACGATGATGATTCCGCTGTTTGCCAGAATCGACTAACACTATAAATAATATAAGACAGCGACGGTTGTGGTTAGGCATGATCCCTAACGCCAGTCGACATGACACACTCAGAAGAAGATATAGCCGGTATGCAAACAGATAAACTAATGCACATATTACGCTGAAGGTAAACCAGTTTTATTTATAAAGCCAGATGAGAGATAGCGGGCCAGTAAGCAGCACAGAGACGACTCAGCATTCTATATCACCTGCTAATTCTACGCCACTTGTCAGGGTGATCCCAATTCCAACAACCGCCAAGGGAAGCAACGTCTACACCCGTAGTACGCATGAACCCAGTGCAGGCTTACAACAAAGCAGTTGGAAATCGCTGACGACGCTGTCTGCGAACTGGCATAGTTCAGTGCAACCGCCCAATGCTTCGTTCGATGCGCTTCTTACATTGATCGAAGAGTGGGGTGGAGGGAGACGGGACGGCACTAGGCATTCAATCAACCCGCTGACTGTTAATAATGAATGGATTGAAAGAAAAAGAAGGGAAACAAAAAGAACGTGGGTGTGAGGACAAGGATGACTTGGCGGAAACAATCAGAAAGCTCAGGCGTGGCTATAAGGTGTGCACAGGAACACGCTAAACACTTGTAGATAAATGTGTCCTGTTGATATTTACAAGCTTGATGTGGTGGTTCGCTTCTGAAACACAACTAACTACTGTACTAATACACATATATTTTGTGAATGGTGAAGTTCACGCGTGATTACGTCAAGTCTCTGGCTGTACATTAAATATGTATAAGTGAAATAGCCTCCTGTTCAGAAATAATTAAATAAACTAAAATGTTAGCCACACTTCAAGTAAAAACATCTCGTCTCCTCTTCGTCAGGTAAACAGCACAAAGAAATAGTCTGCTTCTTCTGCGTTCACCCTCAGACCTCCACATTATTAAATGCAAAGAAAGAGCAATCAACTTAAGCGTGTCATCTCCATCATATTTGTCCTCAAATGAAGCGGGTGTAGGCCAAAATACTTGTGTGCTCTACTTATATTGGAAACTCCTGCAACAAATGCTTAGCTGCCATTTTACCAGTTCCAGTTACATTCATCAGTATCTCCCATCGTTAGTTTATTAAACGTGTGGTACTTCAGCCTTCTGTATCCTGTCCGGAGTGTAAAGATTCTAACTTGCTCTTTTCGGTTGAGCTGAAATAATAAGCCACTGTTTGTGATTCTTATCCAACTTAAAACTAGCCATTTTGGAAACAAGTCACATACAATCAATGACGACGTGTTTTCAGTGGGATTAGCACCAATAGTGGTTTATCATTTCGTTATGCTGCTCGAAAGACAACTAACATTTAGTCTGCTTCAATAAGACTTGAGTAGGCGAGTTTCTCCTACATACACCAGGAAGTTCATGTTCACATCTTCTTCAGGTCCGACTTTTTCCCCCAGAAAAGGGATTGACAAAACACCAACTTAGCTTCCGTTGTCGATTTCCGTTAGATTATACGTGTTTATTATCTTGACAAGCGTATTAAAAAACAACGACTGTTATGACTGAAATTACGCAATATCAGAATCATACCGCCAAGAGTACGAAAATTAACACAGCTAGCTGTCTGCGTGCCGTATTCAACTCTTCTGAACCCACACTGACATTTAGACACTCGCCTGCAGTCTCGGCAGTCGTGGATTCAAACTAGGATTTTTTTAAATGACATCTCTCTGGGGTCGACCCGGTATAATATATAATGGAATGCAGAATGTTTTCTAGTTGCTTGGGGGGGGGGGGGGGGGGCGGCCAGAGAAACCCGTAGTAATACTGACCAAAGTACACTTCTGTCAAGAAAACAATATGGGTCCAGCACCATGTCCTCAATGGCATGGAACTAGTTTCCTTTTTGTTTCTTTTTTTTTCTTCTTTAATCTATTACTACTGCGACACTTTGGACTGTTTTCCCCCTTTTTAATCTATTACTACTATGGTACATTGGAAAGCCTTTTTCCCATCTATAATCTATTACTACTATGTTACATCGGACTTTTTTTTTCTTTAATCCATTACTACTACTATGATACCTTGGACTTTTTTTTCTTTAATCTATTACTATGATGCCGGTCTCGGTGGCGAAGAGGTTACAGACGCGGTTCGCGCAATTTGGCAGAAGACCGCGTTGCGCTGTTTTTTTTTTTTACACGTAAAGGTATGGATGGGTGCCGGTCGTTCAGAAAGCAATGGCAAATTACTGAACGCAAAACTTGCGAAGACATTAACAACAGCTAAAAATGCTGGTGTTGACTGCAAACGTTCTGTAAGGGATATGCAACTAACTTTTTTTTTTAATTATTACTATGATACATTCTACTGCCAGAGTAATTAGCAACGAATGTCTGGAAGACAGTGGAACATTATACACAATTATAATAAAGAGACAAACAGCAATCTTTAACTATGCGATTAGAAGAGAGGAATTGACAACCATTGTGAGCACTGGCAAGATCAGTGGGAAGAGGCATAGGGAGACCGACAGAAATGATGCTGGGTGGACTGAGACAATGCCATGGAGGTATATCGTCAGCAGACTTGACCTAGAACAAGAACTTGTGGGGAATTATGAACGCCTGCGTCAGTTGCCTGGGCATATGATGACGACGCCGAGACAAAGAGAAAGAAGCTCTACTCAAATTCCAGACGAGTTTTCATAATACCGTTAGAAGGGCTGCCATGATATACTTTACTTACATTTTACTTTCAGTCAGAAAGCGAAATTTCAGCTAATGTATCATTTGTGACAGCTGTACTTGACACTGGCAGGGTGCAAGATGTAAGCAGACGTCATGCCAACCACGTGTTGGAATTCAAGCTGTTTTTTTTTTCCTTCTTTTTCTCCTTCTGTATTTCACCTCCTCAAGCTCTTTGAAAACATTCACTATTGGTTGAATTGTGCAGCTAACATGTCCTACTGGTAGAGGTAGCCAACCCCACGCAGTCGCCCCTTATGACATGCATGATAGTTAGATTGTTACTATTCTTCACTACCCTCATGGATCTCAGTAAGGCACGGGCGAATCCCAGCTGTGCAAAGCAATTCTATTTATATATATTTATACCGGCATTGTTGTGACTTACAATGGCTGGGGCATATAGAAAGAATGGAAGATAATAGGGAAACAAAACTCGCTTACACTCAGGAAATAAATGACCGTAGACCCCGAGGTAGACCAAGAAGGCGGTGGAGAGATAATACATATACAGACCTACAAGCACTTGGAATCAACGACTGGCAAGAGAAGGTCCACCAGAGAGACGAATGGAGATGGATTGTATTTGCAGCAAAGAACCTCAATGGCTCGGAACGCTGAAGAAGAAGAAGATTGTTGTGACTTCCTGTGTGCCGAGTCTTCAGGAATCAACAGCAAAAAAGACAAAAAGACATAATGCAGCATACCGAAGACGTGATGGAATTTCAAGCTCTGCGCGACCAATTACAGCGGCATTGTTCTACATTGGACTTTTTTTTGTAGATGTCTATTGGAAACATGAGTATACATGTATTGTTTGGGTCGGAACAGAGTCTTCCAAGGACACAACAACTTAAACAGTAACGCCATACAAATAAGAATAGTAACAGAAATAAAAACAGCAGGTGGGAGACCACCAAGAAATCAAACCTGAAAAAAGGCTCGTCGAATGAATTAAATCTTTGTTGATGACCAAAGTGTATTTTACAATGGCGAAGAGAAATTTCCAAATAATATATATGCACCTTGTAAGAGGGGGCTTCAAATGAAAACCTTAAAAGTGTGATAGAAATTACAAAAACATGACATTGTCTTGTAACCTGTCAATATTGTTAAGGCTGTCAAGAGAGTTTTAAAAGAACGTGACATCACGGTGCAGATGAATACAAATATAATAAGCGTCCCTGTGTCTTACCAGGGCCCATAACGGTAGTAAAGAAATGTAACATTGTAATATATCATACCTGTCGTAAGAGGCGACTAAGGAGGGTTGGTTATGAACTGACTACCACTACCTGTAGACACCTTTTAGCGGCCAAATCCAACCATCGTACCCAGGCTTAGCGCAAGGTGGCTGGGGGGGGGGGGGGGGGGGCTGTTCCACAGAAAGGGGAAAGGAAGAAGACGACGAGAATAAATATAACACGAAGATCAAGAGCACGGTTGAATGGATAAGAGCCCACGTTCTTCAACATCTGGTGTGCTGATACTGAGCGACTAGGAGTAGCGTGTATGGATTATGCTTGGGTTCAAATGTTTTGCCAATGAGGTCTGTCCTCTGTGAACGCGAATAAAAACACAAAATATGACTATGAAGCTGGACGAAAGGAAGTAAACACAGAACGTACGATCGAAGTCTTTATCCGCCAACATGAAGTACAAAACATAAAAAAGCAGTAAAATCTCTCCTGTTCGTTTCGGACGATCGTCCGTTGTGTGACTGGCGGATTCCCCTGGATGCCAACATAATGGTTGGTGTCCTATTCAATTTAGTCAGAACTTCCAGTCTTGGCGCCGTGTACCTGTTAATTTAGATCAGTGGTTCTCAACCTTTTTTTGGCCCGTGCCCCCCTTCACCATATTTTCAGAACGTCATTCCCCCCTTTCATATTTCCTACCTAAAAATCCCCCACCCCTTCACAGTATACGTAAAAATGGAAGGTAAATATGTTAAAACAGATTTAGACATACACATAAAACGTGATTTCCGGGTCTACTTATTTTATAAAATGAATTTTAGAAGAATGAGACGTGCATAACTGTAAAGTATGAAGGGAAAAGCAATATCAAGTAATCGGTTCTTGTATTAACGCGATCTTGAAATGATCTTCATTCCCCCCCCCCCTGGAAACCCTAAAATTCCCCCTGGGGGGGGGGGGGAATTCCCCACGGGTTGAGAACCCCTGATTTAGATGGAATCCATCTTGTGAAAGTATATACTTTAAACAAATGTAGCTGCGGTCAGACACGCTAACTTCTAAATCTCGCAGGGATAGGGTTGCGTAACTGCAGTACTTTTAGTGAAAATTAGTTTCAGGTATCTGGAGACGTAAAATTTAAGCAACAAATCAATACACGCGCGTTTCCAAATACATCTGAAATCATACCGCCCTTTTACTAACTGGGGTTTCTGTGTGAATCTGGATTACACATCTGAGAAAGAACACGATATGAAGTGACAATTCCCTGCATGGCTGAGCAACGAGTGTCTGTTTCGGTTGGGCCCCTTAATTTTCTACTAGACAACCTATAATCTGCATTGGATTGTATGAAAAGTATCCAGGAATTTGTAATTATTTTATGTTCCTTCTCGGTGTCGTAGGTTGTCAGATAATAACAATTTACACACGGCGATTGGCACTCAAGAGCAGGAAAGAGGCATATATGAGAGGATAAAAGAAAAAAGCTACAGGTACTCTAGACTCGAACCTGTTACTCCACATAACACAGCCATCTAGCTGAATAAACTAGTCAGCCGTCGGCGTTATTGTGGCTTTTCCCTCTTCGCGCGTCAGGTTTAGGGCGGTGGTTGTGTTGTGTCTGTTTACTGTTGGGCTGCGATATTATTTGCGCCTTTCAGCCGACACATCCGATTTCATCTCGCATTTACTTTTGAGGTTTGTAGTCAACTTCATTTGCAGAAGTTAATTCTTTGCAAGCGTCTGAATTCAGCCGACCCTTACAACATGGCTGAGGCTCTCACTTCTTTTTATTTCTATACCGTTTGTCCTTCGCGCTCCCATCCCAAGTCACGCAGTGTTGCTTTTAAGCAAATCGGTATTCTTGCCTGCTTTCCTATTTATAGAAATGCCCAAAAATCTACCTCATACCTTCATTGTTCGTGTCAGTTGAAAGAACATTTCAGAAGTGGCGGCGGAATTATCCCACCCTCTTGGCGGGAGGGGATGTACACTCAAGTCAGACTGCCCCGAGGAAGCCGACTTTCCCTCACCTGCCGTTGACTTAGAGCAATATGGTTGCGCCCCGACTGCTCTTCCTACAGGATATTATGCTAATCACTGTGTGGAACACTGAACTCGGTGGCTTTTAGTCATATAAGCAAGAATGGAGATGTGGTCTTTGTCGTTGTTGAATGCTCTAGTATGGAGACATTGGCGGGTCTAGACTACTGGCGCAAGCCTCGTGTGTCGTGGAGGACAAGTTTCATTGTTTCTACTGGGTGATATGTGAACGGGGGGGGGTCCTGAATGTCGCTGTTTGTGTCATTTTAACCCCCTCCCCCAGTTGCACGTGTCATTTTTTCACACCCCCTCCCCCAGTTGCACGTGTCCTGAACTATGTGGCGGGAACTTATGATTATGCGTTTTGTTGCTTCTTGTTAACGCTTTTAATTCGTGCTTCGTTTGATAGTGTTATTGCGCGCCGCAACTCTGAATATCTCAGCCCCTATATATAGATCGTAGTCTGGCGTGTCAGCTACGCTTTGTTATGGATATGGTAGCAGGTATTAAAAGTAGCGCGTCTGTAGTTATACATGGTGCATTTTTAATGACTGTGCAGTGTTTCAAAATATTGCCTGCCCAAGTTTTGTTTTTACCTATTATGTTGCATTAACTTTACAGAAAGTGAATACAAAACATGGCCGGCAATATTTTCAAACACTGCAGTCATTAAATATATACCCTATATGAAAGGAATAAGCCAGAAAGTTCTGGTAAAATAGAAAACTGCATGCCACGTTTCAAGAATCCATGAATGAATACCACAAAAGAAAGAAAGGCTAGACAAGGGGCGGATTTGTTTCATTGCAGTAATGATGTAGGCACTGAGGTATGGTTTGCGTACGCGCACGTACACTCGTGGGGGGGGGGCGGTTGTGCGGTGGCCAGCACGCTAGCGTACACTGGTGGGGAGGGGCGGTAGTGCGGTGGCCAGCACGCTAGCGTACACTGGTGGGGAGGGGCGGTTGTGCGGTGGCCAGCACGCTAGCGTACACTGGTGGGGAGGGGCGGTTGTGCGGTGGCCAGCACGCTAGCGTACACTGGTGGGGAGGGGCGGTTGTGCGGTGGCCAACACGCTAGCCTGCCGGATCAATGGTCATGTATTCGAATCCCGACCTTCGGTGGCGATTTTTAAAACATGTAATGGGCTTAAGTTGCGGGGGGGGGGGGGGGTGCGCGCGCGTGTGTTCAGTTTTGGATGAGCTAGATGAGTCACTTGCGTTGTGTTGCGTTTGTTTGTGTACTGTATTCCTGAAAGAACTGATCTATCTACTTCTTGGTTTTCCTTTAGCTCTTTATTCAGATCGTCTTTCATCGTAGACAATGCTGTTAATTTGTAGACTGCATGGCTATCCACGCATTTGTTTGTCTATAAATTCAAGCAGGGAGTGGGTGCCAACGTTATTTCTCGTGCCATTATTTCTAACAGTAAAGTCGGCAGCTTTCTGGAGCATTTCATTTAAAATTTAATGATGTTCCTCTCACGACGGTTTACATATCTTCGTGGTTTCCGTCTTGAGGGTTGTTGTTGTTGTTTTGTTTTTTTGTTTTTTTTGGCGTTTGCTCGCTTTGAACTCCAGCGTAGTTCATACACATGCTACATTTAGAGCACCGGACTGAATTTTTGAGTGTGGTTTAGCTTTCCCCCATTACAAGTGTTCCTCGCCACCAGGCGAATCCACTACTACTTCAGAGATACTCGTAATTTATGTCGCAAAGTCACTGACGAGAGGTTATCATTTTAGCATACCGGATGTGTATTCGGCCATGACAACCTCCCTGATCTAATATTATTCTGAGAATAGTTCAGCTGGTTAAATGGCTTAGAGCAGCGGTTCTCAACCTTTTTTGGCCCGTGCCCCCCTTCACCATATTTTCAGAACGTCATTCCCCCCCCCTTCCTATCAACAATTTGGCCCAGCCCGCCGCCCCCCCTTTCACCGTATTTTGATTTCCCCCCCCCTTTCATATTTCCTATCTAAAAATCCCCCCACCCCTACACAGTATACGTAAAAATGTAAGGTAAATTTAATAGCACATACTAAAACAAGCCTAGACATCCACATAAAACATGATTTATGGGTCTACTGACTTTATAAAATACATTTTAGAAGAATGAGACGTACTTAACTGTAAAGTATGAAGGGAAAAACAATATCAAGTAATCTGTTCTTGTATTAACACGATCTTGAAATGGTCTTCATTCCCCCCCCCCCTTGGAAACCCTACCCGTTGAGAACCACTGGCTTAGAGAGATGTCTTCTTGTAGGAAATGCCAAGAGTAGAACTGAGACCTGGCATATGTGAAGATTTATCACTTCACACCTCTACAGATGTATCTGCTATGAGAGTATATTTAATTTATTCATTACTTACAAACTATGTAGTATATAAAATTATACATGCTTATGAAGGAAACATTTTACAATTTAAAGTAACAGACATAAGTTACAAATTACTGAGGTTAGTGACCCCAAAAGCTGTCCACCTGTCATGAACACTTGGGAACACTGGCCCCACGTCATTAACTCTTGGGAATACTAATCCCAAAAACTGTCCTGCCCTCTCATACACCTTTAAACGTTAATGTCAGACAGAAAAAGGGAATCTCCACTTCAGAATAACACACATATAAACACACATGCACTAACAATGAACGCCACATGTGAACACTTACCTAATTGTATCCAGAATCTCTTCTGGGCCATCTTTACCCTCCTGGGGAACAGGACATATACAACAGTTGATAAGTTCAGTCAGATACAACAGTTGATAAGTTCAGTCAGATACAACAGCTGATCACTTCAGTCAGATACAACAGCTGATCACTTCAGTCAGATACAACAGCTGATCAGTTCAGTCAGATACAACAGCCGATCAGTTCAGTCAGATACAACAGCTGATCAGTTCAGTCAGATACAACAGCTGATCAGTTCAGTCAGATACAACAGTTGATCAGTTCAGTCAGATACAACAGTTGATCAGTTCAGTCAGATATAACAGTTTATCAGTTCAGTCAGATACAACAGTTCAGTCAGATACAACAGTTCAGTCAGATACAACAGTTGATCAGTTCAGTCAGATACAACAGTTGATCAGTTCAGTCAGACACAACAGTTGATTGGTTCAGTCAGATACAACAGTTGCTCAGTTCAGTCAGATACAATAGTTGATCAGTTCTGTCAGATACAACAGTTGATCAGTTCTGTCAGATACAATAGTTGATCAGTTCAGTCAGATACAATAGTTGATCAGTTAAGTCAGATACAACAGTTGATCAGTTTAGTCAGATACAAAAGTTGCTCAGTCCAGTCAGACACAAAAGTTGCTCAGTTCAGTCAGATACAACAGTTGCTCAGTCCAGTCAGATACAACAGTTGGTCAGTTCAGTCAGATACAACAGTTGTTCAGTTCAGTCAGATACAACAGTTGCTCAGCCCAGTCAGACACAACAGTTGCTCGGTTCAGTCAGATACAAAAATTGATCAGTTCAGTCAAAAACAACAGTTCCTATGTTCTGTCAGATACACATGTAAATTACATTTTAAATTAGGATTGTAATGTATGCCACATGACTCTGTAGTCACAGCTTTTAGTAGTCAATTGTAGGTTTTTTTTCTGTAGGAATGTGTCTTCAGTCAGGGCAGATCAAGTTCACCTAATCTGTGGTGGTAGAAGGAAACCGCCCTCTAACACATCTTCAGCCATATTGGGTATATAGTGCTAGCACCATATTTTTAGTTACCAATTGGCACACGGACGGCGAAGTGGCTAAGATCCCGCTGGCCACATGCCAGCCACTCACTACCATGGCTGCCATAATCTATGGTATTCTAGCTAAAAGCAAAGGGCTCCCAGACGTGTCCACTTATCCCAGCAAATACTCAGTCCCCAGAGCTGTGGTTGCCACACCGTACTTTGTTTCCCATCCTGTAACACACACAGATGCAGTCGGGGTCTGTCATTTATCAAGTTGTGAGACCTCTGTGACATTTCTCACTCTCCAATCTGCAACAACTGAAACTTAACACTATTCAAAGCTGACTTCTGCCACTTTAACAGGTTTACAAGTTCACCTTTTATCAGACGTGAGATATGATTGGTTATGAGAGCTCTGTGACTTTAATTAAATATGCATAGGCAATTTCTATTCTAATTCAGTCACAATGTAGTGTTCTAGTAAACATTGGGAGAATGAATATTACATTTTAAAGTGTTCCAGCAGGTAAGAAAGCTTACAGCAATACATATTCCAAAGATGCTTAGTGTTGAAAACCAGGGCAAACAGTCTAACCATAACATACAGACAAACATACACACGCCACTATCATATAATTTAAAGAAATTACTCCCAATAATGTTATGGGCACAATCATAAAACCACAAATGAGACAATTATCTCCTCTGTCTCCCTTCCCTGGTGTACACTAACTTCTCTTTGGTCAGGAGAACACTGTTTTATACAGACACACTTCCCCATGAAGCTTTCATGTTTTACATGAAAGAATAACAACATGAGCAATAGACAAAGCCAGCATGCTTCCCTAAGATATGAATTTGTATTAAAGGCTCGATAAAACGAACACAACTAGCATAATAAATCATCCTTGTGGATCAAATAATGCTGATTAACTCATTACTGTGCATTTACACATGAACCTATGGTACTACTAATGGCCTTAGCAGGTGCGTTGGTGTAATAGTTAGGAGCTACACTAATAACGTCATGAGCGTACACAAGTGAGGGTTTGGCGGCTGCGCTCATCCGCTGAGAGAGGAAAAGACCTAATGCCAATTCCTCTGTGCATTCAGGCCTACAAAATGTGATGGTATTAGCACATAACAGACCCACATCAGGTTTCTGCTTCAGGAGTTTACAACTGAACTAGCAGCCTGGGTATCATATTGACCGGACACTTATCTACCGGTCAGATAGTCATGGGGTCAAATTACTATCACACCCCACGAAACAACCAGGAAGGTAACCCAGCCAACAAATGCCTGAAGAAGTCGGACCTGTCAGCCAAAAGGTGAAAATATTGCAGCTCTGCTGTAAACAGGGACAACGCAATTGCCTCTAAAACAATATTACGGACGAACGCAAAAGAAGAAATAATTCCCATCAAGGGCGCCTCAGTCTAAAATTGTTGTCAGGAAATATCTTGGGAAGTGAAGGCAAGGGGCATGATACTGACCAGGCAAGATATTGACCACATCACCTTTCAAGTGCTGATTCATCAAGTGTCGTGTCGGCTGGCAAGGGCGTTCATGACTCTCCACAGATCTCGGTCTTTGGTGTTCTGGAGCAACTCTGCTGATGATATTCCTCCATGCCACTGTCTCAATCCGTCCAGCATCATTTCTCTTGGTCTGCCTCTGCCTATCTTCCCCTCGATCTTTCCAGTTGTCACGATGTTCTCCAATGCCTCACTTCTCATCACATGACCAAAGAAAGCTGTTTGTCTCTTCCTTATTGTTGTATAATAGTGTTCTAGTTTCATTAGCCTCTTTCAGGCAATCGTTGTTAGTTACTCTGGCAGTCCAAGGAATTCGCAACACTCGTCTTAAAAACCACATCTCTGTTGCTTCTAAGTTCTTCCTAATTTGTTCCAACATTCCAAGATTCGCTGCCATTTAGCAAATCTGGTTCTATATAGCATTTTAGCACTCTCTTTCTTACATTCATTTATAGCGACTTATTACATAAGATACTCTTCATTTTCTGAAATGCGGCTTTTGCTTGCCCTATTCTGCTCTTAATCTCTGTTGTACATCTTCCATCTGATGTTATAAGTGCCCCTATGTATTTAAAATTATCCACTTGGTTGAGAATTTCCCCTTCTATTTCTATGTCACATTTTGGTGTCCCCATTTTCTTTGATACCACTGTTACTGTTTTCTTGATATTCAAGGAGAGTCCTTTCTGTGCACTCCCTGATTACAATGTCCAATAATTGTTGTAGGTCTGTTGCGTTATCGCCACCAATACTGTGTCATCAGCATAGCGTATATTGTTTATATTATATCCTCTGATTAGTATTCCTGGCTTATCTTTGATCTCTCTCATTAAGACTTCGCTATATAGGGAGAGCCGGTCTCTCTGGCCGAGGGGTTACAATACTTTCTCCGTAATCCCGTTTATCACGCAGTCTCGTAGCGGGCGAGATCTGGGAGCGGTTCTACCCTCACTGGTGACTTGCGGGATAACTGAGCCGGCCGCTCAGAAAGCAATGGCAAACTACTGAGCGTAATCTTGCCAAGAAATCAACAGACAGCTGAAAGATGCTGCTGTTGACAGCTATGTCCTGTAAAGAATATGCGAAGTTAAAAAAAATATATATAGGGAGAAGAGATCGGGTGACAAGACACACCCATCGTACTCCTAGCTTTATCTGTTCGTAACTACCCTCTTTATTTCCCATTTTAATTGCTGCTACTTGGTTCAAGTATATATTCTTTATTATTCTTAAATCTTTCCCATCAATGTTGATATCTTCCAACATATTAATCAGCTCATCATGTTTTACTTTATCAAATGCCTTAGTATAATCTATGAAGCATAAATATGTCTCTCTGTTTCTCTATTGACCTTTCTATTAGTGTTCGTAATTTATATATTGCATTGTTTGTACTCTTTCCATCCATAAAACCATACTGTTCTTCACTAATTTCCATTTTTATTTTCTTTCTTGTTCTTCTTATTATAATTCTGAGTAGAAGCTTAGTGACATGATTTATGAGGTTAACTGTACGAAAATCTTCACATTCAATTGCTCCTGGTCTCTCTGGTATTGCTATAAATACAGATTTGAGCATATCGCTCAGTAAATATCCACTGTTGTAAATATCATTCAGCATTTTGGTTAATATATCTACCTCAAATTCTCCCAATACTTCTAATTCTTCTACTGTGATTTCATCTGGCCCAGCTGTTTTTCCTTTCTTCATATGTTTCATAGCGTCAGCGACTTCTTCTTTTAGAATAGGTGGGCCTTCAAAGTTACTTTCTTCTCTTAATTCTTCCCTTTCTCCATTATATAATTCTCTTATATACTCATTCCACCTCTTCATTATAGCAACTTCCTCCAATAATATCTTTCCTGTTTTTGATTTCAAACACCTTGCATTTATTCTTATTTTTCTTCCTGTGAGCTCACTGATTTGTCTGTGTATACTTTTTTGATCTTTAATGGAATTTAATTCAATTTTTTTGCATTGCTCGTTTAACCAACTTTCTTTTGCCTTCACACATTTATCTCTTATTTCTTTATTTATCTTAGCATACTCTTGTTTGTCATTTTTATTGTTTCCCTTTGTCCATCAGCATTAAAATTTCTTCATTCATCCATTTTTTCTTAGGTTTTTGGCTTCTCTCTGGTAATATTTCTTTGCTAGTTTGATGAATGGAGTCCCTTAACATTTCCCATTGTTCATTTATACTCTGTATTTTAGCTATTGCATTGGACCTATTTTTCACAGTCACTCTGTATTGTTCTTGAATTTCTTTATCTACTTTCAGAACATCTTTATTAAGTCTCAAGTTCTTAACCATTTTTTTCCCTCTCTTTAATATTACATTTATTTGTCCACATAGCGGTACATGATTGCTATTACCGTCAGCATCAGGCATTGTCTTTACATTAATTAATGCATTTCTAAATCTTTTATTAATAAGTATGTAGTCAATTTGGTTGCGTATTTTCATAGGAGGGCTTTTCCACGTGTATAGTCATCTTTTATGGTGTTTAAACCATGTGTTTCCAAGTATCACATCATTAATATTTGCCCATTCTATTAGTTTCTCTCCTCATTCATTTCTTGTACCTAAACCCTAATTCCCCACTATATCCTCTATTGCTGATTAGTCTACAAAAATGTAAGTCTAGCAAGTATGTAAAAGCCTTTTACAATGCAAAATTTGTAATGCACATAATATGACCGGCTCTGTGGCGATGAGGTTGCGAATACAATTCGTAATCCCGCATACCACGTTCAAAACAGATGAGGGCGATTTGGAAGCAGACTGCCTTACATATGCATACAATGGCATGAGTGCTGGTTGTTCAGAAAGCAATGGCAAACTACTGAGTGTAAACTTGCCCAGGAATCACAAACAGCCAAAAATTGCTGTGGTTGACTGCTGTGTCCTGTAAAGGATATGCAACTAACATAACATGACTATCATAAATGTCTTTAAAAGTGTCTTTTAACACCATAATTTGTCCACTTTATTGCACACGATAACAAGGAACACCAGAAACCCCCTAACATAAATAATGAAACCAAACATAATTCATCAACTTCCCCTGACACACATCATGAAACTGAACTAATTCATTAACCTATTTCTATGTGCTCTACACCACTAATTACTATCAGGCTTTGCTAGCACCATTTGTCATTTGTCTAATGCCTCTCTCACGCAGGTGTTTTTACATGGTCATTAATTTTAACTGTAGGAACTGTTGTTCTGAATTATGACTGGGTCACTAATTATTACTTGGTTTCATGGACAATTTTCAATGTACTTTAGAATTATTCATTGTATTTTAGAATTATTCATTCATAGTACTCCAGTCATCTCCTACTTCAGGTAACATAAGAAGCTCAGCTCAGCGCACAAACTCTGAATCCCAAAGTGAAGAACAGATTTCAAACACATACCATAAATATGTTGATGGTATGCCTGTATGGCCTGCGCTTTAAATTGATTGGGGATTTTTAACGTTCATAACAAAATATGAATTAGGAAGAGCTTGGAAAAAATGGAGATGCAGTTACAGAAGCTAGTTTTGTGAATACCTTGGAACTAACTAATAAATACCAGGAAAAGGCTAAAGAATGTAGAACATTATATTCAACTGTAAGTAAGAGACAACGTTCTTTGGTCATGTAATGATAAGAAAAGCATTAGAAAATATTGTGACAAGTCTCCACTAAAGATACAGTGAGGCAGGAATCACCAATCATGAGTGCACTGGTTTATCAAGACAGGGAACTATTTTAAATCCAAAGCTGTGATAGGATCATTTTCAGATTTTCTTGAAATTTGCTGGGAAGGAAAAGCAGGTAAGAAGGGAGAGTGTCACTCCACCTAATCATGATATTACCTAGTATATGTAAAGAACTAACACTTCACACTCCTAAAGCAATGCCCGCTATTTGATTGCCTTCCTTCCCCTTCTACCCTTTATCCCCTTTGGTGCATATGTCCTCAACCCACTCACCTCAAGCCATCCTACCTTTTGCTATATCCTACAGCTCCCTCCATATCCTCCCCATATTCATCTCTCTTCTCTATATCCTCCATGTCCTCCCCATATTCATGTCTCTTCTCTATATCCTCCATGTCCTCCCCATATTCATGTCTCTTCTCTATATCCTCCATGTCCTCCCCATATTCATGTCTCTTCTCTATATCCTCCATGTCCTCCCCATATTCATGTCTCTTCTCTATATCCTCCATGTCCTCCCCATATTCATGTCTCTTCTCTATATCCTCCATGTCCTCCCCATATTCATGTCTCTTCTCTATACCCTCCATGTCCTCCCCTGATTCATGTCTCTTCTCTATATCCTCCATGTCCTCCCCTTATTCATGTCTCTAATTCTCTTCTCCATGAGTTTTTAGGTCTCTCCGTTTTTTTTTTGTTTTTTTTGCCAGGTAGCTTCCAGTAAAAGGATTCTATGAAAGTGTGTCCTATCCAGCACCACCGTTTTCTCCTCATCTCTTGGTTCACTGGAGGAATCTGTCTAGATCTCTCTATAACCCCTCCATTAGTGATTTTATTATACCATTTTAGCACAATTTATGAAAGTTTGTAGCTTGTTAGTAATTGTTTTAGTCATTCTCCATATTTTTTATCCATACAGCAGTACTGATTTAATATTAGAGTGAAACACATTGTTTGTTTCTAATTAGATTGTCTTCGCCATAAGCTAAATGGCCTCTTACTTGCCACCTGTGAGAATCATTACACATTTCCTCTTCAATAGCCTACCTATATCTCCAATGCTTGTATTTCTGTGCCAGCCCAGTGATTAAGTCACCAGTTCATTAGGGATATTTCTCTGACCAATACAATGCTCAGAATGGCCAAGCTTCATCACACTGGTGTCAAAGGCTTCTCAGTAATTAAAGGAAGCAGTCAGGAAGATATAAACCAGCTGATCCCCCCCAATGCTGACGGAGTTAAGAACTCATGGCTCTGTTACCATATCCCTCCCAGTCCATCTACATGGCATGTAAACAGGATTACTTTCATTTTAATGTAACTTTGCCTATTACTTTTCACCGAGGATTTCAGAAACAGTTCAATTCTCCTGAATTGTTTTTGCTTTTCACTTATGAAGGAAAAACAACATTCATGTATCTCTTTCTGTATCAAGAAACTCATGTTTAACTCCAGTAAGTTTCTACGTTAATGGGTATTTTCAGTCAGAGGTAGAAAGAAAAAACATAATTCAGGTGCGAGCATATTTTTTTCTTTGCAAATACGAATCAAGAAAACGATTGAAAATTCAGTCACCAGGTAAAGATTGCCAGGCGTTTTGTTGACTGGTGCCCTGCATTATTACTTCAACTTCCTAATTTTTATTTTCTTTGAGTCACTCTAGCCCATTACTATTTTAACTTCTGACCTAGGCAAGAATTCCATTGCCTGACACAATTTTAAAATGATTGGGACAGAAAGAGTTAATTCTGTCAAGTAAATCAGCTGTCATGTTTCCTATATTCTCTCACTTTCAAGTACAAGGCTGTTTAGCTGCCATACGTCATATTACACTTGTTTCCTGTAGTATTTTTTTGTAACAGACTTCTTGAGTTCAGCTTGAGTTCAAGAATTGACACTACAGCACTTAGGAAATTCCCATATGCACTCACAATCCACCCCCATATTCAATAAGAAATGAAAATACCCAATACTAATGGTACCAGTTGTAGTCTGATTACATGTCCATATGACCATTCCCCGGAGTGCTGGGTGTCAGCCAGATCCTCTGGTCACATAATCCGATGCCCTGCCGCATCATTCTTTCCAGACCATGATGATTTATCTGTTCTTCCACAATATACATATGATCCCAAAGAGTCCTGATCGTATCTGGCTAGTTTTCATTAGTAAACAAATCACTACCTTTGTTGTCTTCCCTTACATGATCAAAACTGTGTTCATAGATGCATGTAATGTGAGCAGTAAGAAATGAACACATGGTGAGCTGCTTGGTATCAAGTCTGTACATAACATTAGAGTATGGGGTGGCTTAGGTCTGCCTCTAGCTCTGGAAGTACTGGGAACGAGTTCAGTTGAGTATTTCTTCAAAATAAGCAACCCAAGTATGTTATACGTCTTTTGATAGTGATTCGGATGCCTAACCTCTTCGGGCTAGATCCTGTAGTGATATACGTGTTAAAAATCCGCTGACAGTTGATGCATACAAGAGAGAAAATCAGAAAAGATTATATCAGGGCTAATCAGCACCAGATTTTATTAGAAGGCAGCAAATCAACTGGTTTGGCCATGTAACTAGGTTACTAACTAACAGTATACCACAACAAGCAAAGATGTATAGACCAAATGGACGCAGAAGAAACGTCAAACACTCATAAACGATGGACAGGGAATAACTGAGTTCAAAGAAATCTCGATGCATGAAGCCCATAAAGTGGCATTCTCCCACTGTTTATACTTCACTTCGACACCACAAGGTACAAGATGAGATGAGATGACACATAAACAAATTCATGGGTACTGATTAGTGTTAACAGAAGCAGAAAGAAGTAAAACCTAGAACAGTTGGAAATGGTAATGAGTTGGTTGAATAGGCTACTGACATGGTCACATTTCAAAATGACAAAACCTACTGACCAGCAGGAGAGCATTACAAATATAATAAATAGACAGTGTTCTTAAGTCATGTAATGGGAGGAGAGGCATTGGGAAACACTGAGGTGACTGGAAATATCAGTGGTGGAAGAGGCAGTGGTAGACAAAGAGAAATGATGCTGCATGGACTGAGACAGAGGAATGTCACTGGTAGAAGTGACTGAACATCAAGCAGCGAGATCCATGGAGTAGCATGAATGCCTATGCTAGATAGTATGGCACATGATGATGACTAGACAGCATTACATTTATAGAATGTGATTCTGGTCCCCACACACATTGAGATTTCCAAGACTAGATAGAGTGCTGTGGACAGTTTGTGGCCTGTGGAGCTTATTCTTGTGTGATCTATGGAACAAGACTAGTAAACCACGGAAGTACCTGAAGACATGTTTTGCTTGATACAGAATGCGTAGAGGTGAACATACAGATATCCCAGCTCATCTGCTTGGGGGTTGGGGTTAAAAGTTATAGAACAATCCAAACATAGTACTGCCAAACATTATAGATATTTAACCCAAACATTGATCAAGCACAAAGCTTTCCTAACCACTACAATTAAGATTAGCAATTCGCGAGTGTGCCGCTATTATATATTTGCAGTACTAGAAGTAAAGCTATCTGTTTGAAATTGTAAACTGCTACAGTATAACTTACACTTTTTGTTTACAAAAAGAAGAAAAACAAAACTAAACATGAATGACTGTGGAGCTAGCAAGTCTCTTTGGCAAATACAGGATAAGAAAGTGATAAAATTAAAGTGACAGGTAAAAAGGGAGGCACTATTCGCAATGGGATTGCGAATATAAAAAAAATTATATTCGCAATGGAATTGCAAATATAAAAAAATTATGTTCGCAATCGATTTGCGGGAAATAACAAACATGTCACATCGTCTGCTTACTAGTCAATTTTAGTTTGGGCCATTAAGAAGTCTAAGAAGGTGGTTAATTTAAATAGGAATGTTCACTGTTGCGAGTTTAATTCTGCCGAATTCTCTGTATTTATTAATAAATCACTCTTCTTCTTCTAACCCTAACCGTCCTTTCCCAAGACAACAAAAGTAGAGGACAGATAAGCACAAAAAGACAAGTGTGCAGGTTCTTGTGCAGCAAGATAAACAACACCTAATACACAAAACCCGTAGAAAACATATGCCTAAAGCGAAATCATCAGACTAGCATTGGTGTCACCGAATTCCTGAAAATGAATTTTAAAAAATGTTGCCTCCCCGGCGGGAATCGAACCTCGAGCTCCCGTGCACCAGGCGGAGACACTAACCACTAAGCTACCGAGGACATTGATAGATTAACAATATATTGTAATATAATTTTTTTATATTCGCAATTCCATTGCGAATAGTCACTTCGAGGTAAAAATGTATAGGGGCAATGGAAAGTGGGCACCCTGGATTTTGGTTATACCTAAGTTTCAATTTCTATCACAATATCCTGTTGACACTAACTGTAACTTATTAAATAACACTGAAACTGACACCCACATATATTATCATAGGTATGGGTTTTAATTTTACCAATAAAATTTCACATAATTTCAGTTTCATTTTCAAACAGAAGTGATGGTATTTTCAAGGAAAATATGTCTTCATTCTTCCTCTCTTTTTTTGTACACCTTGAGATGTCAACTTGAATATATTAAAAGAAAGCAGCAGTCAACTTGAGCTTGCTAATATTTCTAGTCTATCCTTAAATGAGTGTAGGCCAAAATTATTTTCTGTCCTGCCCATGTTGGACACTGCAGCCGACGTATAGCTGTCATTTAACCAATTCCAGTTATATTCATTACTGTCTCCTATCTTTAGTTTATTGAACATGTGACTTTAAGCCTGTTATGTCCTATGTGGAGTCTGAATACCGCTACTTGTTCACTTTGGTCGCGTTGGTAATTTGTATCATTTTTATAGGACCATGATGCTGTGTTTTCCAGTTGGTTCCATAAATTACTTCTTATAAACTCCTGGCCTCATAATAGATTTTGCCTAATCAGGCTGAGGTGTCCACCTTCCTTTGCCAACTTGTCAGCCTCTTAATCTCTAGGTATATTGCAATGCGACGGGATTAACTGTAATAACTTTTGGGTTTCAGTCATAGTCATGGATTGCTGCTCTGAGGTTTACAGTATTGAGATGATTGACTTTTCATCTGAGAAGAGAGCTATGTGTTTCACTTTACTTTAACGACTGCTGCAGTTTTAAAGGCCTCTGCTTTGGAGTTAATTGAGAATATTCCTGTTACCATTGTTTTATTTGCTCCATTTATTAGATTTAGGAGAATTATTCCACCTCTGTTCTCTATCTGTATATTCACGGGTCCAGGAGCAACTTTTATGTAATTTATAGCTGCTGTTCTTTCTGTCTTATTCTGGGATTCTTTTTCTCAATACCAGAAATTTTGCTAATACCCAAAGAAGCCACTGTTGTCCCCAAGCTGGAAACCTTTGTGCAATGTAAATATGTTAGGCTTTTATTGTGTTAAGTATAGGATCTGCCCTAATTTTCTTTTGGCAGATTCTATAAAGTTGTTTTGCTTTAGTCTTTACCTTTGAAGACCATTAAATTTACAATACATGGGGTGGTCTGCCAATCTAAATTTTTATGCCCATTCTCTTCTTCTTCTTCAGCTTTCCGAGCCATTGAGGTTCTTTGCTGCAAATACAATCCGTCTCCTTTCGTCTCTCTGGTGGACCCTCTCTTGCCAGTCGTTGATTCCAAGTGCTTGTAGATCTGTATGTATATTATCTCTCCACCGTCTTCTTGGTCTACCTCGGGGTCTACGGTCATTTATTTCCTGAGTGTAAGCGAGTTTTGTTTCCCTATTATCTTCCATTCTTTCTATATGCCCCAGCCATTGTAGTCTATTAGCCTTCATGATACCAGTGATTAGCGGGGACTTAAACAGATCATAAATGTCTTTGTTACTTCTTCTTTTCCACTCTCCACTTTGTGTATCCCTAATGGGTCCAAAGATGCGTCTTAAAATTTTGTTCTCAAAGGTTTGTAACAAGGCTTCGTCTCCTTTCGTTGTACTCCAGGTTTCAGAGCCATACAGCACAACTGGTCTGATCAGTGTTTTGTATATTGTGATTTTGGTGTTACGAGATAGCGCCTTTGATTTTAGTAGATGTTGTAGTGCATAGTATATCTTATTTCCAGAATTGATTCTAGTTTGTATTTCTTCCCTTATGATGTTGGAGCAGTTGAAGATTGTACCCAGGTATTTGTATGTTTCCGTTCTTTTAATGGTCATATTATCTATTTGTATGTGGCCAGAGTTTTTAGCCATTCCGTCTCTTGAAATTACCATATATTCTGTCTTATTTTGGTTGATAACCAGCCCCATCTGTTGGGCTTTTTCCTTTAAGTGAGTCAATATTTCTAATGTCTTTTGTTCACTTTGCCCTATAATATCTATATCATCTGCATAACCAAGCAGCTTGGATGTTCCTCCAATATCACATTCCTCCTTTATCTTCCTTACCACTTTCTCTAGAGCCAGATTGAAGAGTAGCGGCGATAGTGCATCACCCTGTTTCAAGCCAGATGTTATTTGGAAGGGGTCTGATTTCCTGCCTTTATATGTTACTATATTCTTCTTCTTCTTCTTCGTTCATCCGGAGTTTTTTTTCGGACGTGATTGCGTTGTGCCTGTTTACAGCAGAGCTGCGTTCTTGCGCCGTTAGGCCGACACATCCGACTTCTGCGGGCATTTGTTGACCGGGTTAACCTTCCAGGTGTTACTATATTATAAGTATCTTCCATGCATAGTCTGGTCATGTTGATTAACTTCCTTGGTATTCCAAATTCCTGCATAGCATTCCATAGACTATTCCTATGGACACTATCATAAGCCTTTTTAAAAATCCACAAAAATGTTATGGAGATCTCTTTTATATTCCCAATGTTTCTTGGCTATTTGTCGTAAGATAAATATCTGATCTATTGTTGATCTGTTTTGTCTAAAACCCGCCTGGTAGTCACCTAATATGTCTTCTGAATATGGTTTTAGTAGTCACCTAATATGTCTTCTGAATATGGTTTTAGTCTATTTAGTAATACTGCGGATAGTATCTTATAGCTTGTGGACAATAGTGATATTCCTCTATAATTTCCACATTGGAACTTGTCTCCTTTCTTAAAGATAGGTATCAATAATGACTCTTTCCAGTCATGGGGTAATTCTTCTGTCCTCCAGATTTTTATTATTAGTTCGTATAGCTTTAGATGTAATGCATGGCCACCTGCCTTTATAAATTCAGCAGCAATTCCATCAGTCCCAGTTGCCTTATTGTTTTTAAGTCGTGTGATTACATATAGGATTTCTTCAAATGTAGGTTCTTCAATTTGTGGTTCGCATGTTAGAACCTCTTCCTGTGGGAAAATGTTACTTGGAGCTTCACAATTTAGTAATTCAATCAAATATTCTTTCCATGTGTTGCACATTTCCTCATTGGTATTTATCATATTCCCATTTTTGTCTTTTAAACCACATGTGTTTTGTTGGTGCCCTCGTTTCATTGACTTCAGTTCTTTAAAAAATTTTCTGGATTCATTTTTCTGGTGATTAGTTTCCATATCTTTGATTATATTACTCATATATTCTCGCTTCTGCTGTCTGACTATTTTTGTAGCCTCTTTACATTCATTTCTATAATGCTCTTCCTTTTGGATGTTATTGATGTCATTTAACCATACATGCCATTGCTGGAAGTTAAATATAAAACAACCCAGGAAAAAGCAGCAATTCATAAGCTGAAGAACATCATGTGCAATATACCTTGGAAGTGTCTATTCATACCTAGAGTATGTATAAACTACTCTGTTTATTCATAGCTGAACTATCATGTGATTTTTCCCGGTCCCGGAAACCCCGGCTGGTCCTGGTCACGTGATTTGCCAAGTCACGTGACTTAACGTATGTGACGTCATCGGGACATGAGTGTGGCTATGTTATATAGTTTTGTTGATTCAAAATCATATCCTCAGTAGCACAGTGGTAAGTGTCTCTGCATGATAAGCGGGAGCTGTTGGTTCGATTCCCTGCTGGACACTTTTTTTTTTTTATTTTTCAGCAATTAATTGGGTGAAAGGGACTTTTTAATAAAAAAAATATTAGGAACTATGATTATGAACAGATGTTTTAAATATTTGTTCATCGAAGTTATTTCTTTTTTGTCACTTATATTATCTTATTTATATTATATAAAAGTTATCATTTTTTTAATGTCTTTCAACACATCTTTCTCATATCTCTGTCCTCTCACACTATCTTCATTATCTATCTATCTCCCCTCTCTTTTCAACCTGCTTCACATATACCAGGTTTTCCTGCACTTTATGTGCGTAGCATTTCCTTGTTTATTTGTTAATTCATCAGGCCAGTAAGTCGGAAGCCTGGTGTTTGAATTGCCTAATCATGTCTTTCTGAGGCGACGCATATTACTGTCAGCTTGGACCGGAATTATGAGGACATCAATAGCAGGAAATAGTAGGTCGGTAATGTAAACAAAGATGGAAGCCTGTAAACAGTAAGTGTACAGAAACGCAAGTTAACAATTCTTTAACTCGCATGGGGTCACAATTATTTATATTGGGGATACCAATCTGGAAAATTATTCTTGATATTTAAACAGCTTCATACTCCAGCTATGTATAAACTACTCCGTTTATTCATACTCCAGCTATGTATAAACTCTCCCATATATCTTTGTCATTTGGAGTGACAAAAGAGCTTTATTGAGGCAGTCCTGATGTTCAAAAGTGAACCATAGACTAACAGCAAATTAGTGAGAAATTATAGAAGCTGCAGAGATGTGATTTTATTTTTAAAATATGATTAGAATTATGTCTTTGATTACACTGATAGGGAATACATTTGGAAATTTAAGACGCACTATGAGATCCAATAAAAATATTAATAACAGCAACATGTAGGGACATGAAATGTAGAGTTCTTCATGGGGGAAAACTAAGATACATTTGAAATCAGGACATGGGTGTCTTTTGTCACCATTATTATAATTACTAACTATAGACTGGACTAAGTAGACACTACCAGAAATGGAATTCAATGACAGCAGCTTGATGATCTGATTCACAGATGACATTGCCTCCTGACCCACATGAAATCAGATACAAGATAAACTACTTGATGTGAGGTTACAACAATTATGTTTAACAATGCAAAGTGAAAAGACAAAGATAATGAGAATAGATCAAGCAAACAATAATGCAATCGTCCTGTATGAAACTAAGTGGTGGAATCATAGACCTAATTAGACAGCAATGTAGACAAAATGAAAAGGAAAGTTGAGTTGCGTAACAAATCAACATCACAGCACCCAGGACATTCCCGTATGTGCTCCGTCACCTTCAACAGTCAGCAAAGAGTCCCATTACTAATAGTACCAGCTGCAGTCTGATGATATGTCCATCTGGCCTCTCACCGCTTCTAATGTTAATTTTAAATCAGTAATACTGGATGGGTCAGAAACACGGAGAATGACTAAAACATGAACTAATAAACTACAAACATACATAAAAACATCGAAGACTAGAGGGACTAAATAATGACAACCACCAATACAGAGAGCCTAGGGAGAGAACTAACCAGACTCCAGCATATCAAGATCTAGGGAGAGAACTAGCCAGACTCCAGCATATCGAGAGGTAAGGAAAAGATGCTGGTACTGGATAGGTCACACACTGAAACAACCTGATAAACAGGCAATCCATTCTCTGGAAAAAATAGGGGAAGACCTAAAAATACATAGAGAAATTCAGATACTGAGATTAATATGGTGAGGATATGGAGAGTTGCAAAAGATAGGCTGTTTTGTTCAATGATTAATAAAGAAAAGGGCTGGAGAAGAAGAGAACTTGCATCATGAGAAGAAAGCCATTTCTGTCTGCATATTATGAGATGAAGAAAATAAAGATATCTTGAAATTGGAAATTTAGGAGTTAGGGGAGATTGAGAGGCATAAGAGAAGAGATGTTTTACACTTTGGCATCCTGGCATGGAGTAATATTAGACATTATTGGCTGTATTATGTTTAAGGAGATAGATTAGAAGGCTGTGGATTAAATTAAAAGATAGACTGGATGATATTGATGATAGTTGATACCATACCCCACACAGCATGGACAAGAAGAAGACATGCCTGGACAGGGGTATGTCAAAATATATTATATATGTACGCTTCGAAGGGGTAAACAAACGAGGTGTGATATCTGTTTATTCAGTCGTTATTATTGGTTTTAAAAAAAAACTGTGAATTAGAATTAATGTGATCAATCCACCGAACGCCATTTCAAGAAATGCGGTACTACAGTACTTGTACTTTACTTAATAGTCCGATACCACACCATACTGACTGCCCATCACCATCCATACCCTACGACAGTAATTAGTAAAATGGGAGACATGCCTTAAATATGATGCACAAAATCTTATAAATTGCACAATCATGAAATAACTATTCAAGATATTGGAAGAGTCATATCTATAAGCCTATGCATTACCAAAACCAAACAAAAATTAATTTATTGTGACCGCCACAACAATAGAATGGAGACGGGCTCCCTGACTGCCATGTATTTATCGTTTCCTGTACTGGTATCTCTCCATACATTACCACAACATAAATTACTTACCGAAGTCGGTACCGGCCATTTCAATATTAAAGGATCCGATCCCACCGGACTATGCAACTTTAATTTCTGGGTCATTGTACCACCTTTCCGCCAGCACGTCCATGAAATGGTCAAATTCTGAAATAATTTTCACAACTTGACCATTTCTGCTCTCACTCTTTGACCCACATTTAGCGTCGGGAATCTCGCAGAAACTCGTTCAGGTCATATGCTTGAGACGAGGGCGGTGATTGGCTGGCTGATTGTGTTCGGGGAAAATGACATTCTATGTCGGGTAATTTGTCCCCCTCACTTTTATTTTCAGCTGTCCTTTTTTTTTAATTCAAAATAAGGCGGCTTATTAAATTTTACTAATTTATGTTCTAATAATAAAATGTTATTCCAACAAGGGTGTTAATGTCATGTAATTACTATCTGTATCATTTATTTATCAACTTAAACCATGTATACTATATAACGAAAAACAGCCTTCTAAACTGAGTTTGGTATTTATTTACAGTTTCATTTCATATATTCAAAGACGTTAACTTAATTCATTATACGACTTGCATTACAACTATTAGGTCTCCTATTTTAAACATTATTCATATAATTATTACACTGAGATATCTTCTTTCTTTTTTTTTTTAAATCTACGGATAAGTCTGAAATAATTATTTTATTTATTACTTTCAAAGAAACGTAAGTTCACATAACATCACAATACCGGATTAATTTGAATGTATCCCACGTATTCAGGTAACAAATATAGATTTATTTTCCACTGAAACAATTGTACAATCCGTTTTAAAGGGAATAAGATCGCGTTTATAGCCAGCACAAAATCACAAATAAGAGTACAGTGGAAAAGTGCGTCCAAGACAATGAAAGCTTCTCAGGCACAAATGTGACAAATACTTGGCAGACTTCAATTCGACCTGGAAGTGATCGTCTGTTAGATGGCGGTAAAATACAAACAATGCTGTCGGGGGGTTTTGAAATCGTGTTCAACTATGAATGCTCCAGGCCGTTGGTACTTTAGTTTAACATAATAATTATATGTGTGTGAAGGCATGAAAATAGATAGCCGAGATAGGAAAAATTACAGTAAAATAAGCGGGATTAATGTAATGATGCGTACAGGAAGAATTAAAACTAGTTTTCTATACTTGATAAGCGTTCAACCTCGTTTTTTTTTTTTTTTTTGTAATTACTTATAAAATATATGTTTGTCTTTAATTTCAGTCCTTTTTTTCATAAGTGTTATATTTACAATTCTATTCTGCAGTTCTGTGTTATTAACTCATTCATAATTATAAGCCAGTTCGCGTACCTACCATTTTTTTTTATCATTTCTCGTAGCTTTACACTTGCCATAAGGTACATTCTAATTAGAGTCAGCTTTTCAAAGTCTAATTTACATACAAGTAGATACAGCAAGAAAAACGTTACAGTAGAACATAATAGTTCAAATTTTCACAATACAAACAACAACAAAAACATTTGTACAGCCAAAATGTAATTACAATTCACATTCATCATCAAGTGCCTTGCCGGCTGGCGTGGGCGATCATGTCATATCCCACGGCATGGATCAGTTCATATGTTGACTCCCTTTCGTGACATGATGCAAGAGTTTCAAGAATATTCTCCCACTGTTTTACCCTGTCTCTCTTTTCACAAATATTTCCGGTTGATACAACATGTTTCAGTTGTTGTCTTCTCATTATGTGGCCAAAAAATTATGACTGCCTTTTTCTGATGTTTGTAATAAGTTATCTTTGCGACTTAGCTTCACTCAGATGTTTGTAATAAGTTATCTTTGCGACTTAACTTCACTCACAATGTTCAGAATTCTCTTTTTGGCTGTCAATGAATGTTCAATATTATTCTATAAAACATTTTCAAGGCTTCTATGAAGTTTTTTCGTCTGTTTACTAATTGTCCAGCATTCTCAGCCGTATGTTAAAGCTGGTTGTATGTAATATGCAATAATTCTTTTTCTAAATTCCAATGACAAGGACTTATTGCATAAAATGTTCTTCATTTGATTTAAATTCAAATTAAAATTGTTGAGGAGTGTGTTTCGTGTTTTGATTCTGTTCTGTGCTAATCTGGCAGTATAAACAGACATGTATTTAATAATAATCTATGCAAGACCATTATAGGAAGCCACTTATGACTCGAAGAGTAGGCATGCTTTACATGTTTGTGTGTGCATGTATGTACGTATTTATGTCTGCGTGCTTGCTTATATTATGTGTGTATGCACATAGTAATAGTAACACGTGGTCGTGAGCGCAGAGAGTGGGTGGGCACTGATCCAGGGCAACACACATCAAGGTGACGTAGTGATCTATACCGATGGGTCAGTGGTCAGAAACAGACGTAGAGGGAGGGATCATTGCGAAGGCTAATGGGCGATGCTTGAAAAAGGAGAGTCTGGCATATGAGACTGTGACCTCCAGCATGAGTACGGAGGTGGGAGCGGTAACAACGGCCTTCGGTGGTTGGTGGAGACCGCTTTAACACACATTTTATTCATTACGGACTCACGGAGCATGCTTAGTAAGGTGGAGAAAGGAATGTTTCGTGTAGAATTGCTTGTCTCGCTTCAGAGGTCACAGATTGTGAGAATTGTATAGATATTTTGCCCTGACCATGCAGGGGTGCGGAGGAATGAACAGGCTGATAGGCTAGCAGGGAATGCACCTCTCGGTGCTAGGTTACCTATGGATAAGGGAGAGGTGGTCGGGCGCTTGTGGGAGCAGATGGAAAAAGCGGGGACAAAGAATGAGAACCCATATGTTGAAAGAATTGTAGGGGGGGGGGGGTGGCAGGGGTTCTGGACGAATCTCAAAACTGAGAGGGAAGTCCAGGAGAACGTTCAGTTAATTGGCAGTTGGAACGATTAGCAGTATGACTCTTCACTGGCTGTTGTCTGGGAATGTCCTGAGTGTAGTGGTGTTAGTTCTTAGCTCAACCCAACATACGACTCAATGGTTGCATTTCTACATGTAGCAATAAAACAAATGGTTTATAATTTAAGCTAACAACAACAACAAAACAATGTATCTGCATTCGGGACAAGTCCGTAAGTGCTGGGTTGTTCCCAGAGTAAGTCTAAGAGCGTTGATGTTGTTTGTCATTCTTTCAAGATGGTTAAGTATTCGACGGAATGCGACCTCGTATCTACTACGCACGTCATAAAAAATAGCAACCTTGTTCAATCTGTCTGTTGTCTTGTATGGCGCTAGTTTCTGTTTCTTTCCTTTATTGTATATGAATGCCTTTCTATTCCGATCAGTGTATTCCTCGTGTTATTTATACTGCCCAAGGGGTTCCCCAGTGATTGATATTTCTGTATATTACGTAAACACAACGCAACCAACCAATCGTGTCCCTCCTTTAAATGTGTGTAATATACTGCGTCCAGCATAACGGCCGCCATGTGTTTACGTGTTTATTTGACACATGCTTGGTAAATATAGATACTTGAGACCTATAGTGCTATAAAATTCGCAGGATACAAATTCTGAACACATTATCTTAGTAGTTGATGATAAACCAGGTTAAATATGGTACTATTTCGAGGTGTCTATCTGGTCGCTTGTCAAATTATATCGGCTCATTCCAGCGAGGTGTTGTTGGCGCCATTTTTGTATCGTTTTGTGCCTTCATCTTTAAATTCTTATATTGTCTTGTGTTTCTTTTTATTATCAGCCATATATTATTTTTTATATCAGCCATATATGCCGACCAATACATGTCCCACTAGGGTAGTGGCATGGCGTACACTTTTCATCAGCGAATGTCGATTTTGCAGCATTTAATAGTATGAACTTCAATCAAACAGCTTATATTTTGAGAATCAATACAACAAACTGGAAACACAGGTACTTGGTATAGGTACACAGGTATTCCCTAAGGAATTGTCATTTTCGGGAACGGTAAAGGGATTTAAATGAATGAACTTAAAGAATAGAATTTACACGATGACTTTTCCGTCTGTGATGCTATAGAAATTACGATTACAGCACAGAACAGATTGCAGACAGCACTTGATATTATTTGCATTTTGGTGTCATTTTGGGAAGCACGTGTAAAATAGCGCACCGATCCGTTTCTCCTGGGTTGAGTTGAGTTGAGCTAAGAACCGACGTCACTGCACTCGGGACATTTCCATATGCGCTCCATCCACTCGTTCAATAGCCAGCGAAGAGTCATACTAATAATCGTTCCGACCGCTATCTGATTGAAAGTTCTCCTGGTCTTCCCTCTCAGTTTTGAGATTCTTCCAGAACCCTTGTCGATCTCCCACAATCTTATTCTTTTCACATACGGGTTCTCAATTTGTTTCCCCGCCTGCTCCACCTAGTCCCACAGGCGCAAGACCACTTTTCCCTTGTCCATAGGTAATCTGTCTGAACACCAGCACTTCATCTGCAGATGTCAAGATTCTACCAATATCTGGTGTCTCAATAGCGGCAACTTTGCTGGTGTAGATATTAAAGAGCACTGGGGACATGACAGATCCCTGTGGCAGCCCAGGTGTAATAGTACAGGGGTTAGAAGTCCAGGAACCCATGCACAGTGCAATCTTACGTTCCTAGTTAAACCTTAAACCAGTGGTTCTCAACCTGTGGGGAATTCCCCTCCCCGGGGGGGGGGGGAATTTAGGGTTCCCAGGGGGAGGTGGGGAATTAAGATTATTTCAAGATTGCATTAATACAAGAACCAGTTACTTGATATTGTTTTCCCATCTAAATTTTACGGTTCTGTACTTCTTGCCCTAATGAAATTCGTTTTATAACGTAAGTAGACCCACAAATTACGTTTTATGTAGATGTCAAGACTTGTTCTAGTATGTGTTATTAAATTTAGCTTCCATCTTTATGCATACTGTGTAAGGGTGGGGGGGGGGTGGATTTATAGGGAGGAAATTCGAAAAAGGGGGGGGGGGTAACGTTCTGAAGATATGGTAAAGGGGAGCATGGACCAAAAAAGGTTGAGAACCACTGCCTATATCTGTTGTAAAGCGGCAGAGAAGTGCGTGGGCATTTACAGCCCGTTCAGCGGGCCGAACCGTTCAAGAATCCAGTGGTGCCCACTCTATGACCACGAGCAGCATGACGATGGAGGTGATGGCAGTTACACAGGCTTTCATATGGATGGAATCACAGCATTATACCAACGTGTGTGTACTAAGTGATTCAATTAGCATGATTCAGACGGTCGAAGCTGGATCTGTACGTAGACAGTGGACTGAATCGCTGCGGAAGTCTGTTGTCCGTAAAGTCACCTTCATCTTCGTCCCGGGACATGTGGGAGTCGAGGGAAATGAACGAACTGACAAACTGGCTGGCTCTGCACCCCCTGTAGATGGCCAGCCCATGGATCGTGCCGATGTTATTAACGTCCTTAAAGATATGGCGAGAACAGAGGACTTTGACGTCAGTGATTCTACATCGCTGTCCAGGATGAAAGACCTTGGAGTAAGAATCGGCACAGCCAGACGCGAGAGGTACATCGGGAAAACAAAGCGCCTCGTCAACCAACACAGAACTGGCACTATTAGCCACCGGACGCTGATGCATATGCTGGGGGGGGGGGGGAGGATCTGAGCACCTATGGACATGTCCGGAGTGCAATGAAGATACCCCAACTGATAACTGATAACTGCCTTAAGTCATTCTGCAGATGATGGTCAATGTACGCAGAGAGAAAATTCTGCATATATTACAGTTCATTTCGACAAAATGCTCACATGGAAAGCACACTTAGAAGACGAGCAAAAGTCATTTAGGAGTCTCTAAAATAAACAATTAAAAAAAAAACAACATAGGTTTGGAGCGAATCAAAATCATCTCATGTCCAGATGCGGGGATCTGCTATGGGTGTCTGCTGTGGTAGGGTCATCACATTGTGTAGGACCCAATACACGGAAGAATAGCGGACCAGTCTTTTACTCTGTGGCGGACGACAAACACAGGCGCGACTCCGTCAACTCACCACGCTCATGACATTAGCGTAGCTCCTTATCAACTACACTAACCCTCCCCCTTTTCTCCCCTATCCCATCCACGGGAAATTGAGGAGCAAATACCACCATCCTTAGGAAGCGTATACCCGTACAATTAGACCTGAAATTGAATATGGTAACTCAGCTTCAGCCATTGCCTTCAACATAAATGGTTATCTGGAGTAGAAAATGCTATCCTGAGAATGGCTCAATACACAATCATTGGATCCGGCACAAGTGTGCTAGCTACTGCCCGACCACTCCAACAGGAGGCACGAAGACTGCTCCAGTTCAGTGCACCAATATCTGTGCTCTTACAGACAGAAGAGGGGGAAAGACATTTGTTTACATGCCGTAATTTCAGCGCCTGCCGTACCAGCCGGTATATGTCCAACTACAAAGCCCAATTGGAATTAGATTAATAAATATTAATTAATAAATAACAATAACAAACATGTTCCTACTTACCTCAGAATTCCGAACAGCTCGGAATTCTGAGGTAAGCAGGAACATTTTTTTTTTCCAATTTTAATGTTCTCTTCATTGCTTTCATTTTTTCATCTTTCCATTCTCATTCTTCTCATTCTGTCGTCACGTCTTAATGTAGTCACAGTAGATCTCCGTGACTATATGTTGTGTTTTATGTATGTGGGTTTTTTTTTGCTGATGAAGGCTAATCGCCGCAACGTCCTGTATGTGTCGTAATTCTGTTATGTAAAGCTGCACTACTTTGTGTAATTTTATATTGTTTACATTTCCCAGCTTTACCGCAGTTCCACCAAATTTTATTCAAAGAAACCAAGCGCTTCCGAATGCGGAAAGCACCGCACAATAAGTCTTATGAGTCACATGACAAAGCTGTTACTAACAATAATTTTGAGAAGAATCAGAAACAAGATTAAACCAGAAATTAGTGAAAAACAGTGTAAATTTATAAAACAAAAGGGAGCAAAAATATGCTACATATTTTTCAGGACACTGTTAGAAAGAGTTATAGAAATTTAAAAAAAAACAAAACAGATATGTACTTATGATTCACAGACCACACAAAAATTGTTTGACAATGTGACACATGAGAAAATAATCAAACTACTAGAGCAACTAAACATTGACGGCAAAGATCTGCAAATAAAAAGGAAAATATATTGGCAGCAAACAGCAGCCTTTAGAATCGACAACCTGTTTAAGGACATTTCAGTGTATAAAGAAGAGCGACAGACACAGTTGAATAATGCCTCTTGGTGTGTTTTCATTGTACGGTGAATATATAATGAGATCTACAGAAAATATACCAGGGATCCTGTTTGGTGAACATAATGTAAATAACTTACATTATGCTGATGACACCGTATTGATAGCAACACGTTAGAATGAACCACAGGACATTATAAAGACAGTGATTGTAGATATTTAAAACATGGGCCTCCTTGAAAAGAATAAGTCATGGTAATATCAAAGAAACAGATTGTGTCTAAATTTACAATTCAAGTAAATGATGTGACGTTGAAGCAAGTGCAGAAATTCAAAAAACGGGACACATGGATAACATTAGATGGAAAATGCATCACAGTGAGAGATAAAGAACATAATAGGACAAGTAAAAACTGCATTCTATCGAGTGAAGAACAATTTATGCAATTAAGTCCTTGTCATTGAAAGTTAGAAAAAGAATTCGTGCATGTTACATAGAATCAGTTTTAATACACGGCTGCGAATCTTGGACAATTGGTAAACAAAAGAAAAAAATCCCATGAAGCCTTGGAGTTGTGTTTCTATAGAAGATTTCTGAAAATTTCGTGGACTATCAAAAAGAGCAATCTGGACATTTTGAAGGAGGCTATGTCGCAAAGACAACTTATCAAAAACACAAGAAAGAGGCAGTCATCATTTTGTGACCACATTATGAGAAGACAAAAACTGGAACATGTTGTGACAACTGGAAAGAGAGACAGGGGAAGACTGTGAGAGAAAATTATGGACAGTCTTTTGTCATGGCACGGAAGGGAGTCAACACAGGAATTGATCCATGCTGGCCGAGATCGCAATTTGTGGAGAAGCGTCATCGCCAACTACAGTCGGCAAGGCGCATGATGATGTTGATGATGATTCCCATTACAACTACCATCAGTATTCCAGTCACATGACTTACCAACCCATTGTGCTTTGTTCACCATCATCCACGCACCAGATCTCTGGCAAAGCCGTAAAAACAGATTCCAAGAGATCACCAGGCACGTATCTACCGCTGCAGATGTCATTCACCAACCGTGTTACCACTTCTATACGCATCATCATCATCATCATCATCATCATCATCATCATCATCATCATCATCATCATCATCATCATCATCACCATCATCATCATCATCATCATCATAATTTCAGTCCTAGGGCCATTGATGTGCCTTCCTCGTTAGTTATATGTATGTTCGCAATGATACATTCGTGCATGCCCGCATTATAATTGATTTCCTTGGTTCACCTCGTCTTCCCTTCCTCTCTTCTTCTTTCGTTCGCTTGAAATATGTCTATAATTGCAATGTTGACTTTTGTATGAATTTAACAGTCTTTTTTAGTTCACACAGCGGTCCATAGAGTTTATCTTCCACTGTCGTCTCTCTAGACCAGATAGTTTGCCTAGATATGTTATATATTGGGCAGTCTTGGAGTATGTGCTCTGCTGTCTGCGACGCCAAGCCATACGTGCACATGGCTGATTCACCAATCTTGAATTTTGTATAGATGTGGTTGCGAAATCTATTGTGTCCTGTTCTGAGGCGTAGAATAATGACTTGTTCTGGTCTGTCCATAACGTTGTAGTCATCCTGAGCGGGTTTTGGTTCTCTTCCTCTCCAGTATAATGTCTTTAACAGTGAATAATATCACATATCTATAATAGTGAATAATTTCAAACGTCTATAATGGTGTATAATATCAATATACTAATGGACAAATGATCAAGGCATGTAAATAAAGTGACCTTTTAACCACGAACAGTAGGCTTGGCCATGTTATTCACATGGGAAAGGTCCCATGGGATGTGATGGGATGGGACAGGCATAAATTACCATGGGATGGGATGGGATGGTATGGTACCCTTAACGAGAATTGCCAATTGTGAACTGCTTCCACGACATCTTTGCCGGTCCCAATGTTTACTTTTCCGCTTACATGGTCGCTTCTCCACCCCCACTCCCACCCCGCTTGACCTTTGACCCGTTTACCATACGTCCGATTTATACAATCCACTGACAGCCCAACGCGTGTCAGTCTCTCCTAGAAGGGATACCGATTCAGATAAGTACCTTTAATTAGTTTAATATTGTCATGTGTTTCATGTAGTTTTGTGTCGGTTTGTGTTTGTTTGTCCTGTGCTGACGAAGGCTTTGGCCGCAACGTCCAATTTGTCTCTTGTAGTCGTGTTTCAGTAAAGCTCACAATCTACTTCTCGTTTTTGGTGATTCATTCATTGCCTATAGATACAAGTAAAGAACCCCTTTACATTCATTGAAACGTATGGGATATATGGTGCCGTCCCCACATTGTTTATAGACCAATGGACACTCGATGGGTGATGTACACTTCCTGGTACCCTGTCTAGGCTGGGTGGACTTGAGCGTCTGTTTCTGTAGCGTTGTGGCCAGACTCTCGCCTACCGGAATGGTGGCTATAAGTTTGAATTCGCAGCGTGGCGGATTTAAAAAATAAATGGATAGACTCCCAGGGCGACCCATTTAAAATTAGCACTATGAAATGTCTTGGGAAGTAAAAGCGACTGGCGTGTTACTGAGCACACAAATATAGGGTGTATTTTTAATGACTGTGCAGTCTTTGAAAATATTGCCGGTCCCAGTTTTGTATTCAACCTCTGTAAAGTTCATGCAACATAATAGATAAACACAAAACTTGGACCGGCAATATTTTCAAACACTGCACAGTCATTAAAAATACACCCTGTACCTAGTGCCGATTGGTCTATAAAAATATGTTTAGCACCATACATTCAATGCCCCATAAGGAAGTAAAAGGACCTTTTGCTAACTTCCAGCATGCATGTTGCCTGATATTTCTTATTTATATATTTCCTCATGCCAACATACGAAGCTTTTCACCATCTTCATGCTTTCCCTGAAACGTTTTCCCTCCAGTCGCTCAGTTGTTTTATTCCCCCCCCCCCCTTTCTCATGAAATGTGCAACGAATGTGAACTGTCAATTCTTTTTGTTAGGTGATTTCTTTCAAGACGTCTTCAATACGCAATTTGTCAATACAAGATGTTTTCATCATTCGATGTCAACTTTAGGTGAGAAATAAGAAATTTTATAAGGGAAATAACCAGTACAATTCCACCACCACTAGAATCAAATGGGTTAAGCTGCAGAAATGCTGCCGAAATGTAAACAGATGGAGGAAAAAAAAACCACTAAAATATACTCGTATTTGAACAATCTTGGTTAAGCACCAGATTTTCCAGTCTATTCTTTTTTTTAATGTTGCATATCCCTTACAGGACGTTGCAGTCAACATCAGAATTTTTCATCTGCCATTGATGCACTAGTTTGCCATTGATTTCTGAGCGACTGGCTCACATACCCCGTAAGTTACCGACGCGGCGAGAACCGCTACCAATTCTCGCGCACGTCACGTCACTCACGAGAGTATACGGGATTACGGAGCGTAATCTTGCCAAGAAAGCAACCCCTGTCTTTTCTACCGCTGATCTTTTCCAGTGGCCACCATGTTTTCCAATGTTGGTTAACTGATTAAGTACCATGAGATTATAAACCGACTTCCCGTATCTGCCATGGCTTTATAAATCGCTGAAATGTTGTCATCGCGTTATAAAATATCAGACCACCTGCTAACATATAAACACCTTTTAAGTTATAACTGACACACCACCACTTCCATTTTCCATTATCCATTTTTTGTTTGGTAAACACCTAATATTTGCTTGGCATTGTATCTGTTAATAATGTTAATAAATGTTATTGTTATTTCGCTGTACAAATTGAACAGATCGGGAAATATTACACAGGCCTGTCTAACTCATTGCTTTATTAATGTTCCTATTTGGTTATCAATTGTTACGGCATCTCCCCCCCCCCCCCCCTGTCGTGTCCTCCTTTAAAGTGTCGTCCCTGGAGTGAAGAGAGTCGACACCCACATTATAATATTTTTTTTTCCTCTCAATATTCTGGAGAATCCACCAGCTTCCGTCCAACACACTCCATCAGCCTATGGACACCTTTTCCTGTCACTCTCTCACTGTCGTACTATGCCCCCCTTCTCATACTTCCCCAACGCAACATACTCAACAACTATTGCTTCTAAAAATTAATAAAGACTAATTTATTAAAAGAAAAGTGTAACGTATATGAGACGTGTATGCGAAGAAAAAAAGTGTGTCGTGTATTATAACCTAAATGTGTATGTCAGCCTTCCAAGTTCAGGATCATAGTGTACACATCATGGCAAGGATCACACGACATCATTCGAGTCAGTACGAAAAACCTCACCGAAGTCGTATCCTTCTCTCCAGACATGTCCTCCTCCAGGAACTCTGATGACCATGAGATCTGAATCCCATGTAAATATATAATCCGTGAAAAAAACTGTTATTGTTCCTAACACAACTGATCCTAACAGTTTATAGAAACTCCGGCTTCATAATTCCGGCGCGGTGAAAACAAACATGGAACACTGTCCTATGAACAAGACTTTTTGTCTCTTGATAAATGTTCACTAGTTCTCACTATTAAACAGTTATTGCATCTAGAATAAAATGGCTTGCTTTATTCACTAGATATAGTCTGAAAGTTCTGATTTCCTTGATACGTGGCACAACTACACTTCAATGTTTGGTTTCATCTAATGTGAACATCAGTTCCTACTGATCTAGTTCCACGTGGGCTGAACCTCCATCACTTCAGGTGTGTTAACGATTGGTATTCACTCATGTAGGATACATATACCATTAGACTCCACCGAGCAATGTGTCTTAGCTTCTTCCGTTGCGAAAGTTGCTGGCCCATCTCTCCACATCATACTTTATCCGGGATCGGATTTTTTAGTGGTTCCGGGTTCTTCATTCCAACCAGAGGAACCTGTAAAATAAATCATACAACTGGTGATAGCCTCCCCTTCACTGATCTCTATTAGATGATCGTGGGCATCGGCCTCGCTCAGAAAATATAATGTACCCATCAGGGACAGATGAACTGACCACATAGGTTATCATCAGGCCAAGACAAAAAAAAAATCAGCAAACAGAATGCGGAACCCCGCCCACCAGGGACACCTACGGGAAGATCCCAATTATCCTTCATTACTCAATTCTCAACTAGTAAAGCTTATAAACACTTCACTAATCTATTCTTAACTAGCAGAGTTAATATCACTATTCTTACTCTAACTAGTTTCCACTAACAGTGCTAATCATCACACTATAGTTTAACAAGGCCACAGTCTATATTAATTAGAACTAATAGACTATATTGACTACCTTATGTAAAAACCGCCTCATTCCCGGGATGGCTACTACACTTTGCCATAACGACACATGCTAGTTAATGTTAAATTTATCTAGCACTGTAGAGCTCTCCCACAAACACGTCCATCATAATCCACGGTTTTTTTCAACTCCCCATCTCCAATCATGGTTTATGGCAAAACCTCTAATTGGTCACGTGACTGTATTCTTCCTGTCCACACAGGTGTTATTTGGACATATCAGCCATTGTCAAGAATCTATTTTCATGGCTTTAGTCCCTGTCAAAGTTGTCATTACTTGTCCAGATTCTCAAAACAATCTAGAGAGTTACTGTACAGTTCCAACAAAGAGTTTTTCCCAACACGCTGCCAATCATCTTGATGTTCCGGAAACCAAGAATTGACAGATGCACTGTTTTCCGTACTAGGTACTTCCGTTTTACATCTGCCCCTGTGATCTCACGGCTTCCATCTGCATTCAAATGTTGACAAACTTGTCACTCTTCTGTTCCGTGGTGACAATCCCAGCAGCCATTTCCGTCTGATGTTCGGAACTATAACTGACAGACAGGGCTGTTCCATGTACTGAGCCGGGCAAGGCTATGTGATTCTAAATGTTTATAAACTGCCAACGCGGTGTATCCATTCCTTCTCACTCACCGCCAAATGTGTTTATGGGCTGACACGATGTAACCTGTGCAGCTGTGTTTACTCTGTTAGTACAAATAGTTGTCGCTGGCAGATCGTCCGCTTAATCCGAAAATCCTCTATAATAATCAACCTGTTAAACACACGGTTTTATTTTGTGACATAGGCCCCCTCTTAAGAGAGTAGTCCATCTCACTCTTCTCCACCGTGAGTTTAATCCAGATGATTCATTCTTCTTCTTCAGGAGCTGGGTGTCTTGATAAGAAATCCGCTCCAACATTTTCCTTCCCAGGAATGTACTCTACTGTGAAATTATACGGTTGAAGTAACAACGACCACCGCATCAAACGTGCGTTGAGCTTCTGAGAAGTAGCCAGGAACATCAGGGGCTGATGATCCGACTGGACTCGAAACTTAACTCCATACAAATATGGCTGAAATTTTTGCACTGCCCATACAAGGGACAAGCACTCTCTCTCGACGGTTGAATAATTCCTCTCCGCCTGTAGAAGTTTCTTACTTGCGTATGCCACAGGTTTTAAAACCGAAGCATCGTCTTTTCCTTCCTGTAACAAAGCGGCTCCAATTCCCATCGCACTCGCATCTGTTCTCAACACAAATTGTTTGGAAAGGTCAGGGAGCTGTAATACAGGTTTGCTGACCAAGGCCTCCTTTAACTGACTATAGGCATTCTCACATTCTGGTGTCCAAATGATTTGGTCCGGGAATCCCTTTTTCAAGGTTTCCGTCAACGGAGCTCCCAGTTCAGTGAAATGTGGGATAAATTTGTGGTAGAACCCACACAACGAGAGAAAAGATCGCACATCCTTCTTCGTTTTTGGCCTTGGTGCATTTCTGATTTTCTCCAGGTTCTTCTCTTCTGGGACAATGTGTCCTGGAGTGATGGTGTGTCCTAGAAATTCCAGAGTCTGGTAACCAATCATGCACTTGGTTGGACGAGCAGTAAGCCCTGCTTCCTTGAGTCTATTAAACACTCTCTCCAAGGATTGTAAGTGGTCATCCAAGCTGTCACTGGAAATCAGAATATCATCCATGAATGAGATGATGGACGGATCCTGTAACGGATCTAGTAAAGTCCTCATCATGCGTGTAAACACACTGGGTGCATTGCTGAGTCCAAAGGGCATGACCTTGAATTCGTAGTGTCCACTGGGTGTACTGAAAGCTAACAGTGGTCGAATCTCCGGTTTGACTGGTATCTGATAGTACCCCCGACTCAGATCCACCTTCGAAAAGTACCGAGCCTTATGGAGCCTAGCGAATAACTGAGTTGGATTCGGCAAAGGTTCCACCTGAAACTGTGTATGACTGTTCAGAAGTCGGTAGTCTATACACAACCGGTGTTCTCCACTTGGTTTGCGTAACAAAACTACCCCCGCATTGTATGGGGATGTGGATGGTGCAATCACGTCATCCTCCAGCAGTTTTTGTATTTCCTCCTCCAGGGCCTTTTCTTTAGAGAATGGCACTGGGTAAACCTTTTGGCGAACAGGCTCCTGTGTGGTCAAAGTCATCTCGAACTCAACCAACCTCGTTCGTCCTGGTTTATCAGTCAGTATCTCCTTATGAGACTTGAGAACCTGGGTTATCCTTTCCCTCTCCTGGGAGGTCAGATCAGGGTTCACTTTCACATCCCTATAGGTTTCCTGGTGTACCAAGGGATATTCCCTGCCCTCGCTGGTTCCCACTTCCGTCTCCATTGCAACTGCCATTGCCATGAGGTGCGCTGCCTTGTCTCCGGGTCTCTCTTCGTATTTCCGCAAGAGATTGATATGAAAGATCTTCGACTTTCCCCGGATCCGGATCTGATAGTTGGTTTTCTTCTTGTCATGTTTCTCTTGACTTTTGGAGTTGGTGGAAAGGTTTTCCCCTGCTTCCCCATGTACCTCGACGAACCGTTCTGCTAATTTATTCACGAGGTCAATACGTTCCGCTCCTTGTTCTCCCAGGAACGTCCTGAGAGGTTTAGACATTTGCTTCTTCAACTGGTCGACCACCATGAGCTCTTCCAGACTCTCATATTCATGTGCGAACCCAGCCAAATCCATCCACTTATGGAGATAAGATTTTAGACGCAAACTGTAGGCGGCAAACAACTCCCCCGGTTCTCGTTTCGCTGCTCGAAATTTTTTCCGGTAGGTATGTGACGTAACCTCGAATCGTTTCAGCAGAGCCGTCTTTAACTCGTCATAATTGTTCTCATGTCCTGGTGGCAGGCGAGAATAAACCTCGTAACCGGTCCCGCGTAATCCCTGGGATAGCTTAAGATTCCATTTGTTACGCTCCAGACCCATAGCAACCGACATAGCCTCGAAGCGTTGAAGGTACTGGTCAATCTTCTCTTTGTCCTCCTCGTAGACCGCCAAAGGAAACTTCATGGCCTGGTACCCATGTCCACCTACTGGTGTTGAGCCTGGGATGGAGGAACCTCCAACTGCTCCCTCAGTTTCTCCATTAGATTGACTCTTGAGCTCGAGTTCCCGCATCCGGTACTCGTGCTCCCTCTTCTGTGCTTCTTGTTCAGCTTCTAATTTCCTAGCTGCTTGTTCAGCTTCAAATTTCCTAGCTGCTTGCTCAGCTTCCAATTTCCTAGCTGCTTGCTCAGCTTCCAATTTCTTAGCTGCTTGCTCAGCTTCCAATTTCTTAGCTGCTTGTTCCAACTCCATCCTTCTCAATTCCAGCTCGGCCTTTCGATCATCCCTTTCTGCTTGACGATACTCTCTCTCCACTTCCTGTATGTAATCCGTTAGAGCAGACCCCGCCAATCCCATTTCTTCCCCCCTTGCCTTTAATTCTAACGTGCTAAGTTTAGGGGTGGCCATTATACAGAGAGGTAAGCTAGCAGGTCTAGTACAATATAACTGCAAATTACTATACAGATATATGAACAAGTACTATAAATCTAGATATTACTACACACAGCACATTCACTCAGTGACAAGAGTAGAATCAGGACCACAGACCTATGCAGACGTGTGAAGTGTGAACAGGTAAGATATTAGTCCTAACCCCTATCCACATTCACTCTAGCTGGATTCTCCAAAATGATATCTCCCTTTTATAACTAAGGATCCTGTGTCAAAAGACCCCGTCGTCAGAAGATCCTCCTGTCAAACGTTCCTGCTTGCAGGAGATCTCGCTGTCAAAGGATTCCGTTTACGGGCGATCCCGCTGTCCAAAGATTCCGTTTACGAGAGATCCCGCTGTCCAAAGATCCCGTTATCGAGCCCCCAATAATGTCGTGTCCTCCTTTAAAGTGTCGTCCCTGGAGTGAAGAGAGTCGACACCCACATTATAATATTTTTTTTTCCTCTCAATATTCTGGAGAATCCACCAGCTTCCGTCCAACACACTCCATCAGCCTATGGACACCTTTTCCTGTCACTCTCTCACTGTCGTACTATGCCCCCCTTCTCATACTTCCCCAACGCAACATACTCAACAACTATTGCTTCTAAAAATTAATAAAGACTAATTTATTAAAAGAAAAGTGTAACGTATATGAGACGTGTATGCGAAGAAAAAAAGTGTGTCGTGTATTATAACCTAAATGTGTATGTCAGCCTTCCAAGTTCAGGATCATAGTGTACACATCATGGCAAGGATCACACGACATCATTCGAGTCAGTACGAAAAACCTCACCGAAGTCGTATCCTTCTCTCCAGACATGTCCTCCTCCAGGAACTCTGATGACCATGAGATCTGAATCCCATGTAAATATATAATCCGTGAAAAAAACTGTTATTGTTCCTAACACAACTGATCCTAACAGTTTATAGAAACTCCGGCTTCATAATTCCGGCGCGGTGAAAACAAACATGGAACACTGTCCTATGAACAAGACTTTTTGTCTCTTGATAAATGTTCACTAGTTCTCACTATTAAACAGTTATTGCATCTAGAATAAAATGGCTTGCTTTATTCACTAGATATAGTCTGAAAGTTCTGATTTCCTTGATACGTGGCACAACTACACTTCAATGTTTGGTTTCATCTAATGTGAACATCAGTTCCTACTGATCTAGTTCCACGTGGGCTGAACCTCCATCACTTCAGGTGTGTTAACGATTGGTATTCACTCATGTAGGATACATATACCATTAGACTCCACCGAGCAATGTGTCTTAGCTTCTTCCGTTGCGAAAGTTGCTGGCCCATCTCTCCACATCATACTTTATCCGGGATCGGATTTTTTAGTGGTTCCGGGTTCTTCATTCCAACCAGAGGAACCTGTAAAATAAATCATACAACTGGTGATAGCCTCCCCTTCACTGATCTCTATTAGATGATCGTGGGCATCGGCCTCGCTCAGAAAATATAATGTACCCATCAGGGACAGATGAACTGACCACATAGGTTATCATCAGGCCAAGACAAAAAAAAAATCAGCAAACAGAATGCGGAACCCCGCCCACCAGGGACACCTACGGGAAGATCCCAATTATCCTTCATTACTCAATTCTCAACTAGTAAAGCTTATAAACACTTCACTAATCTATTCTTAACTAGCAGAGTTAATATCACTATTCTTACTCTAACTAGTTTCCACTAACAGTGCTAATCATCACACTATAGTTTAACAAGGCCACAGTCTATATTAATTAGAACTAATAGACTATATTGACTACCTTATGTAAAAACCGCCTCATTCCCGGGATGGCTACTACACTTTGCCATAACGACACATGCTAGTTAATGTTAAATTTATCTAGCACTGTAGAGCTCTCCCACAAACACGTCCATCATAATCCACGGTTTTTTTCAACTCCCCATCTCCAATCATGGTTTATGGCAAAACCTCTAATTGGTCACGTGACTGTATTCTTCCTGTCCACACAGGTGTTATTTGGACATATCAGCCATTGTCAAGAATCTATTTTCATGGCTTTAGTCCCTGTCAAAGTTGTCATTACTTGTCCAGATTCTCAAAACAATCTAGAGAGTTACTGTACAGTTCCAACAAAGAGTTTTTCCCAACACGCTGCCAATCATCTTGATGTTCCGGAAACCAAGAATTGACAGATGCACTGTTTTCCGTACTAGGTACTTCCGTTTTACATCTGCCCCTGTGATCTCACGGCTTCCATCTGCATTCAAATGTTGACAAACTTGTCACTCTTCTGTTCCGTGGTGACAATCCCAGCAGCCATTTCCGTCTGATGTTCGGAACTATAACTGACAGACAGGGCTGTTCCATGTACTGAGCCGGGCAAGGCTATGTGATTCTAAATGTTTATAAACTGCCAACGCGGTGTATCCATTCCTTCTCACTCACCGCCAAATGTGTTTATGGGCTGACACGATGTAACCTGTGCAGCTGTGTTTACTCTGTTAGTACAAATAGTTGTCGCTGGCAGATCGTCCGCTTAATCCGAAAATCCTCTATAATAATCAACCTGTTAAACACACGGTTTTATTTTGTGACACCCCCACCCAAAAAAAAATGTGCAAGAAATATACTATTACTATTCTGTTTTGAGTAAAATTTATAATTTTAAAAATGTTACCTGAATAGAGGCATGAAGGCCTACTTGTTACGATTTCCAGCTGGCGAAGAATGTGTAATGTTCCAAAGAGACCTTGCGTATTTCGCCCTTAAATAATCAGTCTAGTCATTCTTCTTCTTCTTCTTTGCGTTCATCCGGAGTGTTTTTTCAGATGTCATTGCGGTGTGTCTGGTTAGGCACCCTTGGGTCGAAACCCTTAGGCCAACACATCCGACTTTTAGCGTGCATTTTTGGCCAGGTTAGCATTCCTGGGAGACTCTCACTTTTGTGGTACTGTCCACCTCCCAGCTGGTCAAGTTGGAACAGTCGAAGACTGCACGGTAATCCCTCAAATGAAGGCAGGGACAGTCCATAGCATTTTCCGCCATCCTGGGTGGCTTCCATAATTGCAGAGCCGGCACATAACGCTCTGGTACTGGGCTCACCGAGGGAATCGTCACGTCCTGCTCATGGCTGCTTTAATTCCTCACTTCAATATATTGGGCATTTCGTTCGCCCCGGGCCGTTCCCGCACAAACCAGACAGGTCTGCAGACCGTATCCACTCAGCGAGTTTTCGCACATGTGCTTGTCGTTGCGCCCGTCAGAGCTGTTCCAGGCACGACAGACATTCGGAAAAACTACCTAGTCAGAGCTGTTCCGAACATGAGCGGCATTCGGAAACTAGGTAGTCAGAGCTGTTCCTATCACGAGAGACATTCGGACGAGACATTTCACTCGGACGTAAATGCGTAGTGCCAATTTTTAGTTTGCCACCCGTAGGACGGCACTTCCGACTTCAGCAGGCATTTTTTTTTTTATGAGGTTAGCTTCCTCGGGTTTCGAGGCACGTTAGACGTATTGTTGTGATGTCGCCCACATCTCAGCTGGTCAAGATAGAATGATCATCGACATCACGGTTATCCCTCAAGGGAAGGCAGGGGCAGACCATGGGCCTATCCAAGGCTATCCAAGGAGGCTTCCATAATTGCAGAGCCGACACATATCGCTCTGAGACTGGGCTCACCCGAGGGGTTGCCTCGTCCTGCTCATGGCTGCTTTAGTTCCTCACTTCCATGTGTTTGGCATCTCGCTTGCCACCGGTCGCTAAATCACATACCAGGAACGGCCAGTCTGCAGGCGACATCCACTAGATAAGTTTTCGCTTCGGACTACGCAATGGATTCGCTAGCCGTGCGTTCCTTTTCGTGTTGAGACATTTATCCACCTTGTTATTCCACTTTTGTCTACACTCTCTATGAGTTAGATAGTCAGTTTTCGTAGCCTTCCATTCGACTAGGGCACTTCTTCAACCTTTTTGTACTCGCTCACGAGGTAGGCTACATGTGCTGCCGGCTCAGCACCTTACCTCCTGTGAGGTTTTTTTGTGGGTTTATAGAGAATTACAGAAGTTCCCATGAGTAAAGTTCTATAAAGTATATCTCTCTATAAAAGATACAGGTTAGTAACAGCAAGTGTTGTCTAGAGGTATTGATAGTCATTCTCGCATAACCCTTGTAGAGAAACCATTCAGAATTTTGGCTCACCGAGTACCCCCACTGTGAGAAATTAGACCTAAGTTAAGTTCTACACAGAATTATTTATAGATGACTAGCTGACCCGGCCCGGCTTCGCCCAGTCCTTGGTGGGGAGCATCTCATTTAATTCATATAATTAGTCATATAAGCTCCCGTTCCCGTTACCGACTATCTGTCTGTCTGTCTGTCTGTCTGTCTGTCTGACCCGGCATCGCCCAGTCCTTGGTGGGGAGCATCTCATTTAATTCATATAAGTAGTCATATAAGTTCCCGTTCCCGTTACCGACTGTCTGTCTGTCTGTCTGTCTGTCCGTCCCTCCCTCTCTGTCTGTCTGTCTGCCTGTCTGTCTAATCATTTATTGGTTGCAGTTAGAACAACCTTAGATAAACGAAGACCAACTTACAAAAAGCATTTGAAAGAGCACTTGAAAGATCTTTACATCTTCCCCCAACAATTAACTTGGGTAAATGGAGCGGCGGCAGCAGCATCAGCAGAAGAAGGAAAAGGAGGAGTAGACAACTGCAGCGAAAAGGTGGGTCTGTCTATCTATCTGACCCGGCGTGACTTCGCCCAGCTCCTGGAGTGTAGCGTCTCATTAAATTCATACAACAAAAAAAGTAACTTAAAAAAATGCCCTTCTACACACCATCCATTATTTTTAATGAAAACGCTTTCTAATCACCTGCATGACTACAGTAACTTCTTAAGCAAAAAAAGATGAGTTACAATGTTATGCATTGTGCATTATTTTTGTGAAAACTTTGAAAATGCCTTACAGATTGTATCATTATTTATTATAACTCATATGCCGGTACATAACTATGGACAAAGAGTTTATAAATCTTTGAAAACGATGCCACAATATGACTATAAGTTATACAGAAAAGTTATGCCCCTTGAAATAACTTTTATAGAGTTAGGTCCCCTGAGATATATTAAATTATGATGAAAAGTGAAAAATGAAATAATACTGGGTAAGCATGCGATTTCACACTAAAAAAATATGACAGTGGGCTGCACTGGAATGAAAGAAAGGCGTGTAGAAAATTTCATCTCAATCGGATGGGCCGTTCGCGAGCGCACAAAGGACAGACGGACATACAGACATACAGACAGACAGACGGAGATCCTAATTTATATATAAGAAGATTTCTCTTCTAGGCCATATATATGTATATAGAGATCTTGGCAGTTAGCCACAGTAACCAATGAAAGCAGTTCTCTCATCTTCCAGCTGACTGTGCTCTGGTCGCCAACCTCATTTTTGATCTCATTATTTATTTCAAGTGACACAAGACACTTGGACAAATGATCACATTGACAATTGTACCATTGTAGTGAACATAAACAACAACAACTGTATTTTACACTGGTTGAACAAGACAACATGAGAAGATCTTGACAACAGTTGGACAAACATTCACAAAGAATGATCACACCAACAGGTTAGACAAGTCATACATCATGGAAGATACTTGACAACAACCACACAGACTTTCACAATCTCTGTAACCAACAGTAACAGCAGAGTAACAGTCACCATGAAGATGCTTGACACCAGTTGGACATTTCTTTCTCAACAATGTACAAGACAATCACAGAGACATGCATCTCAAAAACTGTTCTCTTACTACTAAATACTTTATTAATGTCTGATGAGGTCAAGTGAAGACTCAGGCTTCATATTCTGCCAACAATTTACATCTCAAATATGTTTATATGCAAATTATAGTGACATTATCTATGAAAACCCAAACACATCACTCAATATCTCCACAGAAACATCAATCTAAATAAACCCTCCTCCTTCACATCTCTACACCATAAGTTATCCTACACCACACTTTAGACTTAAATCCTTTCTTCGACTGTTACTGAGGGAAACACAAGATAAGCCATAAATTGGGGCAAGCATAGGGACGTTCTGCTCCACTGGTCTGTTTTATCCTTTTAGCACCTATGATGGTGTTGGACAGCTCAGGTTACAGTTCTCCCCATGATGGTTTTCCAATTCAGGCTATTCCCTGCTGTCACAATCTTGAAAGAAATTTTAAAGCTCTATCTTTTCACTGGTGAGTTCATGAAGTTGACACTTAGGACTGTTCATCTAAAAAGAAACAATAGGTCCTAGCATTCTTCTTTCTGTCTATCTCACCTAAATTTGACTGTTCATGAAGTTGACACCCAAGACTGTTCTTTTGCTTTTCCAGTGGAGGAAGATCTAAAAAGAAACAATATGTCCCAGCTGTCTTTCTTCACAGTCTATCACTCCTAAGATTTCTGATGGAACTGAATCACCACACCGACTTAACACCAATCCATTTTGTGAATTTGCTCTATTTATTAACTTCTGCTCCTTCAGCTTTCAGCCATTATTAATATTAAGCTGTGATAGGGTCAGCTCCAAGTGCACCTTTAATGTCCACTCTTAGCCAGTAGTGACATGCTGAAAACCAGGTGATCTCTCCTCTTAAGGTTTCTTCTTGAATTTATCTTGAAGATATAGCCTGGGCTTTTACAAAATTGGAGAGTATCCCTGTCTTAGGCTTTTAAGAAAGACTTTTCTTCAGTGCCATCTGTATAGGCCAGAATTAGTGGATTCAGGCTGAATCTTTGCAACCTGTTGTTCATTTTGGTCTTTTTGGAGTTTGACTTTTCAGCTGGAGTTGAAGACTAGAGCTCAGGACTTCCCTGGAGTTGTCCTGGTAATTGAAAAGGGCCTCCTCCATCTCTCTCATTCTCTGGAGTGCAGATGACCACTTCCCAAAGAATGTTTTTGGGCAAATTTTACCACTGCATCTTGAACATGTCCTTACGGGATGGAATCAAGGCTTCGACTGGCGGGCTAATTATGTATTAAGGAGCGTTACCAGCCCAAGGGTTTTATTTTTTTTTTTTTTTTTTTTTTTTTGCGTATCCTTTTTACAGGACTTAGCTGTCAACAGCAGCATCTTTCAGCTGTCTGTTGATCTCTTGGCAAGATTACGCTCAGTAGTTTGCCATATGAAATTGAGACCCCACCATTCATCTACCCTCTCTCGATCTAGAATCTACGATTCTATTTTTAGTTAGGGTATCAATACGGCTTACTGTGGTTAACTACTAAGTATTGAGAAATGTAAATGGACTGGGGATGCGAACGTCTGAAGACATCATGCCACACCTCCGTACAGCAGTGAGTGAGTAACGGGCAGGCCCTCTCATCCGGGGATCCCTCATATCCCCCAGCTGAGAGCCTTCGGACTTGTATCTGAACTGGGCATGTAGCGTGCTCATACCTCACCTCCGTATTTCGGTAGGTGAGTTTTCGGACCGGCTCACTCATCCAAGGGTAGTAGCTTAGAGGCGTTCAGCTACATCTCTCAGATGGTGGCCTTTGTGTAAGTATCCGGACCAAGTTTGTGGCTTCGTGCGCTTGAGTTTAAAATCTGACTGCTATCCTCAGTCTACCTGAAGAGCAGCAGGTTGTGTCTCTCTTAGTCTGGTCCCTATCCCATAAGCTGTCCGATATGTAGTTTTTCATCCATCGACAAGCACATGGGGTCGATGGGACACGCAAGCTCCCCCACCACGGCAAGGTGGAGACACATCGGGGGAGAGTCTAGTCGTTCAATTCACTTTCTTGAAATCTATGATCAACTTGAACCGATTCCGCTTACTTCTCAAGTTAGAGGGTGGAGCCGAGCCTGTAAGCTGCCACACCCATTAAAGACGGACACAGTACCTGAGACTCTTTCTATCCCAAGCAAGGCACACTGCTTAAAAGAATCAAAGCCAAAACGATCGCCTTAATTTCATCTGGTTTTGTCTCATCCAGCTCTATCTCTTTTTGCAGAAAGCGATGCACAGAGCACAAACTCCGTAGCTTCGGAGACGACCTCCAGGAGTCTCGAAAAAAACAAAAAACTTTACCTGTCAACCGAATGAGGGAGCCCTGAAACGAACACACGACCTTCGGAGCGCGCGGTAGTCGACTTGACTACTTCGCCACGGAGGCCATGTGTGATTGGGCATTCTTCCTATGCACCAATCAACGTGTCGTGTGTGATTGTGTATTCTTCCTATGCACCAATCAACGTGTCGTGTGGGAGTGTGTATTCTTCAAGTGTACCAATCAACGTGTCGTGTGTGATTGAGCATTCTTCCTATGCACCAATCAACGTGTCGTGTGTGATTGTGTATTCTTCCAATGCATCAATCAACGTGTCGTGTGTGAGTGTGTATTCTTCAAGTGTACCAATCAACATGTCGTGTGTGATTGGATATTCTTCCTGTGTACCAATCAACGTGTCGTGTATGTGTGTCTGTGTGTTCTTCCCGTGTACCAATCAACGTGTCGTGTATGATTGTGTATTCTTCCTGTGTACCAATCAACGTGTCGTGTGTGATTGTACTTCATACATTTTATCAGAACATAATAAAGAAACACGAGGACAGATGTACATTTAACACAGTGTGCATACTCGACCATGCGAAAGTAATATACTTGTGACGTTGTTGTTATCATCATCATCTCCTACACTTTCCCTCTTCCGCGCTAAACCTGGCAGCTGCTGTGATCTTCTTGGATAGAAAGAATTCAGCTACCCCGCCCTTTAGAAACGGACGCCATACCCCTCCTTCTGTGTTCCACTCCTCCTCCTTCGTTTCACCAATAGATGGTACCTTGGTATGGGGCAGGAAGACACTTCTCCACACCGACATATTGTACTTTGGTATAGGGTAGAAAGACACTTCTCCACACCGACAGATGGTACTGTGGTATGGGGTAGGAAAACACTTCTCCACACCGACAGATGGTACTGTGGTATGGGGTAGGAAGACACTTCTCCACACACAGGTGGTACTTTGGTATGGGGTAGGAAAACACTTCTCCACACCGACAGATGGTACTGTGTTATGGGGTAGAAAGCCACTTCTCCACACCGACAGATGGTACTGTGGTATGGGGTAGGAAGACACTTCTCCACACCGACAGATGGTACTGTGGTATGGGGTAGGAAGACACTTCTCCACTCCGACAGATGGTACTGTGGTATGGGGTAAGAAGACACTTCTCCACACCGACAGATGGTACTGTGGTATGGGGTGGGAAAACACTTCTCCACACCGACAGATGGTACTGTGGTATGGGGTAGGAAGACACTTCCCCACAACGATAGATGCCAGCCGTATTCGGGATTCCGTTGATCTGAACGCCCAAGGATAATATATCGCTAAATATGACACCCCCCCCCCCCTCCATTTGGACAGAAGGTAGTATATATCGCTGTACTAGAGTTGACGTGTTATTTGTTTTGTTTTTCTGTATTTTCCGCTATTTTAATGTTCAGTGAATTGACATTTACATTGAAATAATACTTGTTAATGTGATCGTACACGATGTTAGGTCGAAACTTACTTTTATGTTTGGCGCTGAATCAGTTTCGATTAAAAACTATATTGAGTTCTCGTCCTTGATTGGTGACGAAAATTATAAGCACCTCAGAAGTCAGAGTGAGTTCGCTTGATGGCGAGGAACACTGGTAATAGGGGAAGCTAATCCAAATGCAAAAATCATTCCAGTGCACTAGAAGTAATAAATAGCACGCGTGTGGACTATGTTTGAGTTCAAAGCGAGAGAACGCAACACACACGCACGCACGCACACACAAAGAGTGAAAACTCAGAGGTCCAGAGGATTCACAAACAACAATAACAAGGATGGCCCCAGGACCGTGCGGTGGTTTCGAGCAGAAAGAGTTAAAGCTGCAAGAAGAATTGCTTAATATAGAAATGGGTCAAATTCAGGCAAAATTCTCTCTCTCTTCCCCCCCCCCCCCCAACCCAAAAAAAAAATGTCCTGGTGGGAGTGATGAGTGAGCCTGAAAGAATGCAGAGCTGAGTTGTTGAGTCAGTGCTCTTGTGTAAACAGTGGCACGTGTATGCAGACGTGAGTCAGTGTTCTTGTATCAACTGAGGCACATTTAGAACAACTGCTAATTCGGGGACGAGAAGAGGTGAAACGATGAAGAAATGCAAACATTATACCTGAGCTAGAAGGGGATAGGAAGGCTAGAAGGGGGTAGGAAGAGACATCTCTCCAGACTTCAAGCACTGCCTGAGAACGGAAGCTGTGAGCAGCTGGAAGCTATTTTAAATGTTTAATTAGCGCTGACGTCTGCTGGTGCCACTTGTGCTTTTTTCGGCAACAATTTCCAGTGGCATTTTTGTGTACAATTCTATATATAACTCGTATACTCGTATTTGCACGTGAAATGGTAAAGATAGCCCCATGAAAATACTGCCTTTGAAGTGAGAAGTGTAGTCTTAACATATTTTGTCCCACAGTACAGTGGAATAGATTGACCAGTTTTATATCTGCAGTCAATTCTTCCCTGCAGTCTATTGTGTATTCATTTTACAAAGCAGGGTCCACCACAGAGCCGTATGAGTGAGAGAGAAAGATCCCCGTCACTACACGGAATAGAACACAGACAACGGTCTTATTAAGTAGCGAACCAACCACTTTGCCAAGGCGATTTCCCCCCCCCCCCCCCCCAAAAAAAAACCACTATTCCATTTTGTAAAATCTATGAGTCACAGGGAAATTTTTATTTCTATAAAACTAGCCGTTGCCTTAAGCTAGGGGCATAGTTGAGTTAGTTCCGTGTCCTTTACACGACGTTGCAGTCAGCCCCAGCCTTTAGTGACTGTTTGGTAATTTCTAGGAAATTCTACACCGGATTCTCCTTTGGGAGATCCGGGTTCGAATCCTCGGTGTGGTGCAGATTTGTTTGTCGGGGGCAAAAAGAAAACCCTAACCTGCACAGTTCGTGGCGACTGCACTAGCCATGCGGCCTTAATTCCTCAGGCTGAAGACACCCCCCCCCCTCCCCCACTTGCCATACACCGCAAGGCACTATATTGGCAGTAAATGAGTTTTTTTTTTTTTTTTTACAGTTGACAGTAATTCATCATTGCTTTCTGTTCAAAGAAGCAGATATAAGCATCTCCAAAAAAAAGTCACTTAAAAGTCAACAGGGTCGACTTCATTGCACCGGGTTTTATCCCATATGTCTCGATCTCTTTCCGCAACGAGGAAAGCGTCGCACAAAACACGAACTCCATAGCTCTAGCGACGACCCTCAGGAGTCTCCGAAAAATATCACTCGTGAACCGAAGGACGCGGCCCGGAATCGAACCCACAACCTTCGGAGCCCGAGTCAAACGGCGTGCCCACTTCGCCACGAAGACTCCCTAAATAATAATATGTATAAGCATCTCCATTTACGAAAGAAGAACGAGATATAACATAAGGGCCCCGACAATAACGAAATCGATAGTCGGTCGGTTGAATGGGGTCATGCTTCTCAAGAATTGGAATTGTTTTCTGAACGGCTCTGTGGTGAAAGGGTTATAAATGCAGTTCATAATCCCGCATACCGCGTTCGAAACACAGCAGTGGACGATCTGGAAGCAGGCCGCCTTGCATTGGTTTCCATATAAGGATATGAGTGCCGGTCGTTTAGAAAGCGATTTCAAATTACTGCACGCAAGCAAATAATGCTGGAGTTGACTGCTACGTCCTGTAAAGGATATGCAACTAACTTCTTTTAACGACCGACGTTCATATCTCATCTCAGTGTGAAAATCAACGCAAAACAATCTATTTCCAAATCACCTTCGCTAACTTTGAACCAAGTATGACACAATTGGGAAACTGTTCACTTCCCCCAGGTCAGAGATGCAGACCAGGTATATAACAAAATGTGGAAAACCACAGAGGCCATCAAAATGAACATGTCTTTCTGTCCCAACCAGTCATTTCAATAGAATGACATCAGTGGAGAAAACGAGTTAAAATAATGTATGCAGTGTGCATTTGCAAAAGTAAAAATAAGGACAGGCAGGGATTGACCGGCGACTCTTCTGGAAGACTTTTAAGTTTAACTCTTAAATCTTCTTCTTCTTTCGTTCGCTTGAAATGTATTATTTATATCTGCAATGTTCTCTCTTCTAAACTTCACTGTCGGTTTAGTCATTTCAGTTTTTTTAAACTCGAGTCTAGTGCTTCCACATTGACGTGGATGAACCTTAGATTCATACCATAATACGACGATCAGCGTTGCCAGTAGTGGGTTGTGCTCAATATTGAAATCTCAAATCCCGAAACAACCAAATATATCAATTAGTTATTTCACTCAATGGTCCATCATGTTAATTTTCCATGGTTGTTTTCTGGGGCAGAACGTTTGTTCTGAATATGTGGTATTCGGGGCAGTCTGGGAGTGTGTAAAAGCACTATCTGTAGTGTATTTTTTTTTTTTTTTTTATGGTATGCGCTCGCTCATTTTGAACTCAAGCGTAGTCCAGTCCATATACACTATTTATAGTAGTGATGGACTGAATTTTGCGTGTGGGTTAGCTTTCCATATTAACTGTGTCCCTCGCCATCAGGCAAACCCACACTGACTTCAGAGGTACTTGTAATTTACGCCCCAAGTCAAGGACGACAGGTCAACATTTTAGTCCAGCTGTCCAGTGTAAGGGCTGAACCGCTTACCTCTGCATCAACACACCGGATGTTTAAGAACACGCGTTCTCACCCATTCGGCCTTGCTGACCTGCATTTGTAGTGTCAATACCAATCATAAGCCTCATGGACACATTCGCCAGTCTAAGTTTGTATACATGTGATTGCGTCATCGATTGTGTCCCGTTCTGAGGCGCAGAATATTTATTATTATTTTTATTTTTTGCGTTAGTTCGCTGTGAACTCAAATATACGCGTGCTACTACTTCTAATGCACTGGGCTGATTTTTGCGTGTTGTAGATTCCCCTTTTACCAGTGTCCCTCACCATCAGGTAAACCCACTCCGACTTCAGATGTACTTGTAATATCTCATCAATGACGAGAAATTAACATCTTAGTCCAACTGACCGGTGTAGAGCTTGAACCTGTCACCCCTGCATCAGCACACCTGATGTTTAAGAGAGAAGGCTCTTATCCCTTCGACCTCCACATAATACAAATGAGTGCTGCCTCATCAATGAAACTGAATGGTGAATAAACAAAAACAAACCTAGAACACATTCTATGGAATAAATCACACACAAGAATGTATATATATATATATATATATATATATATATATACACACACACACGTATTATTTGGCACTCATAAAAGCAGGGATAATAATTAGAGACTAGAGGATATTTAATTACATTTATGTGGTTTTTTATCAACAGCATGCTGATCTTGTCTAGTCTATTTTTTTTCTAAGGCACTGACCATTTCAGTCTTAACGTTGTCTGGACCTAAGGATCTTGCCGATGTTAAATGGTTCAGAGCATTCTGAACATCAATCTTAAAAACTGATGTACTTCTATATTAATATTTTACTGCTTGTATCATCAATACCATATTATGTGTTCTGTGTTCGTTTCTGTTTACTCTCCATTACGTTTTTTTGAGGTTGCACTCAATTGTATGATTGCACATTTGTAAACAATACAAAGGACGTGAAACAACAATAGTATCTTAACAAAGACAATTATATCAGTACACACACATATACAACTAATACGCAAGACAAGAGACACTAACATCTAACCAAAGACAATTACACATCAGTACACACACAAAAACAAACAAGACATGCCACAATATAAACATCTAAACAAAGACAATTGTGTCAAAACACATAAATACAAGGGGATAAAACAGCAGAAGACACATAAACCATAAAAACAAGATTTAAAAAAAAAAAAAAATCAACTCCCAGCATCTCACATAATGTAAATTTTATTAAATATTATTAGACACATCATAATGGAATATGGTGCCAGTATGTGCTAAATGATGAACAGTGTTATGCCATCTTACACAGCTACGTTTATACAAGTGATCTAGGCCATGATATTACAATAGGATAAATCAAACAAATCTAGATAAGAACCGATATTACAATGGGATAATACAAATCAGTGTTAGATTGCCAACATTAGAAAACGTATTGCACAGGTATAAGAAAGAAACATTTAATACCTTTAAATCTCTAGAATATCTTTCAATGAAATATACCAGATTCTGGCAACCAGAGAATTATACAGGGATTGTGTTTAATCAAGAATATGGGTATTTTTGATGGTGTCTAGATGTAACGATTGTAAACTGAAAATGTTTGACTTCCACTAAAAGATTTGTAAACAGTCCACGTTTGGAAACAAAACCTGATAAAATAAAAAATTCTCCAACCATCAAATGGTGCAAGTTGTGAAAATAATGACATGTCAACAGATGTTATTTGGTCAGCTGAAGTCATTTGCGTATTAGCAACTAAGGGAAGAAAAAAAAACTATCCTAACGAAGAATTTACCTAAACGTTATTTCATCTACAATTTGGTCTGCATAAAAGATTGTAAAATCAAACATATATGCCTTAACAGTACCCATATTCCTGGTGAAACACACTGCATATTTTTGTGTTTTTCTTGTGTTTCAAACGGACTTGACCTAACATATAACTGACACAACTTTCATAGTCAGTATAACAGCTTTCACAGTGTTAACTTGTTTGATTAAATCTAGGTTCCCAGTGACCGACTGTCCTCAAGTCTTAACACCAACAGTTTAAAAAGAAAAGAAAAAAAAGCAAACAGATGAAACCCCTGGGACTCATTTTCAGATTTGCTCTTCAGTTTATTTGCCATTGTTTTCTTTAACACTACTTTTTTTTTTCCATTTCTTTTAATTAAATTCTTATAAACCAAGCAAATGATAACCCAATTTCTCTTGGTGACATTTCAATTGGGGGAATCATACACTCATCCAAGTTCCAATGTAGACAAATACGTGGGGAAACACAGACATTAAAACAAAAATAAAAAGACATTAGGATAGTCCATAGCTCTAGGAAGTTAGTAAAGTACAAAGAAATTAAACCTAGAACCAAATTTAATATACCCAATCCCAATGTTAAATCAGCACTGCTCAACTGGATTGATTAGAAACACTGAGAGCAGCTATAACTAATACACTAGAAACAACTGGTACCCACGCAGAATAGAACTAAGTACAACAGAATCACAAATGCAAAAGCTTATGGATGCAATGAAACAATTCCAGAGAATCAAGTGATGAAGAGGTGTTGTTGGCATTGGGTAAGACACAGTGAGAAAACCTAATATAGACAAGTCCCTTTTTTCTGGATCCATGGGGCAAGAGAGATCCAAGAGAGAAACACACACAGAAGAGAATCAGAGACAGATGAATGTGCAGGGGGATGACAAGAGGCAGGCATGACGTGAATTGGTTGAGAGCCCATGCTCCATTAAGGGGTAAGAGGCAGAAGACAACTTACCACCAACTAACACAAAATGACCCCACACATGATGTGCCTGTTTGTTCCTAATAATTAATATATAGCAACATCACACTGCATTTGTAAGTATCTCACACATATTAACACAAGCATTTATTTCTTATATTCACACCAACACATTGAGAACAATAAATCACTACAGAGTCATGCATCATACATTTCACACACAAAACAAAAGCAAAGAGAAAACAACCCAAGCATATCATCCTGAAAGACAATGGACATCAATAAACCAATTCTAATTATAGACACAACCTTGCAACAAGAACCAAAAAAAAAAAATACTCAACAAAACCAAAATTTAATCGCTTTGAGTTATTAGCATAACAAACATTTTTCTGCCAACTTAATGAAACAAGTGTTAAATAATATTTCAACAAAACAAAAAGTGTCACATTCATGACAAACCGTAACAAACATGACTAGTGAACTTTGTAAACACTGCCAAAACATGATAAACTTCAACCTTGAAATACTGATAACCTGTGTCCAACGTGGTTGTTCACACAGAAATAACGGTGACACATGTCAGAAACACAATCTCAACTAATGCATACAGAGGCCATCAAGTCAAACATGTCAAAGCCTGTGAGATTCCCGTGCTGCATTCATAAGTATATTAGCACTTTTGCTGGTGGCTGTATATTCCAACTAACACAGAACGAGTTCTGGTGATCAATACTGTACTTGGAACTCTACCTGGACACCTAGGACTTCGCTTTCAGCTCATACCAGGGTATGCATGAAGTAGAACAGGACTAAAATGATAGACAGAATTGCTAATATGGAGGTCAGGGACAGAAACTGACGGATTCCATGAGTGAAGAATTGAGGGAAAGGCACTGGCACTGGAAAAGAAGCACACCTACAAACAGTAGGATTAGAAAGTCTTGTCACTGGAATCCACAGTGCAAGCAAAATAGAAGATGAAGAGGAATAAGGAGCGAGTTGCAGGACACAGAAAGACACGACAGCTGACAGCTAGGAAGAGTTGGTGGAGGACCTACATTCCTGGTTGAGGACCAACGTTCGGTAGTAAATCAGGTATACAGACCTCTGTTCCAAGCGAAGCATCATGACAGGCTATTCTTCCAATCTACGTGTCCTTTGTTCTTGTTATGTTTCATCAGAGTAGGCTACAGACACCTGACAATGTAACTACTACTTGTGTTATATGTGTGTATGTTTGGCCCCTGTGAAAGTAATCTAAAACTCTCATAATACATCCTGGTGTTTCATATCCAGGTACGCTATATTTAAATGTTGCATGTCCTTTGCAGGACATTGCAATCAACCCCTGCTTAATTTTGTAGGCAATTTTAAAGGCAATTTAAAATTGGACAAACTACTGAACGTAAAATGCCTACAAAATCAACCGGAGGTAGATTAAATTGTCCTGCAAAGGCCATGCAACATGTGGACTTATAATTAACTTGAACACACTAACCCACACATACTGGCGACCTACGCCCACACACAATCTATGCCCAAATCTGCTTATCAACACTGGCTGTGCATTCACTGGTAACCTATTCATAAATAATCTTTATGTAACAAACCAAAGCATTAAAACTGGTGGCTTCTAACTTAACTCTCAATGTTAGCTATGGAACAGCCTAGTGCATGATGCTTCGCTTGGTATAGAAAAGAGTTAAAACTATTAACCAGACATTTTCCCTGTCTGTGCTCAACTTTAACTCATTCTGCACTTTATGTTGAAAGCTTCACTCCTACATACAGCCGTGGCAGTCTAACCCAGGTTCAACGATAACCCACATGAAATACTTTTACAGATCTAAGCATCTCTTTCTATTCTTTGTTACATGTACTAAAGTTTTGTACAGGCTAGAGTTTAGTACTGTCTAGTATAAAGTTAGGTATAGTATAGAGTTAAGTATAGACATGAATGTTCAAAGTTTTCAATATAAAACGCAGTCTGGGTTACAGTTAAAGTATGAGTTTAGTATAGGCTAGAGTTAGGTAAAGTTTAGTCTAAACTCTAGCCTATACTTAACTGTAACCCAGACTGCGTTTTATATTGAAAACTTTGAACATTCACAGCTTTAGCAGTCTAGCCTATATTCTAAACTAGATGGAACACTTGTCAGATCTAATCTCTAAACTAGATGGGACACTTGTAAGATCTAACCTCTAAACTAGATGGGACACTTGTAAGATCTAATCTCTAAACTAGATGGGACACTTGTCAGATCTAATCTCTAAACTAGATGGGACACTTGTCAGATATAATCTCTAAACTAGATGGGACACTTGTCAGATCTAATCTCTAAACTAGATGGGACACTTGTCAGATCTAATCTCTAAACTAGATGGGACACTTGTCAGATCTAATCTCTAAACTAGATGGGACACTTGTAAGATCTAATCTCTAAACTAGATGGGACACTTGTCAGATATAATCTCTAAACTAGATGTGACACTTGTCAGATCTAATCTCTAAACTAGATGGGACACTTGTCAGATCTAATCTCTAAACTAGATGGGACACTTGTCAGATCTAATCTCTAAACTAGATGGGACACTTGTAAGATCTAATCTCTAAACTAGATGGGACACTTGTAAGATCTAATCTCTAAACTAGATGGAACACTAGTAAGATCTAATCTCTAAACTAGATCGAATACTTGCAAGATCTAATCTCTAAACTAGATGGAACACTTGTAAGATCTAATCTCTAAACTAGATGGAACACTTGTAAGATGTAATCTCTAAACTAGATGGAACACTTGTCAGATCTAATCTCTAAACTAGATGGAACACTTGTAAGATCTAATCTCTGAAATAGATGGAACACTTGTAAGATCTAAACCTTCCACTCCCTGACCGTTATAAACTATATCCAACCAACAATACTCACTGTCACCACACGAGGACTATCTGGCCTGTACACTAGCACGCCGTTGTGACCACAGGTCAAGCAAATAAACTGAACAATCGGCACATTCAAAACTCTTGTTTCAATGTCCAAGTTGTGACCACTGGTCAAGCAAATAAACTGAACAATCAGCACATTCAAAACTCTGGTTTCAATGTCCAAACCAATGCTGATCAATAACACTAATATATACAAATAATACAGCGTTTGAAAAAATGTCTAATTTGTCCTTTATGATTGTGGAATCAAGTCCTTGAGAATTTCCTTGGCTGTTTGAGGTATACTGTTTGGAAAGACCACGTTGAACTCCACGATCAGGTCACCTCGCTGGGATGGGTTTTTAGGTAATGGAAGTCCCTCACCTGGAATTCGTTTCACGGTGTTTGGTTTGATGATATCAGTCAAATTGAGAGAAATCTTGCGTTGACTCAGCGTGGGCACTAATATCGTCGAGCCGCAGAGAGCATCTCTAAGAGATATACGAGCGTTGTATCGAATGTCATTGCCATCTCGTTTAAAGATGGGGTGTGGTTTGTCCTTGATAACAAACACAATGTCTGCTGCCACGTTATGAGGTGTCTGGTCCCCTTCTTTGGGAAATGTGATTCTGGTGCCAGCTTTCCAGCCTGGTTTGACATCGACGGCAAGGATTTTGTCTTCAATTCGCGTGCTCCGGCCATCAGGGTTGAGGATCTTGCGGGTGATTTTCAGCTTCTTGGTTGTGCCGGTCAAGACTTCTTCCAGTGAAACGGGAAGCTCTCGGACCACAGCCGGGTCTTGTCGTTTTCGGCCGTGTCCTCCTTGTGTCTGACCAAACTGTGAAAAGGGATCGCCGTCGACTTCCATTTCATCGTCCATTCCACGAGACTGGAACTGGAAAAATGGCGATCTACCCATTCCACCGCCTCCACCACCGCTGCTGCCACCCTGAGGACCACCGAAGCTGAAGAAGCTTTCAAAAGGATTTTCATTGCCGAAGAACATTCTGAAGGTTTCGTGCGGATCGCCATGGAAGGTGTAGGTGTAGTTACCTGATCGGCCGCCACCTCCTGGAGCGCTGCCGCCTCCACCGCCCATTCCTCCCTTCAGGCCTTCTTCGCCGTACTTGTCGAAGACTTCTTTCTTCTGTGAATCGCTTAAAACATCGTAGGCCTCGGCGATCTCTTTAAACTTTTCCTCGGCGCCAGGCGACTTGTTCTTGTCTGGGTGATACTTCAAGGCCATTTTGCGATAGGCTTTCTTGATTTCATCTTCGGTAGCGCCTTTCGCGATGCCAAGAATTTTGTAATAATCCTTACCCATTGCTGTTGTAGAACAGAAGTAAAGTCGCACAGAAAACTTGAAACTGAAATAAAGTCACGTTTATCAAGAGAACTTGACTTGCAAGCGTCTTTCTCGCTGTACAACACACTGTTTTGACTAGCAAGAGTCGGATGTTTTATATGGCAACCAGATCCTGTCTAGGAACACCACGAAACGTAACGAATCTTGCCGAGCTTTCCCGAACATTCCAGAACTAGCGCAACTTCCGCTGCAGCCACCTCATTTACATAGTTCGGCTAAACTCAGTCTCACCCTTAATTTTATAATTTTATTTAATCTTCTTTTCAGATAGTAAACACTAGCGATTTGCACACATTTTTACAATAAGTACAATATTCGCAAACATAAACAGCAATCGGCACATAAGTACGACGAATGCTTTTATAAAATTTCACAAATAATTAAGAATCAAAATGTTTGGCTTGTAACAACGTCAGATTCTAAAATTAGAAACCCCGACCTTGGGATGGAAACTTTCGTAGGTTCTACGTATTGTAACCCACTCCCTTGCTCCCCTCCCAAACCAATTTGCTGGCCTGTTGTTCGACACCATTTGTCGAAAATAGCTTTTAACAACAAACAAGAACTAGAATATAACCTACGCAGTTTCCCTTCTGTTCGTCAGTGGATATACTAAACAAGACACATTTAAACGTGTGTCGTCCTCATCTTATTATATTAAAACAATTCCGTTTTCATTAAGTCTGATTAGTCCGCCTCCTACTACATCCCCACCCCAGTAAAAAAACAAAACAAAGCACTCTCATGTCATTCTAGGTTGTTCCAAAACTGGGTTGAACAGAAAGTGCACGCAGAAAATGGGTAATAAGAGACAGTGTGTTGCCGGGATAAATTAACTCTTTATCAATCAATCAATTAGGTGCCGTCTCCACAATGAAGGTTGGCTGCAATGGATCTCCAACACTGCCTCTCGCTTTGATTGTACATTCTGTCAGATTAATGTTCGTTTATCTCGTGATGTTTTCTTCCCACTTGTATCGTTGTTTGCCTCTTGCTCGCTTGCACCCAACCTTGCCCTCAAATATGGTTCTTATAAGAGTAATGTCTTTTAACGTAGTCGAAATTATTTCACTTGCCTCTTTTTTGCTTTTATTTCATTGTGTCTTTTAACGTGGCCGAAATATTTCACTTACCACTTTTTTATTTCTTTCATCAACTCTCTTTTCATTCCCAGTTTTTCTAGAACCTCTGTATTTGATTGTTTGTGTTTCCATGAAATACGATGTATTCTTCTGTATATCTACATCTCCAAGGCCTCTATTTGACTCTGGAGGAAAGTATCAACTCTTTATGGACAAACAACTGTTGCATAGTAACTGTTTCGAACATGCTCACAAATTGATTGGGGAATCTTCTCGAAACATGTGAAACTCTTACGTCCAATGGACGACCGGCGTTCAGGAAGTCTAGGGCCTGAGAAGGGTTAGAATCTATGGGACTGAGGTTGGTGTTGAGCCTTTCCTCCCTAGCCGGTAACACAATACCATCTGCCATGCTTGTTGTGGTCGAGTGTGGCCAAGAATAGTGCCGCCATTAGAATGTCAGTGTAGAAGTTGTTGTAGATAATTATTTTAGAAGCGCATTTTATATTGTGCGAGTGAATCTTAATGTGATGTATATTTGACATTAGTTAAAGAAAGAACATTAAATATTAAAAAGGAGTCAGTCGAAGTTTTAGACATGTTGTGGTTTTAATTAAAAGTACAATCTTGTGGTCTAACCTTTGTAGACCAGTCCATTCTACGTGCAACGAATAAGTAGAATGAAGCTGCACAAGGACTTGAAGTGTAGTTGTCCAGAACAACAAAGCGCCAATTGTTCATAACCAGAGAGCCATGTCGCCTATGGCACTCAAAGAGAAGAATTGTCTACGGCACTTTGATGTCATATGTCCATGGCACTAAGATGCCGACGAGAAGACCCTCTTTCGCCTATAGCACCATCTCCACGAGGGCTGTGTTACAGAATCCCCCTCTGCAAGCCCAGAAGCCTGTAGAGTGCAAGACTGGTAGCGAATTTAACAGAATCTTAGAAACTGAGGAAATACTCGCTGACTTGAGAGGAGGGATATCTGGTGAAGCTTACGACTGAAAGGGGACATACAGGAGTGTTGGAAATTATAGAGGAATAATGCTACTGTCAGTTCCTGTGAAGATATTAAACACGAAATTCTAGAGAGATTATGAGATGCTACTAACAAACAAGAGAGGGGTGAACAGGCAGGTCCTCGGTAAAATAGAACCTGCGCTGACCAGATACTGAATTCATCATCTTATAATAGATTTGTAGATTATGAGAAGTTCTTGGATAGCACCGAAATGGAATCATTCTGGAAATTGATTAGGCATTAGGAAATACCAAAGAACATTATTAACTTAATAAAGACATAAGGGCAGCCTAAAGAGACATGAGGCGCAGGGGCATTTGAAATAAGAACAAGAGTTTAGCAGGGATGCCTTTTGTCACGTCTGCTATTCTTACTGACTATAAACGTGATTATGAAGACAACAACAAAGCTCTATCAAAAATGGAATTTAGTGGGGTCTTCTGACAAGACATCTCGATGATTTGGACTTAGCTAAAGTATAGTTGGTTCGTTGGACGTGAATAACCCGGAAGACTGCGCTTTTACTCTTTAGTCAGATATAATGACATCCAGGTCACCTGTGTCCCAAGAAAAGATGTTATGAGGGTGGTGTAGAGACCCTTCCGACATGTCGTGTGTGCCCCGAGGGTGGTGTAGAGACCCTTCCGACAGGCCGTGTTTGCCCCGAGGGTAGTGTAGGGATCCTTCCGACAGGTCGCTTGAGATCCGAGAAGAGACTTGCATCTTACGCAATGAGGGTGGTGTAGAGAACCTGCCATCACGTCAATCATAATGTGCCATGCCAATAAACGTGGGAAGTCATGTTTCGCCATCTTACACGATCACCAGAGTCATGGTTCAGCTCACTGTTCTTGTCTCGACCATGCAACGCGGCCAAGCCATCTCGATATTTACTTCTCTGCCGTCCCCTGGTTCTTTTCCTCTGTCTTGCCAGTTGTCATCAAGTTCTCTAGTTTATTTCTTTTCATAACGTGTCCAAAACATTTTGACTGTTCATGTCTAACCCCTCTAACCAGTTCATGGTTTTTATATGCTTATTGTAGGACTTGTTCATTGGTTTTTCCGACACGTTGTCAAATACCAAAATGGCATCTCATCGGGGACGGTGTTGCTGATTTCTCCTTCCCCCTGCCAAGTCCGGAAACTTGTGTGCAATGCAAGATCTTCACCGAACTTTACCACTGTTTAGAGGCATACGTTAGTTGCAAATCCTGTTATAAGACGTCGCAGTCACCCCCAGCAATTTTTGTTGTTGTTACTGTTTGTGATCTCTTGGCAAGTTTACGTTCAATCGTTTGTCATTGGTTTCTGAACGATCGGCACCCATACCTTGTCGTAAAACACCAACGCGAGGTGGTCTGCTACCAAATCGCCCACATTTGTGTTTCGAACTCGGTATGCGGGATTATGAACTGCACCCGTAACTCCTTTGCCATGGATTAGAGGCATCATAGAATGTAATTAGGTAATGAATGATTCAGGACAAAAAATGTGAACTGGCTTTATTGTTTCCTGTTTCCGTCACGGGTTTTTGGCATTTCATAGTCATCAGAATCCAACTCAGTGCCCAGGAGGGAGTAGACCATAAAACTATATATATCGTCATAATGGCCGGGGGGGGGGGGGGCACAGCATGGAGCTCGTGTTGCAGAACAGTTTAGAGCGCCCGCCCTTAAATGCCGGTGTGCAGATGGCGTGGTAGGGAGTTCCCTCCATACACTGGCCTGTTCGACTTCAACGTTAACTTCTCGTTCAGAAAGCAATGGCAAACTACTGAACGTATTACTGCCTCGAAAATTAATCTGTGGTTGGGGTTGATCGCAAAGTTCTGCAAAGGATATGCAACTGAAGATGAATATACTACCCGACTCCTGTACATCCGTGAATCGTGGGGAGTCAAGTAATGGACCTTTATTTTACATGCCCCGAGGCGTCTTGGTTGTATGTACCAGGGGCATTTACTTTCCAAAACATTTTCAGGTATCGTTTGTTTTAAAGGCTGGCCAGACTTAGGAGATCACTACTACTACCACCACGACCACATCAACTACCACCACAACTACTACTTTGCTGCTTCTACTACTGCTGCTGCTACCACCACCACTACTATTACTACCACCACCTCTACTACTACTATTACCAGTACCACCACCACTACTATTACTATTACTACCACCACCTCTACTACTACTATTACCATTACCACCACCATTACTACTATTATTACCAGTACCACCACCACCACAACCATGATTTGCTATGCCATTTCAATCTATAGTTTGAGAAACGGTTTATTTCAGGGAGATGCTATTGTCGAAGCACGCAAATGTCGGGTCTGTTAACACGAAACATTCTAGAAATCAGCAATTATCATCTCATCGTTTCGTCAGCGCTCTGCAGCAAAGCCAGTTGTAGAATGTCACAATGTGCTTCCTGAACTTTGTTCTTAATGGCATATAATATCATGGCTCCCCAGATCCATACAGTTTATCAGTCTGGTTGTCTGCATCATATCCTGGCAGGCCACCAGACTATCTACGACAGACTATCCTTTGCCGTTTTATTTTTATCAAAGTTGCTGCCAGTCTCATTTGATATTGCAGTTATTATTTTTATGTTGTTGGGGTGAATTATAGAGCTTGTCACGTGTCACTTCTTTCTGAATGTTCCTGCAGGCATTAACGTTTTTGTTTTCCTCTCTAAAACCCAAAGTTTATACCCTTAGTGGGGGGGGGGGGGGGGGGGCGACAGCGAGGAATGGAATTCGTCTCCACATATGATTTTTCTTTGACCTAGTATATGTGAATGAGTAACACTTCACGGTATCTGTGAAAAAGATGAAAGGAGGGAAGGGGAGGAGAGAAGAATCACATTTGCCGTTGACATTTACACCAACAAAAAGGGAAGAAGATCGGTTTCATTGCACCGCGTTTTATCCCATACAGCATGGTTTCTCTCAGTACAGCAGCTACCCGCTTGCCGAAAGCAGCGCGTGCAGTACGATACAGAAACACAGACAGTGGACAACGTGAGAAAGTTGCAGAAAAACTGTCATATATACAGGTAGTGTCGGATAAAGGGGATCTCAAAATACGCTGCTTCTCTCTTAATTGTCACTAAAAAAGAAACAAAAATAGAGGGGAAAGATAGTTTTTATGCATTGTATTGTCAGAACCAGCACACAAATACAATACTCTTTTCTATCTTACCATCGATGTAGCAAGAACTGGTGGTATAATTTGTCAATGGGAGTGTTTGTAATATAACTGATCCACACGATATAAGATGGCACAGCAGGATGATTATTATACAGCACTGCATTGGAATATCCAACACGCTCCTCTCCTGCTTTGGATAACAACCGTCCGGAAAACCTCTCGATCATAAGATGTCCCGCGTCCGATACACCCATCTGGACATCATCCGCCACATCTTGCACCCATCTTCTCTTTGGTCTTCCTCTCTTCCCAGGCCCTTGACCCCTCCATTACTGTTCTCTCCAAACTTTCGTGACATTTCAAGTGACCAAAATATTTCAATTTTCTTTGTTTTATCGTCTTTAATAGCCAACCTTCTTCGATATTTAGCGCTTGAAGTATGGATGCATTTGTTCTTTTCTGTATCCAAGAGATTCTTAGAACTCGTCTATAACATTTACATTCAAAGGCATTTATGCGCTGTTCAGCTTGTTTAGTAAGTGTCCAGGTCTCACAGGCGTATGTTGCAATGGGAATGATGCATGCTCTGAAAAATCTAATTTTTGTAGTTCTACCTGTCACTCTCCACATTTTATTAAATGTACACACATTATGTTGTGTTATTTCATATCAAATAATATTGATAATTCACATGCATGATCTGCTGATGCAGCAGCAATCCCAAAGTATTTCTGCTCACGGTTCCCATAAGTAGTTGGTTATAACATCTCATCTCTTGATCTTCTGCGTTCACCCGGAGTGATTTTTCAGATGTAATTTCGTTGTGTCTGCTTAACTGCGCCTTTAGGCAGACTTCTGCGGGATTTCTTGATCTCGAAGACGACATCGACTCGCTTGACCAGACTTCACTCCCAATTCGTGTAGCCAGGTTAGCGTCAGCCTCTGCCACCCGAGCCCGCACTGCATTGACTTTACCCGCCCTATCCACGATTCTACCCATTTGTAATGGCGCATTATTTGCCAGCTGGTCTGCGCCTTCATTACTTTTTTAGTACCCCATCTGAGAACATTCGAAATAAGTATCTAACTAAGCATGTAGCGTGCTTAGCCTCTCACCTCCATTTTTCGGTAGGTTTGTATCGGTCCGGCTCTCAGGTCCAAGGATTAATGGCTTAGAGGCGTTCAGCCTTATCCCTCAGCGAGAGCCTTAGTGCTTGTGTCCGGACCAAGAACTTCTTCTGCCTTCGTGCGCCAGATTTAAACTTTTGACTGCTATCCCTAGTCTACCTGTTCTGCAGCAGGTTGTGTCTCTCTTAGTCTGGCCCCTAACCCAAGAGCTGTCCGATATAAAGTTTTCCATCCATCGACATAGCACATGGGGTCAATGGGACACGCAAGCTCCCCCACCAGGCAAGGTGGAGACACATCGGGAGAGAGACAAGCATATGACTACTGGCAGGATCAACCATATATCTATCGGACTATTCACGCAGGCCAAGAGTAGCATCGCTAAAGCGCCCCCCCCCCCCCCCCCCCCCCCCCCCCCGTACAAGGTGATACATGCAAAACCACTGGACGCTTACCAACGAGCTTTCAAGCTACGCCGGCAGGGCTGACCGAAAAGCTATACCAGCTTACTTACTGCAGGCCCACTACTCATCGAGAGAGAATTTGTGCTTATCGAGACTTTGTCGAACGGTCGTACAAATTTGCTCTTTTGCCCGCTCAAACCACGACCCTGGCTGCACGATGCGGTTACATTCTCGAAACGCCTGCCTCGCTAACTTGCGTTGGCTGGGAAGATCCCATTTTGGTGCACCTCACACAGCCATCAGAGACAAAGAACGCTAGGCTAGACGCGGAACTGATCTTGCGAACCAGCCCAGCCCTCACGTAATCCAATTTGAGCTATCAGCTTTTCTATTTCACCGTAAAAGTGTTGCATTTCTTCATCACTAGGGCTTGTTGTTGGTGCATATACTTGAGTAACATTTAATTATATCTATTGGTTTGTCTTTGATTTTGACCATTATAACTCTATCTGAAATACACCAGTATCCATGAATTTTCATGTGTATCCCCTCCAGAATAAATGATTGTGTGTTTGTAGGTTATAATTTTGCCAGATCCCTTCCATCTCATCTCACTCATGTCTAGTATATGTATGTTCCTCTAGTGCCTAGTATTTTTCTATACAGAGGTAATTTCTAGATTCCATCCCTTTCGTTGACATTTAACGTCAATGTGTTCTAACAATTCAGAAACCTAGTCCCATTGACCATTCTTTGGTTTTCATACTATACTGAGTCACAGAGAAATACAGACTTTCTACATACAGTTTTAATCCTGTATATAGTTCTATTGTTCATTCTTTGGTTTTCACACTCTTTGGTTTTCATACTATACCGAGTCACAAAGAAACACACTTTCTACATAAAGTTATAATCCTGTATATAGTTCCACTGTTCATTCTTTGGTTTTCATACTCTTTGGTATACTATACTGAGTCACAGAAAAACATACATGGTCTACATAAAGTGTTAATCCCGTGTATACATTAACAAATAAAACCAGTCCTGTAGCAGGGAGTTGCTGTGTGTATATATGAAGTGTTAGGAACATCACATTTTGTGGGCCTGAGTGCACGCAGGAATAGGTGGCCAGTCTTTTCCTTCCATGGAGAATGTCGAAAGCTGACATCGAACCCTCAACAAATCATAACTTACGCCAGTCATCTCAATGTCCTAACCACTACATCAATGTGCTTGCTAGTCCTGTATAACTGCCAGGACATTTTAAAACTCCGTGGTAACACTGATTGACTTTGGAAAGTTAATATCTTAATGACAAGAAATTGGAGAAATGCATTTTCAGCCTGACGGACAACCTGCAGTTTATTCAACAGTTACAGTGGTGCTTTCTTCTTTTTCTTTGTCTACCTCAGTCTAATCACTTTCTTCTGTTCTCTTTTAATTATTTCCTAGTACTTTCAATATGTTCTTGTTAATTTCAACATCACTTAAATAACCTCTTTTCCTTCTCTCTAAGATTTAAGTAACACTTGATTCATTGCTTTCCCAAACTATCACTTTGTCACCGCAAGCTGTTACCAACACTGGATCTCGTGGATGGAATGACAATGAATGTACTGTCCGGCTGACTTCATGATCTAATTTATGCACCAGGCTGGCCTGTGGAACAAAGAATACAAACAACAGTATAATCCTTGCTGTATAAATAAGCTGTAAACTTTTCAGTTCCAATTTTAGCAGTGGTATAGAGAATATTGCCGGTTCAAGGTGAAGGAGTTATAGACGCAGTCCATAACCCAGTATATCACGGTCGAAACACAGCTGCAGGCGATTTGGCAGCAAACCACCTTGCATTTGTTTTTTTAATGAAATAGTATGGGTGCCGGCCATTCAGAAAGCAATGGTAAACTACTGAATGTAAACTTGCCTGGAATCACGAACAGCCAAAAAATGCTGGGGTTGACTGTGACGTCTTATAATTGAATATGCAACTAACATAGAGAATATTATGTAGACAGACTTGCTAAGAAGAAAGGAGCACAACATCCAACTAATGCAGGAACAAAGCAAAATAATGATTAGAAGCAAAATTGATATCACCAACCAGTTGAGAGAGAGTATTGCAAAGTTAAAATTCAACCGCTGGTCGCCGACTGATTTCACGTCACAAATCTACCTTGACTTATTGTAGTTTCTGAACATACCCATTCACAGATGTTCTGAATCATTCATGCCACATCAATGTATCTATAACAGCTACACTCAACTGCTCCTGGCACAATCCCCATAAACACACAGACCCTAACATTGACACTAAGTCGTGATCTATTAAATGGACATGATAAATATGTGGTATAGGTTAGTTAAGTTAGTTGTATATCCTTTACAGGACGTCACAGTCAACCCCAGCATTATTTGGCTGTTTGTGATTTCTTGGCAAGTTTACGTTCAGTACTTTGCCATTGCTTTCTGAACAACAGGCACTAATATTATTTTATGAAAAACATATGCAAGGCGATCTGCTGCCAAATCATCTGCAGCTGTTTTGGTATGCAGGATAACAAACTGCACCTGTAACCCCTTCATCATAGAGCAGAGTGGCATAGGTATAATAAAAAAAAAACAATTTCTGTAGCAGGAACTGAATGTGTATATATATGAAGTGTTTGGACCCTCCCATTTTTCTAGGAACAGGTTGGTCAGACTTTCCCTCCCATAGTGAATGATGAGAGCTGCCAAACCCTTCTTCCAACTGTGCTGATTACATTGTCAGCGTAATGTCAACACATAAGTACAGTAATGAAAACACTCTGCACCTGTGACTTAATAACTTGTGACAGTTGAATACTGGATGCTGCACACCTTTACTACATACAGTGCTGAAATGTGTAGAACATGACAACCACCAGTTTCTTTCCATGAAACACTGTATGGAAACGTCAGACTCAACCTGAAAGCTACCTTTGTCGCAGACATTATAATGAAGTCAAGGTGAATGACAACAGTGACCAAGAATTAATGTTTCATGGCAAAATACAAAGCTTTCCCAACTGAACAAAACAATTTAATTTCGAGGCATAAGTAGAACAGTGTACAGGGAATACTTAGAATAATAATAATAATAAAAAAACCAAACCGCTTGTATATTCTCTTTGCGAATAGATGTGCATAGATGAGGGACGTATATTTTAAGTGTACAGTGTGCCTGCAGCATAGGAAAAATTGAAGTGCTACATAGAACCTGTACTTTTGTATGGATGTGAAACATGGACAATGAGCAGACAAGCTGAAAAACATCTGATGGCTGTGACAATGTGGTGCATGAGGAAAATGCACAGAATACCATGGATAGACAGAAAAACCAATGAGAAAGTTCTACAAGAAGCAAATGAAAACCAATAACTGTTTAGAAAATTAGACACAGACAGTTAAGGTTTTTGGGGGGCAAGTTATAAGAAGAAATAAACTAGAGAACTTCTTGACAACTGGCAGGATTGAGGGGAAAAGAACAAGGGGAAGGCACATAAGTAAATATCTAGATGGCTTGATTACGTGGTATGGTCGAGACAAGAACATGGAGCTGATCCATGACTCTGGTGATCGTGTGAGATGCTGAAACATGACCGCCCACTCTTATCGGTATGGCACATGATAATGATGATGTACCATAAAAAGACTGACATGGCTGGCCGTGCCTCGAACCTAATTCCTTAGAACTATGAAGTAAAAAACTAGCTTGTCTATGCATTTATTAGAAGTTTGTCTGTAAGATATGGTGACAGCCGGTTGTGTTACCCTAGATTCTGTCCATGGAAGTGAATATCATGCAAGTGTTCTCCACCTCCAGATGGTACAGAGTCAGCAACCTCAAGTGCTCCCCTGAGATGTGTGGGTGATCATGGTTCATGGTCTTCAATTACTAATGGCACCTTGTGGTCTTGCCAGACAATAATTACATTGTGCTTCAAAAAGACATAATGACCAATCCATATCACAAAGCCTGGGCTGAATTGTGGAGATCATGTGTTGCCAATGTAGCATGATCTCTCTCTCTCTCTCTCGGCCTGCCTAGTTTACTCCAGAGGAAAGGTAACACTAATGCATCTGGAACAAGACAAGCTGCAGAAGCTGCCGGATCAGCAAAGTAATGCTCTAACAGTCCATCTGTCAGAGCTTCCATCTTAGACCAGTTGCCGATCAAGCCTTAGGGCCTGGTCTGTGCTGCCATGACATTTAGTCTTTAGGTTGCATTTCCTCACACTAGTATAAGGCTTGTATCCTCCCATTTCCTGACACCAGTATAAGGCTTGTGTCCTCCCATTTCCTGACACCAGTATAAGGCTTGTATCCTCCCATCTCCTCACACCAGTATAAGGCTTGTATCCTCCCATTTCCTCACACCAGTATAAGGCTTGTATCCTCCCATTTTCTCACACCAGTATAAGGCTTGTATCCTCCCATTTCCTGACACCAGTATAAGGCTTGTATCCTCCCATTTCCTGACACCAGTATAAGGCTTGTATCCTCCCATTTCCTGACACCAGTATAAGGCTTGTATCCTCCCATCTCCTCACACCAGTATAAGGCTTGTATCCTCCCATTTCCTCACACCAGTATAAGGCTTGTATCCTCCCATTTTCTCACACCAGTATAAGGCTTGTATCCCCCATTTGCTCTCCTCTGCCTGATGGTCTTAAAAAAGGTCTGTATTATTAGCCTGATTATGCCATGTAATCAAGCCATCTTGATTTTTATTGCTTTGTCTTTCTCTTGCTTGCCCATCAAGTTTGCTAGTTGTCACTAAATTTCCAAAGTGCTTTTTATGCTCACCACACACCTAAAATATCTGGACTGTCTTTATCTAATTTATCTAATCTTTTTACAGTTTTCATCTATTTACTGAAGGGGTGCCTCATTTATTTCTCTGTCCGTGTTTGATATTCTTTGTATTTTCTCAGAAACTACATTTATGTTCCCAATATATTTTTGTTGGTTTGTCTGTTTTCTGTTTATGGTATTCTTTCTATTTTCCTCTGGAACTATATTTTATGTTCCCATCAATGTTTCTTGAATTGTATGCTTACTGTTCATGATTCATATGTATTCAACAGCATGGTTGCATAGTTGTCAATCCTCTAGATGACCGAGTTGTAGGTCTCTTAAAGTCATATGCACAGTTATTCAGGTGCTGGAGTGAAGCATTTCTCCTAACCCGGTACAAATGTTCCAGAGAGGTCTCATTATCATCTTCAAACTTCATTTGAATGGTTAAGGTCTCTGGAGTGTTTTTGCTTGAGGCTGCGGTTTGCACACACATTTTCCTCATGTTGGACTGGTAGTACATGGTTCCATCACCCTGCTACTGAGTTAAGTGCGTGGCACGATACTGTGAATTTCATGTGGAATGCTTTTACATCTCTCCGCGGTTGTTATTAGCGTGAACTGCATGTTTGGAATGATGGCGGCAGGCCTGTGGCTGAACTGACTGGATTGCTTTATGCAGTAATGTGTGGCTACTGGTTTTCTAGTGACTGCCGCTTCCATTGACGATGAACTGTATTTTTCGTGGAGGACTTTTGTGTTGTATACAATTCCAGTTCTGGGAACCAAAATCTGCAGAAAGGTATATTAGGATGTCACCAGGTCATGAATCAGCACAGCACATACACACTGACAGGAACGATACCTCGGCGGGTATGATTCCTTGACTGGCTATAGGTATTTTTTTGTCAACAGATTTCAACCAATGCCCAAGGAAACACAACAGTATAAGCTCATTGCACTCTAACACTTTTTCCCACAACTAACAGCTTTTCTCACAACTAACAGCTTTTCTCACAACTAACAGCTTTTCCCACAACTAACAGCTTTTCCCACAACTAACAGCTTTTCACACACTAACAGCTTTTCTCACACAAACCGCTTTTCTCACAACTAACAGCTTTTGTCACAACTAACAGCTTGTCTCACACAACTAACAGCTTGTCTTACACAACTAACAGCTTGTCTCACACAATTAACAGCTATTCCCAGAACTAACAGCATTTCTCACAACTGACAGCTTGTCCCACAACTAACAGCATTTCTCACAACTGACAGCTTGTCCCACAACTAACAGCATTTCTCACACAACTAACGGCCAATATCACAACTAACAGCTTTTCTCACACAACTAACAGATTGTCTCACACAACTAACAGCTTATCTCACAACTAACAGCTTGTCTCACAACTAACAGCTTTTGTCACAACTAACAGCTTTTGTCACACAACTAACAGCATGTCTCACACAACTAACAGCTATTGTCACAACTAACAGCTTTTGTCACAACTAACAGTTTTTCTCACAATTAACAGCTTGTCTCACACAACTAATAGCTTTTCTCACAACTAACAGCTTTTGTCACAACTAACAGCTTTTCCCACAACTAACAGCATTTCTCACAACTAACAGCTTTTCTCACACAACTAACGGCCCATATCACAACTAACAGCTTTTCTCACACAACTAACAGCTTTTCTCACACAACTAACAGCTTGTCTCACAACTAACAGCTTTTGTCACAACTAACAGCTTTTGTCACAACTAACAGCTTGCCTCACACAACTAACAGCTTTTCCCACAACTAACAGCTTTTCTCACAACTAACAGCTTTTCCCACAACTAACAGCTTCTCACACAACTAACAGCTTTTCATTGGTAAATATGTTCTCTCAAAGGAGGTCAGCATTGCTGAATGGATAAGATCGCTTGTTCTGAAACATTCAGTGTGCTGATGCCAAGGTAGCGGGTTCAACCCCTACATGGGTCAGTTGGACTAAAATGTTGGCTTCTCATCCTTGACTTGGGGATATTCTTCTTCTTCTTCTGCGTTCATCCGGATTTTTTTCCCGGATGTGACTGCGTTGTGCCTGTTTACAGCAGAGCTGCGTTCTTGCGCCGTTAGGCCGACACATCCGACTTCTGCGGGCATTTGTTGACCGGGTTAACCTTCCCGGGGGACTTGGGGATATAAATTACAAGTACCTCTGAAGTCAGAGTGGGTAAGCCTGATGGTGTGGGACACTAGTAATAGTGACAGCTAATCCACAAGCAAAAATCAGTCCAGTGCACTAGAAGTAGTAACATGGGTATGGATTACGCTCGAGCTCAAAGCGAGTGAACGTCAAAAATAAAAAGTCCCCTCAATTTTGCAAAAGATTACATTTGCCATTGCATAGACTAGGACACTGTAAGAGCAATATTCAAGACTAACAGGAAGTAGGCAGTCTGTAGAGGGTTGGACTCCACCAGGTATAAAACTGCCCACGACACATCACCACGACAATACAGGTAGTGATGTACCAATAAACCTCCCAGAGTATATACAATATAGCGAGATTTTGCGGTAAAAATGCTTCATGTTATTTGTGTAAAAAATAAATCTGACCTCCACTAAGTCCCATATGTACACACATCCATCCTCTGATCCGCTGAGGACCTGAGTGTCCTGGTGGTTCAGGCAACAGTCAATTTTGTAGTTGGAGTTTTTATGGCCTAAATATCTGCGGACAAACAAAACTTTGATGACGGCAACACAATTACGGATGTAGCTTAGGAAAACTACAAAGGCATGTAAAAAGGGTTCTTATTAGCAAAGGTGAAACAATTCTACATGTCTGGCTGTGAACAATAAAACACACTGACTTTCCCTGATCGTTATGACAACAAAATTATGGGTGTAGTATAAACACTGGTACATGTATATGAATAATACGGCCCACTGAATTTTCCTGACTGTTATGAAAACACAATTATGGGTGTAGCATAGATGAAGGGAAGAGACCAAGGGGAAGATCAAGAAGGAAATACCTGGATGGCTTAGTCACGTGGCATGGTCAAGACAGAAACATGTAGCTGATCCACGACTCTGGTGATCGAGTGAGATGGCAAAACATGACCACCCATGCTGATCGGCATGGCACATGATGGATGGATGGATGGATAGATGAAACAATTCCCTGTGTCTATGAATTTCCCTGACTGTTATGACAACAACACAATTATGGGCGTAGTACAAACATTCCCACATGTCTAAGGACAATAGAGCACACTGAATTTTATTTATTATTATGATAACAAAATTATGGGTGTATTGTAGATGAAACAATTCCACATGTCTACGAACAAGAGGGCACACAGAATTTCCCTTACAATTATGATAACAATAAAATTTGATGTAGCATAGATGAAACAATTCCACATGTCCCGGAAAGACAGGACATGCTGAGGTCCATTTCTTTAGCTCATCATGATTGACTACAACTCTCTTCTGGTAAATAATGTTAAAATTTATCATTTTTCTGAATAGGTGTGTGTGTGTGTCCATGCATGCCAGAGAGAGTGGGTGAGATTGCGTGTATGTAGGTGACTGTGTCAGAGAGAGAGAGAGAGAGAGGGGGGGGGGAAGAGAGAATGAGAGAATGTCAGAGAGAGAGAAAGAGAATGAATTTATAAACTGAACACAAATGGGTACCTGGCAATTTTCAGAATGTTCTGGGAATTGTCAGGGAAGGTAAGGTGATGGAGAAGGGAACAGGTCACCCTACCTCATATGTCATGGCCTAGAATATGTGAAGGTCTAACACTTCCCACCCCAATGGCAGTATCTGCTATGGGACTACTTATAACTTGTCTATTAGGGTAGTGGGGTAGGGGTACCCCCTATCAAAGGAGAAGTAAAGTGCCTCCTTCCCTCCGCTAGCCTATGGGACACCCTTGGGCAAGGTGGAGTACCCATTTAGCCCCCCCAACAGGGTAACGTGAAGCCATGCGAGCAGGTGGTGGATCGGATTTGGGAGCAGCCGACAGATAGTTGTTGGTTATGGTTTCAAGTCAGTCTCCCCCGATGTGTCTCCACCTTGCCGTGGTGGGGGAGCTTGCGTGTCCCATCGACCCCATGTGCTTGCCGATGGATGAAAAACTACATATCGGACAGCATATGGGATAGGGACCAGACTAAGAGAGACACAACCTGCTGCTCTGCAGGTAAGACTGAGGATAGCAGTCAAAATTTAAGCTCTGGCGCACGAAGCCACAATCTTGGTCCAGATACTTACACAAACGCCTCCACCGAAAAATGGAGGTGAGATACTGGGCACGCTACATGCCCAGTTCAGATACTTGTCCGAAGGCTCTCAGCTGGGGGATATGAGGGATCCCCGGATGAGAGGGCCTGGCCGTTTCTCGCTCACTGCTGTACGGAGGTAAGGTGCTGAGCCGGCAGCACATGTAACCTACCTCGTTAGCGAGTACTAAAAGGTGGAAAAACACCTCGGTCGCACGTTCCGATGAAAGTCTTTAACCGTACTCATGGAGTGAGTGTAGTCAAAGGTGGAAAATTGTCTCGATGACACGAAATGGAATGCCTGGCTTGCGAATCCATTACGTGGCAGACCAAAGGAAAAGCTTGCTGTGTGGAAGTCGACCAGCTGAGATGTTGGCGACATCACAACAGTCTAACGTGCCTCGACACCAGAGGAAGGCTAACCTCATTAAAAAATGCCCGCCGGAAGTCGGAAGTGTCGTCCTACGGGTGGCAAACTAAAAATTGACACTACGCAATTACGTCCGAGTGAAATGTCTCATCCGAATGTCTCTCGTGCTAGGAACAGCTCTAACCACCTAGTTTCCGAATGCCGCTTTTGTTCGGAACAGCTCTGACTAGGTAGTTTTCCGAATGTCTGTCGTGCCTAGAACAGCACTGACGGGCGCAACGACAAGCACATGTCCAAAAACTCGCTGAGTGGATACCGTCTGCAAACCTGTCTGGCTTGTGCGGGAATGGCCCGGGCCAAACGAAATGACCAATATATTGAAGTGAGGATTTAAAGCAGCTATGAGCAGGACGTGACGATTCCCTCGGTAAACCCAGAAACAGGGCGCTATGTGTCAGCCCTGCAACTATGGAAGCAACCTTGGATGGCGGAAAATGCTATGGACTGTCCCTGCCTTCCTTTGAGGGATGACCGTTGTCTTCGACCGTTCAACCTTGGCCAGCTGTGTTGTAGATGGCACCACAAAAGTGAGAGTCTCCCAGGAATGCTACCTGGTCAAAAAAGCATGCTGTAGCCGGATGTGTTGGCCTACGGGTTTCGGCCCAAGGGCGCATAACAGACACACCACAATCACATCTGAAAAAACACTCCGGATGAACGAAAAGAAGAAGAAGAAGAAGTTTCAAGTCAGTGATGGTGGGCAGAGGATCTCTCAATAGAGACAATGGCAACAGTCATCCGATCAGTATGGTCACTGTCAGGAAGGAAGAATGGTAGACTTCCCTCCTTATTGATTCCCGGGCAGAGGAGACTTGTCAGCCTTGGTTGGTATCTTCTTCTTCTTCTTCTTCGTTCATCCGAAGTTTTTTTTCGGATGTGATTGCGTTGTGCCTGTTTACAGCAGAGCTGCGTTCTTGCGCCGTTAGGCCGACACATCCGACTTCTGCGGGCATTTGTTGACCGGGTTAACCTTCCCGGGGGTTTCTTAGGACGTTTGACTCTCACTGTTGTGGTGTTATCCCCCATCCCAGCTGGTCCATATAGAACAGCCAAAGATCCTGGTCAGCCCTCAAGGGAAGGCAGGGGCAGACCATGGGCATTCCCCGCCATCCAAGGAGGCTTCCATACTTGCAGAGCCGATACATAGCGCTCTGGTACTGGGCTCACCCAAGGAATCGTCACGTCCTGCACATGGCTGCTTAGCCTCACTTCCGTATATTGGGCCTTCCGTTCACCATAGGCTGTTCTTCCGGAAACCAGAAGTATGCAGTCTGCAGATGACATCCACACAGTGAGCTTTCGATTCGGACTTTCCATGTAATGGATTTGCTATCCAAGCAATATTCCATTTCGTGCCACTAGGACACTTTTCCACCTTTTATGAAGCCCACACAGTGGGCTTTTGATTCGGACTTTCCACGTAATGGATTTGCTATCCAAGCAATATTCCATTTCATGCCACAAGGACACTTTTCCACCTTTTATGAAGCCCACACAATGGGCTTTTGATTCGGACTTTCCACGTAATGGATTTGCTATCCAAGCAATATTCCATTTCATGCCACTAGGACACTTTTCCACCTTTTATGAAGCCCACACAGCGAGCTTTCGATTTGGACTTTCCACATAATGGATTTGCTATCCAAGCAATATTCCATTTCATGCCTCTGGGTCTTCATGCACCTTTAAATGTCAACCTGTATATAGTTAAAGTAAGCTGCGGTCAACTTAAGCTTGTTAATATCTCCATAGAGCTTGTCCTCAAATGAAGCAGGTGTGGGCCAAAATATCTTTCTCTGTTCTGCATACGTTGGGCAATCCTGCAGCAAATGTTTTGCTGTCATTTTTCCAGTTCTACAATTACATTCATCGGTATCTCCTATCTTCAGTTTATTGAACAAGTGGTATTTCAGCCTGTTATGTCCTGTGCGGAGTCTGAAGATTGCTACTTGTTCTCTTCGGTCGAGTTTGTAATATGCATCATCCTTCTGATGGCCTGGATGCTCTGATTCCCATTTGGTTCTATAAGTGCTTTTTATCAACCTCTTTGCCTCATTATAGGTTATGTCTATGTCAGGCTGTGGTAGTCGTCCGCCCTCTTTTGCCAGTCTGTCAGCCTCTTCGTTTCCAGGTATACTGCAATGTGATGGGATCCACTGTATTACAACTTTTTTGGATTTCTGGCATAGACCATGGAGTGCTGCTCTTAGGTCAGTTAGTTCTGTGCTGTTATTGCTCTTCAGTATTGAGACAGCTGACTTTGCATCTGTGAAGATAGCTATTTGCTTCTCTTTATTTTCCTCCATCAGGAGCATTTCTGCTGCAGTTTTCAGAGCCTCTACCTCCGCTTTGAAGTTACTTGAAAATTTTCCAGTTGCCATTGAATGTGTTTTTTTCACTCCATTTTTTAAATTTAGGAGAACTCCTCCTCCTCCATTCTCTATTGAATTTTTGGCTGATCCATCTGTATATGCATGGGTCCAATTCCTGCTTGGGTAATGTTCTTTTATGTAGTTTAGGGTTATTTCTCTTCTTTCGGTTTCATGCTGAGTGTTCTTTTTCTCAATACCAGGAATGTTTTCTATCATCTCAGGCAGTTGCTGCTGTCGCCAAGCTGGGAACTTGTGTGCATTGTGTATGGGCTTGACTGTTGATATGTTAAGAATAGGATCTGCCCTAATCCTTCGTTTTGCAGTTTCTACAAAGTTGCTACGCTTCAGTCTTCCCTTTCCAAAACCATTAAATCTGTTGTACATAGGGTGGTCTGTCAATCTTCTATATTTTTCTGCTTGTTGCTGGGCTCTGCTATCTCTTCTATCCTGCATTGGTTGTAAACAAGTGATCTTTTCTAGTTCATTAATAGGCGTTGTCTTCAGGCTTCCAGTTATGATTCGCATTCCTTGGTTTTGGACTCTACTTATTTTGTTAAAGTTTGACTTAGCTGCTGTTGCCCAAGCTGCAAAGCCATATTCCAGTACTGGCCTCACCCGTCCAGTATATAACTTCTTGAGAACTTTCTCATCTGCTCCCCACGTTGTACCAGCAAGCTTTTTCATGATTGCCATTCTCTGCCTTGCTCTTGTTCGATTTTTCTCAACCTGTGTCTTCCATGTCAGGCGACGATCAAAGGTGACTCCTAGATAGTTTGGATTTTCTTCATGGCGCAATATTTTTCCATTCAATACCAGCTTAGGTTGCTGAGGTTTATTTGAGAGGGAGAACACTGTGCATGTTGTTTTCTCCTCACTTATCTTCACTAGCCATGATTTTGACCAGTCCTCTAGCGCTAATAAGGCTTGCTGTATTCTGCTGTTAGCTGTGCTAATATATTCTTCAGATGTCCATATGGCTAGGTCATCTGCAAAGGAGGATGTGTGTACTCTGGCTGGAAAATTTTCTGTGATGTCATTTATATATGCTAGGAATAATGTTGGTGAAAGAACTCCTCCTTGGGGGACACCTTGCTCCAGCAGCATCATTTTGCTTGTTTGTCCTTGTACTTTTGTCCTGGCAGTTCTGTTCTCAAGGTAGTGGCTGATCCATTTATACATTTTTCCACAAACATGCATGTTTTGCAGTTTTACTTTCAGTCCTTCCTCCCATACTTTATCAAATGCTTTTTCTAAATCTATCCAGACTGCTAGTTGTGCTTTTTCTCTTGGAAGGCATCCTCTATTTCCTGAGCTATATAGGTTATTTGATCTTCAGTGGATCTGTACTTTCTGAATCCTGCTTGGTGTGGTGTTAAGAGTTTGTTTTCTTCCAGATGCCATGTTAGCCTGCCATTGATAATGCGTTCCATTAATTTTCCTACACAGCTAAGTAGACTGATAGGTCGATAGCCATTTGGTTCTTCCAGGTCTTTTCCTTTCTTTGGGACTGGTATTAGTATAGCTTCCTTCCATGCCTGTGGGACTATTCCTCTCTTCCAGCTGTTATTTAGGACTGCTAGTAGTTTCTTCTTTGCCTTGGTGCCTAGTCCTATTAGCATTTCATTTGTGATTCCATCCTTTCCTGGTGATTTCTTCTTTTTTAGGGTATTCATTGCCTGTTCCATTTCTTCCATTGTTAGATTTGCCATCATATATTCTGCTGCTGTCTCTGTATTTCTATGATGTATCTGTTTGTCTTTGATTGCTTTCTTCTGTTCAGTTGTAATATCAATGTGGTTTGCATTGGCATAGTGTTCCATTAGTGCATTTGCAGCCTTTTTTCCTGTAAGCAAGGCATTTCCTTGTTTAATTGTTATTTGTTTGTTTCTAGGTCCTTCATTGTTCATGGCTTTCACTAGTTTCCATAGTTTGTTTCCATCCCTGTCAAAATTAAGGTTTTCTGTTTTTTCCCTCCAACGATCTCTTGTTGTTTGATTTACTGTTCTTTTATATTTTGCTGAGATGGCTTTGAGAGAGGTATTCGCTTCAATTGTTTGTTCTCTCTCTGCTGTCTTCCTGGCATCTTCAACTTTGTCCTCCAAACTTTGTAGTTCTTCAGTCCAGTATGGTTTGTAATTTTTCCTCGCTCCTCTTGGAATGGACTCAGTGGCTGCCTGTAATATTGCTCTGTTTAGACTTTCCACCATTTGCTTCATGTTGCCATATCGTGTATTTATGTTTTCACAATATTTGTCTGTTAGTGTGGCAAATCTGTCCCAATCTGCTCGTTTGTAATTCCAGCGGGGCAAGGGCTTTTGCTCCTGTGGAACATACTCCATATTCATTACAAGCTTGATTGGTCTGTGGTCACTACCTGCTAATTGGTCCAGCACATGGCGATCGATTTTGTGGAGGATGTCTCCTGTGCAGAAAGCTAAGTCTGGAGTAGAAGTGGTAATCCATCTTCTGGAGTAGAAGCTCGGTGTGTCATCCGCTTTGTTGAGTAGATGGAGATTTGAGTCTATTTCCCAGTCCTCCACTTCATCTCCTCTTTTGTCAGTATCTGGGTATCCCCATCTTTCTGAACGGCTATTAAAGTCTCCGACAATAATGCAATTTGTGTCAGTTATTTTCATGTTTGAGAGTGTAAGATCCTTATCTGCTGGACTATAAAGATTGTAAATTCTTATTTTCACGTCCTTTATCATTATATCAACACCTATAATTTCTGTTTGGTTGTCAGAGATCACAGATACTTCGCTGCAAGGTATTGTATTTCGTGTAAGTATTAGAACTCCTCCTTTATGTCCTTCGCGGTCGAAACGTGTGGCCTGATATCCCCTGACTGAAAATTTGTGCTTGGCGTTGAGGTGTGTCTCTTGAATGCATGCCACATCTATTCTATCTTTATGAAGACGCTGTGTCAGGGATTCTTTCTTGTTATAAACTCCTTCGGCATTCCACTGTAGTATGTTGAGTGTCCTTGGTATTTGGTCAATAGCTCTTAAACTACTCCTCTGTGCCTTGACTCCACAGCACAGGGGAAGGTGACCACCAGTAGTCATGGGTGGACCCCCTCGAGGCAGGGGGCCCGGCACTATCACCGCCTGATGGGACTTCACGGGATTAGCACCATAACGATTAATTTTCATCTGTGGCATCATGAAATGATAAAGTTACGTTGCACTGCTTTGTCAAGCCTGTGGCTCAGTACATCCGATGTCGACAAGCATATTTTGGGGTGCTTTCCCTAGCCTTTGACTGTCCCCAGTCTACCTACAAGGCAGCAGGTTTGTGCGTCACTTCGTCTGGTCCCTCTCCCTTGACCTGTCCGACATGGGTGACCCTACCAGTAGCTGTGCTACCGTCGGCATAGCTCTTGGGGTCATTGGAACGCGGAAGCCCCTCTACCTCGTCAAGGTGGACGCACGGCAGAGGGGGGTTGGTATCTCTTCTAAGAGAGGGAACTCTAAATCTCAAACCTCAGCTGCCTTGCGGGTATACCCATATGGGAAAGGTTTCAGGAGTAATCCCTGAGGACAAATCCGGAGATGGAGTCCCTAAGGCAGTTCCATGTTGTAAACAACATAGTTCTGGCAACTCCTGCGATGGCACCGATGCCAAGTTGCATTGGCTACTGCCTTTCCCTTGGTCAACATCGGCGACATGGAGAGGGGGAACTTGCTACTGGGCAACAGCTGGTTCTCCGATTTCCATTGCCCAAGCTTGTGCCCTGAATAGGTCACTTCACCACCACGTAAAGCGGCGACACAACATGGGAAACAGCATTTACCGGTTATAAGTCTTAATGCTCGATTGGCGTATAGCAAGGCGTCAGGGGCTGCTTCTGACGGTGGGAGAGATCATTGTATCTCACTAGACAGCTACTGCCCGCCTAAGCTGGGCATCCCAGAGTCAATAAGGTGTTGTCTCGCCACGGTTCATCTGCTCCTCAGGGTGTGTGGAGCTTAGGGGAAAAATTCTGACACATGGACCGCAATCTATACACCTAGCAACAAGAAAAAAAACAAAACAACCGGCTCTAAGGCTGGGAACATGGAACGTGATAAACAACGAACTACTCAGACTGGGGATAGACATTGTCACCCTGCAAGAGACCAGAGTCCAAGAATCTGGAAACATCAAGGAGAGGGACTTCACTTTCTACTGGCATGGCAAGCCGTGTGTAGAGACCAGGGAGCATGGAGTTGGCTTCGCTATCAGAAACAAGCTGCTTAAGTCCATCATACCACCAAGTGATGGCACTGAAAGAATACTGAAGCTCCAACTCCAGACAGAGGCAGGCCCAGTTAGTATTATAAGCGTTTACGCCCTAACACTAACTGCAGCATCAGAATCTAAAGACAAGTTCTATGACGACCTTAGCAAAGAAGTCAGTGAAACACCAGAGAAACAACATCTTTTTATCCTGGGGGATTTCAATGCCAGGGTTGGCTCTGACCACAAATCTTGGCCTTCATGTCTAGGACAGTTTGGTGTTGGGAAGATCAATGACAATGGACAACGTCTCTTGGAATTCTGCAGCCACCATAATCTGTGCGTGACCAACACCTTCTTCGACACGAAACCTCAACACAAGGTGTCATGGAGGCACTCTAGATCAAAGAACTGGCACCAACTCAACCTGGTGCTCATCAAACGCAGCAATCTCCACAATGTAAGGCGGACTCATAGCTATCACTGTGCCGACTGCGACACAGACCATTCACTCGTCTCCAGCAAGGTGAAGATAAAGCCCAAGAGAATCTACAGAAGCCGAACAGAAGGAAGACCACGCATTGACACCAGCGGCATCCAAAATAAAGAGAAGGTCAACAAATTCACCCAGGCTCTAGCGGAGACTCTGCCTGGCCCCACAGATGGAACTGCCACCGAGAGAGTCATTTTTGCGACACCATCTACAATACAGCACTATCAACATTTGGCAAGAAGCAAACTAAGTCAACCGACTGGTTTGAAGCACACTCTGAAGAGATTCTCCCAGTCCTGGAGATAAAGAGACATGCATTCTCAGTGTATAAAACATCACCTTCAGAGAAAACATTGCAGGCATTGCGAACGGCCAGAAATAGAGTACAACAGATGGCAAGAAGATGTGCGAACAGGTACTGGCTACAGCTCTCTGCTCAAATTCAAACTTGTGCAGACACTGGAAATATAAGAGGAATGTACGAGGGCATCAAGCAAGCTGTCGGCCGATCAAAAAATAAGATGACCCCTTTACGATCAACTGAGGGGGTAATCATAAAAGATCGAGCGAAACAAATGGATCACTGGGTAGAACACTACTCAGAGCTATACTCAGTGGATAACACTGTCGGAGAAGAAGCTCTGGAAGTCATTGATCAAAAGTCCACCATGCATGCCTGGATAACGAACCTTGCCTCACAGAAATCAGCGAAGCACTAGACTCTCTCAAATCCGGCAAGGCACTAGACTCTCTCAAATCCGGCAAGGCACCAGGAAAAAATAGTATTACACCTGAAATTTTAAAATGTAGCAAAGAAACAATCATCCCAGAACTGTATGCAATATTTCAGCTCCGCTGGAAAGAAAAATCAGTACCACAAGATATGAAAGATGCAAACATTGTTACCCTTTATAAAAACAAAGGCGACAGAAGCGACTGCAACAACTATCGCGGTATTTCCCTACTCAGCATTACAGGCAAGATTTTTGCTCGAGTAATCCTTAAAAGGTTACACATTCTTGCTGAAAGAATCTATCCTGAATCACAGTGCAAATTTAGACCCAACAGGTCCATCGAAATGATTTTCTCACTCCGGCAGCTCCAAGAGAAGTGCAGAGAACAGAGGAAGCCATTATATATTGCCTTCATCGACCTCACAAAGGCATTTGGCCTCATGAGCAGAAACAGCCTTTTTAAGATCCTTGATCCACCCACCCTTCTTAGCCTCACGAAATCATTTCACGAAAACATGCAGGGGACCATTTTATTTGCCGACTCAACATCCCAGTCATTCAGCATCAGCAGTGGAGTAAAGCAGGACTGCGTGCTTGCTCCTACACTCTTTGGTATCTTCTTCGCCGTTCTCTTGAGGCAGGCATTTGGGACTGCCACTGAAGGCATATACCTCCGTACAAGATCAGATGGCAAACTTTTTAACCCATCAAGACTCAAGGCAAAGACCAAAATAAGATCAAGATGCATGAGAGAACTACTTTTTGCAGATGATGCAGCACTAACTACTCATGCAGCAGAAGATCTCAAACGGCTCATAGATAGTTTTGCAGCCGCCTGCAAAGACTTTGGGCTCATCATCAGCCTAAATAAAACAAAGATGATGGAACAAAATGCTGGTGCACCTCCGTCAATCAAAATTTCTAATTACGAATTGAAGGCCGTCCACGAGTTTGTGTATCTGGAGTAGAAAATATCAGATAATCTTTCATTAGAGACAGAAATCGACAGACGCATTGAAAAGGAAGCCACAACATTTTCCAGGCTAACTAAAAGAGTTTGGGAGAATAATAGACTAACAGAGCGTACAAAAGTTCAAGTATATAAAGCTTGTGTTGTTAGCACACTACACTATGGGTCTGAATCCTGGACCCTGTACTCACGACAGGAAAGAAAGTTGAATTCCCTCCATATGAGATGTCTGAGATGTATCCTGGGCATAACATGGAAAGACCACCTAACAAACCAACAGGTGCTAGAAAGAGCAGATATTATCACAGTGCACACCCTCCTCAAGCAGAGACGCCTCCGGTGGCTGGGCCACGTATCTCGAATGGAGGATGAACGTATTCCCAAAGATCTCCTATACAGAGAACTAGCCACAGGAAAGAGGCCAACCGGAAGACCCCAGATGCGATATAGGGATGTGTGTAAACAAGATATGAAAACCATTGGAATAGATTCAGACACGTGGGAGAGAGTTGCAACAGACAGATGTTCCTGGAGAAGAAATGTATGAAACGGACTGGTGCTCTTTGAGCGCAACAAACTGATCCAACAAACTGAGGATAGGCGGCACAGGCTTAACATGCAGTCACTTACTGCGGGACTTGCCTCGTCTTACAGATGCGGAAACTGTGACAGAGATTGTCATTCTCGCATTGGACTATACAGTCACCAGCGGTGCTGCGAGGTACCTCCCCAGCGGCACAACTCTATAGTCCTTCAGGACTGAAAGAGGCCTACTACAACTAATTAGTAGATACAGGAGCTCAGAACTGCCTGTGTTTTACCGGGGCTAATAAGTGGAGCAAAGAATAGGAACACTGTAACCTATCATTATAGGGACTAAGGAGAATTGGTCTGAGACTGGCTACCTCAGCCCATAGAAAACTTCAGCTGCAAAATACAGCCAATCATGAGATAGTCTACAAAGGGATTGGTATAAGCTGGTTGAATACATATGTTCCACTGGGAGGGAAATGACAGCAGGAGAAGAAGAAGAAGAAGAAGAAGAAGAAGAAGAAGAAGAAGAAGAAGAAGAAGAAGAAGAAGAAGAAGAAGAAGAAGAAGAAGAAGAAGAAGAAGAAGAAGTAGAAGAAGTAAGAGAACAGTAGAGAAGAAGAAGCAGAAAAAGCAGCAATGCTGAATTATGAAACGCTTACTCGTTGAGCATTTCTCCAGTGTCTTTATCAAGTAACTTCACAGAAGCATCGGTAGAGCCAACCAGTACACACTGACCATCCCGCGTAAACCTCACACAGGTCACTGTTTCTGAAATGCACGAAGTATAACCAATAGTTTCAGAGACCACAGGAATACTTCACAGTCATATACACATTATCAGTTATTTAGCAATACTTTCTCGTCATGCAAGGAGTATCTAATGTTGAATACCACAGAGATTCCCATCTTTATAATGCTTCAGCAATGAGCTATATTTCGAGGACTGTAAAATCACAGTATAAAATGCTCTTGTATGTAATGCACATGCCTGCTTTAGCCCAATATTTTATGGGACATGGAAATCCATGCAAATACAGGTGTTAACTTTTCAAAATGTTATGTTAATAAACATTTATTTAAAACCTGAAAATTTAATACCAAAATGAATTAGGCAAACTCCGACCTGTAACAAAGTATCATCTCCATTGGACCTGTGTTATAGATTTCTAATTCCCCTCTCCAAACTCAGAAGCCAGTGAGATGTGAAAGACATTACTGGAATTTTACATCTGCTGAGAGGCACATTAGCATGTGATCAGGTCATGATTCAGCACAGGACATATAATTTTGACCTGGATTAAGCCTAAGTTGGTCATGTTTCTGCTACAGGTTTTAGGTATTTCATTGTCAACATATTCCAATAACTGCTCGGAGGAAACCAGGATTATCTGTAGTGACATGGCCAAGCCATCTGCATCATGCTCTGAAAGTCGAGGGTTAATTTTCAGACTGCATTATTCAGACACCACAAATACAATTTTTCCCGAAACCCTTATGGGTTATTGCTGGAGCTATGGAGTTTGTGCTTTGTGTGATGCTCTCATCTGGTGGACTGCCATTCTGTGGAGAGAGACTGAGCCTGCTGAAGTAAAACTCAGTGCTATAACGTCAATCCTCTCACCTTTAACCTTAAGGACCATACTATGTCCAAGATGACACTTTCAATGTGTAGGTCAGCATTGCGGAATGGATAAGAACATATCTTCTTAATCATCTGGTGTGTTTATGCTGAGGTAAAGGGTTCAACCCCTACACCAGACAGTTGGACTAAAATGTTGACCTATCGTCCTTGACTTGGGGACGTAAATTACAAGTACCTTAGGGAGTCTTCGTGGCGAAGTGGTCAAGCCGTTTGGCTCGGGCTCCGAAGGTTGTGGGTTTGATTCTGGGCTGCGCCCTTCTGTTCACGAGTGAAATTTTTCGAAGACTCCTGTGGGTTGTCGCTAGAGCTATGGAGTTCGTGCTTGGTGCGACGCTTTCCGCACTGCGGAAAGAGACCGAGCCATATGGGATAAAAACCCGGTGCAATGAAGTCAACCCTGTCGACTTTTAAGCGACTTTTATTACAAGTAGCTCTGAAGTTGGATCCGTTCGCCTGGTGGTGAGGGACACTGGTAACAGGGAAAGCTAATCCACACGCAAAATTCAGCCCAGCACAACTAGAAGTAGTGTATGGGCTACGCTTGAGTAGTCAGAAGAAAAAAAAGAACTGGTTATCACATCAGAAGAAGACAGTCCACATCTTCCATTCTTTGTACATGTCATGAGACGAGGAAAACTAGAGTATGCCATCACAACGGGAAAGTTGGACGGGAGAACAGGCAGGAGGAGACCAAGAGAGAAGATACTGGACAGTATGAAATCATGGAGGAACATCAGTATCAGAAATGACTGGCAGTACACAAGACAGAAGGCTGCGGATAATCTTCACCAACTCCACAAGACATGGACGCTAAGAAAGAGTTATTTTATGACTCACTTCCTACAAAATCAGAAAACATTCTGCCAATTCGAAGATCGTATCGCCTGACACAACAATCAGCAGAGCCAGTGAGGATCTCATGGTCTGATACTTGGATAGATGTAATGCTGTCTTTTGCCTCATCCATCACCTGAAGTTAAAAAAAAGAAGAAAAATGGTTTCAGTATAAAGCCAAAAAATAAATATTTAGAACTGCCCTAAGATCTGATTGGAGGTGCCTTGAAGAGATTAGAACAAGTATCACCATGACAAAGGTAGCCCTTTACAAGATGGAAAACACACTGACCTGGCTATAAAAAGATGTCAATTGCAATGAGAAAAAGAGTGATGAAGTGCTACATAAAACCTGTAATTTTGAATGGATGTGAAACATGGACAATGAGCAGACAAGCTGAAAAACATCTAATGGATGTGGAAATGTGGTTTCTGAAGAAAATGCAAATAATACTATGGACAGAAAAAAATCAATGACCAAGTCCTACAAGAAACAAATGAAAATTGTAAAATGATTAGAGAAATTAGATTAGACAGTCACAATTATTTTGACATGTTATGAGAAGAAATACATTGGAGAACTTGGTGACAACTAGCAAGATTGAGATTGAAAAGAACAAGGGGAAGGCAGAGAAGTAAATACTTGGATGGCTTGGCCATGTGGCATGGTCGAGACAAGAAAACAGAGCTGATCCACGACTCTGGTGATCGTGTAAGATGGCAAAATGCTTATCGGCAAGGCACATGATGATAATGAAATCTTTTAGTCTGACAATGTCACATTTGACACCAAAGGAGGGCAATAATAACATAAAAAATATCACAAGTGTATTACTTTATGTATAAACCGTGTGTAAAACAAATATGTCAGATCATTGTAGTGCATTGACTAAAAATTAGAAGTTAATTCACACAGGATACTTTGATGAGTGCACACGAAGAATATCATACATGATGCACTGCTTTGGACCAGAAAAGTCCAAAAAAGTCTTCTAATACAGCTTCATGTTAGTTAATCATTCAGCTTCATGTCGGTCAATAATTCAGCTTCATGTCAGTCAATCATTCAGCTTCATTTCAGTTAAACATTCAGCTTCGTGTCGGTCAATCATTCAGCTTCATGTCAGTCAATCATTCATCATCACAAACATGTGTTATCAACTGCCGTGGGCAGACATGCTTCTTCACATCTTGCAATCTCCAACAGCATGCATCAGTTCACCTTTTCTACTATGATGAAAGACTGTCAAGAATCCTCTTTTGCTGTCTTCCTCTATCTCTCTTTTCTCAAATCCCTCCAGTTGTCACAACATGTTCCAGTTTTTTTCTTCTTCTCAAGATATGGCCATAAACTGATGACTGCCCATTTCTAACATTTGTGATAAGTTATCTTTGAGTCTTAGCCTCTTATATAATTAAACTGTCCAAGGAATTTTGGGCATTCTTCTGTAAAATCACACCTCTGAGGTCTCAAGGGATTCTTCTGTTATTTGTTGGGGTATCATTCTTGCATTCCCGACAAGTCCATGGGTGCTCAGATCCTCTTTCCAACATATGCATCAGGGTCCGACGGCTAATAGTGCCATTTTTGTGTTGGCTGACAAGGCCCCTCATTCTCCCGATGTGCCTCCCATCTCTGGCCATGCAAATTCTTACTCCCGAGTCTCTCATTCTAGACAATGATGTGGATTCACTGGCATCAAGGTCCTCCACTCTCGATATCTGTTCAAGGATATTAAGGGATTTTTCTTTTATTTGTTTCTTCTTTACTAATTGTCAGCTCTGTGGCAATGGGGCTATGGATGCAGTTCATAATAACACATACTGTGTTTGAAATACAGGTGCGGGTGATTTGGTAGCAGACTGTCCTGCATTGATATTTCATACAATGGTACTTGTTCAGAAAGAAATGGCAAACTACTGAACGTAAACTTGCCTAGAAATAACAAACAGTCAAAAATTGCAGAGGCTGACTGTGACGTCCTGCAAAGGATATGCAACTAACTAATTGTCCAGGATTCATTATCATAAGTTAAAACTGGCTCTATGTAACATGCCATCATCCAAACCTTTAACATCCCCACCACTACCACACACACAGCAAACTGACAAACACAAATCCTGTTCCTCACAACTCAACAAATACCTGGACTGGTTTATGTTTTGAACCCCGAATATCCCAAACTCTCACAGAGCAGTCTATGGAGCCAGAGAGTATGACCGTCGATTCCTCGTTGAAACTAACACAGTTCACAGTGCCTGAAAAAAAACACACATGATGTTGTGATCTATTTATAACATGATGTATTATAGATAAAATTGCAAGAAAGAAAGCAGCAAAGGGAGGCAGATAAAAGAAAGAAATCCTGGACCTATCAAATAAAAAATGGACAGGTCATGTCACTGTCGGGAGCCATGGTAGCAGTGGCCTGCATGCTTACTGTCTAACTGGTCACATGTCTGAACCACTAACGGGAGCCATGGTAGCAGTGGCCTGCATGCTTACTGTCTAATTGGTCACGTGTCTGAACCACTAACAAGACTAATTTTAAAACATTGACCTGGACTCTGAGGTATATGGTGCTAAGCCCATATTTTTATAACCAATCGGCACTCAGTGGGTGATGCGGTCAGTATCACAATGACCACTTTACTTCTCAAGACATTTCCTGGTAACCATTTAAGGCTGGGTCAACCCTTTTACAAATTTCCTTGATGAGGGTTTGAACCCATGATCACTGGGCCAGTAGGCGAGTGTCTAGTCACCATGCTACCACAGCTAACAAAGATGGTACCAAGCCAATTTGGAAAATTACAGTGAATGGAAAGATACTTAAAAAAGGTAAGAGTTCTTCTTACCTAGGACAATGAGTAACTGATCATGCAAGTGTGAGACAGAATAAGAAAGAGAACAGGAATGGTAAAAAAAAAAAATTCAACAATATGAAACAGCTTTTCATAACTGAGCAGTTGAGTTGAGAATAAAAACTAGGAGTGATCAATGTTACATGTCCTGTACATTACAGTATGGCGCAGAAACAGGAATAATGCATACACAAACTATAGTATGGTGCAGAAACATGGACATTGAATAAACCAACTATTGTATGGTGCAGAAACATGGACATTGAATAAACACACTATTGTATGGTACAGAAACATGGACATTGAATAAACACACTATTGTATGGTACAGAAACATGGATATTGAATAAACACACTATTGTGTGGTACAGAAACATGGACATTGAATAAACCAACTATTGTATGGTGCAGAAACATGGACATTGATATGAAGAATACATGTAGGTGTACAACTTAAGGAGATGGACTGGAAAGAAGTTTATGTAAGTGAAACCTAAAGACGCAGGACAAAGTATCTGGCAGACTCATTATAGTTGACCTGCATGAGGCATGAAAAAATGGCAGCAGTTTTGCTGGTTAGTCATATCTGCATCCAGGATAAGTCTATAATTGACAACAGAACTTGAGAATATAAAGATGTGCATCACTTCTAGTTTGTAATTATTTATTTAAATAACTTGTTTAGTCAGCCAGCCTTGGTGCATTACCCTGGTTTTTGTCAGACAGCATAGAAATAATCAACAAAGAACTGAACAGCCAGCAAAACTGACTTAAATTATTCTACCTGTGTTATAAACATTGAAAGACAAATAGGGAGACAAAACAAAGGGCAGAAGGCTAGACATGTGGGATGGACAGAATATACGAATCCGGATAGAAAAATATAAGCATGAAATGGGAAGTGAAGAGAGGAATTATTGAAGGTAGGAAGAAGGAAGGATTAAAACAGAACACAAGAAAAGGAAGAAAGGAATAAAGGAAGGAAGAAAGATTGTGGGAAAGTTATAGAGAAGAGAAACAAGCAATGAGAGAAACATTTTACCAGCATGATCTCTGTATTTTCTAACAGCCTGGCCTGTTGAAACATCGAACAGTACCACTGCTTTGTCCATGCCTCCGGAGCAAATCTGTGAGTTGTCACCAGAACTCTGGGCCTCCATGACCTCATAGCCATGACCTGTGTACGTCTTCAAATGTAGGTTCCGCAAAGGGTTCCACAACTTGATAGTTTTGTCGCTACCACAGGTTAGACAGTAACTGCCATCCACTTAAAATTTACAAATAAAATAAAATATCAGTTCTTAAGGAAGACATGTTTAAATTTTCAATCAAAAGTGTCATTGGCAGGAAGAAGAACATAAAAAAGATACCTCTGCACACTACTGTCAGAACAATCATTAAGTATACTTCTTCTTATATCATGAGAGACTGAGCACCTATGAATGTATAGAGAAATTTTGTTTTTAAGATTAACTTCTTCTTTGCGTTCATCCGGAGTGTTTTTTCAGATGTGACTGCAGTGTGCGTTAGGCACCCTTAGGTCAACACATTCGGCTTTTAGCATGCATTTTTGACCAGGTTAGCATTCCTGGGAGACTCTCACTTTTGTGGTACCTTCCACCTCCCAGCTGGTCAAGTTGGAACAATCAAAGACTTCGCGGTCATCCCTCAAAGGAAGGCAGGGACAGTCCATAGCATTTTCCGCCATCCTGGGTGGCTTCCATAATTGCAGAGCCGACCCATAGCGCTCTGGTGCTAGGCTCACCAAGGGAATCGTCACGTCCTGCTCATGGCTGCTTTAATTCCTCACTTCAATATATTGGGCATTTCGTTCGCCCCGGGCCGTTCCCACACAAACCAGACAGGTCTACAGACGGTATCCACTCAGTGAGTTTCGGTTCGGACATGTGCTTGTCGTTGTGCCCGTCAGAGCTGGTCCAGGCATGATGGACATTCGGAAACTACCTAGTTAGAGCTGTTTCGAACAAGAGCGGCATTCGGAAACTAGGTAGTCAGAGCTGTTCCTAGCAAGAGAGACATTCGGATGAGACATTTCACTCGGACGTAAATGCGTAGTGCCAATTTTTATTTTGCCACCCGTAGGACGACACTTCCGGCTTTGGCAGGCATTTTTTAATGTTTTGAGGCATGTTAGACTTATTGTTCTGATGTTGCCCACATCTCAGCTGGTCAAGATAGAACGGTCAACGACATCATGGTAAACCCTCAAGGGAAGGCAGGGGCAGACCATGGGCATTCCATCACTATCCAAGGAGGCTTCCATAATTGCAGAGCCGGCACATATTGCTCTGGGACTGGGCTCACCCTAGGAGTTGCCACGTCCTGCTCATGGATGCTTTAGTTCCTCACTTCCATGTGTTTGGCATCTCGCTTACCACTGGTCGCTCAAGCACACACCAGGAACGGTCAGACTGCGGGCGACATCCACTCAGTAAGCTTTTGCTTTTGACTTCGGACCACGCAATGGATTCGCTAGCCGTGCGTTCCATTTCGTGTTATTGAGACGTTTTTCCACTTTTGTCTACACTCTCTATGAGTTAGATACAGACAGTTTTCGTAACCATTTCATTCGACTGGGGCACTTTTTCTACTTTTTAGTACTCGCTCACGAGTAGGCTACATGTGCTGCCGGCTCAGCACCTTACCTCCGTGCAACAGTGAACGAGAAACGGCCAGGCCCTCTCATCCGGGAATCCCTCAGCTGAGAGCCTTCAAACAAGTATCAGAATTGGGCATGTAGCATGCTCAGTATCTCACCTCTATTTTTCGGTAGGTGGGTATTGGCCCGGTTCTCACATTCGAGGGTTTGTGGCTTAGAGGCGTTCAGCCTCAACCCCCGACAGAGAGCCTTAGAGTATTGTCCGGACCAAGAACTTCTGCCTTCGTGCGCCCGATTTAAACTTTTGACTGCTATCCTCAGTCTACCTGCAGAGCAGCAGGTTGTGTCTCTCTTAGTCTGGCCCCTATCCCATAATCTGTCCGATATGTAGTTTTCATCCATCGGCAAGCACATGGGGTCAATGGGACATGCAAGCTCCCGCACCACAGCAACACACATCAGGGGAGTTTTAAAATTAACAAGTTCATTAACAAATGTGTGAAACAGTAGACACACAGAGATTTTATTGTAGTAAGTAATTGTCTTTTTTCATGCAAAATAATGCATTCTGAAGGTAAAGAATGAATATATTCAATATATTATCGAAGTGACTATTCACAAAAATTTGTGGCTGGTCACGTGATGTCTACTTCCGTTTTACTACATTATTAATGTTTGTGGAACTATCAGAGTGTCCTCGGTAGTGTATGGTTGGTATCTTCGCCTGTAATGCGGGAGACTAGGGTTCGACTCCACACCAGCAATTTTATTACTATTTTTTAAATTAATTATTTAATAAAAGATATTAAACATTACGAACTAAAATATAGAACTGAGAAACTCAAAGCATGTGAATGAAGTGTGCTCTATGGATATGCAGAAGCTGCCGGGGGGTGCAACCCCCAGGCAGCGACGGAGTGATCGAGTGTCGGAATCGATGGATCCAATAGATGTCTTTGTCTAATGTGAATTTTATTTGCCAAATAAAATATCATTGCACGTAGTGTGTGTCCTTGTAGACAAATATCGTCTTTGTGAGGTTTGAAGAAAAATAACTTGCAAACAAAAGACAGATAAGACACATTTTTGTGAATAGAGGCCCCCCTTTATTCACAAATTTTTGTGAATAGGGGCTCCCATATATTATTTCTGATCAGTAATAGTGAACATCCATAGAGACATGAATAAATTACCACAGGAGTACAATACATTCTTAACAATAACATCTATCCAACTTGAAAAAAAAAGTCAGTTGTATTGCAATCAACCCCTTTTTATACTTTATTCATTGGCTGTTGTAATTTCAACTACAAATATATTTTAATTTTTTTTTTCCGCGTTTCCATCCTGTTTCAGGATATTGCGGTCAACACCAGCATCTTTCAGCTGTATGTTGATTCCTAGGCTAGATTACGCTCATCAGCACGCCACAACTTTCTGAGCGACCGGCTCCATACTCTCATGTCACTTTTATAATTTTAAAAAATGTTTAAAAAATTTTTTACGCTTATTTATTATATTATTATGCTATAACTAATTGTGTAATCTTTTGTACTAAATATTAATAGTTTAAAACAAGTTTATAAAGGAAAAATATCCAGTGCTAAATTAAATTACCATTAAATCTAACCGATCTCACGGCCCCTTGTTTACAGTCTAAAGTTTGAGTTTTTCTGTTGGGATACGACATGGTGTTCTCTTTCTAATTTCTACTTCGTGTGCAGTCTGCTGCTCATGATCAACAGGAAACCGCCTCTTTTATAAACGTATGGTTAAGAGCTGTAACATAATTCCTCTCAGTTCAAATATATATTCTGCCACAGCCGTTACTTCTCCCCTCAGTTCAAATAATCTTGGTTTGTTTTCTAAACATTCCAATGTCACTTTTTACACAAACATCCTGTACGGAATAATTTCGATTCGCCATAATCTATAATCTTCTTCTTCTTCTTCTTCAGCTTTCCGAGCCATTGAGGTTCTTTGCTGCAAATACAATCCGTCTCCATTCGTCTCTCTGGTGGACCTTCTCTTGCCAGTCGTTGATTCCAAGTGCTTGTAGGTCTGTACATGTATTATCTCTCCACCGTCTTCTTGGTCTACCTCGGGGTCTACGGTCATTTATTTCCTGAGTGTAAGCGAGTTTTGTTTTCCTATTATCTTCCATTCTTTCTATATGCCCCAGCCATTGTAGTCTATTAGCCTTCATGATACCAGTGATTAGCGGGGACTTAAACAGATCATAAATGTCTTTGTTACTTCTTCTTTTCCACTCTCCACTTTGTGTATCCCTAATGGGTCCAAAGATGCGTCTTAAAATTTTGTTCTCAAAGGTTTGTAACAAGGCTTCGTCTCCTTTCGTTGTACTCCAGGTTTCAGAGCCATACAGCACAACTGGTCTGATCAGTGTTTTGTATATTGTGATTTTGGTGTTACGAGATAGCGCCTTTGATTTTAGCAGATGTTGTAGTGCATAGTATATCTTATTTCCAGAGTTGATTCTAGTTTGTATTTCTTCCCTTATGATGTTGGAGCAGTTGAAGATTGTACCCAGGTATTTGTATGTTTCCGTTCTTTTAATGGTCATATTATCTATTTGTATGTGGCCAGAGTTTTTAGCCATTCCGTCTCTTGAAATTACCATATATTCTGTCTTATCTTGGTTGATAACCAGCCCCATCTGTTGGGCTTTTTCCTTTAAGTGAGTCAATATTTCCAATGTCTTTTGTTCACTTTGCCGTATAATATCTATATCATCTGCATAACCAAGCAGCTTGGATGTTCCTCCAATATCACATTCCTCCTTTATCTTCCTTACAACTTTCTCTAGAGCCAGATTGAAGAGTAGCGGCGATAGTGCATCACCCTGTTTCAAGCCAGATGTTATTTGGAAGGGGTCTGATTTCCCGCCTTTATATGTTACTATATTATAAGTATCTTCCATGCATAGTCTGGTCATGTTGATTAACTTCCTTGGTATTCCAAATTCCTGCATAGCATTCCATAGACTATTCCTATGGACACTATCATAAGCCTTTTTAAAATCCACAAAAATGTTATGGAGATCTCTTTTATATTCCCAATCTATATAATCTATATAATTCATAGAAATAGTGGGGAACCCTTTAAGGCCACTAAGACAGTTCATAAATAAACACACATGTATTGTTTGGCGCCCTTAGAAGTAACAGAAAAAATTAGAGACTAGAGGACACACTAAACAACATAAACATTGAAAGTTATAGTTATCGACCGAGATTCGAACCTGTCACCTTCAGTTGAAGACAACGCCTAAACGCAGTTAGTTAGTTAGTCGACAAATCATCCCCATTGCACATCGAACCATTCAGTCCATAAGTGCTCGGATCCCCTCCTCAGCAAATCCCGCAGCGTGTAGCGGCTCACTACACCAGTCTAAACGCAGTATCATAAACAAGTGTGTACTTCGACCCATGTGTCTTCGAAGTACGTTGTCTCCTTTTGGAGGTGATAGGTTCGAATCTCGGTGGGTATCTACAGCTTTCATTTTTTTATTCAGAAAGCAACGGCAAACTACTGAACGTAACACTTGCCTAGTACATCAACAGCAGCAGAAAATGCTGGTGTTGACTGCAACGTCCCGTAAGGGATACGCAACAAAATTTAAAAAAAAAAAAAATGTGTCCTCTAGTGGCTACTCCTATGAGTGCGACACAAGTGTGTTTAAATTATTATTTTTAAAAAAAAAGTTTCAATGTAGTTTTAAATGTCACAGTGGCTTTAAAAGAGCGTCGTTTGTGGGAGAATGGGTCAACCATCTCGAAGACACAGGATATTGCAGACTCCATGGGCATGAGGGTGCATGCGGTGAGAGAAATGGCTAGAGAGCGAGAGGCTTTTCGGCGCACTGTGATGAGAGCGACGTTCTGCACAAGACATGCTACATGAAATGAAATGGCTTTCATACTCCATAGAACTGCTGCATGAAATCAAATGGCTTTCATACTCCATAGAACATGCTACATGAAATGAAATGGCTTTCATACTCCATAGATTGATTGATTGATTTAGGAACCTACATCACAGCATTCTGGGCATTCCCATAAGTGCTCCGTCCCCATCCTCAGAAGCCAGCGAAGAGTTCCAACCCCAATAGTACCAGTAGCAATCTGATTATATGTGCGTCTCGCTTTTCCTCTAAGCGTCGAGCATCGGCCAGATCCCCTCGTCACTCCACGCTGTCGCATTCTTGCCCGACCATGGTGATCCGTTTGCTCCTCCGAGGTGTACACGTGCTCTCACAAGGCCGTAACCACGTCTGCCTTATCATGCATCAATACTCCACCAAGTTTTGCAGAGCCAGCCAATCTGTCCGCCTGTTCATTCCCCAACACCTGCATGCCCCGGAGAAAAGATCCAGGTGATGCTTGCCACCCGTGACTTCCGAAGCGAAGCAAGCCACTCGGCACGAAGCTTGCCTATCCTCGCCCTACTCAGCATGCTTTCTGAGTCAGTTACAATCACGATGTGTGTGTGTGTGTGTATCGTATTTTCCATTCAGCGGAAAGCTGCACTGACTGCCTCCACCTCCATTCTTAAGCTAGATGTTGTGGTATCATATGCCAGGCTCTCCTGCACCAAACGTCGACCATTAGCCTTTGCCAAGAAACCCCAGGCACTTCTACTACCTCTCAACACCGAACCATCTGTGTAGATAATCACATCACCCGGGCGAGCATTATCCTGAATTAGTTGCTGAATTTCCACTTCCATACTCCATAGAACATGCTGCATGAAATGGAATAGCTTTTATACTCCATAGAACCTGCTACATGAAATGAAATGCTTTCATACTCCATAGAGAGTAGAAATTCTTTTATCCTCTATATAAATCATCATCATACACCTTGCAAAGTAGCGTAATCGTTCATGAATTTCCACAGATTATGGCCCTTAGTATTCTGGGTTAGTTCTAACTTCTATCGATGACTTATCTCCGTGCCATCGTCGTAGACCAGTGTTTCCCAACGTGGGGCCCACGCCCCACAGGGGGGCAATACGATTGTTAAGGGGGGGGGGGCAATTCGAAAATGTGTCTCCCAGTCATCAGTCCTTGATGTAAAGTGGACTGTTTTGAATGACAATGGGAGTGATCACATGCCATGTTTAGTCCTGATCTCTAAATCCAGGAAAGTTAAGGTCGGGAGAGTGCGCAAGACCTTCAGGTATGAGTGGACCGACAGCCTTCTTGGACGCTTCAGACAGAGGGCATGCAACAGGGCCGTTAAAACTCCTTTTTTGCATCCCCCATGGTGAACTCCAGAAGTAGACCATGCTTGGAAGGCAAAGAGAACTGCAGTGAAGCAGCTAAGGAAAGTGCGACAGACACCCCGAAGCTCACGAAAGGCGGTGGATACAGCGGAAAATGTCAAGAGAGATAGGGTGGAGGTTTTCAAGCGCTTTGCTTCAGAGGTCAAAAACGCAAAATGGGAATGTTTCATGAAGGAGATTGGAGGTGATAAAACACTGCGAAAATTCTGGAAACTGCACAGACAAATACAAAGAAAGGATCGGCCTATGACAGTGGGAACAATTTATAGAGATTATAGTGTGCGCGTGACAACGGACAAAGAGAAAGGGGAGGCGTTTCTCCAGAGATTTTTTAGCGCAGACCAATCATAATGATGCAGACACCAGGGATACGGATAGAGAGGAGTTATCTGGCTCCATGAAGAATATGCATTATGAAGACACCATACGGGTTGAAGACATATTTTGAAGAAGGCAAAAGACACGGCACCAGGGCCTGATGGGGTTAGGTATAGCCACATGAAGGCTTTGAGCGATGTAGACCTGAAGGAGATGACCGACTGCTTTAACCAGAGCATTAGGACACCATCAGTAACGCAGGACTGGGTGCACAGCTGTCTCATCCGTCTCCCAAAACCATTCAAGGATCATTCAAAGCTTAGCGGCTTTAGGATCATCACCCTTCAAAATACATTTGGGAAGGTTTTAGAGAAGATAGTCACGGTCAAGCTGAAGAGAGACTGAGACTAAAGTTAACTAAATTGGAACCTGACATAAAATCTCTTTGCAACAAGCATCAAGCGCAAGGATCTCGCTAAATTTAAATTATAAATAATTACTAATAATTAAAATAATATAGACAAAACTTTCATTACACTTATTTTGTACTTGAATTTCAGTTCTCCATTATATGTTTTGAAAAGTTACTTACTGTGTTTGCTCAATAATTTTCTAGTGATTTCTTCCTAAAACCTATCATTCAAGTTGCTTTAGTGAACATTTTGATTTTTGAATATTAAAAATTATGTATATGTTGAGAGGGGGGAGAGGGGGGGGGGGGGGCATAAAAATTTTAGAAAGGCTTAGGTGGGGCATAGCGCAAAAAAGGTTGGGAAACACTGCAGTTGTGGGTTGTGCTCAATATTTAAAACTGTTGTTATTCTTTTATTAAAAGGAAAATAATTCCATCTAGGTTGAAATCATTTTTCGGCTTTAGCAATCAAGGGGAACAATTATAGATTTCACTATACTTGTACTGATAGCTATTTTGCAAGAGAAGTATATGTTTATTTCTGTAAAAATTATATTCATATTTTGGAGGGTATCAATGGAATGTTACGATTATAAAAGCTTTACACAATTTTCATTATTATTTAAATTTAAGACACTGAATATTTGTGTAATATATATTGTTTAGGAAATCATTTATTTCTTTGTCTGCTAGGCCACGTCTGTCTAAACAGAAGATTGGTTTACTCTGGTTCCTCTTCACAACGTATAAATCAAACGTTACAACGGCTTGTAAAATCGCCTGTAATACTATAAACCAATCTCCTAATTAGGCCATTTTAAAATGCTAATAGGTATAATTTTCTGAACCTAAAATTTACGTCTTTAAAATCGTAAGACCTGTTATTGTGTAATTTTTTTCCGGATTTTTTGGTGATATTCGTTGGATTTGATATTCTGGATATTTCCCCGGAATTATTATATGGAACAACAAATTTCAATATGTATTCGAATATGACTGAAGTCGGGATCTCGATAAATGACTACGATGTCCAGCTACTCCACCAGTCCGGAACGATAGTGTGTTCTATAACTGGTCCCGGGGCGGCTGCGAAAGCAACACCTGCACTTATTATGAGTCTCCTAACTGGTCCAGGAGGTGTACCTTTTGGGGGAGTCGTCGACCTGAATAGGTTCGAAGTTCCCACTAGGTGGTACTTTCACCTGTCAGCAGAGGTTCAGAAAGCCGTGTATGACAAGATACACGGCAAAAAGCTTTCTCTACCAAGTCTAGGGATAGACATATCACTACAACATCTAGACAAAGAAAGGGACAGGCTGACCATCCACTGGCTACCTGTCACGATTGCTCCTCAAGGAGTTAAAAAACTAGTGCACAGTATTACAGGAGACGACATGGCCGAGGTCCTTAGGATAAAGAATGGGGCCGGCAAGTGGGGAGTGCTCTGCAACCCAACAAAGGAAGTTCCCCATTATATACGGATCTACACTCCCGGTATAACGAACAATAACCACAGAGTGTTGATCACGATGCCGGGGAGAAAGACCGATTGTCCAGCGTGTGGCCAAAACAACCACTGGGCAAATAAATGCCCTAGTCGACGACAATCGACGACACCAATAGCAGCAGCAGTAAGTGTTCAAAGCCAAGAAGACTTCCCACCGCTCGAAAGAGAAACCTCTCCACAGGGAGAGATTGAGCTGACACAAACCTTCAGCAGTCAAATCAACACACAAGAAAATAACACAGAAAATAATACACAAGACATAAATCCAAGGAATGAAGACTCTGACGGTTTTCAAGTCGTCAGCAAACCAAATAAGAGAACATGGGCTAACAGAAGACCGCAGTCCAAACACAGCGACGACACAGAAACAGACGACTTATCACTGCCAAAGAAAGAAAAAGTCAAAGCCACTATAGGAGGCAAGACAAAGGAAACTGAACAAGAACAACAAGAGGAGACACAAGTACAAGACGAAGATGACACATACAGCATACCAGACAACCTCTTCATAGACACAGACACAAGTGATAAGAACGAGGATCAAGATGATCCTCCCACACAAACTTTTGATACTACAGACTTGTTCGCCTAAATGTACTCATCACGGAAAATAATTTTGCGTGTGATTCTATACACTTATTATATCTCATTCATTTGATTTTACTTAAATTATAATGACTAGTGATTTAGTTATTATTACTTTAAACATTTGTGGTATACGTACAAAATTACAACATATTATCACACTAATAAACAAGCACAAACCAGATTTTCTACTACTACAAGAAACAAATATATGTTCAAAAACATTCGCACAACATATCACCACACAGCTAGGCCTCAGACATTCATGCTTTAGTTTAGGCACACACAAAATTGGGTCAGGAACAGCCATTCTGCAGACATCAGACAGGTGGGATGTAACAAGCTACGTGGAGGGTCCCAATTAACTCTATCACAATTCTTCAATAATATTCTTTAGCCCTGGCTGGGATAGGTCTTTGCTGGCCAACCCTCCTCCGTTCCCTGGACTCACTGTCACTCTCTCTTTCGACCTCGGGACCTATTCCCTGCAGTGTCTTTCTGGCTGACACACATATAACATGACGAGTGTCACAGTAACTCCAATTGGTAACTTAATAATTTAATACAGGACAGCACAGGAATACATCAAGACAGTTGAACCTATAAAAGTCTACAAACAAACTGAGGAGATAACTCTAGTCCAGACATGAAGCAACACAACTCTGAACATCATAGACCACAGATCTCAACATTGTCCCGTTAGTTCGCATCCACCTCACCGGACTAGTCCTCAGGTCTCTCTTTCCAGCGTAGGTTGTTCAAACAACAGGCTGCTGTAGAACCAGGCTTCCAGGTTTCCGTGGCCCACACGATATAGTCACTCAACTGGTCTGGGAAAGTGCCATGGGATCACTAGGCACAATTTTGGTTGGGAAATAATATCATGAGAACAGTTTGTGTATGGGGAATGGGTCGGAGTCTTTCGCTGTCCCGGACAAGGATGGGAATTATGCGTAGGTCCAACCAGAATCATAACAAACCACTCGACCCTAAGTCGACGAGAAGACTTGAGTATCGATCTTATCACTCGTTTAATTTTTGTCTTGATTCTCCCTCATACTTAGAAACATTATACCTGGTATGGCCAACAACTTGACCTGGCTTCATCAGTTGCATATAGCTTTAGGCATAGAAGCCCTGTCGAGACTTTCAACTCTCTTTACTGCCAAAAGAAGGACCCTGGAGATAACAAAGATTAGTGAGCGACTGGGTTGACTCATGCACCACAATCCTGAGGTCCAATTGGGCCTCAGTTAATAAATTTTTCATGCATTTTGGCTTACCTAATCAATTAGATAAGTGGCCCGATTGAATGGGTCTGACCTGTCAGGTAGCCCCTGGATTGGTTACGTCCTGGCTTGAGTAGACCTCCAGCTTGTAGACGTCCTGTCGGCTACCCTATGCACCTTTTTGCATACAAGACTCACTCTCCACACTCATACCCTTCCTTTATTATTATTGGGCACATTCGTTTCCCGGCTTCCCTCTCACTTGCAAACCACGCCTTTCTCACAACAAAGCTCTTGTGGTGTGGTGTGCGTAGTGATATGTGTTTCTCCCCCTTACTAATATTATAGTAGTGGGACTGTTTGGCACGCAGTGTAGTTCGCCATCCCTAGCAAGAATAGGAAAGAAGAGACTACCCCTCACGGCCGCTGCTCTTGTCTGAGCTGTCGCCGCAATGTACCGGCAGTGCCTCACCTTACACGTAGAACTAGATGATCTTAGTTAGTTAGTTAGTTAGTCGACAGATCATCCTCATTGCACATCGAACCATTCAGTCCATAAGTGCTCGGATCCCCTCCTCAGCAAATCCCGCAACGTGTAGCGGCTAACGACGCCAGTTCTGTGTTGGTTTATCAATCTTCTTTGGCTTCCTGCGTAGTGTTCTTGTTTGGCCACCCCTCTTTTAATTTGCTGCTTTCGCAGTCTGGCCATTGTTGTAGATTCACAGTCATCACTTGGTTTCCGCAAAAGTCTTACTTCTCGTAGAGCATTCAGAATGTCGGCCTGGTCCATGGCGCGTCCGCCCTCCACAGTAGCCTCACCTGCGAGCTTGTCAGCCCGCTCATTTCCTTGTACTCCCGCATGCCCTGGCACGAAGATGAAACTAATCTTTGCCAGTCGGGACCGCTCCAGAGGCAGCAACCATTCTCTTCGGATCGACCCCTCCTCTATCTCTTGATCATGTTCATTGAGTCGCTGAGGAAACAAGCCCTAGTGAATGTCTGTGTCTCGAGCCATGTTATTGCTTTACTTACTGCCATGGCTTCCATGGTCAGGCTACTTGTGGTTTCAGTGAAAGCACCAGAGTCCTCCTTCACAATTCTCCCTCCGGCCCGAGCTGTAAAGGCCCATGAGCTTCTCACATGTCGGACGACCGACCCATCTGTGTAGATGACTACGTCACCGTCTAGCGAATTCTCGAAAATCAACGCTTGTACTTCAGCCTCAACAGCAGCCGGATTTTCTTGTCTGCATTTTCTATCTAGTTGGATGCAAACTGAAAAGGATGTGCAGAAGTCTGTTGGCACTTGCACCCACTCCTCGCCAGGTTCTAAGTCCTCAAGTGAACACACCTGTTGAAGAATGTCTTCGGCTTGACCCATCCACGACCGTCCTCTTTTTAACCTGCTGCCCTTCACCTTCCTAATTTCACTATGCAGTGGATGTTGTGTGTTTGCGTTAATTCTGAGGTAGGCGCGTGCCCTGCAACCTTGTATTCTCTCTTCAATGGTTGGAAAATCAAGAAGGTAGCGCATCGCCCTGCATGCTGTATCTCTTGTACATCCAAGAATAATGCGCATAGCTTCATTCTGTATCCTTTCCATCCTTTCTATCTGCTTACGGCTGAGAGTCAGGATTGCCATTGCATACTCCAAAACAGACATGACCAGCCCCTCGTACAGAAGACATAGATGACGCTGCTCACAGTTTGCTGCCGCCATCACCCGCATCGCTGCTAAACCCCGCTTGGCCTTTGTTATCACCTGGTCTATGTGCACATTATAAGCAAGGCTTCGGTCAAACCGTATCTCCAGGTAATTCATTGCTTGCGTTCTTTCCACCGTCTCTGAACACAGCATTACAGTAGGTGTTGGAGTGTTGACAATATGATTATTCAACGAGAACCAAGTCACTGTTGCCTTTGTTGGGTTGACCATTGCCCCAGCTTCATCACACCAAGTACTTATGCGATTGAGTTCGGTTTGTAGTTCCACAGCAACCTCCTCTCTATCCTTACCCTGACGATACACTAAAACATCATCGGCATATGACAATGTCCTGCCAGGTCCAGTGATCTGCTCACTGGTGATTCTCACTGTGTAGGCGTTGAACAGTACCGGAGATAATGGTGATCCCTGTGGTAGGCCAGGATATATTGTTGTTGGTTCCGAAGTCCAACTGCCACATCTAAAAACTACTTTCCGTTGGAAGAGGGCTGCAGCGATCCAACTAAGGAGGAATGGACTAACGTTTAGTTCGAGAAGCTGAAACATTAAAAAATCCAGTGGTACTCTGTTGTATGCGTCCTCAAGATCAATCGCTGCAGCAACGGTTTCAGTGCCTGAGTGGAAACCTTCATAGACATCCTGGGCAAAGACTGCTGCATTGGTCCAGGTTTCTCTTTTTGGACGGTACCCACCCAGGGTGGGTGGGAAAACACCTTGCCTCTCTAGTTGGCTTGATATTTTCCTGGCAATTACCTTCTCCAGCAGCTTGCCTATTGTATTCTGCATGGTTATAATTCGATATCCCTGAATTATTTTGTGGTCTTTGTCAGGCTTCGGCAAGGGAATCAGATAGCTGTGTAACCATTCCTCCTTGATGCTAGCACTCCCTATACTGTTGTTGTACATGTCTGCTAGTTTCTCTAGGTCATTGTCGGTACACCTATTTATGCCGTCGTATCTTATGCCATCAGGACCTGGAGCACTATTTTTTGATCGTCGAAGCACAGCTTTGATTTCTTTCACTGTCACTGTGTCTTCATCCGAAATGTTCTGGGCCTTGCATCTGTCTGAGGTGACCTCCTTGGCCAGATTTCGGCCTCCCATGTCTGTCTGGTTGCTCTGCTCAAGGTAGCGTTCAAAGAGGGCTTTGCCCTTGTCCTCGTCAGTCCTCTGCCAGATGAGGTCAGCACCTTGGAAGTCAGAAATGCTCTTATTCTTGACTACACCACTCATGCTTTTATGTAGTCGCCAGAACAATTTCAGTGACTTGTCTGTGCTTACTCTTTGACACACCTCTGCCCATTTTTCGCTTTTAACAACCTTGACCAGTTTTTTGAAGTAGCTTACTTTTGTGTGCATCTCTCTTTCTAAGTGCAAGCAGGGACTAGGATGACCAGCTCTGTTCTTCTTGGCATCTTACCATCTCCTTACAGCACTACGTTTATCCACCCATCCCTTCTCCACCTCGAAAATCCACCACGGTGGCTGCTCCCAGCTTTTTTTTCCTGCCCTGAAACGTTCTGCGCTTGTCACGTCTTATTTTACTCACCACATCTTGCCCTTTACTGTCATACTGGAACGTCTTTACCTTTAGTTTGTGCTGCCTGGTTCTGCCTTTCTCCACCAGTATGCTGCAAGGGTGGTGGTCGCTGCCATGGTGTCCTAGGACACCCCATCTACACACTGTAGTGAGTGAAGGTGAAACTAGCGCCAGATCAATAGCACTGTCCTCATCGCCCGGACGGCTTGCTGTCCTGGTGACACAGCCACTGTTGATACAAACCAGGTCGATGGTTTCCAGTGCAGTCTCGAGCTCCCCCCCCCCCCTGTGTATTGGAGGAATTGTTTTCTCATGATCTGCCTTTAGCGTTGAAGTCACCACAGAAAATAACATTTCTCTCGTGGCCTAATATGCCACTTAAGCACTGCCACTTCTGGGCGTCCATACTGGCATTGCGGGCATAAACATTAACCAACACGAATGGTATACTGGAATGAACTCTCAACGCCTGTATTTGTATATCGTCACTGTCCCAACTGGACATGTCTAGCTCTGACGCCACCATGCTGTCGCGAACGAGAAACGCCATTCCCAGATGTCGTCTGTTGTAGAAACATTTGAAGCCGGCAATTTGGAGTAGCTGATCGCCCAGTCTCGTCTCCTGGAGTGCTACAATGTCGTTCCTGTAAACTTGGGTTTCTAAAATAGAGCCCCGTTGTTTTACACTGGCACAGTTCCAATATAGAATACGGATATTCCTGAGTCCTAGACGGTGACGCTTGAGTCTAAAACGCCTCAAACCACCACGTTTACCTTGCTTCTTTTTCCCTGCGCGGCTACCACGCCGCTTCTGTATGTTGACTGCTGTACGCACGAAGAACACACGTTGTTCCGCCATGTTGAAAAAACGTAAACACAGACTGAGAAAACCACACACGCTGCTGAATATTCACTCAAGGATGGCTTCGCTCGATGCACGAACTCCGTAGCACCCGCGCAGATCTTGAGTAGAAACTCCTGGTTTTACATCCTGGCACACCAATTACACGCAAGAGATGAATAAATCCATCCCCTACGCGAAAAAGTTAACGAACACAAAACAACACGACCGTCCGTCGCCATCTTGAACCGGAAGATGATCTTATCGACCAGTAACTATTCAGTCCACCTGGCCACCCTATCCGCTAAAAGATGAAAGAGATAACCCAGTGGATGTGACTTATCGTCCCTGGAGGAAAGTGGACTCGACAAGCACATCTTTAATATCCTTCTACTATTGGGAGTATTGAATGACTTTTGTCTACACTCCTCCCTTCCGTCTTTCATACACTATATCTCTCTCTTTCTCTCTCTCTCTCTCTCCTTCATAACATACCCTGACAACAGTTTCCTCCAACAATTAATAACCTGTTTATTGTTGAAAACTATGTCAGTTGTATGTATTGAATGTGTATCTGTAGTTGTTAGTGTCTGCTAATGTGAGTGCAAGATAGGACTTTTGGACGTTAGTCTTCGTATCTTCTCTAGCATACTCAAACGGCCAAAACATCGGACATCACACATAGAATTGGAACGTTCTCACCCTGGATGCTCCCCTCCGGCTTGAGTCTGGACTTAATCCAATTATTGAAAACAATTGTCAATGTCTTATCATCAGAAACATAATCCAATAAAGGTAAGTCACTGAAGTTCAGATATGTCCTGTTTTGGAAGGTAGTATAGTCCACCACTGAATACACATTACCACTGTCTATAAATGTCTATTCCTATGTTAAATGTTCTCTGGTTCTTCAATGTTTCTTTTAGGTGATTACCTAATTGCAATATATTTTTCCCTATTACTCTGCTTGAATAAAGTTCTTTCACTAAGGTTCACCGAAACCTGTTTCTTGCCATTCGTTATGTCACCCACTCTTATTGACTGTTTAGGTTGAATTTGCTATAGTGACATATTTTCACTGCACCTGTGAAGTGCCTGATTAAAGTGAAAGTTCTTTCCTTTATTATCAACACTGCTTTCTCTGTACAAGAGACGTACAGTTCTATCTTCTTTGATATGTCAGGCGGTGTAGTGGAACCTGGGTAATAAACATTAAATCAGGTGATTTAAGTCTGCTTCATATTACTGTTTATGTGAGTGTCTTTCTCCAGCCGTAATGAAAAAGCTTCCGAAAGAATACTCTGACATAAACAGCAGAATTCACTAAAGTCTAAACTATTCACTAAATAGAAAGCAATAGTAAACCCTAAGCACAAACACATATTTCCCTATGCTAATATTACTCTAATATTAGTTTTACCTTATATATATAGAATTAATGTAAGTCCCCGAATCGAAATTTATCCGCACATAAGCACTCTATCCCATTATAAGGGAGGATATTTCTTTTCATTTACAGGACACATAAATCCAGCTTTCCGTCCAGTTTGGTAGCACACTAAATACAAAACCACTTTTCTACCAACTTATACCGAGTGTCCAAGTTTCCCGTTGATTGTTTGATCTACCATCAACACTCGTCTCTTGACGTATCCTGCACATCAAAAGGCTGTGAAATCACGTAGTGGTTAGTTGCTCGTTTCTTTCCGTGCTTACGTTGTTTCCCTGGGTTCCCCGTACGCTAATACTACAAAGCATCCGACCCCGTTGATCGCTTTCTTCGTTCATTGCTCGTCGCACTTCAAAGAGATTACACCGTCTTCGTGTTCCCCGTTCCGATGTATTCGTGTCTCCCTCTTGTCGGCCGATACGATCGGTTGTCACTGACCTCTGCGAGCACCTGTCCCTGATAATCGGTCAATAACCTTCCATTTATCCTTCTCTCAGATTGAACGACTCGATTGTTAACCCTTCTCCTATATTGCCATTAATGTTACATTTAATTTTATCTGGGAATCACTAAACTATCATCATTCTGTGACCTCCTCTTAAGAGAGTTGACCGCGTCGACTCTTCTTCAATGTAGTTTTGATTCCTATGATCCACCAACATATTCCTCTTCCTCTGAAGTTGGATGTCTAGATACTAAATCCGCTCCTACATTCTCCTTACCCGAGATGTATTCCACTGTGAAGTTGTCCTGTTGCAGCAACAACGTCCATCACATCCACCGTGCGTTGAGCTTCTGCGAAGTAGCTATGAACATCACGTGTTGATGATATGACTGGATCCTCACATGGCTCACCTCCTCATCCAGTAGGCGACCTCATAGACACCCTACCATACTACTCATGACTGAAACAAGTGTTGGCTCATCGCTCCTGTACGTCTGGTCGACTTTCTCTCGACTTGCGTCAGCGACGGCTCACAATACATACGGATTGTCCCATCCTGATTGCAACACTGCTTCCATGTCCTCTTGGTTTCCCCCGGCTTTGCCTCTGGGGATATTCCACCTCATCCGCGTTGGACCGAGTCGTCTTTCCCAAACCTCCTAGACATTTGCTTCCAGGACCATCTTGGGCGATATTGTATCTGGTCAGCCAATCTTCGGTTTGAGTCCTGGGTATTTCTCGCCTTTCCCGCCGTTATCCACCACTTCTGAACTTGGTTACTATTGAAGGTTTCACTCTTGTCCTTTCCCTGACGTGTGATTTCACTCCTCCTTTCGTTGGGTAAATCTGACATATCACGTACTGTCCCATAGGCCCTCCTATGTTGTACTGGCGATCTCTGGTCTTCGTCTGGACTGGTAACCTTTGTCCCAATGGCTGCCATCACCATAAAGTGCGAAGCTTTGCTCTCGGATATCTCCTCATATTTCCTAATGAGATGTCTAGGGAGATTTTTCTGCTCTTCCCCGATCCGGATTTTGTAGATGTTCTTGGACACAACCTTTTCCACAGGATAAGGTCCTTTCCATCCTACTTGTAGTATATTAGTCTCTTCTGGACCCCATACTTCCACTTTGTCTTCCACATTAAGAGCTAGTTTCCTCTTAATTCGCTTGTTGGATGGTGCTTTCTGGCACTCTGAACAAGACTTCACTAACCGGCGTACATCTCCGGTCATTCCTGGCCAGTAATAATGGCCGGAAATCTGCTGCAATGTTTCTCTGACACCCATATGTCGATTCACGCCTATGATGTGTCCACTCTGAAGAATGTGAGGACGGTGGGTCTCTGGAACCACCCCCTGCTCGTGCAGGTTGTCTCCCCTCCCAGCTCTCCGATAGAGTAGTCTATTCTTCAGAAAGTACTGTCCCCGTTCTGGTGGCTCAGCACTTCTTTGCAGCTTCCTGTAGCAAGGACGCAACGTTGTATCCTTCCTCTGGGCAGTATGCAATTCTCCTATCTCTGAGTTGTCGCATAGGGTCTCTGCCTCTTTTTCCTTCCCTTGAAATCCACTTTCTACTGTTCCCTGGTGGGCTGGTGGTTTGGGCATCCCCAAAAAGACATATTTCGTGCCAATGATCATGGGAAATAAGGAGTCAGATAATACAGCAGCCGGAATAATGCCCGTGACGTACCTGGATTTAATCTCCACCTTGGCGATTGGCAGCGTCAGGGTAACAGCACTCCTCATTGCCGGCTGTATTTCTATGGTCTCCCCTGTAAGTTGGTCTGGGCTTACCAGGCTGGCGTCTATCACAGCTTCCCCATCCAAACCGGTATCGTAGAGACAAACAACCTACTGGCCATTGACTTCAATCAGTTCGACCACAGGTGGCCTCTCTTGGTCCGGAGTGTCTTCCATCTCCTTGACCGTTTCCTTGCCTTCCTCTTTTGATTCCTCGAGGTTGGTTATGCAATTGGCGTCTTCTGCCTTGCATCTGCAGTTCACAGTATTATGTGTTTTCGACCGGCAGTGTGTGCACCATTTTCCCTTCCAAGGTTTCCGTGTGTCCTTTTTGTTCCTAGCTCCTTCGCCGACCTCAGCCTTGTCTGTGATCACCGTCGTAGGAGTCACTTTGCATGCTGCGAAGTAAGAACTTTTAGGTTTCGATCTGCAGTCCTTCGTGTTATGAGAGGGCGACTGGCATATCGAACACCACTTCTCGGACCACGGTCGTTTCGCTGAAGAATTCGAGGTGCTCTGGTTTCCTTCCTTCACATTCTCTGAACTCTCCATTGACGTCTTTATATAAGGTTCCACTTTTTCTCCTTCCCAGTTTTTAGGTTTCTTTTTCTCTTGTTTCTCCTGACCTTTGGTTTGTGTACTTAGTTCTTTAGCTTCCCCATGGACTTCTACGAATCTTTCTGCCAGCTTATTCACAACATCCAGCCGTTCCGCCCCTTGTTCTCCTAAAAATGTCTTCAGTGGTTCTGACATTTGCTGTCGCATCTGATCGACCACCATCATTTCTTCCAGACTCTCATAGTCCCTCTTGAACTCTGCCAAGTCCATCCATTTTTGGAGATATGATTTAAGCCTTAAACTGTAGGCGGCGAATAGCTCTCCCGGCTCTCGTCTAGACGATCTAAACTTCTTCCGATACGTTTGTCAAAATGCTTCATCAAAGCGGCTTTTAATTCCTCGTAATTATTTTCATGTCCTGGTGGTAAGCGTGTGTACACCTCGAACCCCGAACCTATTAATCCCTGGGATAATTTAAGAGCCCATCTGCTCCTATCCAGCCCCATAGCGACTGACATTGCTTCAAAGCGAGAAGCGTACTGGTCAAAGCGTTCCTTAGACTGATCATAGACAGCTAAGGGAAACTTCATGGCATGGTACCCATGTCCAATCATGTGGGTTGCACCAGGTGAAAAAGAACTTCATTCCACTCCATCTATTTCTCCCTTAGTTTGTGTCTTGAATTCTAGCTCTTTCATGCGGTATTCATGTTCTCTGATCTTTGTGGCTTCTTCTGCATCCAACTGGGCCTTTCGATCTTCCCTTTCTGCTTCCAACTGGGCCTTTCGATCTTCCCTTTCTGCTTCCAACTGGGCCTTTCGATCTTCCCTTTCTGCTTGACGAAATTCTCGCTCCCTTTCCTGTATCTAAACAGTTAAGTCCGAACCAGATAACCCAATTTCCTCTCCGTTTGCCCTCAGTTCGGCTGTAGTTATTTTGGGAGTGGCCATAGTTAAAGCAGGTAAGTCAGCAAGTTGAGTAAAGACACCTCAAGGCAGTAAAGATGTACTTACTATAGAAATATATTCTATTATAAATCTCTATTATCTATGTCTATCTAATTTATATTTTATCTATGACACCACACAATACAATACAACCAATCTCTCCATCAATAGAGAAGATATAGGATAAAGACTTATGTAGACGTGTGACCGTGTGACTAGGTATGTAATGTGTCTCACCACCTATCCACATTCACCCTGTCCGAATCTTTCTCACTGTAAGGTCCCCAACATTAATGTAATGTCTCTAACCTAAATGAAATGGCACCATATATCCAATGGACGTCCTTCCATTAAAAGTCATCAATGTATACTTATATTTATTCCAATCAGTATGTCCCAACATGCAGGTACTCCGCTATGCCTGTGCCAATATGCAGGTACCCCTCTATTCATACGCCCTGTTATGCCTCCAGTTATGCCACCCGCTGCTCCACCATTTAATGTGACTTATCGTCCCTGGAGGAAAGTGGACTCGACAAGCACATCTTTAATATCCTTCTACTATTGGGAGTATTGAATGACTTTTGTCTACACTCCTCCCTTCCGTCTTTCATACACTATATCTCTCTCTTTCTCTCTCTCTCTCTCTCTCTCTCTCTCTCTCTCTCTCCTTCATAACATACCCTGACAACAGTTTCCTCCAACAATTAATAACCTGTTTATTGTTGAAAACTATGTCAGTTGTATGTATTGAATGTGTATCTGTAGTTGTTAGTGTCTGCTAATGTGAGTGCAAGATAGGACTTTTGGACGTTAGTCTTCGTATCTTCTCTAGCATATTCAAACGGCCAAAACATCGGACATCACACATAGAATTGGAACGTTCTCACCCTGGATGCTCCCCTCCTGCTTGAGTCTGGACTTAATCCAATTATTGAAAACAATTGTCAATGTCTTATCATCAGAAACATAATCCAATAAAGGTAAGTCACTGAAGTTCAGATATGTCCTGTTTTGGAAGGTAGTATAGTCCACCACTGAATACACATCACCACTGTCTATAAATGTCTATTCCTATGTTAAATGTTCTCGGGTTCTTCAATGTTTCTTTTAGGTGATTACCTAATTGCAATATATTTTTCCCTTTTACTCTGCTTGAATAAAGTTCTTTCACTAAGGTTCACCGAAACCTGTTTCTTGCCATTCGTTATGTCACCCACTCTTATTGACTGTTTAGGTTGAATTTGCTATAGTGACATATTTTCACTGCACCTGTGAAGTGCCTGATTAAAGTGAAAGTTCTTTCCTTTATTATCAACACTCCTTTCTCTGTACAAGAGACGTACAGTTCTATCTTCTTTGATATGTCAGGCGGTGTAGTGGAACCTGGGTAATAAACATTAAATCAGGTGATTTAAGTCTGCTTCATATTACTGTTTATGTGAGTGTCTTTCTCCAGCCGTAATGAAAAAGCTTCCGAAAGAATACTCTGACATAAACAGCAGAATTCACTAAAGTCTAAACTATTCACTAAATAGAAAGCAATAGTAAACCCTAAGCACAAACACATATTTCCCTATGCTAATATTACTCTAATATTAGTTTTACCTTATATATATAGAATTAATGTAAGTCCCCGAATCGAAATTTATCCGCACATAAGCACTCTATCCCATTATAAGGGAGGATATTTCTTTTCATTTACAGGACACATAAATCCAGCTTTCCGTCCAGTTTGGTAGCACACTAAATACAAAACCACTTTTCTACCAACTTATACCGAGTGTCCAAGTTTCCCGTTGATTGTTTGATCTACCATCAACACTCGTCTCTTGACGTATCCTGCACATCAAAAGGCTGTGAAATCACGTAGTGGTTAGTTGCTCGTTTCTTTCCGCGCTTACGTTGTTTCCCTGGGTTCCCCGTACGCTAATACTACAAAGCATCCGACCCCGTTGATCGCTTTCTTCGTTCATTGCTCGTCGCACTTCAAAGAGATTACACTGTCTTCGTGTTCCCCTTTCCGATGTATTCGTGTCTCTCTCTTGTCGGCCGATACGATCGGTTGTTACTGACCTCTGCGAGCACCTGTCCCTGATAATCGGTCAATAACCTTCCATTTATCCTTCTCTCAGATTGAACGACTCGATTGTTAACCCTTCTCCTATATTGCCATTAATGTTACATTTAATTTTATCTGGGAATCACTTAACTATCATCATTCTGTGACAGAGGATACCCTCTTCCGGCTCAAGAAGATAGATCATAGATGGATTGAACCCATCCCCACGGAGCCCTTCCCTCCTTCCGGCATACCGTAGCTATATCATTATTATATTCCAATGAAAGATGACAGTATGCCAAGTTCAGGCCGTAGAAGGAAAGATAGCAACAGCTCATCTGCCGCCAAGAATAAGCGACATCATCTGAAGAAATATATTGCTCAGATTCGTTCCCAGGCGATGCCAAGAACAAGACGCTTAGCTAGATTGGCCAACGGTCAACCCACTCACAATAGGGCAAGACCGGCTTTTCGCCAATTCATCTCACCAGTCGAGACAACAGAGATTCACAAGCCAAGGTCTAGCATAACCAATTCGAACCCAATTATTACCTTTTGATTCCCCAGTAGTAGGTTGCACCTTTGTCTTAATCTTTAAATTAAATTGACATGCTGCAATACCAAACGGTAGGTGTTGGAACGGACATGAATTGCACCAGAAGTTGCACTGGTGCGTATTTGGTGTAAGGCGCCCTATCGGGTTTCCCCGAAGAAAGGGCAGACTTCTAATAATTCTCTTAAGAAGAACGGGTTGTAAAGTAACCAAGAGAAATATCTTCCATGGGGATGGAGCGAACAAGAGAACTGAGGGTTCCCGAAAGCTGTTTCCCACTGTTTACCCAAAATCAAAGAAGGCATGAGGACATGGGCCACTGGCGTTTCGCTACATAGGCCCCCTCTTAAGAAAGTCGAACCCTACGAACTTTCGACTACCAGATGTTCTGTTCGAATGGCCCCACCCTCACATTCAACCATAGGATGCCGTGAAATAAAATCAGCTCCCACATTCTCCCTTCCGGGGATGTATTCGACCGTGAACTGATACGGTTGTAGGAGCAATGACCATCTCATTAACCTGGCGTTCAGTTTCTTAGAAGTTGCCAGAAACATCTGAGGTTGATGATCGGATTGCAATTTGAACGGTACTCCATACAGATAAGGTTGAAATTTCTGTACTGCCCACACGAGAGCCAGACATTCCCGTTCGACGGTGGAGTAATTCCGTTCCGCGGGTAACAGTTTTCTACTTGCATACGCCACCGGACATAGCACCGTAGGATCAACTCGCCCTTCCTGCAACAGAGTTGCCCCAATCCGTATGTTACTCTCGTCGGTTCTCAGAACAAACGTTTTCTCCAAATTTGGGAGTTGCAGGACTGGCCTATCCACCAAAGCCTGTTTCAGCTTTTCATACGCTTTTTCACAGCTCGGGGTCCAGACTATAGGATCTGGCGATCCTTTCTTCAGGGTTTCGGTTAACGGCGCCCCAATTTCGTTGAACTTCGGAATAAATTCCTGGTAAAACCCACACAGAGACAAGATAGACCTAACATCCTTTTTGGATTTAGGACGGGGTGCAAGTCTGACCTTCTCAACATTCTTTTCTTCCGGTACCAGTCCCCCCTGGGTAATAGTATGTCCCAGAAATTCCAAGGATTGGTAGCCAATCATGCACTTGGCTGGACGGGCGGCTAACCCTTCCTCCTTTAACCTTGTGAAGATCTTTCCCAAGGACTTCAGGTGATCCCTCAGATTGTCAGACGCGATGAGAATATCATCCATAAAAGAGACGACAGATGGATCCTTTAAAGGATCTAATAACATTCTCATCATGCGGGTGAACACACTGGGTGCATTGCTCAGCCCAAATTGCATCACCTTGAATTCGTAATGCCCGCTCGGAGTACTGAAAGCGAGCAAGGGGCGAACCTCGGGCTTCACAGGGATCTGATAATATCCCCGGCTTAGATCAATTTTTGAAAAGTACTTTGCCTTATTTAGTCTGGCAAACAGTTGATTTGTGTTCGGTAACGGTTCAACTTGGAATGTCGTACAACTGTTTAAATGCCTGTAATCAATACATAGGCGGTGCTCCCTACTGGGCTTCCTCAACAAGACAACCCCGGCATTATAAGGAGAAGTCGAAGGAGTGATGATGTCATCGCCCAGAAGCTTCTGGATTTCGGCTTCCAGGGCCTTCTCTTTCGAAAAGGGCACTGGATATATTTTTTGACGGACGGGGTCTTGGGTAGTCAGAGTCATATCAAACTCGACCAACCCTGTCTGCCCTGGCCGATCGGTAAGAATCTGCTGATGGGACTCCAACAAACGGATGACAAGGTCTGTTTCTTTAGTCGACAGATCAGGACTTATATGTACATCTCTATAGGTTTCCCCAGGGTGTAAAGGATACTCCCTATCCGCGTCTTCGCCCGATTCAGTTTCCATCGCGACCGCCATAGTCATGAGTGGGAGAGAAGTACCATCGGATCGTTCTTCATAGTTTTTGAGAAGGTTAATGTGGAAGATTTTGGATTTCCCCCTGATCCGAATGGCATAATTGGTACGAGACACAACCCTTTCCACCGGGAAAGGCCCCTGCCAACCAATCTCGAGTTTATTGGAACCTACTGGAAGTAACAACAGAACCCGATCCCCCACTTTAAGAGACCTATCTTTCGTCCTTCTATTGTAATAGGCCGCGTGTCTCTTTCTGGCCGCCCTCAGATTCTGAGCAGCCAAAGCCCAACCCGCCTGGAGTTTCTTCTTTAACTCTTCGACGTATTTGTAGGAGGATACCACTTCTTCGGAAGTTTCCTCCTCTGTCCAACACCTCAATAGGGCTTCTAATGGACCCTTGATTGGCCTCCCGAATAGTAGAGTGGCTGGTGGCAACCCGGTCGACCCATGGGGAACCTCCCGATAGGCGAACAAGGCGGCTGGGATATATTCATCCCATCTGTCTGGTTTCTCTTGAGCCAACTTTCGAAGCATGGTCATCAAGGTACCATTAAACCTCTCTACTTGCCCATTAGACTGAGGGTGGTACGGGCTTGTGTGAATGTGGTTGGTTTGGAAGATACGAAAGACTTCCTCCATCAGTTTACCACAGAACTGAGACCCATTGTCCGTTAGGATCTGATTTGGAAATCCCAACCGAGTAAAGGTCTCCATCAGTGCCTCAGCCACTCGCTTAGAATCGATTGTGGCCAACGGTATCGCCTCACCCCACATGGAACAGCAATCCACCATCGTAAGAATGTACATATTCCTCTTCCTAGTACGAGGAAGAGGACCAACAAGATCGATGGCAACTCTCTCGAAAGGAGAGTTCATAATGGGCATATCGCCCAAGATTACCGGAGCTGTCCAGTGTTTTGGTGCCACACGCTGGCACTCTGGGCACGACTTGACGTACCGACGCACGTCTCCAGTCACCCCTGGCCAGTAGTAATGGCAGGAAATGCGATGGAGTGTTGCTCCAACACCCATATGTCCACTGAATGAAATAGCGTGTCCCATATGAAGAAGCTGTCCCCGATAGGCCTTAGGAACTACCAGCTGTCATTGCTGGCGTTCTTCCACTCCGGCTCTCCGGTACAGTAACCGGTTCTTCATATAATACTGACCCCGTCTTGGTGGGTTAGCACATTTTGCCAACTGGTTGAAGCAAGGTAGCAAAGTAGCATCCTGGCTTTGAGCAGCTCGTAACTCCCCAGGCAAGGGATTCACGATCAAGGCCGGCGTCTGCTCATCTCCCGATTGAGATCTGGTTTGTATTGCTCCTACGTACATAGGTTCTGTTGAAATCCCTAAAAAGACGTAGCGACAACCCAAGATCATGGGGAAGATAGGATCGAGCAGAACGGCTGCCTGTATAGTGCCGGTAACATATTTCGATTTAATGTCCACCTTCGCAATCGGAAGAGACATCGCTACCGCACTCTTGGTCGCCGTTTGAATCTCAATAGACTCCCCGGTTAGCTGCTCTGGGCTCACTAAGTGTGAGGAAATTACGGCCTCGAACTGCAGACCGGTGTCATAGAGACACTCGACTGGTTGTCCGTTCACAAGTATCGTCTCTACCACTGGTGGTTTCTCTGAATCTTTGTTCTCAAGACCCCTCCCTTCTACCTCCTTGTTAGACCCCTCCCCGGTTTCTACAAGACAGGCCGCATAGTGAGAGTCTTTCTGTTTACGCCTGCAATCAGCCGTATTGTGTGTGGGAGATTTGCAATAGGCGCACCACTTTTCACTCCACTTTCTTTTAGGAGATCCAGGTGGACTCTTACTAGAGGGTTTTTAAGTTAGAACTTTATCGAAAGGATCCTCCTTTTTGGTGTGGGCTGTTTTAGGGTTCTTCTTCTTTCCAGACCAAGTGTCTGGTGATCGGGGATTGGGTTGTGACAGTTCCCCATTATCCACATGAGCTAGCACATACCTCTCCGCTAATGTATTGACCGAGTCTAACCTCTCTGCCCCATTTTCTAGCAAGAAGGTTTGCAATGGCTTCGGCATCATCCTCTTCATTTGGTCCACGACCACTAATTCTTCTAAACTTTCATAGTCGTTAGCAAATCCAGCTAATGACATCCACTTCAAAAGGTAAGACTTCAGTCTAACACTGTAGGCTGCGAACATCTCCCCTGGCTCTCTTTTCGACTTTCTGAACTGCTGTCGGTATGTATGGGCTGTCATCTGGAACCTTTTCAATAATGCTTTTTCCAGGGCCTCATAGTCATTCTCCATACCAGGTGGCAACCTTGAGTATACCTCGTACGCTGTCCCCCTCAGGCCCTGTGAGAGTTTCAAGTTCCATTTCCCACGTTCCAGTCCCATAGCCAAAGCCATCGACTGAAATCTTTGAAGATACTGGTCGATCTTATCTTTGTGTTCATCGAACGGGAGCAATGGGAACTTCATTGCCTGGTATGGACCACCACTAGAAGTTGTTGAGTCAGGGAGAACTGTGCCTCCCACTGCACCCTCGCTTTCCTTGGCAGTTTGAGCTTTCAGCTCCAACTCCCTCATACGGACCTCATGGTCTCTGGCTGCCTGCTCTGCTTCCATTTTCTTCGCTTCGTGCTCTGCCTCGATTTTCTTAGCTTCGCGCTCAGCCTCGATTATCTTAGCTTCGCGCTCTGCCTCAAATTTCTTAGCTTCGCGCTCAGCTTCGATTTTCTTAGCTTCGTGCTCTGCCTCAAATTTCTTAGCTTCGCGTTCTGCCTCAAATTTCTTAGCTTCGCGCTCCGCTTGACTGAAATCTCTTTCAACTTCTTGAACATATTTCTGTAACTCCGCCCCATCGTAGCCCATCTCTCGCCCTGTAGCCTGTACTTCTGCAACATTAAATTTAGCTGATGCCATCTTAAACTCAGAGGGTAAGTGTATACAATTCTATATCAAATTTCTATCTCAAGTACACAATGGGATATTTTACACGACCACAACACGTCGCATGTCGGTCAGTCTGTGTCAGGCAGAGTATAGACAATAGCCAGGCACGGTAGACAGAACCTATTGATAGTAGACAAGGATATCTGTCCCCTATCACTATATCAGCCAGAACTCCACCAGGATTTCAAATATCCCGGACGAGCCCCCATAAATTGTAACAAGCTACGTGGAGGGTCCCAATTAACTCTATCACAATTCTTCAATAATATTCTTTAGCCCTGGCTGGGATAGGTCTTTGCTGGCCAACCCTCCTCTGTTCCCTGGACTCACTGTCACTCTCTCTTTCGACCTCGGGACCTATTCCCTGCAGTGTCTTTCTGGCTGACACACATATAACATGACGAGTGTCACAGTAACTCCAATTGGTAACTTAATAATTTAATACAGGACAGCACAGGAATACATCAAGACAGTTGAACCTATAAAAGTCTACAAACAAACTGAGGAGATAACTCTAGTCCAGACATGAAGCAACACAACTCTGAACATCATAGACCACAGTTCTCAATATTGTCCCGTTAGTTCACATCCACCTCACCGGACTAGTCCTCAGGTCTCTCTTTCCAGCGTAGGTTGTTCAAACAACAGGCTGCTGTAGAACCCGGCTTCCAGGTTTCCGTGGCCCACACGATATAGTCACTCAACTGGTCTGGGAAAGTGCCATGGGATCACTTGGCACAATTTTGGTTGGGAAATAATGTCATGAGAACAGTTTGTGTATGGGGAATGGGTCGGAGTCTTTCGCTGTCCCGGACAAGGATGGAAATTATGCGTAGGTCCAACCAGAATCATAACAAACCACTCGACCCTAAGTCGACGAGAAGACTTGAGTATCGATCTTGTCACTCGTTTAATTTTTGTCTTGATTCTCCCTCATACTTAGAAACATTATACCTGGTATGGCCACCAACTTGACCTGGCTTCATCAGTTGCATATAGCTTTAGGCATTGAAGCCCTGTCGAGACTTTCAGCTCTCTTTACTGCCAAAAGAAGGACCCTGGAGATAACAAAGATTAGTGAGCGACTGGGTTGACTCATGCACCACAATCCTGAGGTCCAATTGGGCCTCAGTTAATACATTTTTCATGCATTTTGGCTTACCTAATCAATTAGATAAGTGGCCTGATTGAATGGGTCTGACCTGTCAGGTAGCCCCTGGATTGGTTACGTCCTGGCTTGAGTAGACCTCCAGCTTGTAGACGTCCTGTCGGCTACCCTATGCACCTTTTTGCATACAAGACTCACTCTCCACACTCATACCCTGCCTTTATTATTATTGGGCACATTCGTTTCCCGGCTTCCCTCTCACTTGCAAACCATGCCTTTCTCACAACAAAGCTCTTGTGGTGTGGTGTGCGTAGTGATATGTGTTTCTCCCCCTTACTAATATTGTAGTAGTGGGACTGTTTGGCACGCAGTGTAGTTCGCCATCCCTAGCAAGAATAGGAAAGAAGAGACTACCCCTCCCGGCCGCTGCTCTTGTCTGAGCTGTCGCCGCAATGTACCGGCAGTGCCTCACCTTACACGTAGAACTAGATGATCTTATCGACCAGTAACTATTCAGTCCACCTGGCCACCCTATCCGCTAAAAGATGAAAGAGATAACCCAGTGGATACCCTCTTCCGGCTCAAGAAGATAGATCATAGATGGGAGAAAGAATGGGTGAGAGTGGGAGACAGTAAAGTGACTGACCTGGCTATGAGAAAACAGCCAGTCCTGAGAAATAAAATAGTGAGGGTAGAGAAAAACCCCTAGGGTGGATGGGGCGAGAGATAGGGTATTTTGTTGTGTGAAGTCAAGGGACTTGAGGGAGTTGAGTTTGAGATACCGAAGGAGTCGGTAGTCCACGGAGAACTGTGTGGTGTGATTCTCCGAGCGGTAAAGGCAGTCCTAAAACCCAGAGTGGGTTACATAGAGAGCAGAGGCCCCGACCCAGTGGGTGGGTCGTATTGTAGAAGATCCAGCCGTGCATAGTAGTTGGACTAAATGTCTTGTGAATCTGAGATTCAGCAGGCCGTGAGAAGCCAGTGATGTGTGCTGGTTAAATTGTGAGGAGGATATTTATATTCTATGGATTACATTATTTCTGGATGTATAAACATGTTCCGTCTGTCCGTCTTATTTCTGGAATAAATGATTATGTGCGCCAACTCAATCTTGTTTCATGACTGGTGAAGGTGCACTTCCGGGGTGAGTTGGATTAAGAGACAGTTAGATAGCTCAATTGACACACCATGAACATCGTTACCTAGACAACGACCATCACACGACAATATCACGCAAAGATCATCAAGAACACTGAACTTATCATGAGAGCGACGTGTGACAATATTGATGAACTAAAAGTGACCTACCCTTCCATGTTTCAACTGATGTATGATCTCAAAGGTATGGCTGAAAACAACTGCTCCTGGTCACGGAAGACACATCTGCACCGGAACACGCAGGTTGGTTGGTTGGTTGGTTGGTTGGTTGATTCAAAAACAAAAATTCCAAATTCGGCCTCGTCTAACCTGCTTCATGAGCTGTGGTTATTGTTGAGGTCCGTGGTTTTTGTGGGTTTATTCACCCTAATTCTTGTCTTGTGAGTCCTATCTCGGACTGGTTATGTATCGTTTGTGTCTGTGACGTCAGCGGTGGGATCGGTCGGCGGCTATCCTTTGTGCTCGTCTATTCTTGTGGTTTTCTTTGTTTTAGTAGGCTCCTGGCTCGTCTGGCTTGATTGGCTGCAGCCCTTTGAAGGACCTGTCTCCTCTGGTGGTGTCTGTTGTTTGTGAAGGCTGCTGGTTCCTCTGGCGTGGAAGGTTACAGTCCTTAAAAGGACTTTTTATTTGTTTTGTTGTCTTCCTTTTTGTGTATTTTGTTGCTGCAGCTGCGGTTTATCAAGAGATGTTCGGCAATGAGACGGGCGTCCCAGCCACGTTCCAGGTGATCAATTTCATTGGCTGGAAGCCAGATCCTAGCGAGCCCAAAGCAGCAGCACGAGGCTCAGGCCAGGTATCCCTCAAGGACATCGATAAAATTGACCTACTTACTAAGAAAATCACAGAGTTGCAAGAGAGTAAGGGGGACATAGCCATGCCAGATGACAAACATCAGAAGACAGAGTTATCCCAGCAGGGAGGGGAACATCAAGACCCTGAATATGATAATAGTGGACACAACAGGAAAGGATGATATCACTGAAATTTAGTTTTGTGAGAACAATTAAAATATATTTAAAAAAAAAATCAATCAAATGTTACAAGAGTTATCGCACGCGTTTTCTGAGCAGTAGATACCGAACGTTACAAGCGTGGTCTCAGTTAATTGACAGAATATTCCAGTCGTCGGACATTACAAAGCGCCATGCCTAAATCCAAGCGTGATAAGAAAGTTTCCCTTACACAGACAAGAAAAAAGGGTCTCGAATTAAAACTAAAACTAATAGAAAAGATTAGAGAGACGGCTGACCAGTATGCCAATATTTTCACATTTTCTGTGTACAACATGAGAAATGTTCAGCTGAAAGAAATTCGCCAGGAGTGGAGCCACAGCAGGTTCTTCTTTGGCAAGAACAAGGTGATGCAAATTGCTCTTGGTAGGACAGAAGACGAGGAATATAGAGAAAACCTGCACAAGCTTACGCGGCATTTGCAAGGACAGACTGGACTGCTGTTCACAAACAAAGGAGAAAAGGAAGTTTTAAAGTACTTCGATGAGCTGTACATACCTGACTATGCTCGGTCTGGCACAGTGGCGACCCAGACTGTGGAGCTTGATGAAGGTCCTCTACCTGAGTTCTCACACTCACTAGAGCCACAGTTGAGACAGCTAGGATTTCCCACGCAACTCAAAAAAGGGGTCATTCACCTGATGAGAGGTCACACAGTCTGTGAAAAGGGACAAGTTTTAAATCCTGAACAATGTAGGATTCTGAAATTATTTGGCCATGAGATGTCCAATTTTCACATTACGATCCAAGGCATGTGGGAAAAACTCTGGCAAATGGAAAACATATGATGTCAGGCCTGAACCTATTGTTCCAGACAGGGTCAAGGTAAAACCTAAGAAAAATGACCAAGATGAAAATGGCGATAATGATGATGATGCTGCAGCTGATATTGCTGAGATGGAAGAAAGTGAAGATGAAGTTGATGACGAGGAAGAGAATGAAGAATCATGATAGCATTTTCACAGATAACTATCTTGAGAATGATTAAACATTGTATATATATATATATATATATATATATATATATATATATATATATATATATATATATATATATATATATATATATATATATATATAAAATTCAATCAAATGTTACATCTAGTTATCAAAATAATTAAAACAACAATGCCAAATAATGCAGATATACTACTAGTAATAAATGGAGTAATTAAACCGAAAAGCTCCATAGATGATGAATGGCGCGATGGTATTGAAACGCTTTGACAGTTAGGCTGCAAGATAGAGATTAAGACAGATTTAACACTCGAAGTATAACATTCGCATGTTTTATAACATGTCTTATAGTAGCGGATATGGCCGTGGTCATGAGGAAGGTGGTAGAAGTTCTTCAATGAAGGTCGATTCATCAAGCGTTGGAAAAAATTATCGGCCGCGGTGGAAGAGCAATACAGAAAATTGCCTTTTATAGATTGGAAGGAAGCAGAACAATTAAAAGAAAATGGACTGCCTAAAGATATAGATATAATGAAAATCGTAGATTGATTAGAGAAATTAGACGTAGACAGTCAAATTTTTTTGGACATGTTATGAGAAGAAATGGACTGGAGAACTTAGTGACAGCTGGCAAGATCGAAGGGAACAGACCAAGAGGAAGACCGAGAGGAAAATACCTGGATGGCTTGGCCACATGGCATGGACGAGACAGGAACACTGAGCTGATCCACGACTCTGGTGATCGAGTGAAATGGCGAATCATGACGCATGGCACATGATTGATTGATTGATTGATTGAAAGATATAGAGCAGTTCTGGCAAGGAGTCATGAAACATCCCCAATTTAAAGAGCTTGCTTCTTTTGCTCTTGCTTGCTTAATAACACATATTAGCAATGCTGCAGTGGAGAGGACGTTCTCTCTTTTAACATGCATAAAAACCAAAGCATGGAATAGACTTCAGCTGTCTCTCTTACAAACAATTATTAGAATTAGAGCAGAGCTGTTATCTTCAAATAAGTGTTGTAATGAATGCATCAAGCGCAAGGATCTCACTAAATTTAAATTATAAATAACTACTTATAATTAAAATAACTTGAATGATAGGTTTTCTAATTAAATAATTTTCTTTTTTTTTCTTAAAATAATATAGACAAATCTTTCATTAAAATTATTTTGTACTTGAATTTCAGTTCTCCATTATATGTTTTGAAAAGTTACTTACTGTGTTTGCTCAATAATTTCCTAGTGATTTCTTCCTAAAACCTATCAATCAAGTTGCTTTAGTGAACATTTTGATTTTGAATATTAAAAATTATATATATGTTGGGAGGGGTGAAGGGGGGGGGGGACATAACAATTTTAGAAAGGCTTAGGTGGGGCATAGCGCAAAAAAGGTTGGGAAACACTGTCGTAGACCATTCAGCATAATTTTTCTCAGCCTTCCTCTGCGTCTTCTACCACTGACCTTTCCAATCATGGGAATGTTATCCAACGTCTCTCTTCTTTATTATAACCAAAGAACACTGTCTCTTACCAATCATCTCAAAAACCTCTCCACTGCCCACAGGCTCCTCCAAGTTTGTTGGTTCACATATGAGAAGATACACCGCTATACAGCAGACCAGGTTGGATACGCTATTTCAGTCCCCTCCTTGTGACGAGCAGAGAACTGGCACCCCACCTCATTATGTCGTGGTCTTGAATAAGTGTAGACTTGACAATTCACACCCCAACGACAGTAGTGGCTGTGGGGATTACCTTTACTTCTGTAGCCTCCTTACTTGCCAGTTCAGCATATTTTGCACTCTAATCAATGTTAGCTGTAGTTTCTGAGATTAGATCAGGTGTCATCTCCACATGGGAAGTAGTAATCAGGAATTATCAACATTATTTGTCTCCTACTAAGATTGCAGAATCTAACATCCTTCTAACACAGTGGTTCTCAACCGGTGGGGAATTCCTCCCCAGGGGGGAATTTCAGGGTTTCCAGGGGGGGGGGGGGGAATGAAGACCATTTCAAGATCGTGTTAATACAAGAACCGATTACCTGACATAGTTTTTCCCTTCATACTTTACAGTTATGTATGTCTCGTCCTTCTAAAATTCATTTTATAAAGTACTAGCTGACCCGGCCCGGCTTCGCCCAGTCCTTGGTGGGGAGCATCTCATTTAATTCATATAAGTAGTCATATAAGTTCCCGTTCCCGTTACCGACTGTCTGTCTGTCTGTCTGTCTGTCTGTCTGTCTGTCTGTCTGTCTGTCTGTCTGTCTGTCTGTCTGTCTGTCTGTCTGACCCGGCCCGGCATCGCCCAGTCCTTGGTGGGGAGCATCTCATTTAATTCATATAAGTAGTCATATAAGTTCCCGTTCCCGTTACCGACTATCTGTCTGTCTGTCTGTCTGTCTGACCCGGTCCAGCCCATGGTGGAGAGCATCTCATTTAAATCATATAAGTAGTCATATAAGATCCCGTTCCCGACTATCTGTCTGTCTGTCTTGTGTAAATGGAGGAGGGAGGAGGAAGAGGGAGGTGGAGGAGAAAAGAGGAGGGAAGAGGAGGGAGGAGGAGACATGAGACAGGAGGAATAGGGAGGAATAGGAGGGAGGAGGAGAGATTAGGAAGAGGAGGGAGGAGTAGGGTGGAGGAGGAGGGAGGAGGAAGAGGGAGAAGGAGGGAGGAGGAGAACGCAGGAGGAGGGAGGAGGAGGAGGAGGGAGAGGGAGGAGGAGGGAGGAGGAGGAGAGAGTAGGAGGAGGGAGGAGGCGGAGGGAGCAGGAAGAGGGAGGAAGAGGGAGGAGGAAGAGGGAGAAGGATGAGGGAGGAGGAAGGAGAAGGAGGAGGGAGGAGGAAGAGGGAGGAGGAGGGAGAAGGAGGGAGGAGGAGAACGAAGGAGGAGGAGGGAGGAAGAGGAGGAGAGGGAGGAGGAGGGAAAGGGAGGAGGAGGGAGGAGGAGGAGAGAGTGGGAGGAGGGAGGAGGCGGAGGGAGAAGGAAGAGGGAGGAAGAGGGAGGAGGAAGAGGGAGAAGGAGGAGGGAGGAGAAGGAGGGAAGAGGATGAGGGGGAGGAGGAGGAAGAGGGAGGAGGAGGAATGTGAAGGGAGGAGGAGGGAGGAGGTAGAGCGAGGAGGAGGAGGGAGGAGGAGAGAGGAGGAGAGAGGAGGAGGAGGGAGGAGGAGGGGGGATGAGGAGGATGGAGGAGGAGGAGGAATGTGAAGGGAGGAGGAGGGAGGAGGTAGAGGGAGGAGGAGGAGGGAGGAGGAGAATGGAGGAGGAGGGATGAGGAGGAGAGGGAGGAGGAGGAAGGAGGAGCTGGAGGAGGGGGAGGAAGAAGGAGGAGGGAGGAGGAGGGATGAGGGGGAGGAGGGAGGGGTAGGAGGGGGAGGAGGAGAAGGGAGGAGAAGGGAGGAGGAGGGCGAAGGAGGAAGGAAGAGGAGGGCGAGGAGGTAGGAGGAGGGAGGAGGAGGAGGGAGGAGGAGGGAGGAGGAAGAAAGTGGAGGAGGGAGGAGGAGGGAGGAAGAGATAGGCGGAGAGAGGAGGAGGAGGGAGGAATAGGAGGGGGGAGGAGGGAGGAGGAGGGATTAAGAGAAGGAGGAGGGAAAGGGGAGAAGGAGGAGGGTGAAGGAGGAGGAGGAGGAGGAGGAGGAGGGAGGAGGGTGAAGGAGGAGGAGGAGGGAGGAGGGTGAAGGAGGAGGAGGAGGAAGAGGGAGGAGGGGGAGGAGGGAGGGGGAGGAGGAGGGAGAAGGAGGAGGAGGGTGGAGGGAGGAGGAGAACGCAGGTGGGGGAGGAGGAGGAGGGAGGAGGGAGAGGGAGGAGGAGGGAGGAGGAGGAGGGAGGAGGAGGAAGAGGGATGTGGAGGAAGGAGGAGGAGGGAGGAGGAGGAGGGAGGAGGAGAAGGGAGTAGGAGGGATGAGGAGAAGGGAGGAGGAGAGGGAGGAGGGAGAAGGGAGGGGGAGAAGGAGGAGGGAGAGGGAGGAGGGGGAGGAGGTAGAGGGAGGAGGTAGAGGGAGGAGGAAGAGGAGGGTGGAGGTAGAGGGAGGAGGAGGGAGGAGGCGGCAGGAGTAGGAGGGAGGAGGATGGAGGAGGAGGGGAGAGGAAGAGGGAGAAGGAAGAGGGAGAAGGAGGAGGGAGGAGGGGGAGGAGGTAGAGGGAGGAGGAAGAGGAGGAGGGTGGAGGGAGGAGGTAGAGGGAGGAGGAGGGGAGGAGGTAGAGGCAGGAGGAGAAGAGAGGAGGAGGGAGTTCGCCATTCCGAATTCATACTCGTCTGGGTTCTGTGATTTCGGTCCTTCCATTGTTTGTTCTTCCCTTCTACACGACTGTAGATAACTTCCTTACACATAAAAAGATGAATTGTTATTGATATTGCCGTGGCATGGAGGCATATATATCAGCAGCAGAGTTGAACGCCTACGCCAGCCGGCACTGCACTTGATGATGATGATGATTGCCGTGTGACGATTCTGTGTAGTCACGTAATTTTCTTCCCTTTCCCTAGCGTTTTGGTTCGGGGATTCTTTCATCATCATCATCATATATTTTCGTATGTATTTTGGGAATGGGAGGAGGGAGGAGGAGGAAGAAGAAAAAAAAATATGACAGTTGTCAGCGCGGGAATGAATGGAGGACGTGTAGAAAATTTCATCTCAATCGGATGGACCGTTCGCGAACGTATAAAGGACATACATACATACATATATATTTACATACATACATCCTAATTTATATATAAGAAGTAGACCCACAAATCATGTTTTATGTGGATGTCTAGACTTGTTTTAGTATATGCTATTACATTTGCCTTCCACTTTTACGTATACTGTGTAGGGGTGGGGGGATTTTTAGATAGGAAATATGAAAGGGGGGGGGGGGAATGACGTTCTGAAAATACGGTGAAGGGGGAACGGGTCAAATTTTTGATAGGAAGGGGGGGGGGGGGGTGGCGTTCTGAAAATATGGTGAAGGGGGGAATGGGCCAAAAAATGTTGAGAACCACTGTTCTAACAGGTCATTCTGCAATGAAATTAATCATAGCTGACATCTGCTGCAAAAATCGCGTTTGATCTGATATGATTTTACCAGAAAACAGTTGCGGATTATGAAAGTATTGATCACCGAGTGGTATGTGTACTGCTCTTCTAAATGGATGCAAATGTTGCACAATCGATACTTTGGAGATAGTGGAGAAAAATTTGGCTTTGAGAAGAAATGGTGTTTGGAAAGGGTGTTGTGTAATATCTTGGATAGAACAGAAAACAACAGAACAGAAAACAAACTGTTTTGTTCTACTTGGTGTGCGGTCTGCTGCTCACGATCAACCAGAAACCACCTCATTCATAAACGTGTAGTTAAGAGCTGTAACTTAACTCCTTTCAGTTAAAATATATCAGAAAACAGATTCTTCTGTGCCGAGAGTTGCGTGAGTTATAAGAGCACTCATCATAACTATAAAGAAAAGACAAATGAAATCGATGGGGGAACATAAACAGAAAGAGTTGAATATAGAAATTCGCTCTATGAGGGAAAATACAAGTCTGAGAAGGACAGAGAAAGATTATATGGAAAACTTAAACATCTGGCAATAAATTATTATTGCCGTAGGATTACTGTTACTTTCGTAGCCTCTTTACTTATCAATTACAGCATATTTCGCAACTTGACCACAGTAGTTTCCGAGATTAGATCAGGTGTCACATAATAATAATAATAATAATAATAATAATAATAATAATAATAATAATAATAATAATAATAATAATGATTGGCACCTTGTCGTCTTGACAGACGGTAGTTTTCCCGTAGTGAGTTTGAATAACGAAGACACAAACCATATATAGTCAATTTAAAATTACCATGGAAAACAACAGATATTACTGTGCGAATATGCATATATTTCAGCTTGAACGATGAATCTAATTATTTTACTCTACGTTGTGTGACATCTGCAGTAAGCACTTGGCGAGATGCAGCGAAATGTGCCAGGCAATAAATCGTACTATATATGGTTTGTGTCTTCGTTTTTCAAAGACGATAGTTTGTAAAATGGAGTTATAACTCTCCATAGCACAAAGCCTGAGCTGAATTTAGAGACCATGTGTTGCCCATGCAGCATGATCACTCTCTCTCTCTCTCTCTCTCTCTCTCTCTCTCTCTCTCTCTCTCTCTCTCTCTCTCTCTCTCTCTCTGTCTACCTAGTTTACTCCAGAGGGAAGGTAACACCATTACATCTGGAACTAGGCAATCTGCAGAGGCTCCCGGAGCAACAAAGCAATGCTCTAACTGTCCACCCATCGGAACTTCGATCCAAAACCAGTAGCCGACCAAGGCTTAGGACCTGGTCTGCCCTGAAATGACATTTAGTCCTTAGGATGCATTTCGTCGCCCGAGGGTAAGGTATGCACCCTCCCAATTGCGCTTCTCTGCCCAAAGCCGTAAGCACAATGTGGGTTGTCAGGTTTGGCGAGTGTCGCCCAATATTCGGCGCTAACAGAAAGCAAGCACTACTACTATCATTACCACCACCACCACCACCACCACCACCACCACCATCACCACCACCACCACCACCACCACCACCCCACAGGAGCCGCCGCGGCCGCCGCCACAACCACCGCCGCCGCTGCTGTTACTACTACTACTACTACTACTACTACTACTACTACTACTACTACTACTACTACTACTACTACTACTACTACAACAACAACAACAACAACAACAACAACAACAACAACTACTACTACTACTACTACTACTACTACTACTACTACTACTACTACTACTACTACTACTACTACTACTACTACTACTACTACTCTACTACTACTACTACTACTACTACTACTACTACTACTACTACTACTACTACTACTACTACTACTACTACCATGTAGTATACATCTTGCAAGCGCCACATTGCTGTTTGAATTTCCCCGCACTACCCTCCAGTTAGCAACAGCGCCAACAACCACCGCTATTAGACTTGAATTCAAATGTAAAAATGAAGGAAGTAGCGCCTATATTTTAAGAAGAAAGATGAAATTTATATCATCTTAATTTAAAAAAGAGCGCTGATTCGAAAAGGGAACGACAATAATTTAAATATAGCCGAAAAGGAGCTCAGCCAATGGTTACGACACGGAATGACGTCAGAGCCCAGTCGAGGAAGGGCAGGAAAAATAGCAACCGAGAGTCTTTAAAAATGGAGCGAAGACCGGCAGACGTGCAGTGTGTGTAAAACGAAAAACCTTCAGCAATCGCTAAAAAGGAGAAGGTCCACTGGAACTGACGGCTTGGTGTCCCCTACTCAACAATCCATCTGGAGTTTAGCCAACTCCAATAGAGGAAGAGAGAGAAGTGCCAGCCTACTAAGCAGCCTGCGAACTAGGACAGCAAAAACCTAGTCTGGAGCCCGAAACCTGACGACGCTATGCTTGAAGAAGACATTCAACTGTGTTAAGGGTAAGAACACTGTAGTCTTAAGTTAGTTATGCTCCTTTCCCAGAAAATGGTAAGTTGATGTGCTGTAAAAATGTGGTTAGTCCTTAAGAACTTATTTCAGGAGAGACTAAGCACTATATTCAGATGTCGTAGTTCATAGATGATCTGTGCACTAGGTTAATCCGAAGTGAGTTTTTTTCTTCTTCTAGTTATGTAGCTTCAATGTAAGCATCAGTATTAACTATTATGCCTAGATTGTGCATTTTACTTCTTAAGCAGTTAAGGTACTGCTACTGTGGCAGGAATGATTTAGGAGTTAGTGATTAACTTAGGATTTAGGAGATTAGAATCTATAGTTCAGTAGTAAGGAACTATCTTAAATATGCATTCACTAAGTAGGAGGAATTAGTGTAATTCGTCCTAGAAACAGTACATGGGCTCATTAAATGTTAAATAGTTCCCTATGTGTTATCATGAAATCCTGTGTGTTCTATGGAAGCATTCACGCGATGGTTCAATTGTGACTTCATCGTTGCATGAATTTATCTTTTAGCTTATTGATTGTGAGTCACCTAATTATGCCTATTCCTCATTCATGCAAGTAGGGTTATGATTTATGTTGAATGATTGTAGATTGGGTGAGGAGAAGTGGCATACCGAGGATGAGTATGATGAATCAATCAATCACCTGATAGTAGGTAATTTGATGCATACTGCCAATTTTATCAGAGGAAAAGATGATAGTGGTACCATGCACTAATTGATAATTTAGGTGCCTCTAAGCATGACGCCACTCTGTATTCCATATCACTCATGATACAATTATATGGTTTTGTTTCATGAATTATGTTTGATGTATGATATATGACACAGGGGTGTGTCTTGTCACCAGATCTCTTCTCTCTATATAGCGAAGTAATAATGAGAGAGACCAAAGAGATGCCAGGAATACTAGTTGGGGGTTATAATATAAATAATATACGCTATGCAGATGACACAGTATTGGTGGCGGATACATCAACAGACCTACAACAATTGTTGGACACTGTAGTAACAGAGAGTGTAAGAAAAGGACTCTCCTTGAATATCACGAAAACAGTAACAATGGTGATATCAAAGAAAATGGTGACACCAAAATGTGACATAGAAATAGAAGGAACAATTCTTAACCAAGTGGATAATTTTAGATACCTAGGGGCATTTATAACATCACATGGAATATGTACAACAGAGATTATGAGCAGAATAGGGCAAGCAAAAGCCGCATTTCAGAAAATGAAGAGTATCTTATGCAATAAATCACTATCACTGAATGTAAGAAAGAGAGTGCTGAAATGCTATGTAGAACCAGTTTTGCTGTATGGCAGTGAATCTTGGAATGTAAATGAACAAATTAAAAATAAATTAGAAGCAACAGAGATGTGGTTCCTGAGACGAATGTTGCGAATTCCCTGGACTGCCAGAGTAACTAACAACGACTGCCTGAAACAGGCTAATGAAACTAGAACATTATATACAACAATAAGAGAGAGACAAACATCTTTCTTCGGTTATGTGATGAGAAGAAAGGCATTGGAGAATATCGTGACAACTGAAAAGATAGAGGGGAAGAGAGACAGAGGCAGACGAAGAGAAAAGATGCTGGATGGATTGAGTCGGTGGCATGGAGGAATATCAGCAGCAGAGTTGATCCAGAAAACCAAAGACCGATATCTGTGGAGAGCCGTGAACGCCTACGCCAGCTGGCAGGGCACTTGATGATGATGATGTATAATGATGAATCTTATGGACAAGTAAGGTAAAGGCATATACCTACATGTTGGAGAGAAGGGAGGATGCTCCTCCTCAAAGCATTTGATTGGGAGAAACCCACCTGAATGTCATACAGGAGATGATGCCATACTGTACTGATATTGTTTATAAGTAAATACTCATTGCATTTTGCGAAGGAATTAAGACACTTAATGTGTGAGGCCTTTTCTTTTATATGGAAGTATAACTAGGGAAAATAATTAGGTACAAAGGGGAATGGTGAACATGGTTATCAAATTCCGAATCTATCAAGGTATTACTCAACCTGGAGACTATGGGTGACAGGCAGGGGCGATGATGACACTGCTTATCTGGTAGTCTAAACCTTGAGCACCCTGTAGTGGAGAATTGGATGGAGAGGCACCAGCTATGGGGTTGATAACTGTTAGGGGACCATAAGACCCTCTTCCCCCCTTGTTTAATTTTCCCTGAGGTCAAAATTCCCTTTATTTATTTTCCTTTTTTCTTTAGGGTTTTTACCTTCTTCCATTTCTAATGATCATATAGATGTATTGATGATATCAGTAGATATATGTTTTGATACTGGAATTCAGGTAGTGGTTAGATCCATCCAGATCCAGATATAACTCTTGATGGGGGAACCTGGCTGGAGAGATAAAGAAGACTATTCTGAAAGAAAGTGCCAGCTAGAGTTCATCTAACCGCTTAGGACAGGTAAACCTGTATCACCATAGATAAAATACGGGACCTTTACTTGGACCTGTGATTAGAGAGGCTAATCGACTATCATCCTACCTGGACCAGATCAACACTCACTCTGAGAACTCAATATATTTATTTTGACTGAACCTTTTTTACAAATGGGTTCCATAGACTATGGAGTGGATAGACTTGAGTTTACGACAAGTCCATATACTTAATATAACTCAACTGAGATATATATCCTTAAACCCACTGAGGAATTGAGGTTTATGTTGGTATTTTATTTTAAAGGTGAATGTTTGGGGCATTAATGTATTTTATATATCATGCCTTTGGAATGGATTATTATCTTTCGTAACAGATGGACCAATACCCAAGTTTGTTGTGTTTATTAAATATACAAGCGATTTCATTTCCACTCTTGAGTGTTACAAGAATTTCTTGAGTGTTTACGTTATTGTTGTGATTAATTAACACACCCTAGATATACATTATTTAGGTGAGAGCAGAGGGGCAAGGAACCTCCACAAGAATATTATTATTGTTCGATGAAATCTTTTCCTTGTTCACCTTGAGGACTTCCTTGGCTCTCCTGGACTCTATTTATGGATTCAAGCAATTGAACGAGGGAAGGCTATAAAAATTATAACGGGCCAGGATCACTTTGGGAAAGAGGAACTCTAGTTGTCCTCTTTGTGAAGACACATGAAGGGTGTAGCATGGGTGGGAGCGCAAGCGCAATTGAAATACCACTACTCTTATCGTTTCTTTACTTATTCAGTCGTTTCTTTACTTATTAAGTCAGTCTCGGTAGAGATTTGTTCGCAGCAGACGAACAATATCTCCGGCTGGCCTATTCTCGCCGGTCGCGACATCCACACAGTGGAAGGATGGGAGATTTGCTCGCAATAGACGAGCAGTATCTCCTGCGGTATCTCCGGCGGGCCTATTCAATCGGGTTGCGGGATCCGCTAAAGTCAGGCGGGGAGTCTGACGATAGTGCACGCTTTACACAGGTCCGGACACTTGTCATTGACAGAAGTACGCGTCCTTATGGTCCAGGCGCGTACGAGGCCCTCACCTGTGGGACTTGGCTGAACGCCTCTAAGCCGGGGCCCTTGAGTTCCAGGGTCTGGCCATCACTCGCCACCTGCTCGTGGTGGCGAGGTCTCGGAGGTTTTGACGCTGAGCCGCCAGCGTCTGCAGCCTACCTTGTGCCAGACGTATTGGTTACCCATTCCTCTGGAAAACACAAGAATAGGCCGAGAGAGGGAACATGTCGTTTGGGCACCACATCTTTCTCTGAAGCTCTGCCCAGGCATTGTAATGGAATATTGGCCACATTCCAACTCACATACTTTGGCCTGTCAAGACTGCAAGGTGCCACTAACAGTTGTCCTCTATCTCTTTAAGATTTTCCCGAAACATCCGACACACCCTACCCCCACTACTACTACTACTACTACTACTACTACTACTACTACTACTACTACTACTACTACTACTACTACTACTACTACTACTACTACTACTACTACTACTACTACTACTACTACTACTACTACTACTACTACTACTACTACTGCTGCTGCTGCTCTGCTGCTACTACTACTACTACTACTACTACTACTACTACTACTACTACTACTACTACTACTACTACTACTACTACTACTGCTGCTGCTGCTACTGCTGCTGCTGCCGCCGCTGCTGCTGCTGCTGCTGCATAAACTTCATCAAAATACCACTGGCAATCGATAAAGAATTCACTACTGATGTTTAAATAGCTCGTAAAAAGGGAAAATGCAAAGCTACAGATGGGTGGACAGCACTGCAAAGATGAACGAAGCCTGAACGAATACACCACGAAAACGCACGACAGAAGGTGTTGGGGACTCAGTACAGCCAGTCTTCAATGTGGAGACGACACTTGACTGACTGAAAAAGAAACACACACACACACACACACACACACACACACACAGCGAGAGAGAGAGAGAGAGAGAGAGAGAGAGAGAGAGAGAGAGAGAGAGAGAACATACACAAACACAAACATATTGTGCAATGTCGAGATGCTGTTATGCTAAGAAAGAACGTCATTCTCTAGAAAAGCGCATACGTTTACAGTTTCATTCAGAACTGTATTGATCTCTTCATGATGTTTACTGATCATATTGTTTGCTGAAACTCGATTGGTTCAATAAGGTATTTTCGTGTAGCTAGCCGACCAATCACGAGTAACTTGCTATAACACTGTTGTATTCATGTTGTTATGTGTCAATGCACACATTTATTCAAAAGCACATCTGGTACACAAATGTCAAATTTAACGTTTAAAATTGACAGAATGCAAGTCCATTACCCCATATGGACAACAATCACCTTCGGATTAAAAAGCCTGTGAGGGTAAAACCATGGGCAGCTGCTTTGGTGGATGTCTAGTCACAGGACTATCATTCTAAGCCGGTGATAGACCCTACTATAATTTCTCCCTGAGGTTGAAAAGGGTACGGGTAATGGTGAAATCGAATTTAGTAGCCGAGGGCATTGTAATGACTAGGCGGACTCACCCTCCAGCCTGGTGATCATAGGTTCAAAACTGCCAGGAATTAGTATTTTAAGTGACCACATGGTTTTTTGGGGTTGACCCAGTCTCATAACATCGGTACCATAACATTTCGTGGGAGGCAGAAAAGGCGCCGCCTTTGTGTAACCGGTGACCATACGGGAAGCAAAGAATAGTAACACTGAAACCTACCATGCATGTCGTAAGAGGCAGCTAATGAGGGTTGATGTGGGACTGACTACCTCATCCCATAGAAAATAGCTGTAAAATCAAATCAAGCATGATCAAAGAATGAAAGGCTTGGTGTGAGTTTGATGAGGGCACATGGCCCACTGGGAGATGAAAGGCAGACGCAGAAGAAGACGAAGAAAAAGAAGAAGAAGAAGGAGGAGGAGGAGGAGGGGGGAGGAGGAGGGGGAGGAGAAGGGGGAGGAGGAGAAGCAGACGAATGACGCCCTGCGTGATACTAATGAAAAAACCCACCAAAATCGGTCACGTTCGGTCAAAAAAACAAAACAAATGGACCTTATACTAAATCCCGAAAAAGCTACATTGGTATGGAAATTAGATTATTTACTGTTTATATTTGTACCTTCTGAATTAATTAATAGGTACCAGCTAATTTTTAAGAATAACCTTTATTTAAACACAGGCGCCATAAACAAAATATTGCACGATTTCTTGCCCGGGATATTTTGCTGCATGTGGTCGAATCTGAAGGAGTCAAATCCGGAAAATATGTTGAGTGAAAAAAATTCAGTATTCAAATCCTTGGCTGTTAGCACACTAGTGATGCTTTGTGAGATGGCGCGTTGTCTTAAATCAAAGTACGAATTTGAATGCGTGTTGTCCCTCGTTTTCTGGTCACAGCCTTGTTTAGTGTGATAAATAGAACTACACAGTACTATCTAATAACTGCTGCCACGAGACATATAACCCTTCAGTAAGAGACCTTCATATTCCAAAACACAATCAGCATAACTTTTACTGCAGATCTCTGTGCATTAGCTTAACAGGTGTTGGATTCTAAAGGTTTCATGTGCATGCTGAAAACAACTTTGGACTGGGGGTTATAAGTCTCATATGCTTACCGCATGGTGTCAGCATGTTTTCTTACTGGCGCATTTTGAGCATCTGTCAACAGTAACTTAGCTTCGTTTGTTTCTGTTCACATGTCAACGGTAATCCACGGACTTACATTTTTCTCATGCTCTGTCTATTGTGTATCATTATATAGCTATTTCACCCAGCTTTTCTGCATTATCTTTCTCCACAGTGGTTGTTTTCAACCTTGTCAACGATTTTCTTCAGTCTAGCTGCACTTTCGCCGTTGCACACCGAGGAAGGTCACTCAGATTTTGGCATATCAGCAACATTTTAGCGGTAAAACGTGAATGTCAACATCAATTATTTTACCGAAGCATATGCAGCACAGGAATCAAAAATCACCATGCCCCTGAGTATTTTTATATATGCTTTTCCTAGTAACATTAAGAATTTTATCACACTCTGGCCTCTGACTTCTCCATATTTCTGACAAACCGTTAAAGCAGCAGTTCCGTTTAATAGGGTATGGTGCGCCGTGCACAATAGTGAGAGAACACGTGGAAGAAACAAATGCAGACTTCAAGCGTTCGGTGCAAAGAGGAGAAGCGTTGCGTGTGCTTAGTTTCAACTTTCTCCTTTCACTCCTTCATAAGCAGGGTAAATATTATAGGACAGACCATTGTATGACAACCCTCCACAGCAGCTGGCAGTTTTAACTTATTAATTGTCAAAAGCTCTGCTTCTAAAAAGTACCAAAGTGTATAATAGTCCAGATACGGTAGAGGGAATCTTATTGAATACTGCATACCTAAATACCAGAGGATGTATAGAGGAGCGGCTGGCCAAGTGGCTAAGAATGCAAGTTTCTCCTTCGAGAGACCCGAGTTCGGATCCTCGGTAAAGTGTGTCTGGTAAAAAAACAACACAACAGCCATAACCTGCACAGTTCGCGGTGACTGTATTAGCCAGGCGACCTTAATACCTCAGACTCAAGACCCAAATGTCCTACAAAGTATTATAGGCAGTAAATGACAGTTGACAGTGACAGTTTAGTACTAATTGTATGGTTACCAACACATGTAGTAATTGAGGCGCAGGAGGTGGTGAACAAGAAGCAATGAAAGGCAGAGCAAATAAAAACAACATACATTATCTCAGAGTAAAGATGACATTAAAATATCAATTCAAACAGGATAACATGAGGACGAACGCTATCAAATGATTAAAGCTTGAAAGGAAGACGTGCATACAAGTTGTTGAATACCGTAACAAGAGCATGTCAAGATAACAATCGAGCTTTAACTTCCGTGCAATAAAAATTGACCGAGGACTACAAGTTAGGATGACTTATTTTATTATAAAAGAACCGAGCTGCACTGAATGTCAGACGTATAATAATACAGAAAACTATTACTGGATTGCAAGGGGGAAAAAAAACGAATACCACCAATTGAATAATCCGCCATGATAAGCCAGTGACAATGGAAAACATACTAAAATAGATAACAGCAAAGAAAGATGAAACATTATATCACAATAACAAATAATTTCTATATAGGTCATCAATATGGCGAACAATAATTTTTTTTTAGGTCATCAATATGGCGAACAATAATTTAAGCCACTTAAAGAAGAAAGGCTTACGGGGAAGAGCTTACGAACGCAATTCGTAAATCCGCATATCGAGTGGAAAACACAGATGCGGACGATTTGAATTTAGCGTAGGTTTTTCATTCAATGGTATGATTAATGGAGTTGGGAGATGGTGATTTCTTCTCACCTCCTCGTGGTTCACTGTGTCCGCTGTGATCAAGCCTGCCGAAACTCACGTACGCTGCAGTTTGACACTGAGGGAGGATCACAGTAAATGCCCACGATGAAGGTAAACTTTTAGGACTCAAATCTTGAAATTATGCTAGGAGACTTCCGGTCCCCAAGATGGAGGATAAGTGGTTTGAACTGTTAAGGTCTCTGTAGTGCTTGTGCTTGTGGCTCGGGTTTTCATACGCATTTTCCTGGCAGTGCATGGTTCCGTCGCCTTGCTGCTGAATTGAGTGCGTGGAGCGACACTGTTGAGCTGTGAATTTCGTGTGGAGCACTTTTACACCTATCCGCTGTTGTTTGTAGAGTGAATTGCATTTCTGAAAAATGGCACACGGCCTGTCACTGAACTAACTGGGTTGCCTTATGCAGAAATGTGTGGCTGCTGGTTTTCTTGTGACTGCATCTTCCATCGACGATGAATTGTATATTTCGTGGCGGACTTTTGTGTTGACATTCTGGCAGCGGCCTTATACATGGTATACCTGTGCGGGCTGTTGGTTTGTCGAGACTCCTGTCCATTCCACTTTTCACATGGGGCAGTGAGGAGCATTATGTCTGATATTCAGTGGCACAGGAACGGAGCATAATGGGGACCTCCCGTTGCTGTGAAATTGGAACCGCGACTAACCAACCAACCAACCAACCAACTAACCAACCACCGACCGACCGACCGACCGACCGACCGACTGACCGACCGACCGACTGACCGACCGACCGACTGACCGACTAACCGACTGACTGACTGACTGACTGACTCACCGACTGACTGACTGACTGACTGACTATCTGACTAACTAACTAACTAACTAACTAACTAACTAACTAACTAACTAACTAACTAACTAACAAACTAACAAACAAACTAACTAACCAACCAACCAACCAACCAACCAACCAACCAACCAACTAACTAACTAACTAACTAACTAACTACTGAACGTAAACTTGAGAAAGAAATCACAAACATTAAAAAAAAAATAATGATGCGATTGACTGCGACGCCATGTAAAGGATATGCAACTAACTTAACTGAAGAAAAAACCTCTGTTAAAGGTAGCTGGGCCCCATCCTCTTCTTATATGTAAATAGATCAAGAATACGACCCTTGAAAGATTTACAGACTCGGATTTGGTTATTCGTCTAAGGGTGTGTGGTCCTCTTTTAATAGAAAAGTCATCACTAGGTTTGTCCCCTGTCTTTCCACCTGGTATTTAATGGTATAGCTCACGAACCCCCTTCTTCCATCTTAAGAAATTGTCTGAAAAGACTTTCTCAATAAGAATCAGGTGCAATATAACATGGATTTGGAACAGTTAAAGATGAAGAGTCTCCTGTTCTCTCTCTCCAACTAGGAGCAAAGAATAGTAACACTGTTGCCTACCATGCACGTCGTAAGAGGCGACTAAGGAGGCTATGGTTCCGTCGCCCTGCTACTGAGTGAGTGCGTGGCGCGACACTGTGAGCTGTGAATTTCGTGTGGAATGCTTTTGCATCGGTCCGCGGTTGTTTTTAGCGTGAACTGCGTGTTCGGAACGATGGCGGCCGGCTGTTGCTGGATTGACTAGTTTGCCTTTTCGGTTCACGAGTGCTTTTTTCGGGAGACTCCTGGGAGTCAGCGCTGTAGCTACGGAGTTCGTGCTTTGTGCGGCGCTTTCGGTGGGTCGCCCTGCGGAAAGAGACCAAGCCATGTGGGATAAAACCCGGGTCAATGAAGTCTTTCTGGTGACTGCCGTTTCCATCAACGATGAACTGTATTTTTTGTGGAAGACTTTTGTGTTTGCATTCTGGCGGCGGCTTTATGCACAGTGTACCTGTGTGGGCTGTTGGCTTGCCGACACTTCTGTCTATTCCATTGTTCACATAGGGCAGTGAAGAGCATTTTGTGTGATATTCACTGGCACAGGAACGGAGCAATATGGGGACGACCCGTTGCTGTGAAGTTGGAACCGCGACTAACTAACTAACTAACTAAAACCGTGCATATAGAAATGATTGTAATAAACATGGATAGCACAATATGCAATAGCAAAAAATGGTGTCCAGAATTAGTTTCATACTGTGAGTCTGTGGTGTGATAGTGCAATCACAGTTTGTAGGTCTGAATGCACGGAGGAATACGGAGTCCAACCTGTCCCTCACCCAGCAGACGCCAGGTTGATAAAGAATACACTGTGTCTAAATACAGGGGGCTTCAAATGAAAACCTTAAATGTTTTATTGTGTGTGTGTGTGTGTGTGTGTGTGTGTGTGTGTGTGTGTGAATATATTCTACAAAAGTAAAGAATACATGTGTCATTTTAATGTAGTAAACACTGCGGTGAATGCAAGTCCCCCAGCATCAATAAAGTGCTTGGGTTCCTGTGGAAAAATCGAATTTAGGGTCCCTACTCGTTGTGCCTGACCCGGTCGTGAACAGTCTGTCACAGAAGTCACGCAGTTTTGAAACTTCCTACTCCACCCATACACTTGCTGGACCGACAAGCATGCATCACCATATTGGACCATCATTCGCAGATGAATTTCTATAGGTTTCACCCCTTCACTGATTAAAAATAAAATGGAAAACAGAACGCTGCACCTCTTAGATGCATGTCAAAAGTGGGGGAGAGTGCCTCTTTAAACTGTCATTATGATATCACCGTGTTCGCCTGCATCGTGATGTCACGGGCGTAACACTCTTGACATAATTAACAACAATATTGACAGGTGACAAGACAGTGGTGTGGTTATTGTAATTTCTATGACGCTTTTAAGGGTTTCATTTGAATCTCCGTCGTAAAAACATAATATGAACATCTTTTGTGTTTTAGAAATACTAGCAGAAGGAAGATCAGACGAAGAGACCAAACCTAATTAATTGTTGATTAAAAATAGATTGGCTAAAAGGCAGCAGCATTCAGTTTTCAAGTTTTGTTTTTCCTCTCCTTAATTTCGGCGTGCAATTTTCATGATTGTAAATATGATTTGTTTAACCAGTGCATGTGTAACGTTAACGTTCAACATTGTAAACAGCGCATATGTCAAGTCCAACATTCCTTTTTGTTTCCAATGCGCTGTCTGAAATATCTGTGTTGTTTCAATCAATAAAGTATTCAGTGAACGGTTGACCGTTGATGTCTTTTCATGGCGTCGATTATCTGTAAGATATTCGTGACGATTGATTACATTTTCTGGAATCAATGTCATCACAAGACAGGAGATAAATGTACCAATGTAATACATTTTGGATTTCGTCACTATCATCGTCATCATCTGCTTACACCCCCACCACAACAACAACAACAACAACAACATCCACTACCACCACAACCACCATCACTACTACTACTACTACTACTACTACTACTACTACTACTACTACTACTACTACTACTACTACTACTACTACTACTACTACTACTACTACTACTACTACTACTACTACTACTACTACTACTACTTCTACTAGTATTGTTGTTGTTGTTTGTCCATCAAGAATGATGATGACCATTCATTTAATCCAGTGGGGTTGAAAATATGGAGCCGTGAGTTCTAAGTTGGCTGTTTGGCTTGAGATTTTCTTTGACAATGTGGACAAAGAATGCTTGATGTTCCAGGAGGAGGATCTCATGCTGTGGTTTTTCTGTCCAGCCTTTCTTTCACAGCTCTTGCAGTCCTGGCTGCTTCACAAGTGACCGCTCCCTTGTGTAATGATGTACGGCACGAATTTCGGTCTTTGACAGCAGACTCCCAGGTGTCATAATGAATTCCAAAAGATTTTAGTTGAGATCTTCAGAGTGTCTTTAAAGCGTTTCCTCTGGCCGCCGTGGGAGCGTTTACTACAACGCAACTGACCTTAAAAAATTCGTTTAGGGAGCTTGTGATCTGGCATGTGAGTCAAGTGACCAGCCCAGCGAATCTGTTTTTTTTTTCATTAGTAGAGTGTGGGCATGGACGCTCTTTCTAGGACTCCAGTGTCTGGGATCTTGTCTTGCCATTTAATCTTCAATAGCTTCCTAAGGCAGACTGTGTGGAAGTGGTTTAATTTCCTAGCTTGTTGCTGATAAACAGTCCAGGTTTCACAAGCATATAGCAGTGTGGATAATACGACTGCTTTGTAGACTTTCAGCTTTGTATGCAGGCTTATTCAATTTCTGTCCCACACATTTTTGTACAGTCTGCCAAAGGCTGCGCTGGCCTTGCAGATTTTTGCATTCACTTCGTCATCAATTGTGGCAGCTTGTGACACGGTGCTGCCAAGATAGGTGAATTTGTCCACAACACTTAGTCTATGACCATTCACTTTGATGTTCGGCACGGTGTGATTAATCCCTGGAGCTGGCTGGTGCATAACTACAGTCTTCTCCAAGTTGATATTGAGCCCAAAGTTGGCACAGGCATGTGAGAAAGCTGAAACATTATGTTGCATGTCCGCCTCTGAGTTGGCATATAGAGTGCAATCATCAGCAAACAGGAGCTCTCTGATGGTGTCGCTGTTGGTTTTGATTTTAGCTTTCAGCCTTCTGAGATTGAATAACTTTCCATCCATGCGGTTGTTGTCTATTCCAGTGTCGTTGTTTTCGAAGACATTCGTCAGCATAGCTAAACACATGAGGCTGAACAGTGTTGGTGCCAGGACACAGCCTTGCTTGCTTGCGTTCGCTGTGTGTGAACTCCAGCGTGAAGTCCTGTATGTCGGATGAAGACATCCTGTTGTCCAACATCAGTGTGATATCATACCAGATTGAGGTTTGAGTGAGTATCCGTTGTCCCATGTCTGGCTTATTGGTGTGCTGACATGTGGTTCCTCGCCATGCAGGCAGATACTCTCCGACTTCGGAAGAATCAGCGATCCTACTGCGTTAGCCAGGACCCCGAAGGGACCTGTTGCCCAGGACGCACGACTAGGACGTGCTAGTAGGTCTTGGCCAGTATAAAACCTGACCCTGGTGCTTTGGAAACACCTCTGCGTCCCACAGCCTTGCTTCACTCCATTGGTGACAGGTAAGGGCTCCGACTGCACACCATTTTTTTGTATCTTGCCTTATACCATCATGAAATAACCGCACTATTTGGACAACCACATTTCGCCATAATCTTTCTCAGTCCTTCTCTGCTGACTGTATCAAAAGCCTTGGTAAGATCAATGGAAGTGGAGAATATTTCGGTGTTCTGTTCCTGACATTTCTCTTGCAGCTGCCTTGCAGCGAAAATCATGTCAACAGTTTATCGTTCTTTTCGGAAGCCACACTGACTCTCAGGAAGAAGACCTTAGTCGAGATGGGCTGTGAGGCGATTTAGAAGAATTCTGGCGAGTATCTTCCCTGAAATTGAGAGCAAGCAGATGCCTCGGTGGTTGTCATAAGCTCCCTTTACGTTTGTAAAGGTGGACTATTGACGCGACCTTGAAATCTTGTGGCATGGTCTCGTTCACCCATATGTTTATAAAGACTTGGTGCAGCTGCTCTATTAGAACCGGTCCACCTGCTTTGTATATCTCTGTTGGAATGGAGTCAGGATCAGGCGCTTTGCCGCTGGAAAGATGCTGGATGGTTTTGTTTACTTCCTGTATGGTTGGCAGGTCAGCAGGTCTATCGTTATGTAGTCGAGGTAAAAGACAAAGGGAGACAATCATAAAGACTAATGCTTCCTTCACTACGGTGCTAAGAGGTAAAGAGTAGTTCTGACTTCGTTACGGCCAAAGAAGAAAAATAGTGAAAAGAGAGAGAACCTCACACCGCCTCAACCGACAAAAAAAGATGATAGTAATTAGATAAGAAGATATACGAGATCTCAGGCAGGGGCCTCAACTCTGGACAATAACTGTCATATTTGAGGTCCAGACAATGAATTAAGGTGCTAGATGTGGTAGAAATAGTGGTTGTAAAAACTAAAAGAGACTAAACAAACAAATCAAGGACAAATAAACAAGCTCTTTATTTATTTCTTCAAACAGCACATTGCATGTCGATAACAGATACAATAGACAACTGTATATATCAAATTACCACAGTGGGTAACCCCTAACCAATCAGCAGCACTTAAGACAGCAGGGTACACCAAGTACCACAACACAGGTGTTCCAAACAATGGCTGGTTAGACTGACACTATAAAGAACTTTGACACAAGCAACACTGCACAGACAATAAGGCACTACAAAAACATAGGTTACACAACATAAACCCCAAGACGCGACATAAACAAGAGTTGTGACACAATTTACTATCCCACCAAGAACCCAGGCCTGCTGACACTAACTAGTCATTCTTTTCACCCACGCCTGTTCCACAATGTAAACACTTTCAAGTTGGTAAACTGGCGTGTGCTGCGATTTAACAAATATTTATTAAATTAAACATTTTAAACTTACGGCTTTTTCTTCTGACATAGTTTGTTCACTGACGAACACATGGGAAACCACACATCTCTCGTCTCAAGGCGGGCTGGCCACAAAACTACACAGGGCCCCAGCGCCTGCCTTCACACACCGCTGGCTGCTACAAGGAAAAATGGACTCCGGTCCCTTTGTTTCAGAGTGGCGTTTCCGGTGTTGCCAGATATTTTCTTGAGGCAGACCAAACCAAAAAAAAAAAATCGTTGGTTTGGCGATATCACAGTTAGTAGGGACTTGAGGAAGGCAGTTGATGGCTTCATCATCGATAGAGGAGGCTGCATTTAAGATGTTGCTAAAATGCTCTTCTCAGCGTTGAAGGATTTTTACCCCCCTTATCTTTGACCAATGTTCCCCCATCTGCACTAAGGAGGGGAACTATGCCTGTCGATGTAGGACCCTAGACCGTTTTCAGGGAGTTGTATAAGTTTTTCAAATCATGTCTGTCAGCAGAGCCTTGAATCTCATCAGCTTTGTTGCTCAGCCAGGAGTCCCGCATGTGCCGACGTTTCTGCTGCGCTACTCTCCGGATGTTATTGAAGGCATCTTTTTTTATGTTGACTTTGGGTCGTTCAAATATGCCTTGTGGAGAAGGTGTTTCTCGGCCATAAATTGGGTGATTTCTTCGTAATTTTCATCAAACCAGTCTTTATGCATGCAGGTGGCTGGACCCGGGATTTCCATAGCATTGTTGTAAATTTTGTCCTTTAGGGCTCTCCACTCTGTTTCCGCGTCTTGTTTAGCTGCGGCGCTGGGTTTGAGGCGGTCATCTAGCATATTTTCAAACGACAGCTGCGTTATTTTTTTACTGTTTAGGCGGGTGACATGTCGTTTGTTTTGCACTTTTACCCCGTGAGGACGCCGTAGTGGTTTGATGTGCATATTTATTTTTTAAATAATAAGACGATGTCTAACATTCGGCACAACACATGGATTTTGTCTGCCACTCCTCCTGAAGATGACATAGTCAATGAGGTGCCAGTGTTTAGAGCGAGGGTGCATCCACGATGTCCTATTTCTCATGGGAAGACGGAAAATTGTGTTGGTGATCAGGAGATTGTGTTCGGCACAGGTCTGAAGGAGGAGGATTCCATTGCTGTTACAACTTCCGACTCCTTACTTTTCAATGATGCCACTCCATGAGGCTGACAGCTACGTGAATCCACATGCGTGAGCTGGATGTCAGGCTTGGAGCAGTGGAGGATGGTAGCCTGAAAAGGGCGTAGCAGTCATCCTTACCATAGGTACTACCAATGCCTGACATCCCAGAATCCCCCACCCCACCCCCACTACTACTACTACTACTACTACTACTACTACTACTACTACTACTACTACTACTACTACTACTACTACTACTACTACTACTACTACTGCTACCTTACTACTACTACTACTACTACTACTACTACTACTACTACTACTACTACTACTACTACTACTACTACTACTACTACTACTACTACTACTACTACTACTACTACTACTACTACTACAAACACTACTTCTTTTTATCCCTCCTCTTCTTCGTCTCTGTTCATGGTCGTCATAACCTCGTCATCGTTATGGTAGCCAAGGTCTCGCTGAAAGAACATGTATATTTCGACGCACGACCAACAGTTGTTTCTTCTGGGAGCCGCTGTTATCATGATGGCAGCAGATTTCAAACCCATGTGGCTTCAGTAAAAAAAGTAACAATTGAAGGACCCTTATACATGCCATAAGGCTCATTAGGCTTATGTTGCTAGACGTAGTTGTATAGACCAATAGGCACTCGTGGGTGATGTGATCAGGATCAGACCGGGCGCATTTACTTCCCAAGACATTTCTTGGTATCCATGTTAAGCTACATCGGCCTGGAAGCCCAGGTCAATTAAAAAAATCGAATCCATCCCAAATCGGATCGAACTCTTGACCACCCGTACGTTAGGCGAGTGTCTAGCCACAGTGCTATCGTGGGTACATTAGCTGTCAATTTTCATGTTTTGTGCAGGACGTTGCGATCAACCCCAACCCCAGGTTGTTGTACTCCGCAAATTTACGTTCAGTAGTTTGTTTTTGCTTTCTGAAAGAGAAGTCAACGTTTAAGTCAAATTGATGGGCTACCCGCCGTCAGTGCACCGGTAGTTTAAGCGCAAGCATATTAAACCCCACCGAAAACGCAGACTTCTACAGGGTGTTGTAATGTCTCACTACACTTTGTATGTAGAACAAATTTGAAAAATTCTTTCTTCCGTCAATAACACCATTCTGTTTGGAGTCCAAAGAATTACTCCAGCAGACGTAAGTCATTCACTGCATTTTGCTTCACTGTGGACTGTGAAGCACATATTTTAATGACATCCTTTTACAAATTTGTTCTACATGCAAAGTGTAGTGAGACTTAACAAACACCCTGTATATATACTGCAGATTAGAACATTTTACTTATGTTTACAGAAGTGACAAGTGGTCCATCTCTCTCGCCAGGTATCGCAGCGTTTAAACGCTTCTATTGAAACCCCGTTTTCTCAAATTGTACCTTAAGAAATCAGAAACGTAGAAGATATAAATGGAATCAGCATTGGAGGAAGAAACATCAATAACATTAGATATGCAGATGATACAGTATTGATTGCAGACAATGCACAGGACCTGCAACAATTAGTAGACGCTGTGGTTGTACACAGTGAGCAGCTGGGGTTGGAATTAAATTGTAGGAAGACGCAGGTTATGGTCGTCACCAGGAAGAACGAAGTACCACAATGTAATATACAAGTAAATGGGAATATTCTTCAAGTGAATCGATACAATTATCTCGGAACAGTCATAACATCTGATGGGAGATGACTTGAAGAGATTAGAACAAGAATCGTCATGGCGAAAGTAGCCTTTAGCAAGATGAAAAACATTCTGACCAATAAAAAGATGTCAATTGAAACGAGAAAAAGAGTGTTGAGGGGGTACAAAGAGCCTGTTCTTTTGTATGGATGTGAAACTTGGACAATGAGCAGTCAAGCTGAAAAACATTTGATGGCTACAGAAATGTGGTTTCTGAGGAAAATGCAAAGAGTACCATGGACAGATAGAAAAACCAACGACCAAGTACTACAGGAGACAAATGAAAATCGTAAATTGATTAGAGAAATTAGACGAAGACAGTCAACATTTGTTGGACATGTTATGAGAAGAAATGGATTGGTGGAGAACTTATTGACAACTGGCAAGATCGAGGAGAACAGACCAAGAGGAATACTGAGAGGAAAATACCTGGATGGCTTGGCCACATGGCATGAACGAGACAGGAACACTGAGCTGATCCACGACTCTGGTGATCGCGTGAAATGGCGAGTCATGACCGCCCACGCTTTCCGGCATGGCACATGATTGATTGACCTTAAGAAACATCAACTAAAACAAACTGTTCTGGGACCGGAAATAGTGCCACGAGTAACAATTTTTTAACCGAAACGTACATGGGAATCATGTGGACAAGAGACATAAGGAAGTGACATCTGCTTGTGGAGTTATTCATTGTCAGTTGAGAGTCGAATTATTTATCTGTCGGTGGTTAGAATAGAAAGGAATGTAAACAGCAACACAACAGACGTGAATACACATCTTAATAATACATTCCAACGCTTATGCACGGTTGTAGGTCTGCCAGGATTCATGTGGCGCATTCATATACCGGTTATTTGGGGCCTCAAAACCAGTTGGACGGGTTCCGAGTCTTTTTCTCTTAGCGAAGACACTAGGCAGGTTTACAGTTGACTGTGTTGTGGGGTTTAGAGCTGTGCACAGGGAAACACTGGTCTCTATCAACAAACAGCTGTGTGCAGTGGCTTAACGCGAAGTTGGGCGTGTTGCGGGTTGTATGCTGTAGTGGCAACTTTCCTTTAACCCGTGTTGTCGCTGCTGTCTGGTGTATATCAGATTGCTCATTTCTATTCTGCTGCTCCTAGGCGAAGGGACCAGCTAAAGCTATGTGTGGTTTTGGAAAGAACGCTATATCAGTTCAAAACTTGTTATCGTTATAATATTGTTAGCGAGTGATACATTTCGCAAACCATAACTAGTTGTAAGTTATAGCAGCTCAGTTCTGAATTAATACCAAAATACCCTTAGCATGTTAAAATAAATTTGTTATTTGAATTGTTTTACATAGGGTGCGTTCAGTTTGACTGGTTGACAGTATTATTTTCTCAAAGAAATTTACTTGGCATCAACTGTCAACGAAAGCTGTGACACTTCTGTTAATGAATTCACTATAGGTATATTACTTGTATGAAGTAATGGTCTCCCATGTGGGGAATATTCCAGGATTTTGATGCCGCGGCTGTCGTTGTTAATTAGGATACTACATTTGTGACAACTCTATTCATAGACTACGATTGTCAAAAATAAGTACATCTTAGTGGCAGTAATATATTTGTGATAAAGTTGAGTTGAGTTAAGAACTGACTTTATTGTATTCGGACATCCGCGCAAACGCGCCCTGTTTGTATCGTCAACAACCAGCGAAGAGTCTCAATAATAATGATACCAGCTTCAATCTCCTCGGAGTACTGCGTTATATATTTGTGATATCTACGTAACAATGTTACTGACTCCGTGAGTATTAAGGTACTATTTTTGACAAAGAAGATTTCAGCTGAATCTATTTCTGTGAGAAAACCTGATTTCTAAATGATCACTTTCGTCGCACACGGATATCTCAATAAGTACCATCTTCTCCAATAGATCACACAGATCAGAATAATCGCAGTACAGAACACGAACTTCGTAACAGGGCGAGAGTGAACTTACAAAGGAAAACATTGCTCTTACATGACAGTAAGAGAATCAAGTACTAATTCTCGGACTTCCAGCTGACATTATTGTTCTTGATGTCAGTAGGTTATGTATCTAACAGATGCTAACAGCTGCCAAGTTTCCCTCAGCAAGAAATTTCTGTTTTAACAGTAACTGAAGAAACCATGGCTACGCCTGAGAATCAACCTCTAAGCATCCAGTCATCGACGTTGCTATCTTCTGCAATTCCCGAATGGAGCCCGGAGCCTATTCTCTTAAAAGACTTTGCCTCAAAACGACAAGTTCCAGGGTTTGCTAAGGTGGTCAAGGGGAATTACATGACTTTAGGGAGTAATAAATTTTCATTTCAGAAACAGCATCATGAGGTTTTCATACATTCAGTGAAGATGGGCGTCAAGGTATTGGCACACTGTCTCCGGCGTATAGAGACAACAGGCATTCTACGAAGGGGTGGACACAACGTCTTTGCTACAACAAGACTCTATGCCTTGGACCAGCGTTTAGCCATACCCATATCTTACCAAGGCTGGTTCGAACTTCTTTCAGAGGATGGCAAATCAGCAAGGCCTATTACTAGTGTAATGGAGTTAGCGAAATTCAACCCAGAGAGGTGTCTTGTTCGAGAGAACATGAAAGCATACCTCTTAGGCGATGATGGAAGAGTGACTTTTGATAAATTTCGAGTCTTGCTAGCAGGCGAACAAATAATTCTAAATGGCGAACTGTCTCTTCCTTCTCCAGCGGAAAACAAGAAGGCGAAAATGCTACGTTGTTTGGATTCTAAAGGGGAGATAATATTTCTAGGTTTTGACCAGTCTGGAATGTTCACGCCTATAGCGGGAGAGAAAGACTTTGCTGGTGTTTTCAACATCAGAGATGTAGTGAAACGGTTCAGACTTCCACTAACCGTCAAACTGATTCAAGGGGTCCGGCCAAAGGTGGACCCCTCGAGATTCACTGGACTTATTCGTCTGGACTGGGTGTACACAGATGAGACGGCGTTTGTGTGTCCGGTAGAAAAGAACCACGTGAGGCTTCTTCCTGTTCCAGTGGATGTGAATTTACATATAGTCTCAGCAGTTAACGAACAAGAAATGAAATCCACTGAATTATACCGGTCAATGTTGATGAAATGTAATAGAATGATTATGAACTACAACAACACCTTACATCTCATTGTCCAGATACCAGATGCGGTTGCATCAAAAGGTAAGAATCGTTCAAGCAATATGTTTTCCATGCCGTTTCAGTCAGAAACATTAGGGCCTAGCAGCGCAAGAGCCCGAACGAGAGAGCTACGTCTGATGGACGAAATTGATGATCTTTATGCTTACGTTCGAGATGGCGGAGCACCCCCTACAAAGTCAAAGTTCACTTATGATTCAGACGAGGAGAGCTACTGGGAAGAACCTGCTTACGAGCCGCTAGACGATTTCCGAGCGAGACTCCGAGCGCTGGAAGCTGGCGAGAGAGTCAACTACCATTCCAAATACCAGCCTCAAGATCCAAAGCAGCTGCTCTTGGACTCAGAATACGACGTTAGGAACGGAACAATGAACGGTTCCTTAAACGTTTTGCGAGCTCAGCAAGACAATAGTGCCATGCACGTGCCTCCATTGCCACCTCGTCCTCCAGATCTTCCACCAAACCCTCCGCCGACTTCATCAATGGCCACCACATTACAAGGTGATGACACTGAAGATGAAGACAAAACGCCCACCAACAAAGTAGCCCCAGAAATGCTAAGCAGACAGCAAACGAGAAATGATGGGGATATTACGACAGTATTCAATCTGGGTTTAGTGTCATCTCAGTCTACTTTAGGCATAACCCCAAAGGCAGAAAAGATCAATGTAGAGACAGTGCAACGATCTAAAACTTTTCATCAAACCAAAAGCTCGAGCCCCCAAGTCAATAAAAAGAACCGCCTGGTGGAATCCAGACAACACGACAGCCCAGATTCTACCTCTAACTCAGGAAGTAGTGGAAATGGTCACCGCAACCATATAGCCAGAGACTTCAAAGACTCGGATATCAGCTCTCTGGCCAAAGGTGGCTCTTCAGGGTCATCCGGACGTGGGCCGTCCAACGTCCGAAAAAAGATGCAGACCATGTACTTGTGAAAATGTTCTTGCCCACAACAAAGAGACATCGGCATAAAGTAGGCAACTCCAGCTGCAGAATTAAAACATCACTTCACTAAATTAACATATGATAAACATTACATGTTATGTGAGTGTTTGTTGTGCGCGAGTGTGTGTGTGTGTGTGTGTGTGTATATATATATATATATATATATATATATATATATATATATATATATATATATTTATCTCGGCGTGTTATATACCACATCACCCGTCATATACAAAAATGTAGGCCATATTTTATGCATACACACCCCCCCTCCCCACACACACACACGCAATCACACACCCACACCCACACACACACGTCTTAGTCAAGCTGAAAGTGACAGGCAACAACCAACTCTTTTCAATTAAAACGGCTTGTCATCAAGTGCTATGAGTAATCTACATTGTCACAAGAGAGAGAGAGAGTTGATGGACTATGACCGAGCATGCAGAAGACAGATTTAATGTCACGGAAAAAAAAAATTATAAGCAGGAGCCGGCTATGGCTCTGTGATGTGACGAGACCATCACAGTTTGTAGGTCTGAACGCTCGCTGAGACAGGTAAACTATTTTGGGATGTGTATTGAGACGGCCATCTTATTAATACCGTAACTGCCTGCAAGCAAGAGGTAGACATACAAGCGGGAAAACTACATCAATGGACGGACAAACAACAGTCTGTCCGAGTGCGAAGCCAAATAATCATCATGCCGATAAGCGTGGCCGGTCACAAATGTCGTGGATCTGCTCAGTATCCATGTCTCGGCCATGCTACGTGACCAAGCCATCCAGGTATCTACTTCTCTGCATTCCCCTTGGTCTTTTCCCGCCAGTCTTGCTAGTTCTCACCAAGTTCTCTAATTTATTTATACTTTTACGTGTTCAAAAAATTTTGACTGTCTTCTTCTAATTTCTCTAATCTGTTTAAAGAAACAAATGAAGATCGTAAATTGATTAGAGAAATTAGACGTAGACAGTCAAAATTTTTTGGGCATGTTATGAGAAGAAATGGATTGGAGAATTTGGTGACAACTGGTAAGATCGAGGGGAACAGACCAAGGGGAAGACCTAGAAGCAAGTACCTGGATGGCTTGGCCTTGTGGCATGGTCGAGACAGAAACACGGAGCTGATCCACGACTCTGGTGATCGAGTGAGATGGCAGAACATGACCGCCCACGCTTACCGGCATGGCACATGATGGATGGATGGATGGTTTACGGTTCTCATTTGTTTCTTGTAGGACTTGCTCATGGGAATTGTCTGTCTGTCCGTGGTATTCTTTGAATTTTCCTCAGAATCCACATCTCCACTGCCATTAGATGTTTTTCAACTTGTCTGCTCATTGTCCACGTTTCACATCCATACAAAAGTACATGTTCTATGTAGCACAACAACACTCTTTTTCCCGTTGCATTTGGCAACACGTTTCAAAGCCAAAGCGAGTAAAAAAGTGTTAGAGATCCATAGCTGCCGACCTGCTCTAGAGACGTTACCAGACTGATTCATTTGTTAACAAAAATAAAGATAGTGATCTGGAGAGGTGGATAATGAAAGGCGTTAACAACTGAAAACAAGACCGGGATGTCTTAGATGGCGATAGACAGAACACAACAGAGTCTACGTATATGACTTGCAGATGCCAGATGATCATCTTATTACCGAGATATACGGAAATACCAGTTGCTGGAGAATATTTGAAGTTACTGTACTAGTGCGAGAAATATGCCGCAGACAGCAGATCACATACTCCAAGACTGCCTCGAATACGACATATGCAGGCAAGCCTTCTGGCCTAGAGAAACAACAGTGGAAGATACACCTTGTGATTCAACGAGTGAGCTAAAAAAGACAGTAAAATTTATACAAGAGACAACATTGCAGATATAGATAATAAATTTCAAGCGAACGAAAGAAGAAGACGAAGGCGAAACCTGAGAAATACATCCATGGGTATTGATAAGCAATTATAGAAGTAATGGAGTTGAGATTTGAACTAAGAAACGAAATCATTGCACTCAGGATATTCCCACACGCGTTCTGTCCCATCACTTAACAGCCAGCGAAGAGGTATACTGATAATCGTTCCAACTGCCATCTGATTGAAAGTTCTCCTGGTCGTCCCTCTCAGTTTTGAGATTCGTCCAGAGCCCCTGCCGATCCCCGGCCATATCATTTTCTCCTCATACGGGTGCTCAGTCTGTTCAACTTAGTTCCACAGGCACCCGACCACCTCTCCCGTGTCCATAGGTAATCTACCACCGAGGGGTGCATTCCCTGTTAGCCTATCAGCCTTGTTCATTCCCCCGTACTCCCGCACGATCAGGGCAGAAAATCCATACAATTCTCACAATCTGGGACCTCTGAAGCGAGGCAAGCCATACTACACGAAACATGCCTTTATCCATATTCCCAAGCATACTCTGTGAGTCCGTAATGAATACAATGTGTATTGCAGCGGTCTCCTCCAACAATCGGAAATTTGCTGTTTCTGCTTCCACCTTCATTCTCATGCTTGGAGGCTGTAGTTTCATAAGCCAGACTCTTCTTTTTCAAGCATCGTCCCTTAGCCTTCGCGATGAAGTAAAGGAAAGATGTAGAGATCAACTGCATGTTTATACATTTCAATTTTTATATTGTCTAGTATGTCGCTTGATCTATACGTAATTCCTTTGTTTCTATGAGTGCCGTTCAAAACCCGTAAATATTTCACAGGACCAGGAAATACTCAGGTTGGATGTAATAGCGATAACGTTCGGGACCATGCCATCATGTCTCGTAATTACAGCTATATAGCTACGTATGGAATTATGTCTGTCTCCTGGACGTCCAGCTCGGCAAAAGCTAAAATGAGCGCCAGGCATTTCCTAGCAAGTAAAGACGACCCACGTGATATTTGCATGTCCCACCGAGTATCGCCTGGTCTAAAAATATAGGACTCCCACCATATTCCTAAAACGACTTATAGCAAAGACTGAAGAAGAAGAAGAAGAAGAAGAAGAACAAGAAGAAGAAGAAGAAGAAGAAGAAGAACAAGAAGAAGAAGCAGAAGAAGAAGAGGAAGAACAAGAAGAAGAACAAGAAGAAGAACAAGAAGAACAAGAAGAAGAAGAATAAGAAAACGAAGAACAAGAAGAAGAAGTAGTAGGGTAACCTTTTCTACATACACGGATGTAGATTTTACGATTTACAGATTACAATCATTATGTTTATATTATTCGCTGTCGTGGCTCGAGTATACGTCACAATCGTGTATTATCCCCATTAAACTTTAATATGTATTGTTGGTCAATATATGTCCATATTTCACACGGTCAAAATGAAGCCGTGATAGTAAATAAGTTCATAACCATCGTCCACACCTTTAGACGTCTTGAGAGTATGTCATGTGTGCATGTATGACATTGTTGAAGAAGTTATTGAAATTTCACGTGTGTAGTTATGCCATTATTGAAGAAGCAATCTAACTTTCATGTTTTTTTTTGCTTTCACTCGCTTAAATTTCAAGTATGCAACATTTTAGACCAACTGACCACTGTAGGGGTTGAACCACACTACCTCATCATAAGCACACCGGAAGTTGAAGAGCGAGCGCTCTCATCCATTCCGCCATTTAAACTCTCGCAGTTATGCTGTTTGTAGCAGACGTGATATCAATTTCACATGTTCAGTTATGCCATTGTTGCCGATGGGATATCAATTTCACATGTTCAGTTATGCCATTGTTGCCGATGGGATATCAATTTCACATGTTCAGTTATGCCATTGTTGCAGATGGGATATAAATTTAACATGTTCAGTTATGCCATTGTTGCAGATGGGATGCAAATTTAACATGTTCAGTTATGCCATTGTTGCAGATGGGATACAAATTTAACATGTTCAGTTATGCCATTGTTGCAGATGGGATGCAAATTTAACATGTTCAGTTACACCATTGTTGCAGACTTGATATACATTTCACAAACAATAAACACATCTGTTTAAATTCGCTAAGGGAATACATTGTTTTCAATGTAAATTTCACATATTCAGTTATGCCATTGTTGCAGAGGTGATATAAATTTCACATGTTCAATTATGCCATTGATGCAGGGGTGATATAAATTTCAGATGCTTAATTATGCCATTGTTGCAGACGTGGTATAAATTTCACATGTTCATTTTTGCGATTTTTGCAGATGTAATTCACATTTCACATGTTCAGTTACGCCATTGTTGCAAATATAATATACATTTCACATGTTCATTTTTGCGATTGTTGCAGATGTAATATAAATTTCACATGTTCAGTTATGCCATTGTTGCGGACGTGATATAAATTTCAAATGTTCAGTTATGTTGTTATTACAGAAATGGCCCATATTTAATGTTATGTATTCCATTGTTGTAGAAGTGAGATAACATTGACATCTGCAGTCAGCCATTGTTGAATGCGGACAAAACATTTGCCCGAATCTGAGGGTGTTTTATTCATCCGGCGAGCTTCTTAACTGCTTCAAGTGCCAAACAAACAGTAGTTTAGACCAAACATGGTACACAATCAAATAAAAACATATTATAATGTAAATTTCTGTTCACTGAGCACTGAAACTGCGGGAGATACCACGAAACAAATAAAATATGTTTCTAGTTTGGCGATATAACGTCCTTCTGTCCAAATAGAAGATCCCATTTTCTTTCACATTCCGTTATAAGCTTGGCAGCAACAAAACCCCTTTTATCGATACCATTGTCGTAGACGAGATACATTTCATGTGTTCATGTCGTGTATATTGACAACTGGCTTGCAGACACTAAAGAATAACATCCAGGCTTTTGAATTGAGAGTTACAGAAACATGGGAAATACTGACATTCTGAAGCTTCTGAAGTTTGAAGAAAACGAGCTCACGAATAACATCCCCTCGGAAACATAAGTATCGTGACCATATGAAACGTCATAGAAAGAACAGTAATGGAAGGCATGGTTCGTAGAAGAAGGAGAAGAAGAAGAAGAAGAAGAAGAAGAAGAAGAAGAAGAAGAAGAAGAAGAAGCAGCAGCAGACACAGCAGCAGCAGCAGCAGCAGCATCAGCAGCAGCAGCAGCAGCAGCAGAAGAAGAAGAAGAAGAAGAAGAAGAAGAAGAAGAAGAAGAAGAAGAAGAAGAAGAAGAAGAAGAAGAAGAAGAAGAAGAAGAACAAGAAGAACAAGAAGAAGAAGAAATAAGAAATAGACGACAAAGAAGCAGAAGAAGAACAAGAAGAACAAGAAGAAGAAGAACAAGAAGAAGAAGACGACAAAGAAGAAGAAGAAGAAGAAGAAGAAGAAGAAGAAGAAGAAGAAGAAGAAGAAGAAGAAGCAGCAACATCAGCAGCAGCAGCAGCATGGATCGACAAATACGAGGGACACGAAAGACACACGGCATAAAAATACAGAGGCAGTTATTTGCATATCCGTTACAGGACGTCGTAGTCAACCCCAACATAAGTGTTAGTAATGACAAGTTATTAGGCGAAACTACGACTATCAAGAAAGATGGTAGCAAGCCAATTTGGCAAACAACTGTGGATGGAATAACGCTTGAACAAATTGTTCAGCTCTCTGTTAACTAGGATTTTACCTAGCCGGCTCCGTGGTGAAGGTGTTACGAACGCAGTTCGTAATTACGTATACCCGCCTTCGAAACATTGCTGCGGGCGATTAGGCAGCAGACCGCCCCATGTTGATTTTTTACGAAATGGAATGGGTGCCGGTCGTTCAGAAAGCAATGGCAAACTACTGAACGTAAACTTGCCAAGATATTACAACAGCATAAAATGCTGGCGTTGACGGCGACGTCCTGTAAATGATATGCAACTAACTAACCTAGGTTTACTACTATCAAGAAAAACAGTACCAAGCCAAAATGGCAAATAACTATGAATGAAATAATACTTGATACGTTGTTAGTGTTTCTTCCATCCAGGTATGGTTTCTGTTTGTCTGCGTTTTTCCATGATTCATCAGCACACAACAGTATAGTTTCTCATTGCAGTTGACACCTTGTTATTGCAGAGTATGTTTTCCATCTTGCAAAAGGCTACCTTTATCATGCCGATTCTTGTTCTAACATTTACAAGGCAATATCCTTAAGATGTTATGAATATTCCAAGACACCTGTACTGATTAACATGTTTTTAAGAACGCTCCCGTTTACTTGGATGTTACATTGTGGTTGTTCTTTCGTCTTGGAGATGACTTTAGTAAATGACAACTGCCACAGATAGTGGCATCCAGTTATAAACGCCTAGAAATATCGGACCTAGATCATGGCTGACAATTCTTTAGGAAGACACAAACCATAGAATGTACGATTTATTGCCTGGCATATTCCGCTGCATCTCGAAATATGCCAGGCAATAAATCGTACATTCTATTGTTTGTGTCTTCGTTATTAAAATTAACTACGGGAAAACATTGTTTTGAAATTCTTTAGGAGTTAATTAATTCATAGTTTATAAGATTTTGTTTGTAGATTGGAGAGATTGTTGAAGATGATGTGTATTTCAATAATCATGTTTTTTGTTGGTTTGACTGATGACAGTATTTCATTGGTGAATTGCTGTACAGATGTTTATAAATAAACTGGGCTGCACATACACCAGGAAACAAATAACGCATTAAAAAAACATTGATTTATTCTGGCTAGATATGGTCTCTATGTATATTTTCGTTGTCATTTACCTCTATCTCACAACCTCAAGTGTGGGTCGAAGGGATAGCACACTGGACTCGCTCAGGGACACGACATGCATACACACATCTATCAATGTAGATACAGGGTGTATGTAAAGTCTCACTACAATTTGTATGTAGAACAATGTTTAAAAATTAAGTACATGATGTCATCAAAACATGGGCTCCACAGTCGACCGTGAAGCAATAAGCAGCGAATGGCTGTCGTCTGCTGGAGTAATTATTTGCACTAAAAATAGAATGGTGTTATCAATGGAAGATGGAATTTTGTTTGGTTGAAAAGGTGTTTCGAAATGGCGGTCGATACACACGTATAGACTATCCGAGATAGTTGTTTAAAGATCTATAGTAAGAGTTCCTGATAAACAACATCTTCAATGCATTACGGCTAGAAATGTGTTGAATAATTTATCATGAATACTTCATTGGTGTTTTCCAGCTCCCCCAAACAGCGTTAGATCGTGTCAGTGACTATTGTAACTAATTTAATGAATTTTTTAGCACATGTTTTGACGACGTCATTTACTTAATTTTTCAAAATTGTTCTACATACAAAGTGTAGTGAGACTTTACAAACATCCGGTATAACAAAAAGTTGCATGCCCTTTGCAGGATGTTGCAATCAACCCAAAGCCCAGGTTAATTTACTAGACAATTTCACGTTCAATAGTGTGCCATTGCTTTATGAACGAGAAGCTTACATTTAAGTTCAGCTTTCTGACCGATGTGGGAACTGAACCCAGTAACCCGCCGTCAGCACATGGGCAGTTTAAGCGCCAGCACTTGAACACCCGCGGTCACGTAGATATACTCATCTCATCATCTCATCTTATCTGGTTCCTCTTGTACCTTGCGGTGTCGAGGTGAAGCATAAACAGTGGCAGAGTGCCTGTTTATGGGCTTCATGTACAGTAGTACCTCGGGTTACGAACTTAATTCGTTCCAGAACTCGGTTCGTAACCCGAAACGTTCGTAACCCGAAACATTGAAATCAATGAAATAAAAACAATCCTTTTCAAGATGAAAAAATCGTTCTTTTTAATTACCATCCGGTCGTTTACCTGACAACACGCAAAGAATACGTGCACTTCACGTATTAAATAAAGAGAAAGAAAACAACCAAATGAATTAAATGTAAAATAAAAAAAAAATGGTTTAGTCTATCTTTATTACCAAGAAAACGATCATGGGAAATTTGTCACTTTCTTTGTTATTCTGAATCATTAGTTTCAGGAGTATCTTGTCGCTGTTTCTTGGCAGCCGACTAGGAATCTTTCTGCACCAATAAACTATCAAGGGAAATTTGTCGCTTCCTTTGCTGGAGAATCTTTCTGAAGTGGGCCATCGGGTTATCATTCATCAAGTTTACTTCCCTGCTAGCAACAAGTTTGTTTGGATGATGGTTCACAAAGAAGTCTTCGACGTCTGCCCACTTGCTGCAAATTTCTTTAATCCTGGCAGTTGAAACGGTCACTGATTCCTCATCATCGGACGACTTTAATGTCTTTAGCTGTTCATTCTGAAGATCCACGAGTTCATCTGTAGTACTGTTTGTACTGTACACGATCGTTTGTCTCCAACGTTACACCTTCTCTCTCTCTCTCTCTCTCTCTCTCTCTCTCTCTCTCTCTCTCTCTCTCTCTCTCTCTCTCTCTCTGTCTCGCCTTTGTTCGTAACCCGAGGCATTGTTCGTTACCCGAGACATACAATTTTTGAAGTTGTTGTTCGTAACCTGAATTGTTCGTGACCTGAGGCGTTCGTAACCCGAGGTACCACTGTATTGAAATTCCTATGGACTCTACTATTCCCTCTGTCCATCGTTTACATGGTCGGCATCTTCTGCTTCCGTTTGGTCTGTACATCATTGCTTGTGGCGGTATATGGTTAGTTGGTAATCTAGTTATATGACCAAACCATTTAACTTGCTATTTTCAGGGTGAAATCTATCGCTGCTATAACCCCTCTTTTAGTCCTGATTACTTCATTTCTGATTGTCTCTCTTCTTGATACATTCAGTATTCTTCTCATGAATCTCATTTCTGATCTTGTGATTTGTCTTTTCTCTTTTTCTGTCATTGTCCAGGTTTGGCATTGGTAGCATAGAGTTGGTAAGAAGATTGTGTTGTAGAGTGTTTTCTGAGTAATTATTGATAACGTAGATATGCATATAGTTAAAAAGATCAAAACTAGACAGACAACTATGGAATGGGTTTGATCAGGAATCTTTTAAAAATAAGCCCAAAGGTTGACATATGCAATGATGATAGTGACGGTGATGATAAAAAAGCCGTATGTAAAACATATTGACCAATAAAAAGATGTCAGTTGAAACGAGAAAAAGAGTGTTGAGGTGCTACATAGAGCCTGTTCTTTTGTATGGATGTGAAGCTTGGACAATGAGCAGTCAAGCTGCAAAACATCTGATGGCTGTAGAAATGTGGTTTCTGAGGAAAATGCAAAGAATACCATGGACAGACAGAAAAACCAATGACTAAGTACTACAGGAGGCAAATGAAAATCGGAAATTGATTAAATAAATTAGACAAAGACAGTCAAAATTGTTTGGACATGTTATGAGAAGAAATGGATTGGAAAACTTGGTGACAACTGGCAAGATCGAAGGGAACAGACCAAGGGGAAAAACCGAGAAGTAAATACCTGGATGGCGTGGCCACATGGCATGGTCGAGACAGGAACACTGAGCTGATCCACGACTCTGGTGATCGAGTGAAATGGCGAGCCATGACCGCCCACGCTTTCCGGCAGGGCACATGATTGATTGATTGATGTAATTAAATTAAAGAAACAAATATACAATTAGAAACATGAGAATTAACTAAGACATGTCTATAAATAGACAAAAATGGCTCGTAACCGCATAGTTATTGCTTGAACATACGAGAGAAAATCTGGCGGCCGCGTGTAGGTGTTTCTTTCTTTTTCTCGAATATTCATAAAGATAACTTTGGCCAGCCCTGCTAACGTTGTTTGTGTCTGAAATGTTTGTTGAGGGTGAAAAATTAATGTTGTGAAAAGAACTATGACTAGATCTTTTTAGCCAGTTTTCTTTACGTCTTTGACTTTGAATAATGAACCATGACGACGTCAAAGAAAGCACGGGTGAATGGCGGTCTGAAATGTATTCATACACAGCACTTCACGTCCACTGAAAATAACGGTGGTGGGGTTGGGGGAAAAGGGGGGCGGGCGGTGAACTGTCAGGCAGATATGGGCCACAAGGTTGTGAAGATATTAAGGGAAGGCTGAAAACAAAATTAGACCTGATAATGTGGTACACGTTAACACTTGTAATATTTGTAAAGAAGCTAAAGAAAAACACTTAAAAATAAGACACGGTTGTAAAAAAAAATATCGCTAAAAATGTGATCATCATCATCATCATCATCATCATCATCATCATCATCATCATCATCATCATCATCATCATCATCATCATCATCATCATCATCATCATCATCATCATCATCATCATCATCATCATCATCATCATCATCATCATCATCATCATGTGTTCTGCAATCTAGACTTTGAAGCATATCCAGAGTCCTCGGTCCTTGGTGTTTGGGATACATTCTTGTAATGATGTTCTTCCATGTCATCCTTCCAGTCCATCCATCATCATTTCTCTCTGTCTCTCCCTGCAACTTTTCCTTATGTCACAATGTTTTTCAAAGCCATTGTTCTCACAGCATGACGAAAGAACATCGCTTGTCTCCTTATATTTGCGTATAATTGTGTACATTCTTTAGTCTTTTGCAGACACTCGTTAGTTAAACTGGCGGTCCAAAATATTGATCACAAGTCCAGAAACCATGACTCCGCCACCTCGAGGCCCTGCCTAATATTTTCGCTCACGTTACACTACTAAGCGCATACATTAGAAGAGGAGAGGATAGGGGGTGTTACCTTAAGCATACTCCATACACGGGCTACAACTTCTAGTGGACTGAACTTATTTTTCGTGCGGATTAGCTTTCCGTATTATCAGTGTCCATGACCATTGGGCGAACCCACTCCGACTTCTCAGGTACTTATAATTTACGTCCCCAAGTCAAGACCCGAGTCGGTCTTCCTGGCGAAGGTGTTAACGTCTTTCTCCGCAATCCCGTATATTCTCGTGAGTAGCTGAGCGAGAATCGGCAGCGGTTCGCGCCGCTCTGGTAATTTACGGGGGTATGTGAGCCGGTAGCTAAGAAAGCAATGGCAAACTACTAAGCGCAATCCTGCCTAGTACATCAACAGCAGCTGAAAAATGCTGGTATTGACTGCAACGTCCTGTAAGGGATATGCAACATAAAAAAGTCAAGAACGAGAAGTCAACATTTTGGTACAATTAATCGATGTATAGTTTGAAACCGCTACATCGACATAAGCACACGGGAAGTTTAAGACCGATCGCCCTTATCTGTTCGGCAATGCTTACCTCAAGAAGATTTTCAATATAACATGTTAGCACTCTCTTTCTGAGTTTCGGATACAGAGACTTATTACATAAGAAGATACTCTTCGTTTACAGACATGCAACTTGTGTTTGACCTATTCTGGTTTTTCTCTCGGCCACATATCCTCCATCGAATGTTATGATTGCACCTTGGTATTTGAATTTATTAACTTGGCTTACATTTCCTGTCTATCTCATTTATTAGCGAAAAAAAAAAAAAAATTGCCGAGAACGTGCTGTCAAATTACTTTGAAATTTGTTATCTTGGGTAATGGTTAACAAATGAGACAGATTACAATCATGAAAAGCGAACGAACCAATGAAATTTATTTTTAAAGTGCCCTACTGATATCTACGCTTTCATGCAATATTTCATTCATACATTTCTTTTGAAGCTAATCTTAGATAACAACAGAAACAATATGTATTATAAACCCATGGGAAATGTGCAATATTCAAATAATACATGACTCACGAAAACACATTTTGACACGGCAGTTATAATTAACTAAGGTAGATGTAAATAATAAAGAATATTGACTGGAACCAAGTAGCAGCACTTCAAATAGGAAATAAAGAGGGCAATTATGAACAAATAAAACTAGGAGTACGATAAGGATTTGTTTTGTCACCGGATCTGTTCTTCCTCTATAGCGTTGTAATAATGAGAGAGATCAAAGAGAAGCCAGGAACACTAATAAGAGGTTATAATATAAACAATCTAAGCCATGTAGATGGCACAATATTGGTGGCGGATAATTTCAATTCCAATTCCAATTTTCAAAACAAAAATTCCACATTCGGTCTCGTCAAACCTGCTTCCTCATCGTCAGTTATTGTTGAGATCCGTGGTTGTGTGGATTGTTAGTCCTAATTCATACTGGTTTTATTGGTTCCGCTCTGTTTGTCGGATAAGGTTATTTTGTGTTGTCTGGTTATTTTCTTCTGTCTTATGCTGTGTTGTTCTCACTGGGGCTGGACCCGGTCACGTTCAGTCCCCATAAGGACTCGATATTGGCAAAGGCAGAGAATTTAAGTTCAGTCTCAAGTTGTTCCCCCGGTCAGCTGCCCGTCCTCCTCTACGTTCGCTTTCTTGTTTTCGTCATCGGTGTATGGGTTGGTGCGACAACAAGACGACTAGGTCTTCCTGTCGTCCTCGTTCAGGAGCCCTTCCGTAAGAGCCGACTCACCACCCTGCCACTCACCCCGCCACTCAGTTTTAAAAAAAAAAGGATATATATATATATATATATATATATATATATATATATATATATATATATATATATATATATATAAATAAACATATCAATATATACAATGTAGGGAGGTTATGTGGCCTTCCGAGTTCTGCAGATGAACTGTCTGACCAGCCGCTGTATTTATGGATTGCTGTTTGTGTGTAGGCACTCCGTCATTGTCATTGGAGTCCCAGTTTTGACGAAGTGATCTCTTAGCTCCCTTCGTTCACTATTATACTTGTAGCATGCTAGTAAATTAGTGTTTAATAGTGTTGTTTTCTAGGCATGCTCTGCAGAATGGGTTTTCTCTCGTGTCTTTCCAGTTACCTAGTCTTCTTCTTCTTCTTCTGCGTTCATCCGGAGTTTTTTTCGGACGTGATTGCATTGTGCCTGTTTACAGCAGAGCTGCGTTATTGCACCGTTAGGCCGACTCATCCGACTTCTGCGGGCATTTGTTTACCGGGTTAACCGTCCCGGGGTTACCTAGTCTAATTCTCCACAGCTGTCTGTTTGCGGGTGCTTTCTTGTTGGTCTTGGCTTGTGGCTTGTAGCTGGGTTCACTCAGTACTTGGTATGCATGACGACCTTTAGCGCGGTTTCGCCACTGTTTCGTCCATTCCTGGAGTATGTAGCTTTTGACGATATTCTTTCCTTCTACTTTATTTTATTGCTGCTGGTTAGTCCTCGTTTCGCCGCTCTGTCTGCTTGTTCATTTCCCGGGATACCCCTGTGAGCTGGTATCCATCCGATGGTGACTTGGCATCCCATGTACCTGAGGTTTGTGGCTGTCGCTAGTATCTTCTCTTTTATGTCGGGTCTGTTTCCTCTAGCGAAGTTCCCGAGCATTTGTACTGAGGACAGGGAGTCTGTTAATATACACAGTCTCAGCGGTGGTTTTTCGGCTGCAATCTCCAGGCCTTTCATTATGGCTACCAGTTCGGCCGTGCATACTGATGTCTGGTCTGTTAGTTTGAACTGTTTCTTCAGCTTATGGGACCACTACTCCTGCTCCTACCTCTCCCTATTCGTTCTTGGACCTGTCTGTGTATATTATGAGGATGTCACTACTGATTTCTTGTATGTACACCTCGGCCGCGTCTCTTGCATCTGTGTCCTCCGTGTCCTTGGTGGCGAATAATGTAAAAATCTACCATTATTGTTGGACATTGTAGTAACAGAGAGTGCAAAGAAAGGACCCTCCTTGCATATCATGAAAACATTAACAATGGTGATAATATCAAAGAAAAAAGTGACAACAAAATACGAAATGGAAATAGAAGGGAAAATTCTTAACCAAGTGGACAATTTTAAATATCTAGGGGCATTTATAACATCAGATGGAAGATGCACAACAGAGATTATCAACAGAACAGGGCAAGCAAAAGCTGGATTTCAGAAAATGAAAAGTGTCTTATGCATTGAATGTAGGAAAGAGAATGCTGTTATGCAGCTTTTCCGGTGTGGCAGTGAATCTTGGAATGTAAACGAACAAATTAAGGAGAAATTGGAACAACAGAGATGTGGTTCCTGAGACGAATATTGCGAATTCCTTAAACTGTCAGAGTAACTAACAACGATTACCAGAAAGAGGCTAATGAAACTAGAACATTATATATGATGAGACAAACAGCTTTCTTTGTTTATGTGATGAGAAGAGAGGCATTAGAGAACGTCGTAACAACTGAAAAGTATGCCATTCTGCACAAAGCATAATAAATTCGCCCTTTTAAGCATGTTCTGTGAGTCCGCCACAATCACATGCGTGTGTTGTTTGACCTCCAGCCAGATAGCGCAGCCGTGTCAGCCAGAGTCAGCCTCTACCTCAAATCACATCTTGTGTGTGTTGTTTGACCTCCAGCCAGTGGCACGCCGCAGTGAATTCCCTCAACATTCTTAGATAGATGTTGTGATTGGTCAGGAAAGAAGGAGTTAATCACTAACTTCATTTGTCACATCGTCTTGTGGGAATTCCTTTACTCATAAACCTCGTTAATGTTACCTTCCTTCGTCTTTGTTATGTTTCAGCTACTCACTGTTCACATTCAGTGAAATGAACAAGCCATTCACAATATGCTATATCATTAACACTGCTAATCTACATGTACTATATTATTATATCACATTTATCATAATGTAGTATTAGTAACTAGTATATCCATACACACGCACGATACATATGTTGTATATCATGATATAAAATTTACGGCAAGTACACAGAATAGCTTTGGCGCAAACATGAAATAAAAATAGCCCAAAGATACACTTTTCTGAAATAAAATGGATACACATGCACACTACCATGAAATAAAATTGAAACAAATGTACATTTCCTGAAATAAAATTGACCTAAATGTTCATTAGCATGAAATAACAGTGAAGCCGACGAACCATTTCAGCATTCTAAGCCAGGACGTGTTGACTGTATGTGTTTGTGAAATTATACTATCAAGTTTACCTGAATAAAAAGTCGCTTAAAAGTCGACAGGGTCGACTTCATTGCACCGGGTTTTATCCCAAATGGCTCGGTCTCTTTCCGCAGCACGGAAAGCGTCGCACAAAGCACGAACTCCGTAGCTTTTAGCGACGACCCACAGGAGTCCCCGAAACATTTAACTCGTAAACCGAAGGGCGCGGCCCTGGAATCGAACCCACAACCTTCGGAGCACGAGTCAAACGGCTTGACTACTTAGCCACAGAGACTCCCACTTACCTGAAAACTTACCTGAATAAATAGTTGTAATAACATCCTGTGTAGTGTTGCTTTAATCTGCCTGGTTGCTGGTCGCATTTGACGAAATGTGTGTGTGTGTGTGTGTGTGAGTGTGTGTGTGCGTGTGTGTGTGAGTGCGTGTGTGCGTGTGTGTGTGTGTGCATTCGTTCTCTTTAAACTCGTGTAGTCCATATGCTTGCTACTACTTCTAGTGCCCTGGACTGATGTTTGGGTGTCGATTAGCTGTCCCATTTACCAGTATCCCTCGATATCTGGCGAACCCACTCCGACTTCTGATGTACTTGTAATTTGCGTCCCCAAGTCAAGGACGAGAAGTCAACATTTCAGTTCAACTGACCTATGCAGGGGTTTAACCCGCTACCTCGGCACCAGCACACCGGATGTTTAACAAGGAGCTCTCTTATCCATTGGGCCACGCTGACCTCCATTACAAGATAGAAAAATACCAATAACAATAAGTGTTCACGTGAACTAGAGTATGTTTCCCGGGTAGTCTTATTTTCTCTGTCTTCTATCTTCCAACGGTGTGTAGGTCTTCAACGAACTCCCACCAAACCTCCCTATCCCTGGCTACACCTGGCAGCTCCCTTCTTGCCCTCCTTATATTATTCATCTATGGCTTTATGTTCCTATTCAAGTGTTTGTAGGTCTTCCACAATGTCCTTTGCCTAATGGGTTCCAAAGAGTTTTTAGTTATACAGATTTTCTCAGTGTGTCTTATCTAGTGTCAGTGTATTTTTCTGGCCTCTGGATTCACTGCCTGAACCTAATAAGGTTGAGATAAACTCCAAATGAAGATAACGGACGAGAATAGGGACAAGTGGAGTGGTATGATCAGACGATTTCAACGCTGTCTTCTGACTGACTAACATGATGATGATGAGAAAATCGGAGTAGCATATCTGACGAACCCATCATTCTCAGCATTTGTTTCACGTTAACACGCGTTGTAATATAGTTATAAAAACTGGGGGGGGGGGGTGTAAAAAAAAAGGGGGGGGGGGGTAAAAGTCAAGAGTATCGACTGAGGATTGCACCGGGTTTTATCCCACATGACTCGGTCTCTTTCCACAGGGCGGTCTGCCGAAAGTCTCGCACAGAGCACGAACTCCCTAGCTCCAGCGACGACCCCCCAAGAGTCTCGGAGAATATTGCATCCGTGAACCGAACGGCGTGGCCTGGAATCAGACCACTAACCTCCAAAGTGCGAGGCAGGCGGGGTAACCACTTCACCACGGAGACTCCCCGGTGTAGTAAATGAAGCACACATATAGATCTCTGTTGATTTCCCTCTTTATTTTCTGTCAACGATCTTAAGATGTATATAGCGTTGTTTGTGCTTTTACCTTCCACAAATCCGCACTGATCATCTTCAATTTCTGATTATATTAATTTGTCTTATTCTTCTAATTATAATTCTCATTAGTTTGTTCTTTTTAAAGTTACATGACTCATTGAACCAACTGTGCGACGTTCTCCACAATCCGTTACACAAGATTTCTTTGGTAGAGCTATGACTTATGACAGTGGATTTCAAGAGATCACCAGGTACTGATTACTATCACATGTGTCTTACACTAGGTCTTTCTCTAAGGACATCAGCTGTCTTACACGGTGTTCTTTCTCTAAGGATGACAGATATATCTTACACGATGTTCTTTCTCTAATGACAATAGATTTGTCTTACATTAGGTTCTTTCCCTAAGGACGTTAGATGTGTCTTACACGAGTTTCTTTCTCTAAAGACGCCAAATGTGTCTTACACTAGGTTCTTTCTCTGAGGACGTCAGTGTCGTACACAAGTTTCTTTCTCTAAGGACATCAGATATGTCTTACACGATGTTCTTTCTCTAAGGACATCAGACGTGTCGTACTTAAGGTTCTTTTTCTAAGGACGTCAGATGTGTCTTACACTAGGTTCTTTCTCTAAGGACGTCATGTCATCGTTACCTGGTCGTGACCTGGTCATGTCATCGTTATCTGGTTTGTCACAGAGGAACGTGGCAAGACAGCGAACAAATGGAAGTGTGTCTTGGTGAACATCAGTGCTGTCTATCGCTAGCGGCACCTTCGCATTAGTTAGATAGCATGGGAAATCCATTCAATTGACTTTCATGAGGTGGATGAAGACGCAGCCCAGTAAGTAACTAGCCTTCAAGTCATATTCATTGTGTCTGGCACAACTTTACAACAGGATCTGCTGTGGAATTATCATTGTTATGGTGCTGTGCCAGTACTACAGAGCTCAATGTGTAAAGTACAGTGACAGTTCTGTTTCCAACAGTGACACAATGAAATTGTAATATGGACGGTGTGGACAAGGTTGTATGTTCCAATTTCAGTGTTATAATGACATATGTGACCCTGAGGATGGAAGCTGCTCTTTTGGTGTCTCAAATGAGGCTGATGAATTTGGTCCTGGGTGTCCGTTTGTGAACGGGATGATCACAGAATGATGCTGCTAGCCATGATGATTTACAGGAAACACGTCTTACACTGAGGCTGTCAGATCCACACAGGACAATATGGTTTGGGATGTATTTGAAACATATAAGTCCGTTTGTGCGTTGCATAGTCGCACGGCGTAAGGCATGGAACATATGTAGAAGTTCGACTGTATTCCTTGTGGATGTCAACACAGTGGTATCATACAAGAACACGTCCACCATTGAGGGAGCTATGGCAGCTGATGCGTGTTCCCTGTATGTCGTTGGAGGTAAATATGTAGCTTTAAAGCAACGTTCAGTGCTGATATCTGATTACTACTCAACGTGTTGTTGCTTCCCAATGGCTGTGATTGGAGACTCAGGGAGTGATGACCACACATGCAGCCATGCGTAGCCAATTTCCAGAGCAGCGGGTGGAGACTGCCATTTACTGCTCCATATGTGCTGCACATAGTGGTCATATACAATTTTTGATTTTGAAATGCAACGCTTGGATGGGTTTAGATTAACTACCTAATCTGTCGGGGAAGCTATCACGAACAATGACATTCTCAAGCTGAAGGTGTTACAGCAGATACTTTACACAGAACTATACATTGTTCAGGATTGTTGTGTCTGCCACCATTCTATCACTCTATAACACAACAGGATCTGCTATGTAATTTACCGAAGCATTGTCATGTTGGTGTCTCACTACTACAGAGCTCAACGTATGAAGTAAACCAGATTACTGATGTCGTAACTGCTTTGTTTGGTGCTCAACTATCTACCTGCGAGAGTTATGTTTCCGTTGTGTAGTGACTTTAACTATGTATTATGTATTATTTGACAGAAATTGTATGACATTGGTTGTGTTCCCCGCATACATGTATCTATTGTGTTCGCCAGGAATGAGGCGCTGGAACCTCTTGCCCTCGGGTTGATTGGGCCCGTTAGCTATTACAGCGACCAATCTAGGAGATGGAAAACTCCGATTATAAACCCCCAAGTTTAAGGTGGACCAGCGTGCTGAGGAACTGGATGGCCGCGGGTAAGCTGGTCGTGAACGTTGGACGTCTGGCAGGCGTGCGGAGCGGCACCAGGCGCATAGACTCCTGCGGGGCATCCCCTGCCTCTCCCCTAGCAAGCAGGCAATACTAGGATGACCGGTTATTTCCTGCAATATCCAAACTTTGCTTATGGAATTAATTAAACACGGGAATCGTGGCCGGTGCTACGGAGCACATGCTCTGCGCTTGACACATCTTTCAGAGGTTAGCGAAGAGAGAGTGAGGAGGAGAAGACGAGGAAATGGTGTGAGAAGAAGGCATAGCAATAGGAGGGCAGGCGCCAGGAGAACAAAGCGAAAAGTGGAGAGACTAGGTTTTAACCATCTAAGAGTGGGATACTGGAACTGTCGTAGTGCCAGGCAGAGAGGTCCTGTATTGGAGAGGCTAATATATGATTTTGATATCCTCATGCTCAAGGAGCTAAATACAGACAAATATCATTATCCTGGGTACGCCAGTTATGTAAACCCTACTGGGTAGAAGAGACATGGGCAAGGTCTGCTGGTGAAGAAAGGAGTGAAGCATGTGGTACTTGACTTGAGCCTGTGGAATCACAGTGCAAGAGAGGTCCAGGGTATACAAATGGAGATTGGTGGCTTAAGTTGAAACATCATAAACGTATATGTGTGTTTTGTCAGAAAGGAACACTGGGATTGGCATAAGGAATTGGAGAAATTACCAGGTGATAGGCTACTCATATGTGAAGACTCCAATGCAAGGAACAGAGAATAGGACAGTCGTGAAGAAAACCGACAGGGAAGTGCCCTTGCGGATGCCATGGTAGACTCCGATGTGGTCTGCATAAATGATGGGAGGCTGAATAGAATGGCAATGAGGCCTGGCGATGCAGACACAACTATTGACTTGGCACCTGTCTCCCAGTCATCAGTCCTTGATGTAAAGTGGACTGTTTTTAATGACCATGGGGGTGATCACATGTCATGCTCAGTCCTGATCTCTAAATCCACGAAAGTTAAGGCTGGGAGACCGCGCAAGACCTTCCCGTAAGAGTGGACCGACAGCCTGCTTGGACGCCTCAGACAGGAGGCATGCAACAGGACTGTTAAAACTCCTTTATTTGCATCCCCCATGGTGGACCCCAGAAGAAGACCATGCTTGGAAAGCAAAGAGAGCTGCAGTGAGGAAGCTATGGAAAGTGCAAAAGACACCCCAAAGCTCACGAGAGGAAATGGACACAGCGGAAAATGTCAAGAAAGATATGGTGGAGGTTTTCAAGCTCTGTGCTGCAGAAGCCAAAAAACAAACAAACGCAAATTGGGAATGTTTCATGAAGGAGATTAGAGGTGATAAAACACTGCGAACATTCTGGAAGCTGCACAGACAAATACAAAGAAAAGATCAGCCTATGACAGTGGGAACAACTTATAGAGATGATGGTGTGCGCGTGACAACAGACAAAGAGAAAGGGGAGGCGTTTCTCCAGAGACTTTTAGAGCAGACCAATCATAATGATGAGGACACCAGGGATGCAGTTAGTTAGTTAGTTAGTTAGTTAGTTAGGTAGTCGACAGATCATCCTCATTGCACATCGAACCATTCAGTCCATAAGTGCTCGGATCCCCTCCTCAGCAAATCCCGCAGCGTGTAGCGGCTAACAATACCAGTTCTGTGTTGGTTTATCAATCTTCTTCGGCTTCCTGCGTAGTGTTCTTGTTAGGCCAACCCCCGCCCCCCACTACCTTTTTTTAATTTGCTGTTCTCGCAGTCTGGCCATGGTTGTAGATTCACAGTCATCACTTGGTTCTCGCAAAAGCCTTACTTCTCGCAGAACATTCAGAGTGTCAGCCTGGTCCATTGCGCGTCCGCCCTCCACATTAGTCTTACCTGCGAGCTTGTCTGCCCGCTCATTTCCTTGTACTCCCGCATGCCCTGGCACGAAGATGAAACTAATCTTTGCCAGCCGAGACCGCTCCAGAGACAGCAACCATTCTCTTCGGATCCACCCCATCTCTATCTTCTTGAGCATGCTCATTGAGTCACTAAGGAAACATGCCCTAGTGAATATCTGTGTCTCGAGCCATGTTATTGCTTTACTTACTGCTATGGCTTCCATAGTCAGGCTACTTGTGGTCTCAGTAAAGCACCAGAGTCCTCCTTCACAATTCTCCCCCCGGCCTGAGCCGTGAAGGCCAATGAGCTTCTCACATGTCGGATGACCGACCCATCTGTGTAAATGACAGCATCACACCGTCTAGCGAATTCTCGAAAATCAACGCTTGTACTTTCTCCTCCACAGCAGCCGGATTGTCTGGTCTGCATTTTCTGTCTAGTTGGATGCAAACTGAAAAGGACGTACATAAATCTGTTGGCACTTGTAACCACTCCTCGTCAGGTTGTAAGTCCTCAAGTGAACACACCTGTTGAAGAATGTCTTCGGCTCGACCGTCCTCTTTTTAACCTGCTGCCCTACACCTTCATAATTTCACTATGCAGCGGATGTTGTATGTTTGCATTGACTCTGTGGTAGGCGCGTGCTCTGCAAATTTGTATTCTGTCTTTAATGGTTGGAAAATCAAGAAGGTAGCGCATCGCCCTGCATGCCGTATCTCTTGTACACCCAAGAATAATGCGCATAGCTTCATTCTGTATCCTTTCCATCCTTTCTATCTGCTTACGGCTAAGAGTCAGGATTGTCATTGCATACTCAAAAACAGACTTGACCAGCCCCTCGTATAGAAGACATAGATGGCGTTGCTCACAGTTTGCTGCCGCCATCACCCGCATCGCAGCCAAACCCCGCTTGGCCTTTGTTATCACCTGGTCTATGTGCTCATTATAAGCAAGGCTTCGATCAAAACGTATCCCCAGGTAATTCATTGCCTGTGTTCTTTCCACCGTCTCTGAACACAGATTAACAGTTGGTGTTGGAGTGTTGACAATATGATTATTCAACGAGAACCATGTCACTGTTGCCTTTGTTGGGTTGACCATTGCCCCAGCTTTAACACACCAAGTACTTATGGTTTGTAGTTCCACAGCAACCTGATTCCTATCCTTCCCCTGACGATACACTAAAACATCGTCGGCATATGACAGTGTCCTCCCCGATCCATTGATCTGCTCGCTGGTGATTCTCACAGTGTAGGCGTTGAACAGTACCGGAGATAATGGTGATCCCTGTGGTAGGCCAGGATATATTGTTGGTGGTTCCGAAGTCCAACTGCCACATCTAAAACCTACTTTCTGTTGGAAGAGGGCTGCAGCGATCCAACTAAGGAGGAATGGACTTATATTGAGTTCAAGAAGCTGTAGCATTAAAACATCCAATGGTACTCTGTGGTACGCGTCCTCAAGATCAATCGCTGCAGCAAAGGTTTCAATGCCTGAGTGGAAACCTTCATAGACGTCATGGGCAAAAACTGCTGCATTGATCCAGGTTTCTCTGTTTGGACGGTACCCACCCAGGTAGGTGGGAAAACACCTTGCCCCTCTAGCTGGCTTGATATTTTTCTGACAATTAACTTCCCCAGCAGCTTGCCTATTGTATTCTGCATGGTCATAACTCGATATCCCTGAATTTTTTGTGTGGTATTTGCCAGGCTTCTGCAAGGGAATCAGATAGCTGTGTAACCACTCCTCCTCGATGCTAGCACTCCCTATACTGTTGTTGTACATGTCTGCTAATTCCTCTAGCTCGTTGTCGGTACACATATTGATGTCATACCTTATGCCATCTGGCCCTGGAGCGCTGTTTTTTGATCGTCGAAGCACAGCCTTGATTTCTTTCACTGTCACTGTGTCTTCATCCGAAGTGTTCTGGGCCTTGCACTTGTCTGAGGTGACTCCCTTGGCAAGATTTCGACCTCCCATGGCTGTCTGGTTGCTCTGCTCTAGATAGCGTTCAAAGAGGGCTTTGCCCTTGTCCTCGTCAGTCCTCTGCCAGATGAGGTCAGCACCTTGGAAGTCAGAAATGCTCTTATTCTTGACTACCCCACTCATGCTTTTATGTAGTCGAAAGAACAATTTCAGTGACTTGTCTGTGCTTGCTCTTTGACATACCTCTGCCCATTTTTCACTTTTAACCACATTGACCAGTTTTTTAAAAATAGCTTACGTTTGTGTGTATCTCTCTTTCTAAGTGCATGCAGGGACTAGGATGGCCAGTTCTATTCTTCTTGGCATTTTGCCATCTCCTTACAGCACTGCGCTAATCCATCCAGGCCTTCTCCACCTCGAAATTCCATTAAGGTGGCTGCTCGCAGCTTTTTTCCTGCCCTGAAGCTTTCTGCGCTTGTCACGTCTTATTTTGCTCACCACATCTTGCCCTGTACTGTCATACTGGAAAGTCTTGATCGTTAATTTGTGCTGCCTGGTTCTGCCTTTCTCCACCAATATGCTGCAAGGGTGGTGGTCGCTGCCGTGGTGCCCTAGGACACCCCATCTACACACTGTAGTGAGTGAAGGAGAAACCAGTGCCAGGTCAATAGCACTGTCCTCATCACCTGGACGGCTTGTTGTCCTGGTGACACTGCCATTGTTGATACAAACCAGGTCAATGGTTTCAAGTGCAGACTCGAGCTCCTCCCCCTGTGTGTTGGAGGAAATGTTTCCCCATGATCTGCCTTTAGCATTGAAATCGCCACAGAAAATAAAATTTCTCTCGTGACCTAATATGTCACTTAAGCACTACCACTTCTGGGAATCCACACTCGCGTTGCGGGCATAGTTTTAAAGAATCTTCGAGAAAGAGCCTTAGAGAATACAGAGTTAGAGAGGAGTTATCTGGCACCATGAAGAATATGCATTATGAAGACATCATACGGGTTGAAGATGTTAAACATATTTTGAAAAAGGCAAAAGACACGGCACTAGGGCCTGATGGGATAAGGTATGGCCACATGAAGGCTTTGAGCGATGCCGACCTGAAGGAGATGACCGACTGTTTTAACCAGAGCATTAGGACAGCATCAGTACCGAAGGACTGGGTGCACAGATATCTCATCCCTCACCCAAAACCATACAAGGATCATTCAAAGCTTAGCGGCTTTAGGATCATCACCCTTCAAAATACATTTGGGAATGTTTTAGAGAAGATAGTCGCTGTCAAGCTGCAAGTGTTTTTGGAAAGGGGGAAGCTTCTTCCAAGAGGTCTGGGGAGCTACAGGCCAGGAAAAGATACCTGGTCAAATGCAGCCACTTTTGCCTTTGACATTTATGAGGGGTTCCAGAGTAGACAGGAAACGATGGCGGCGGCGCTTGATCTCGAAGATGCATACAGCAGAGTTAGATATGATATTTTTATGACCACACTGATGGAGAAGGGGGTCAATCTATGGTTGGTTAACCGGATAGCAGCCGTCCTGTATTCTCGCCGGGTTGCTCTCCGTCTGGGTGCATGGACCTCAGAGCCACATATGTTAACCCCGGGACTACCACAGGGATCTGCAATCTCACCTGTGCTCTTTAACGTGTATACGAGCAAGATTGCAAACCTAGAAGCACCAGGGGTTGGAAAGATACTAACATTTGCAAATGATATTCTTGCATATAGGCAGGGGAGAGATAGGAAGCAAACAGCCCAGGAATTACAGGCGACAGTAGACAAAGTGATTGACTTGTGCACTGAAATGAATGCTGTCATCCACCCGGAAAAGGCGGCTGTTTTATGGTGCTCTCTGGACAACAGGATTGTGAGTGATGATGTCACAAACCTCACGATAGATGGTAGAAACGTCAACAGAGAGAACAAACTGCAGTATCTGGGAATCACATTTGACAGGAGCCTGACCTCCAAGGACCATGTGGAGACGGTTGTGACAAGATCTCAAAAGGGACTCAATGCACTGAAAACTATGGCTGCAATGGACACAGAGCAGAGAAATGCTTTTCACACTATACCAGCACTTGATCCTTTCAGTGATTGATTATGGACTAGGACTGCTCACTGACTCAAAGAGTTAGCCGGTGAAGTTAGAGCGCATACAGAACGAAGCTATGCGGGTCATTCTGGGATGCACCAGAGACACCCCAGTAGTGTGTATGCGTTACATCCTTGGTTTGCCTACTGTTGCTGGTAGGCTCAAGGTGATGCAGGCGAAGGACTCTGGTACTCAGAGTATCTGCAGACACAGATCACACGTTGCATGAGGCGCTGGACGCAGTTAACGGTCAGCGACTGATAAGAGGGAAATCATGGATGGCTCAGGCGGTGGATACGATCAGACATGTGTGCATCTTGGAGAACATTAGGCGAGGAGAGGAGTGGGTCAGATTGCCAGCGGAGCAGTCAGGCTTGTGCAGAGTTATAATCACATTGAACCGGGAGTGCAGGAGTGGCCAGCAGGGGCCACGGAAGTGGAAATCCAGCAACTAATTCAGAAGGTTCAGTGTCGAGAGGTAGGAGAAGTGCCTGGGGGTTCATAGCAAAAGCTAATGGCCGACGTTTGGTGCAGGAGAGCCTGGCATATGATACCACAACATCTAGCTTAAAAATGGAGGTGGAGGTGGTCACTGCAGCTTTCCGCTGAATCAAGAATATGACACACACACACACACACACACACCCACCCACCCACCTACCCACACCCACCCACCACACACACACACACACACACACCGTGATTGTAACTGACTCAGAAAACATGCTGAGGAAGGTGAGAACAGGCATGCTTCGTGCAGAGTAGCTTGCTTCGCTTCGGAGGTCACGGGCGGCAAGAATCGCCTGGATCTTTTCTCCGGGGCATGCCGGTGTGCTGGGGAATAAACAGGCGGCCAGATTGGCTGGCTCTGCAAAACTTGGTGGAGTATTGATGCATGACAAGGCAGACGTGGTTGCGGCCTTGTGGGAGCACGTGTACCCCTAGAAGGAGCAAATGTATCATCATGGTCTGGCAAGAATGAGACAGCGAGGAGTTACGAGGGGATCTGGCCGACGCTCGACGCTCAGAGGAAAGGCGAAGCGGACTTATAATCAAATTGCTACTGGTACTATTGGTGTTGGAACTCTTCGCCGGCTGCTGAGGATAGGGACGGAGCACCTATGGGAATGCCCCTGAATGCTGTGATGTCGGTTCCTAGATCAATCAATCAATCAATCTAAGGGCGCCATATGTGTCCTCTTTCTCTAAGGACGTCAGATGTGTCTTAATCTAGGTTCCTTTCTCTAAGGACGTTATATGTGTCTTAAACTAGGTTCTTTCTCTAAGGACGTAATATGTATCTTAAACTAGGTTCTTTCTCTAAGGACGTCATGTGTGTCTTAAACTAGGTTCTTTCTCTAAATACGTCAGGTGTGTCTTAAACTAGGTTCTTTCTTTAAGGACGTCATATGCGTCTTAAACTAGGTTCTTTCTCTAAGGACGTCAGATGTGTCTTACACAAGGCTCCTTTCTCTAATGACGTCATATGTGTCTTAAACTAAGTTCTGTCTCTAAGGACGTCATATATGTCTTACACTAGTTTATTTCTATAAAGACGTCATATGTTTCTTAAACTAGGTTCTTTCTTTAAAGACGTCAGGTGTGTCTTAAACTAGGTTCTTTTTCTGAGGACGTCATATGTGTATTAAACTAAGTTCTCTGTCTAAGGAGGTCATATGCGTCTTACATTAGGTTCTTTCTCTAATTACGCCATATGTGTCTTACACTAGGTTCTTTCTCTAAGGACGTCATATGTGTCTTACACTAGGTTCTTTCTCTAAGGACGTCATATGTGCCTTACACTATGTTCTTTTTTTTCTAAGGACGTCAGATGTACCTTAAACCAGGTCCCTTTCTTGCCGTAGGGGTATCAAGCGTAACTTATAAACTCAATGCCTTCCACAATGGAAGGTTGCCAAATGCCATTTATTCAGGGCTTTTCCTGACTTAACTTATGCTATGCACCTTTCTTACTGTTGGGGTGTTAAATACGACTCATACCCTTAGCTCAATATAGTGTCAGATGTGTCTTATACGTGGTCGCGTAGTGGCTTGACCCTTGCCCGTCAGATCGTTGGTCAGCAGTTCAAACTCACATCGAGGCGGATGTTGAAAACTGACCTGGGCTCCCCAGGTCGACCCAGTCTAAAATGGGTACCATGAAATGTCTTGGGAAGTAAAAGAAGCCAGCACACACACACACCACACCCACCCACACACACCACACACACACACACCCACTCACACACACACCCCCACACACACACTCAGAGAGGCGGAGAGAGAAAGAGAGGCATGCAGAAGATAAAGAGACAGAGAGAGTTTATTCAGTCATATTTTGATTATAGCCATTGACACACGAGGGTAAGTTAATAAGTAAGTCACAAATGGCTGTAGAAAAATAACTAACTGCGATAACAACTTGAAACTTGTTTATTTTTATACATACATTGTACCTTTATTTCTCAACATAATTTCCACCAACATTGATGCACTTATCCCATCGTTGTATCAGTCCTCCCAAACCGGCTGCATAGAACTGCGTGCGCTGTTTTCTAAGCCACATTCAACTTCGGCGTCATACGCGAAATGTCTCCCGCCAAGGTGGGTCTTCAATGAATTTATCCCCTAGCGATTTCCCGTAAAGCGGTCATAGTTGGGTAGAAAAAGTTACGAGGGCGAGTCAATAAGTAAGTCACACAGTTCATTGGGATGGCAGGTAAATGAAAACAGGGCACGCAGTTTTATGCAGCCTGTTTGGGAGGGCTGATAAAACGATGGGATAAGTGCATCAGTGTTGGTGAAAATTATTTTGAGAAATAAAGGGACAATGTATGTATAAAAATAAACTGGTTTCAAGTTGTTATCTTATTTAGTTATTTTTCTACAACCATTTGTGACTTAATAAATTCTTACCCTCGTATTTCCGTGCCAGTCGGTGTTCTTCGTCAAGCAAAGACTACGATTGGTGACTTCACCGGGCCACATTTGATTATGCCGGCTTCTGTCTGCAATTATTAGACAATGTGCTTTAAAAAAACAACAACCCGGTGCAATGAAGTGGACCCTCTTGCTTTTAAACCCCTTTTATAAAAACCGAAACATACAAAAATCTAAAACAGGGATTCTCCAGTGAATGTTATTTAGGATAATCGCCGCGTGCAGCTTGTTTGACAGTGAAACTGACTACACATCAAACTCCCGCTGACTGGCCTGAGACGAATGAAAATCACGTTTTTTGTTGTGTAAATCGTGTGTCAAGCTTACTTTCATCACGAATAGACACAGTTTACAGCCAATGAAATTCGTCACCTAAAGTCGTGCAATGAAAAGTGCGACCTTTAAGTGTTAACTCGTAAAGGATAGGAGAGTTTGGTGCAGGGTTTTCGTCAATGGGTTCAAATTAAAAGTGAAGATTAATGTTTTTGTTTTTGTTTTCACGATTTTCAAATATATACTGGTGTTGTAATTAAAAGAATGACTCTCCTTGAATATCATGAAAACAGTAACAATGGTTATATCAAAGAAGAAAAAAAAAAGATGACTCCAAAATGTAAAATGACAATAGGCCTAGAAGAGAAAATGCTTAAACTAGTGGATAATTTTAAATACTTAGAAGCTAGTTAGTTAGTTATTTAGTCGTAGTTCCAACTTCACGACAACGGGTCGTCCCCATATTGCTCCGTTCCTGTGCCAGTGAATATCACACAAACTGCTCCTCACTGCCCAATGTGAACAATGTAGTAGACAGGAGTATCGGTAAGCCAACAGCCCGCACAAGTACACTGTGCAAAATACCGCCGCCAGAATGCCAACACAAAAGTCCTCCATGAAAAATACAGTTCATCGTCGATGGAAACGGCAGTCACCAGAAAGACTTCATTGACCCGGGTTTTATCCCATATCGCTCGGTCTCTTTCCGCAGGACGACCCGCCGAAAGCGCCGCATAAAGCACGAACTCCGTAGCTCTAGCGGCGACTCCTAGGAGTCTCCTGAAAAATGCACTCGTGAACCGAAAAGGCAAACCAGTCAATCCAGCAACAGCCGGCCGCCATCATTCCGAACATGCAGTTCACGCTACAAACAACCGCGGACAGATGTAAAAGCATTCCACGGGAAACTCACAGCTCACATTGTCGCGCCACGCACTCACTCAGTAGCAGGGCGACGGAACCATATCCTCCTTAGTCGCCTCTTACGACGTGCATGGTAAGCAACAGTGTTGCCATTCTTTGCTCTCCCGTATGGGCCCCGGCAATACCTAGGGGCAATTATATTTATAACATCAGATGGAAGCTGCACAACAGAGATTATGAACAGAAATCATCAACAACATCATCATCCAGTGACTTGCCGGCTAGAGTGGGCGATCATGCCTCTCCACAAATTACAATCTCCTACGTCAGGGATCAATTCGTGAGTTGAATCCCTTCCGTATCATGACACAAGACTGTCACGAATCTTCTCATGCTGTCTTCCTCTATCTCTCTTTCTTGCAAATCTGTAAAGGATATGCGAATTGAAAAAAAAAAGAAGTCACTATCATTAAATTTAAGAAGGAGAGTGCTGAAATGCTTTATAGAACTTGTTTTGCTGGATGGCTGTGAATCTTAGAATGTAAACGAACAAATTAGGAAGAACTTGGAAGCAACAACGATGTGGGTTCTGAGACAAATATTGCGAATTTCTTGGACTGCCAGTGTAACTAACAATGACTGCCTGAAAGAAGGTAATGAAACTAGAACATTATATACTACAATAAACAAGTGACAAACAGCTGTCGTTGGTCACGTGATAAGAAGAGAGGCGTTAGAGAACATCGTGACAAATGGAAAGATCAAGTGAGCGAGAACAGAGGCAGACCAGAGAAATGATGCTAGACAGACTGAGACAGTGGCATGGAGAAGTATCATCAGCAGAGTTGATCCAGAACACCAAAGACAGGGATCTACGGAGAGATATGAGCGCCTACATCAGCTGGCAGGGCAGCTGAAGATGACTGTAATTAAGAATGGCCGGCTGGCGTTGTGGCTTAAGGGTAATGAGCGCTTTTCACAATTCCTCGACGTATCGAGTCGAGGGTTCGAAATCAACCGCAGATGATTTAGAAGTAGATCGCCTTGCGTTGATTTCAATGGTATGAGCATCGGTCGTTCAGAAAGCACTGGCTAACTACTAAACGTACAAATTGCGTAGTAAATGACAAACAGCCAAAAATGCTGTGGTTGACTGCGACGTCATGTAAAGGACACGCAAATAACTTTAATAAGGAATAGTAGTAACAGTAGGACAACATCTCTGGTGCAAGCCTTACGACACAATGGGTGTATGTGGCTAGACACACATTTTTATTGACCAATGGCTGATGTGGCAATATCATGCCGGCCGCCTCTGCCTCCCAAGACAGTTCCTGCTGCCTATTTTTTGGTTGGGAGACCATGGTAATTTTTTTTTTTTTTTAAATTCGCATATCCTTTACAGGACATCGCTGTCAACAGCAGCATCTTTCAGCTGTCTGTTGATTTCTTGGCAAGATGACGCTCAGTAGTTTGCCATTGCTTTCTGAGCGGCCGGCTCAGTTATCCCACAAGTCACCAGCGGGGGTAGAACCGCTTCCAGTTCTCGCCGGCTATGAGACTCTGCGCAATATTCGAACCCACCCTAATGCGAGTCGAACCCCTGACCACCTGAAGGGTAGGCAGGTGGTTAGCCACTACGCTACCCCGGCTCCCATAAGAGGGGCGTTTACAATGCATAATCGGACTACAATTTTAAAGTCCCTCTGTGCATTGGGTTGGGGTCTGTTGAAAATGAAATACATAAAGTCCCTGGAGGAGAAAACACCACCACCACCACCACCACAACCACCGCCACCACCACCACCGCCACCACCACCACCACCGCCACCACAACCACCACCACCACCACCGCCACCACCACCACCACCACCACCACCACCACCACCACCACCACCACCACCGCCGCCACCACCACCACCACCACCGCCACCACCACCACCACCACCACCACCACCGCCACCACCGCCACCACCACCACCACCACCACCGCCACCACCACCACCACCGCCACCACCACCACCACCACCACCGCCACCACCACCACCACCACCACCACCACCGCCACCACCGCCACCACCACCACCACCACCACCGCCACCACCGCCACCACCGCCACCACCACCACCACCACCACCACTACCACCACCACCACCACCACCACCGCCACCACCACCGCCGCCACCACCACCACCACCACCACCACCACCACCAACACCGCCACCACCACCACCACCAACAATAATAACAGCAACAACCGTCATCATCATCATCATCATCATCATCATCATCATCATCATCATCATCATCATCATCATCATCATCATCATCATCATCATCATCATCATCATCATCATCATCATCGTCATCATCATCGTCATCAGCAGTAGCAGCAGCAACAACAACAACGGGATTGATTTCATTGCACCGGTGCTTCTTTTGTTTCCGTTCGCAAGCTTTGAACCCGTTATTAGTCATTGGTCGCGGTTCCAACTTCACAGCAACGGGTCGTCCCCATTATGCTCTGTTCCTGTGCCAGTGAATATCATACAAAATGCTTCTCACTCCCCCCTCCCCCAAGTGAAAAGTGGAACAGACAGGAGTCTCGACAAAACAACATCCCACACCCAAGGGTAGCCAACCACTTGCTACTACTTCTAGGGCCCTGCACTGCTTTTGCGCGTGGATTAGCTGTCCCTGTTATCAGTGTCTCTCGCCATCAGTCGACTTCAGAGGTACTTGTAATTTACGTCCCCAAGTCAAGGAAGACAAATCAACATTTTAGTATAAGTGACCAGTGTAGGGGTTGAACCCACTACTTCGGCATCAGCACACCGGATGTTTAAGAGTGAGTACTCTTATCCATCCGGCCATACAGACATCGGCACCGGGTTTTTATCCCATATGACTCAGTCTCCCTCCGCAAGGCGTCCGTAGCTTCACCTTTATCCTTGCACTTCGGAGAAGTGGAAAGGTGCTCAGATCTTCTCCCTCTCTCAACATATGCATCAACGACCGACGGCTAATTGTGCCAGTTCTGTGTTGGTTGACGAGGCCCCTCTCTCCCGATGTGCCTCTCGTGTCTGGCCGTGACAATTCTAACTTTCAAGTCTACATTCTGGACAACTAAGTGGATTCACTGGTATTAAAATCACCCGCTCTCGATATATATCTAAGGTCGTTAATAACCCAGGAAGATGGAAATATCAAGGAACTGCCAACAATGGGGATAAAGTGGAGGACTGGGATTTAGATTCTATTTAATCAACAAACTGGATGATAAACCCAAATTATATTCTAGAATGTACCAAATTGATTGCAGACTTGGCCTTCTTCGCAGAAGGCATCCTCCACAAAACTGATCGACGTGTGTCAGACTAATTAGCAGGTAGTAACCACGGATCCGTATAAAGCGTAATGGATACTATGTTTCAAGGGGTAAAAGCTATTGCCTCGCTGAAATTACAAACGAGCTGAGTAAAATATATTTTCTGTACTAAACACGACATGGAAAAAATGGTGGGAAGATTTAAAAAATACTGCAGTAAGCCCGTTCCAAGAAGGGCAAAGACAAATTACAAACCATACTGGACTGAAGAACTACACATTCTAGAGGATAAATTTGAAGATGTCAGGAAAACAGCAGAGAGAGAGAGAGAGAGAGAGAGAGAGAGAGAGAGAGAGAGAGAGAGAGAGAGAGAGAGAGAGAGAGAGAGAGAGAGAGTGAGAGAGAGAGAGCAAACAACTGAAATGAACATCTCGTTGAAACCAACGTCAGCAAAAAACAAAAGAATATCTTCTTCTTCTTCTTTGCGTTCATCCGAAGTGTTTTTTCAGATGTGATTGCGGTGTGTCTAGGTTATGCGCTCTTGGCCGAAACCCGTAGGCCAACACATCCGGCGTATAGCGTGCTTTTTTGACCAGGCAGCATTCCTGGGAGACTCTCCCTTTTGCGGTACCGTCCACAACCCAGCTGGCCAAGTTGGAACGGTCGAAGACTTAACAGTCATCCCTCAAAGGAAGGCAAGGACAGTCCATGGCATTTTCCGCCATCCAGGGTGGCTTCCATAATTGCAGGGCCGACACATAGCGCCCTGGTACTGGGCTCACCGAGGGAATCGCCACGTCCTGCTCATGGCTGCTTTAATTCCTCACTTCAATATATTGGGCATTTCGTTCGCCCCGCACAAACCAGAAAGGTCTGCAGATGGTATCCACTCAGCGAGTTTTCGGTTCGGACATGTGCTTGTCGTTGTGCCCTTCAGAGCTGTTCCAGGCACGACGGACATTCGGAAGCTACCTAGTTAGAGCTGTTCCGAACAAGAGCGGCATTCGGAAACTAGGTAGTCAGAGCTGTTCTTAGCACGAAAGACATTTCACTCGGACGTTTTTTGCGTTGTGCCCGATTTATTTGCACCCGTAGGCCAGCACGTCCGGCTTCAGCGGGCATTTTACGGGTTAGCCTTCCCGGGGTTTCGAGGGACGTTAGACTGTTAGTGCTGTGGTGTCGCCCACATCTCAGTTGGTAAAAGTAGAACGGTCATCGACATCACGGTAAACCCTCAAGGGAAGGCAGGGGCAGACCATGGACATTCCCCCGCTATCCAAGGAGGCTTCCATAATTGCAGAGTCGGCACATATTGCTCTGAGACTGGGATCACCTGAGGATTTGCCACGTCCTGCTCATGGCTGCTTTAATTCCTCACTTCCATGTGTTGAGCATTTCGCTAGCCACTGGTCGCACAAGTACACACCAGGAACGGTCAGTCTGCGGAAGACATCCACTAGGTAAGCTTTCGCTTTGGACTTCGGGCCACGCAATGGATTCGCTAGCCATGCGTTCCATTTCGTGTTATTGAGACGTTTTTCCACCTTTCTCTAGATTTTCTATGAGTTAGATACAGACAGTTTTCGTAACCTATTTCATTCGACTGGGGCACCTGTTCTACCTTTTAGTACTCGCTCACGAGGTAGGATTCATGTGCTGCCGGCTCAGCACCTTACCTCCTTGCAGAGGTGAGCGAGAAAAACGCCAGGCCCTCTCATCCGGGGACCCATCATATCCCCCAGCTGAGAGCCTTCGGACAAGTATCTGGACTGGGCATGTAGCGTGCTCATAATCTCACCTCTATTTTTCGGTAGGTGGGTATCGGCCAGGCTTTCACATCCGAGGGTTTTATGGCTTAGGGCGTTCAGCCACAACCCTCGACAGAGAGCCTTATAGTATGTGTCCGGACCAAGAACTTCTGCCTTCGTGCGCCTGAGTTAAACTGTGATTGCTATTCTCAGTCTACCTGCAGAGCAGCAGGCTGTGTCTCGCTTAGTCTGGCCCCTATCCCATAAGCTGTCTGATATGTAGTTTTTTTCATCCATCGACATAGCACATGGGGTCAATGGGGCACGCAAGCTCCCCCTCCACGGCAACGTGGAGACACAAATCTGTCCGTATTCACTTTACCGAAAAATGTGACTTTACATCTTTTCAGTTGTCTTGTTTTCCTAGTTAAGAACAAGTTCTGAAAAAAAAGAGACGTGTACATATTGTTTCCAAACATTCAATTATTTTATGCATATTTAGTTAAAGAGCCCATGTGTTACTAGAGTACTAGATCGCATAAGGGAAGCAAAGAATAGCCACGTTATAACTTGCCATGCGTGTCATAAGAGGCGATTAAGGAGGGTTGGTGTGAGGCTGGCTGTGGAATACTTTAATTGGAAAATCCAACCATTCATGAACAAGTCTACAAAGGGTTTAGCGTGGGTCGGCTGAGAGCCCATGTTCCAGTGAGAGATGAGCGTGGGTCGGCTGAGAGCCCATGTTCCAGTGAGAGATGAGCGTGGGTCGGCTGAGAGCCCATGTTCCAGTGAGAGATGAGCGTGGGTCGGCTGAGAGCCCATGTTCCAGTGAGAGATGAAAGACAGCAGATGAAGAGGAACACAGCTTTAACTAATTTCAAAGTGTAGTCATTTGCCTTGGCCACCAGCAGGGGCGGTCATCTGAATGCACACGGGGACGTAGAACCTCATGGGGTAGGTCTGGTCCCTGGGGAACCTTGAGAGCTTATACAATAAAAAAAAAAGTAAGAGCCTATGGCACAACACCAGCAAATGAATTAAAGTAAATTTACTTTTTTCCCCTTATATCCTTTGCAGGAGATTGCAGTCAACACCAGCATTTTTCAAAGTAGACTGCATTTTTGCATGTAGATTAGTTTTACCTATTAATAGTGTCCATCACCGTCAAACGAACCCACTTCGGCTTCAGGGGTACTTATAATTAACGTCCCCAAGTCAAGGACGATAAATCAAAATCTTAGTCCAACTGTCCGCTGTAGGGGTTGAACCCCTTACCTCGGCGTCGCCACACCGGATGTTTAAGAACGAGAGCCCTTATCCATTCGGCCATGCTGACCTACATAAGTAATATTTATTTGTAGGATGTTTCGGGAAGTGAAATACAACGGCAATATTAAACGTCACTGTTGTTTGGAAATAACTGTGGTGGGGGATGGTTTGTGGGAGATGAGACGAGGGTCGACCAGCACCAAGATGGACACAGGATACTGAAGTCACCTCGGGCATGACAGCACACGCGGCAGAGTAACTGGCAACAGATGACACGACCTGCATCATACTGATAATACATACAGAATCAACCCTGAATCACAAGGAAATTAACAATAATGTTACGTTTTAACATTCGTTTTTCCACGTGTGCTATGAATTGTTTCATGGCATCTAAATTAGTCTATATTTAAATGATAAACAAATTAGCTGTGACTGCTATCTGGCTTTTAGCTTATTATTTTTTTTTTTTAACCATCGATCATCTTCTTCTTCTTTTCTTTCATCCGGAGTGTTTTTTCAGATGTGATTGCGGTGTGTCTGTTATGCGCCCTTGGGCCGAAACCCGTAGGCCAACACAAGCGGCTTCAGCGTGCTTTTTTGACCAGGTAGCATTCCTGAGAGAGAGAGAGAGAGAGAGAGAGAGAGAGAGAGAGAGAGAGAGAGAGAGAGAGAGAGAGAGAGAGAGAGAGGAGAGCAAACAATTGAAATGAACATCTCGTTGAAACAACCGTCAGCAAAAAACAAAAGAATATCTTCTTCTTCTTCTTTGCGTTCATCCGAAGTGTTTCTTGATCATTAGTATTAGTAGACAGTCAAAGTTGTGTTCCTCTTGATCTGCTGTCTTTCATCTCTCACTGGAACATGGGCTCTCAGCCGACCCACGCACATCTCTCACTGGAACATGGGCTCTCAGCCGACTCACACTAAACCCTTTGTAGACTTGTTCATGAATGGTTGGAAATGGTTGGTTCTGCAGTACCGTCCACAACCCAGCTAGCCAAGTTGGAACGGGTGAAGACAACGGTTGTCCCTCAAAGGAAGGCAGGGACAGTCCATAGCATTTTCCGCCATCCAAGGTTGCTTCCATAGTTGCAGGGCCGACACATAGCGCCCTGATTCTGGGCTCACCGAGGGAAATCGTCACGTCCTGCTCATGGCTGCTTTAAATCCTCACTTCAATATATTGGTCATTTCGTTTGCCCCGGGCCATTCCCGCACAAACCAGACAGGTTTGCAGACGGCATCCACTCAGCGAGTTTTCGGACATGTGCTTGTCGTTGCGCCCGTCAGAGCTGTTCCAGGCACGACAGACATTCGGAGAACTACCTAGTCAGAGCTGTTCCGAACAAGAGCGGCATTCGGAAACTAGGTAGTCAGAGCTGTTCCTAGCACGAGAGACATTCGGACGAGACATTTCACTCGGACGTAATTGCGTAGTGTCAATTTTTAGTTTGCCACCCGTAGGACGACACTTCCGGCTTCCGGCGGGCATTTTTTTTTAATGAGGTTAGCCTTCCTCTGGTTTCGAGGCACGTTAGACTGTTGTGATGTCTCCAACATCTCAGCTAGTCAAGATAGAACGATCAACGACATCGCGGTCGGCCCTCAAGAGAAGGCAGGGGCAGACCATGGGCATTCCCTCGCTATCCAAGGAGACTTCCATAATTGCAGAGCCGGCACATATTGCTCTGAGCCCGGGCTCACCCGAGGAGTTGCCACGTCCTGCTCATGGCTGCTTTAGTTCCTCCCTTCCCTGTGTTGGGCATCTCGCTTGCCACCGATCGCTCAAGCACACACCAGGAGCGGTCAGACTGCGAGCGACATCCACTCGGTACGCATTTGCTTTTGACTTCAGACCACGCAATAGGTTCGCTCGCCGTGCGTTCCATTTCGCGTCATTGAGACGTTCTTCCACTTTTGTCTACACTCTCTATGATTGAAATAGTTCTGTTTTAGCCAAATATTCTTGTTTTCCGTTGGAAAAAAACAAAACAAAACAAAAACAGCAACAACTTTAGTCGAAGCGTTTGTTCCTAAAGAAAATGAAGGGGAAGGAGAAACAGCAGAAAACGAAGAAAGGACAAGAAGAAGAAGAAGAAGAAGAAGAAGAAGAAGAAGAAACAGCAGCAGCAGCAGCAGCAGAAGAAGAAGAAGAAGAAGAAGAAGAAGAAGAAGAAGAAGAAGAAGAAGAAGAAGACAGTAATACAGCATAATGTCTATGGAGGAAATCAGATATGTAAAACAAGACATTGGAAACTACACAGACTGACGATCTGTTGTTGAAGCATTTTGAATGGAACGCCTGATGTGGTTCGTTGAACATTGTGGGACAACCTGTGAACGGTCCGGCAAGAACTACGATACGCTTCCCCCCAGATAGGAAGATATCCCCCAGATAGGAAGATATCCCCTAGATAGGAAGATATCCCCTAGATAGGAAGATAGAGAGCTATGTAGAGGCTTGTTTTCTGTAACAATTTGCGAGTAAACTGAAATAATTAAAACCTTTATAGCTGGGAACAGAAACGCCACATAAAGACTAAATGTTATGACAGGACAGACCAGACTCTAAGCCTCGATCCGCAACTGGTCTAGGATCGAAGCTCCGACAGGCGGGTAGTTAGACTATTCCTCTGATGATCCGGGTCCTCCAAATCTAGACATGGCGAAAATGCATTAGTAGACAGGTGTCTGGAGACAGTCAATTCTCCAAAGTCTTACCGAGTCGCCTGCCTATCCGCCATGTTGGTATTCAGTAAAGTCTCCCACTTTCAGCTGTCTCTTTCTCCAGTCTCTAAAGGTATGGTAATCTCTTCCTTTTCCATTTTAAAGTTAAACGAACTTCATTTCCGCTTCTGGAGATTGTTGTTATGGCGTAAAAGTCACGGGATTTGTTTGAACAGTTGAACTTGTTGGCGGAGAGTTACTCTTTTGTTAACTGCTGTCCTTTTATGCTTTGGCAGTTTTCTTTGCCCTTTAGTCAATATTACTTTGACTACGAGATCCGACTTCACCATCTCTTTCCCCAGAATATATGAGAAGCTGTATGCGAGTGCGTCGTTGTTAGAATATTTAGTCAGCGGTCATACAATCCGGGTACTGAAAAAAAAAAAATGGAAAGCACAATGAACGCATCTGTATATTTCTGTTTATGTGACCAATTTAGCTGTGTGGGGTTATCAGATTACGAGACCCCCAAAGCATGAAGTTATGCTTATTACACTTCAAGGGGTGTAATAGTCTTTTACTAGCCATTAAGACAGGGGTGGCCAATACGAGGCCCGCGGGCCGCATATGGCCCGCCGGGAGTCCTGTTGCGGCCCGCGGAGCTAGGTTAAATGAACATAAGTGTTAACTTTATTATACATATCACCAAAATAAAATTACATCATGAGTCGTTTGTATCAAATATTGTTAAATTATAGCTAAGAGAAATTTGAAATATCTCGCATTTTTGGAAAACAAAATCATTGGTTTTGAGCTATTTTAAATATCCCACATTTTCGGGAAAATTCATAGATTTTAGCTATTTCAAATATCCCGCCATTTGACACCCAAGGTTACTTAGTTTTTTTTTTTGTCCGACGCTAGGTGTTGATAAAATTTAGTATGAGACTTCAACTTCTGATATATATGTTCTGTGGTCTTCGGCGTCTTCGGGAAGCTCGCAATGCTATAGGGCTCATACTCATAACTACTTTCAGTCCAGCTTTACAAAGGTACTTGTCATTCTGTAGTTTCGTTCTATTATCGTTACTGCGTCTGGAGAGATTTTGCTATCAACGTTAAAATACATATTTATAATCAGAGTTCAAACTACTTTAACCAAGTATCCTCTCTACCATATCGATATATATATATATATATATATATATATATATATATATATATATATATATATATATATATATATATATATATATATATATATATATATACATATCGATTCTGAAATGTTTTATTTATGTAATTTAAATTAATTATTATTAATTACAATTACCCTTGTGTTTTATTTTTCCAATTAAAAACGAAGACCTATCATGGCGTCAACTAGTAAATACATTGGACCAAAGAAGAGAAGAATCACAGAAGAATTAAGAAGTTTTCAAGACAGGTGGACTATGATCTTAGTTTTTCGTGGAAATTAAAACAAAGCCCATATGATATGATATGCTTGATATGCAACGAATCTGTTTCTGTTTTGAAAGAGTATCACGTTAAACCACACTACGAGACTAAGCATGCAAATAAATTTGATAAGGACAAAGGGCAATTTCGACTAGACCAAGTAAATGACTTTTAAAAAAAAGTTTCTGCACAACAAAAGATATTTACTAGAGCGGATTCAGAGCCAACATGCTATGTAAAAGCCAGTTATGCAGTAGCCACGATACTAGCAAACAATCGAAGCCATATTCAGATGGTGAAATGACTAAGGAATGTCTGGAGGGTGTCGTTGACATTCTGTGTTCCGAAAAGAAGAAGGATTTCTCAAAAATAAGTCTGTCTCGTCAGACTATTATAAGGCGCGTGGACGACATTGGAAAAAAAAAATATTGAAGATAATTTGAAAAGTCGTGCATTCGAGTTTATATTTTATACTCTAGCATTGGATGAAAGCACAGATATGGCAGATACTGCCCAACTGGCAATTTTTATCAGGGATGTTGATGTCCATTTGAAAAAGACGGAAGAATTAGCGGCACTGTATCCACTTAAGGACACTACTAAGTCACGAGATTTGGCAGAGACAGTTACATCGACATTGAATCGCTTTTCGTTACAACTTAACAACTTATCGGGCTCAACAACGGATGGTGCTCCTGTAATAGTTGGGAAACACGAAGATTTAGTAAAATTGATTGAAAATAAGGCCTCCAATGTCGGTAATACTTCAATGCTAAATTTTCATTGCATTATTCATCAGGAGAATTTATGTTCGTAGTCCCTCAAAATGGACCTTGTCACGAAATGTTATAATGTTATAATGACGTTAAATTTAATACAGAAGTAAGATGGCCGAATCGTGCCGAATTTTTGAAAAGAGTGTTTGATTTGCAGCAAGATAAACAGTCATTCTTTGCAAGCAAGTCAAAAAGTATCCCAGAGTTTGAAGACAAAGAGTGGGTTTGCGACTTTGCATTTCTGATCGATATAACTAGCCACTTAAATGACGTTAATACTCGTCTAAAAGGGAAAGATCAATTAATTAATAAGATGTATGATCATATTTCTGCATTTCAAATGAAATTTGGTCTTTGGGAACAACAGTTGAGAACAAAAAATCTTTACTCACTTTCCAACATTGTCATTGCAACCAGATGTCACACAGGAGGCGGCGGATGAAACGCTTCTTTGATATGTGACTTAAACCTCGAATTTGAAAACCGATTTCAGGATTAAAAAAGAAAACATCACGTGCTTTTTTGTGCATTTGTAACGCCATTCGCGGTAGACGTGAATTTATTACCAGGAAGATTACAAATTGCACATTGTGAAATGTCGTGTGATACACAGTTAAAGGAGAAATTCCATCAATTTGGTTTGGAAGAGTTCTTTAAACGTATTTGGGCACGGATAAATATCCTGCGTTTTACAAACATACTCTGTCGATGGTTTCGCTATTTGGAAACACTTTTGCGTGTGAACAGCTTTTTAGTCGCATGAAGCACATCAAATCACTAGTAAGAACACGAATTACTAGTGTTCATGGGACGCAGAGTTATTTCCAAGGCACCAGGGCCAGGTTCTATACTGGCCAAGACCTACCTGCACATCGTAGTCGTGCGTCCTGGGCAACAGGTCCATTCGTGGTCCAGGCTAACGTAGTAGGATCGCTGATTCTTCCGAAGTCGGTGCGTATCTGCCTGCACGACGAGGAACCACCAGTCTGCACACCAAAGCCAGACATGAGACAACGGATACTCACGCAAACCTCAGTCCGGTATGACATCCCACTGATGTTGGACAACAGGATGACTTCATTCGACATATAGTACTTTATGCTGGAGTTCACAGCCAGCGAACACAAGTAACTAAGCAAACAAACACTGATGTTCATTTGGAAAACTGTGTGCAGCGACAACATCAGTCGAGATCAATTTTGATGCACTTAGTTCTGCAAAGCAAAGTCATGTGTCGGACTTTTAAATATTTTAAAATTGTCTAACAAATATATTTGATTCTCAGTTATGTTTTATTTTCTTTAAAAAAATAAATAAATAATTAAATAAATATATTATTTCTTGTTGTTGTTGTTGTTGTTTTTTTTTTTTACATTAAATCAGGCAAGTGTTTGACCACGATCCCACTTACTGGGAAGCGACGATGTGGTCGAAGCTGTAACACACTTGATTGTTTACTTTAATTAAAAACAAATAGGTGCGTGGCCCGGCAGGAAATATTATTTCTGAAATTTGGCCCGCCTGCCGAAAAGGTTGGCCACCCCTGGCCTAAATCATAAGCATATCAGGATACCTCAGGTACGTACTCCATGACCCCTTCAGGGTTACTGGAAGATGCTCAGACTACCATGGTAACTAACCTGAAATACTGAATTAAAGACCCGACGAACAACCTAAGAGTTTTGTGTTCTTATGTGTGTCGCTTCCCCCTTTCTTTCTCGGATACCTGGATGTGTGTTGTATGTGTGGGTGAATGTGTAGATAGACAACCATCACTGGAATACATTCCTTTGGCTGCCTAGGAATGGTGTAGAGTCAAAACACCCCAACAATCGGGTTACGATAAAAGTATAGAGACAATAGAAAGTTAGCCCCGCTGGACAAACCATTCCTTCTCATTAAAGGAATTGTGGAGTCTGATAACACTGATGAAATATACACGCGTGTGTGGATGTCTCCCCACCGCTATACTGGCCCAAGGTTAAATCCCTAGTAGGTGTGAAGATATCTTGTCCCCTTCTAACTAAGAACAGTTAAATAACAACAGGCCTATGTGGCGGTAATCACTTCACAGCCTATAGCCTCCTACATAGTTGGGTTTCACCTTAACTAGAAACGCATGTTGTGGTTCTCGCGCGTCACATGAGGCTGACTGACAAGTACTTGTTTCAACCCGCCACCTGATGATGACTGAAACGTACTAATGTCAAACCTATCATTAAGGGAATCAAATTACAGCTTTGTTCAAGAAGAATTCTTCTGTCCGAACAATAGTTCCCTCACGTACCCCATTATTGAGATAGGGCGTCGAATGTATTGATAATTCACTTCAACCAGACTGCTCCACTGAGCTGGCTTGCGAAATACATTCCGTCGTGTCTGTTGACCTTAGCCCAACTGTGCAATAGACATCGACCCGTTAGGTTCATCAAACGTTCGGCTGTAGGCCCCCTCTGGAGCCCCAAAAGGAACACCATGATACAGCTGGTCAAAGGCCCGGCCTCTCGTCTCAAGGACAACAATGCTACCACAGTAGATCAATCTCTGATTCCATAAGAGTTGCATAGAATACAGCTGGTGGACACGACTGTGAAAGGATGGCTTCAACAACAACCTCTGTAGAGCATTCTCCGGCTCCCCGTGATGCCAATTATACAGCTGGCTATAGAAGCAGCTTCCCTTCTCGATGATCGGCTACCGAATGGCTTCTTCGGGTCGGGTCCGGAAGGACACACTCACGGAACCCGCCGAATATTTCCGAGTATTACCACACGAAAGTGATGGCTACTCACGATTCCCCGAGATTTACCAGAATGTGCGATTTACAAAATCCAGTATCTACGCACACTCGAAGAGTTGAGGTATGTTTCTCGGGACCAGTGAAGTTCATTAAAATCCCGATACATAACTGCGTATGAACCCAGAAGACGGCCCTAACACTTGTTCCTCGGAAATTCCCCACTCACTGTGACGCAACCAGCCGGATCACATGTCTTTACTCGGCGGAGAATCCTAGCGGACTGAAATAAATGGGTGGTCTCCCTTCAGATCTTAAAATAGCTATGGGAAACCCCAGCTATCTTTGTCGTTTCTAGAGATTTCGCATATATTCTAGAGCGAAAGATCCAGAGTGTCTACGTGATGTTGGCAGTCACGTAGGACATCCATCCACATTAGTTTCACGGGGATCTGGAATTCGCCGTGGAACAGGAGATTCTCAGAGGTCGAGTGGGATTCGAAACTGCCCGAAGTAGAACACTAGAGTTTAGTCGCGAGCCGTCTGTCAACGAATACGGTCGCAATTTCATGGCTGTGGAGAATTGATGTCTGCAACGTCTGACCAATAAGAAGATGTCAATTGAAACGAGAAAAAGAGTGTTGAGGGGATACATAGAGCCTGTTCTTTTGTATGGATGTGAAACTTGGACAATGAGCAGTCAAGCTGAAAAGCATCTGATGGCTGCAGAAATGTGGTTTCTGAGGAAATTGCAAAGAATACCATGGACATACAGAAAAACCAATGACCAAGTACTACAGGAGACAAATGAACATCGTAAACTGATTAGAGAAATTAGACGTAGACAGTCAAAATTTTTTGGACATGTTATGAGAAGAAATGGATTGGAGAACTTAGTGACAACTGGCAAGATCGAAGGGAACAGACCAAGAGGAAGACCGAGAGGAAAATACCTGGATGGCTTGGCCACATGGCATGGACGAGACAGGAACACTGAGTTGATCCACGACACTGGAGATCGAGTGAAATGGCGAGTCATGACCGCCCACGCTTTCCGGCATGGCACATGATTGATTGATTGAACGCTTGCCAGAGCGTGACACCGATGCAGTCTATAATTGCAGTGACTATAGACTACAGGATCTGTTTATACGATGGAGATTCTAGAGTTATACCATGAACTCAATTGGACCAGCTCGTTCCAGTGCCAGTCAATGTGATGTTTTGGGGCAATACTGGGAGCGGTCACAAGAATCTGTCAGAGTCACCACATATGAGAAACATGAGTTTTAGGAAGTTCACGGTGTGTCTAAGCTAAGACAACCGCTACGAGTCCGACGAAGATTTGGTCAACAGATTCAGAAGGGGTTTAGGACTGATGCGTCTCCTGATTCACTCCTGTAAGGTAACAGGTGGTCCTATGAGAACTCTTATTAATACTTCTATGAAGGTGTTTTCTTGATGATCTAAGGTCAAGTTGAATTGGCTTTTATGACTTGTGTGAACAGCAAATACTAGGGCCAGTTTAAATATGTTTCAGGCCCAGCTGGGTCTTAGTGATGTCCAATGTATAGTGATTCATCTAATTGCTATGTGGATCTACATTTGTGATCATCTTAGAAACCTTGAACTGGGTCAGCGAACCACAATAGTAGTCTGCTATTTTCATGAACATCTAAGGAACATACATGTTATGGTAGGGAGCTACCACATTCCTAGATGCTATTGAAGAACTGTGACATTGCTAATCTGCTGAGTCCTTAGACTCCTTAAGTGGGGTTGTCGATCTGTGACATTGCTAATGTGATGGGTCATTAGACTCTTAAGGTGGGTATTGGTGAACTGTGACATTGCTAATGTGCTAAGTCATTACATTCATACGCTGGAGTTATTAAACAGTGACAGTGTTAGTGAATGGAGCCAACGCTCCATTCTTATGTTGCAGAGTAGTTCATCCAATTGACTTTGGGAAGCCAAAGAGCAACCAGGCTCTTATCTTATATTGTATTGTGCAACAGTACTTATCATCAGATGGGGACACCTAGAACCCTAGGGTCGCCCATATTTCATCTGTAGTGCGAAACCTGTTGCGAGTGATTCCGGCATAGAGAGATGACCAGCGAACATCGATGAAGTGTCAGTCAGGTATCAGACATACGCCTGACTAGTCCGAAATCATCCTCACAGTGGAAGGAGAGAACTCTGGAGAGGTCTACGGTGAGTGGTTAGCCACGACTGGACGACGGCACGAACAGAACTCACATGCTGTCTGATGAGTACCGATCATCTGTAGATCATCTCGCTGCTCTCAGTTAGCGTGGTGAATATATTGTCTTCTATCCAGGCTTCTCAGCCATCACTTTCTGAGTTTAGGTTGACGTATTAAGAAATTAAATTTTGCTTTGATGACCATGGCTTTGAGTATAAGTATGACTGTTGTCTTGTCCGAGCTCCTTGTGGGTAGGAATCCATAGGTGGGAAGGGAAAGTCAGTTGTCCCGGCTTGTGTGGGGCCCTGTAGATTGAGAAGTCCTATTAGGGTGGTCGTACTAAAGGCTGGGAATATTAACTATTAGTAACATACCTGTCCAAGCCCCGGGGGTCTTGTTACACTCACCTGCCTTCAAATGTGGCCAAGCCGCATGAACGGGGTGGGGCCTACTTCCGTTTCGTGACAAATCTATCCTACTACTAGGCACGTCCACCGGGTGGCCGATTGAGTATTGGCCTCTAGACATTTTGTCTGGGGATTAGCTGTGAATATGTTGAATAAGCAGCCGTGTACCAACACAAGCGGTGGTCACTGAGGGGAGACGAGTTAGTTGGAAGGCAGCTATCTCTATAGAATACCTCAAAACTCTATGACGTGACCACCGGCTTGTAAGAGGCACCATATATAATCTCTCTATTCCCCCCCCCCCCCCGCTGCCTTGCATAGTATCTTTTAGAAAAAGGCTATTGGAGTCAACCATACACAAACTGGAGTGTCTTCGTCCTGTAGAGAGCATCATGTGCTACAGGTAATACCCGATCGTCGTCAAGCAGCTGTATGCAAATTAAAGGTAACAAGCACTCTACATGTTGATACATGGAAAGCCAGAACACATAGCTTGAATGGAAAATTAGATAATATCAAGACAGAAATGGAAAGAATGAAGATAAATATATTAAAGATTAGTGAAAAGTGATGGCCAGGTGCAGGGGGAGAATGTTTAGATAAGTATATAATTATTTACTTTGCAGGGAAGGACTACAAAAGGGAGTTGGCATAATTTTGGAACAAATGAGTGCTAAGACAGTCACAGGATTTTGGACAATCTCAAATAGAGTATTATTGGTAAACTCCATGGCAAACCTCTGAATATTAACATAATACAAGTGTCACAATCTCTTTTGCAACAGAATGAGATTGGTCGTTGTCTAGATCCTGATGCTCCTTCTATATCACTGCAGAGTGTCATCTGGGTTATCCCCATGTCCCACAACACAAGTCATTGTTGTAGTGTACATCTATTAGTCACTGAACAAGATTGCGTTTGAGCACAGAATATCCCTTTAATGATGAATGAACATGGAAACCCGCAACATATATAAATCCAGTAACAGTAATTCCAGAATATATTCTCATCACAACCTAAAACTCAAATAACACTGCCTGCTCCAGGCCTGCTTAATCTAATCCACCATGACAGTTAACCAGCCACTCTCCCCGGCCCGAACTCACTCGATCCAACCTACTCTGGGTCTAGGCCTCAACTAACTTATCCAGTCCCCTGACTCCACACAACACTACTCCCCAGCCCAGACTGTCTACCTCACAACCACACTAGCCGGCTGACGCCTACTCGACTCCCCCCTTAAACTCACTGCCTCCAACCTTCCCCGTCTATCTTCCTACTTGCCCTTTCCGGGGACCTACCACCCAGCATCATTTTACCTCCGTCTATTATTTCTCAGGGCCGGTTAGTTTGTTTATATAGAATTACTTTCGCTTAGGTCCAACACGCCCAATGTTAATGAACTCAGACATGTTACACTACCCCCTCCTCAAAAGAAAACATCGTTTTCAAATGATGTGAGAGTAATGCTTCTCACACAAAACAAAAATAATGACCCTGTAATATTGCCTGGGTAGCCGTAAGTATGACTCCATCTTACTTCAGATACCACCTAAATAATACATCATGTAATCATATGTAACCTCCCATATTCCCCACACATCAATACAACCAACTTTCCATCTTGTGTACCAATGCGTGAGCTAATATATCGCATAATAATCAACATATGATAGAAAACATTATATTTTTGTACCCGCAGGTCTATTAATATCCCCAAGACCACACAAACTATGCCACTTTGCCAATAATTGTCCAGTAAACTAATAATCGTCCATGAATACATGTCGAGGCGGCATTGCCTTTGTCTTCCACCGCCCAATATATTGTATTAATAACAAACCCTAATAACACACGCCAGATAGGATATAGAACCACATGTTAATTGCTTAGGTGGCCTCATGCCCTTGGTAATTCCTTGACAGCAGGTCTGCCATTGTGTTGTCATCACCCCGTATGGGCATCGGCAGAAATGCGTATTCCTGCAACAATATGCTCCAGCGATGAACCCGTGCGTTCTTCATCGCTGCTGTATGGATGAATGTAAGTGGTCTGTGGTCAGTTTGTAGAATGAATTGTCTTCCCAACAAATACCTGGACAGTTTGTGTACCGACCATACAATCGCCAGAGCCTCACGTTCTAGTGTTGAGTAATGTTCCTCTGGTGTCGGGAGTTTTCTGCTGACGTGTAGTACTGGATGCATGAGGTGGTTCTTTTCTTGCATCAAACATTCTCCGATTCCTGTCGATGATGCGTCTACCCGGAGGGTAAATTGTCGATCCAGATTAGGGAGTATTAAAATGGGATAACTGGAAAATACCTACTTAATCTTTCTAAGTGTATCGTCACACTGCTGCGCCCATACAACTTTGTTAGGTTTGCCCTTTTTTTAGTCAACTCGGACAACACTGACGTGATGGCAGAAAAGTTTTTTATAAACTTATTATAGACGTTTACTAACCAGAGAAAGCTCCTAACTTGCTTCTTCGTTTTAGGTATTTGGATATCCAGAATCTTTTTCACATTTGTATCTTCTGGTTTCAGTACCCCGCTGCCAATAACATGTCCAAGGAAACTTATTTCCTCATATCCAATTTGGCCTTTGGACGGCTTCACAGTCAAGTTATGTTGTCTCAAACTCTCAAACAAGGATTCCAATCCTGCCACCTGATCTCCCATGTTTTTACTGAACAGGCAAATGTCGTCTATATAATTGATAACATCCTTGCGTCCCTGTAACAGTGTCCTCATCATCTTCACGAACGTTGCTGGTGAGTTAACTAGCCCAAACGGCATGTAATTTCACTGAATTAGCCCCTGTGGGGCGACAAACGCTGTTAGCGGTTTGGCTGTTTCACTCATGGGTATTTGCCAGTACTCTTTTGCCAAATCCAACTTGCTAAAATACTTTACAGAAGATATTTGCGTCAGTAAATCATCAGTACTGACCATGGGCTCCGGATCTACAATAGTGATGCTGTTCAATCTCCCGAAATCTATACACAATCGTAAGTTATTGTCCTTCTTCCTAATGACTACTATGGGGAACAAGTATGGGCAGATTGATCTGGAAATTACCCTCATTTTCACTAACTCTGTTATCTCACTGTCTACCGCTGCTCTGTAATGATATGTGATAGGGTATGGTTTCACTCTAATTGGTTGGTCCTCTGTTAGCTTGATGTCATGTGTCATCAAGTCTATCTTCCCTGGTATATCCGTCAGAACATCAGAGTATTTCTGTAATATCTTGACTAGCCTTGCTTTGTCACTAAGTTCCAGGCTGTCATTAATGGACACATCTTTCCATGTTTCTGTATGTGTCAGTGCCACGATTGGTAAGTGCATCTGCACGTCATTGTCGCTTGATGCTTCTTCGTCAATGACAACAGAACACGCTGTCTGACTTGCCTCCTCGTCAATAATTGCCTCTGTGACGGGCTGTGGTCGTGGAACGAATTGTCTTAGCATGTTAACATGATACACTTTGTTTCCCTTTCACATCCACCCTGTAGTCCACATCTGACACTTTACTGACAATTCTGAATGGGCATTACCAGGTCACTAACAACTTATTAGATATTTCTGGCAGCAGAAGTAACACCTCCTCATTATCTTGGAAAGAGATCAGCTTTGACTTTCTATTAGTATACTGTCTATACCTAGCCCCCGACATTTCCAGGGCATCACGTTCATTCTGGCATGCGGCAATAATTCGGTCTCTAATATTCACGACTAATTCATACGACGAGATCGTATTACTATCGTTACTCTTCCCTGTTATTAACTCTTTCAATATGGTCATGGGGCCTCTTGGGTTTGCCCCATACAACAACAAAAATGGTGAGAATCCAGTGCTTTCTTGTGGTTCTTCTCTATATGCGAACAGGAAAGCTGGAAAGTACTTATCCCAATCATTTGGTTGCTCTGCAGTGACTTTAGCTAACATCTGCTTAAGGGACCCGTTCATTTTTCACAGATTCCGTTGCTTATTGGGTGATAAACTGATGTGAAAACTTGTGTAATGTTCAATAGTCTGTTCACTTCGTTCATCATCTGAGAGGTAAATTGTCGACCATTGTCTGATAACATTTCGTTAGGGAAACCTAACCTTGAAAATAACGTTAACAATACTTCAGATACGGCTTCTGTCGTAATGTGTTTTAACGGAACTGCCTCTGGCCACCTGGTGCAAAAATCAACCATGGCCAAGTTATACCTATGACCCCTGTTGGACATCACTGCTAATGGGCCAATGATGTCGATGGCCACTTTTTGAAATGGTCTGACTTTCAGGTCTGTAGCTTGTACCCGTGCTTTTACCGTCTTTCCTTTTGGATACATTTTCTGACACGTTGTACAGGATCTACAATATATTTTTATATCTTTGCTAAACCCTGGCCAATAAAACTGGGATAGGACTCTATGTTGTGTACGCGCTATTCCCATGTGCCCTGCTAATGGAATATCGTGCGCTGTTCTCATAATCATCACTCTATATGCTAAAGGTACCACTACTTGCCTACGTGTAGTTTTGTCATCTGAAAAAAACGGCGAGTGAGAATATTGTTCTTCATTTAGAAGCACCATCTACCCTTCTTTGATTGCCTATGTTCTACTTTACTACACCATTGGAAACATTTGTCCAGAGTAGTATCTTGTCTCTGGGAGTCACTAAAGCTCTCTTTGAGATCCATTCTCACCTGCTCAGTTGTTCTATCCTTGTCCTCAGTCTCGGTGTCTACTTAGCGTGTTATCTCTTCCTCAGCTATAGTATCTAATCTTGGTTGTCTTCTAGTAACTACCGCGTTGCTTCTTGCTAGAATGTGTCTTGATAACTTCAAACACAACTCAGCAACGATAAATGGTCCAGGGTGTGACACAACTCCAACAATTCTCGAAGCATGCAAAATTAACGGCAATGAAAGATGTGAAAGCCGGCAGTCATGTAGCTGAAGGCATAATTTATTTGCCCAACGGACAAGTCTGTCGCATTTCAACACGATTAATGAAAAAATAACAATTTATGTTTACCGGGCCTGTTATTGCCTCCGATTAGTATTCCTGGCGTCTCTTTTATCTCTCTCATTATTACTTCGCTATATATAGGTAGAAGAGATCCGATGACAAGACACACCCCTGTCGTACTCCTAGCTTTATCTGTTCTAACTTCCCTCTTTATTTCCCATTTTAATTGCTGCTACTTGGTTCCAGTAAATATTATTTATTATACTTAAATCTTTCCCATTAATGTTGATATCTTCCAACATATAATAATAAATCATGCAATTCAACTGCGCATGCATTTCCCTAGTTCAAACTAGTTGCTTAGAGCTTAGGTTAATTAGTTACAAGATCGTAATAAAATGATAGTAGTGCCTTGATTGATAATTATGTTCAAGCATTCTAAGGAATTACAAAATATCTAAAAGAAAAACACTTAGACAAGCAAAAAGTAGGGTACATTTCGGGAGTCTACGTGGCGAAGTGGTCAAGCCATTTGACTCGGGCTCCGAAGGTTGTGGGTTTGATTCCAGGCCGCGAACCTTCGGTTCACGAGTGAATGTTTTAAGAGAATCCCGTGGGTCGTCGCTAGAGCTACGGAGATCGTGCTTTGTGTCACGCTTTCCGCGCTGCGGAAAGAGACCGAGCCAGCCATATGTCATAAAAACCCAGTGCAATGAAGTCGAGCCTGTCGACTTTTAAAGGATCCCTACTTTTGAGTAGGGGACATAAACATCTAATATTGTTCCAAGGGAGACTACTTGAATTAGAGAAAAAATAAATTATATTATAGCGTTAATAATAACAATCAATATAAAACGTCTACCTTTTTGCCGTATAATTTAAACTATTAATGTATAAGTAAAATATGTAACGACTAGTATAATACATTTATATTTCTTATAGAATATATTTCTAATTATTTAATACTTAAATTTTAGAATCAACTCTGGAGTTATAGATTTATTTCTTAACTTTAATTTGTATACTTTCAATGTAGTACAAGCAATTATTTTTAATATAACTTCCCCCAATATGGAGGAAGAAGAATTTTTTACTGGTCTCCTAAGGCCACATAAATAAACACACATAGTATTATTTGCCACTCACAGAATGTGAACAATTTAATGTTGTTGTTTGTCCATCAAGAATGATGATGACCATTCATTTCACCCAGTGGGGTTGAAGGTGTGGAGCCGTGGGTTCTAAGATGGCTGATAAGGCCTATTTTGGCTCGAAATGTTCTTTGACAATGTGGGCAAAGAAAGCTTGACGTCTCTGGAGGAGGATTTCCTGCAGTGGTTTTTCTGTCCTGCCTTTTCTTCACAGCTCTTGTAGTCCTGGTTGCCTCACATATGACTGCACCTTTGCGTAATGATGCACGCCACGAATTTCGGTCTCTGGCTGCAGCCTCCCAGGTGTCATGATGAATTCCAAAAGCATTCAGTGAAATTTTCAGAGTGTCTTTAAAACGTTTCCTCTGGCCACCTTGGGAGCGTTTACCACAACGCAGTTCGCTGTAAAAAATTCGTTTAGGGAGCCTGTGATCTGGCATGCGAGTCAAGTGACCAGCCCAGCGAATCTGTTTCTTCATCAGTAGAGTGTGGATACTGGGCATGGATGCTCTTTCTAGGACTTCAGTGTCTGGAATCTTGTCTTGCCATTTAATCTTCAGTAGCTTCCTTAGGCAGACTGTGTGGAAGTGGTTTAATTTCCTAGCGTGTCGCTGATAAACAGTCCAGGTTTCACAAGCATATAGCAGTGTGGATAATACAACTGCTTTGTAGACTTTTAGCTTTGTTTGCAGGCTTATTCCAGTTCTGTCCCATACATTCTTGTACAGTCTGCCAAAGGCTGCACTGGCCTTTGAGATTCTTGCATTCACTTGTCATCGATTGTGGCAGCTTGTGACACGGTGCTGCCAAGATAGGTGAATTTGTCCACAACACTTAGTCTATGATCATTCACTTTGATATTCGGCACAGTGTGATTATTCCCTGGAGCTGGCTGGTACATAACTACAGTCTTCTCCAAGTTCATATTGAGCCCAAAGTTGGCACAGGCATGTGAGAAAGCTGAAACATTATGTTGCATGTCCGCCTCTGAGTTGGCGTATAGAGCGCAATCATCAGCAAACAGGAGCTCTCTGACGGTGCCGCTGTTAATTTTGGTTTTAGCTTTCAGCCTTCTGAGATTGAATAACTTTCCATCCATACGGTAGTTGATGTCTATTCCAATGTCGTCGTTCTCGAAGGCATTCATCAACATGGCTGAAAACATGAGGCTGAACAGTGTTGGTGCCAGGACACATCCTTGCTTCACTCCATTGGTGACAGGAAAGGGTTCAGACAGTTCACCATTTTCCTGTACTCTTGCCTGCATGCCGTCATGAAATAGCCGCACTATTTGGACAAACTTTCGTGGACAGCCATATTTTGCCATAATCTTCCACAGTCCTTCTCTGCTGACTGTATCAAAAGCCTTGGTAAGGTCAATGAAAGTGGAGAACATTTCGCAGTTCTGTTCCTGACATTTCTCTTGCAGCTGCCTTGCAGCGAAAATCATGTCAACAGTTCCACGTTCTTTTCTGAAGCCACATTGACTCTCAGGAAGAAGACCTTGATCGAGATGGGCTGTGAGGCGATTGAGAAGAATTCTGGCGAGTATCTTCGCTGCAATTGAAAGCAAGGAGATGCCTCGGTGGTTGTCACAGGATTGGCGGTTTCCTTTACGTTTGTAAAGGTGGACTATTGACGCGTCCTTAAAATCTTGTGGCATGGTCTCGTTCATCCATATGTTTGTGAAGACTTGGTGAAGCTGCTCTGTTAGGACCGGCCCACCTGCCTTGTATATCTCTGCTGGGATGGAGTCAGGACCAGGTGCCTTACCGCTGGAGAGTTGCTGGATGGCTTTGTTTATTTCCACTATGGTTGGCAGGTCATCAAGAGTCTCATTGGTGGGAACTTGAGGAAGGCAGTTGATGGTTTCATCATCGAAGAAGGAAGTTGCATTTAAGATTTTGCTGAAATGCTCTGCCCAGCGTTTGAGGATTTCTTTCTTATCGGTGACCAATGTTCCCCCATCTGCACTGAGGAGGGGAACTATGCCTGGAGATGAAGGACCATAGACCGCTTTCAGTGAGTCGTAGAAGTTTTTCATATCGTGTCTGTCAGCAAAGCCCTGAATTTTATCAGCTTTGCTGCTCAGCCAGGAGTCCCGCATGTGCCGAAGTTTCTGCTGCACTACTCTCTGAATGTTCTTGAAAGCATCTTTTTTTCTATGTTGACTTTGTGTCATTCAAATGTGCCTTGAGGAGAAGATGTTTCTCGGCCAGCAAATTGGTTGATGTCTTCAGAATTTTCATTAAACCAGTCTTTATGCTTTCGGGGGGCTGGACCCAGGATTTCCATAGCAGTGTTGTAAATTGTGTCCTTTAGGGCTCTCCATTCTGTTTCTGTATCCTGTTTAGCTTCAGCATTGGGCTTGAGGCGGTCTTCCAGCATATTTTCAAACGACTGCTGCATTTTCTTGCTGTTTAGGCGGGTGACATTTAGCTTTGTTTGCATTTTCGCCTCTTGAGGACGCCGTGGTGGCCTGATGTGGATGTTCATTTTCGAGACAATGAGACGATGGTCTGTCCAACATTCGGCACCACACATGGATTTTGTCACTCGAACGTCTTGTCTGTCACTCCTCCTGACGATGACATAGTCAATGAGGTGCCAGTGTTTCGAGCGAGGGTGCATCCACGATGTCCTATTTCTCATGGGGAGACGGAAAATTGTGTTCGTAATCAGGAGATCATGTTCGGCACATGTCTGAAGGAGGCGGAGTCCATTGCTGTTACAATTTCAGACTCCATGCTTTCCAATAATGCCACTCCAAGAGGTGGTGTCCGTGCCTACTCTGGCATTGAAATCCCCAAGGAGTATAAGTTTGTCTCCTTTGGGAACAGATGTTAATACATTGTGCAGGTCCTCATAGAACTTGTTCTTGACATCATCTTCGTTGGTCATAGTTGGTGCGTAGACACTCACAATGGTTGCGTGCTTCCTTCCATTCAGCAGAGGCAACTTCATGGTCATGAGCCTGTCGTTTATAGCATTTGGAAATCCAGCTAATTTGCCGACTTAATGGCAAATCCCACACCGGATTGGCGTCTTTCCTCGCTTTTCCTTCCACTCCAGAAAAATGTGTAGCCGGCACCAATTTCACAGATTTGGCCTTCTTCTGCAAGTCGTGTCTCGCTCAAGGCTGCAATGTCGATGTTGTACCTGCCCAGCTCTCTCCCAATCAGTGCTGTTCGTCTCTCTGGACCCGACACGCCGTCTCTGTCAAGTAGGGTGCGTACATTCCAAGTTCCAATTGTTAAGGGAATATGGTTTACTCTTTTAGCTTTGCTTGTTTTATCTTTCTTTGTATGTCGACCGCAGTTAGGGTACCCACCAACCGCGGCTAGCTGGTTAGGTAGTGATGAAGCAGACAATGTTTAGGGCACCTTTTCTAGCCCTTTCCTCATGCTATGAAGGTGAGCAGTGTGTTCCTATAGAGGGCTGCTCAGTCGCTCAGGGGGCTGCCGAATCCCACTGCTGCTCCGGTCAGTAGAAGACGACCATATGGCCTGAGCCGCCTGTGTGCAGGTCTGCGACTACGGCTGCCAGCGTACCCACGCCTGCCGCTTTGCCGCTCGCCCTTCGCCACAGGGCTTGAAGGTGATATGTGACGTTGGATGAAGAATGACTTGCGCGATGATTTGGATTAAAGTGAGGAAGAGTTGCGCAATTCGTCGACCTCACTCTCTCGCCTGAGTCCATCTGAGTCCAGTGGCAAGACAAGTCGAGACGATTGGAGACGAATACAGGTGCAGTGGATGACCAGGGCGCTCTACGTGCCTTGCCGTGCTCATTACGTTCCACAACGCTTTGCAGGTAAATGCCGTCTTGCCCGTTGAATCAGGAATGATTTCTTCCGCGCAGTCTGCCGAATCCTGTCTTCACATGCTGGGTAGGCATACCCTAGTTTACCTCTTGGTTTGACACCAAATCGGATACCCATGCCTGGTTTAGCCAGCCTCTCACAGCTGTTGCCCGGGGGGTGACCGCTGTCGCATGCTGACAGCTACTAGGAGCCACAGGCACGAGCTGGGTGTCAGACTTGGACCAGTGGGGGATGGGTCCTGAAAGGACATGAGAGCCATCCTTACCAAAGGTGCTACCAATGCCTGACACCCCGTACCACCCCGTACCCCCCAACAATTTAATAGAGACTAGAGGACGCACTAGACAACATAAAATTTGAAAGCCATAGTTACCGACCGGGATCGAACCTGTCGCCTCCAAATGACGATGGCGCCTCGCTGCAGGAACAAGGCACTTCGACGCACAAAAGTATCGCCGAGAGTGCGTCCCCAGGTTCGATCCCGGTATAGCTTTCACATTTTATGGTGTCTAGACTGCGTCTTCTAGTCTCTATTTCCTTCTTCTCATTCTGTGAGCGGCAAATAATACTATGTGTGTTTATTTATGTAATTGTCTTAGTGGCCTCAACGGTTCTCCCCATTGATTTCTTGTGTTAAAGGCCACATAAAGTTTTCAGGAATGTAACCACACACATCCTTCTTCTGTCTCTTCTCTTGTTCATAACATATATAGACAACGTATGTCAAAGCAATGTCAAGCCAAACAATTATCGCAAGAACACCGTATACCGAGAACACAGAAGAAGAACTATCTGCAAATTACACCACAAGAGAATTCCTGTTTGCGGACGACAAAGCACTCCTAGTAAAATCAGAAGCTGAATTACAAGACCACATGAATAGTCTAAACGAAATGTATATTGCAGTGCTTCCCAAACTTTTCACTTTCGCGGACCGACATACAATTTTCCTTTTGCACCAGGGACCCGTGACGTTAAAAAAAAAATTAAAATTCTCCTTGTATTCTGGAATTTTATTTGACCTCAATATACATTTTAATATAAATATAAGATTTAACGTAATTGTGGGTATTGTCCCGGTGCGCTAAATAATGTTATTGGATGACGGTGATTTATTTAATGGTGGCCCCATTTTCATGAGTAAAAATGTGTAGAGATTTCCACACACAAAAAATATGTTTCAAATGTCAACACTACATTTAGGTCTTCTTGTAGAGGTATATATACTCGTATACACCGACAGTAATGAACACCGATATAAAATAAAAATAAAATATATCTTGGAAAACGATACCAATTCTTACTTTTTTTCAACTCACGTTGTGGACCGGCAAAGAAGAGCTCGCGGATCTGCACCTGTCCGCGGACCACCACTTTGGGAAGCACTGGTATAGGGAACATAACATGAAAATTAGTATAAATAAAACATAGTTAATGACTATAACTAAAGAAGAAAACAACAACAACAACAACAATTCACCTAAACGAACACCCCTTGTGATAAGTAAAGAGGTTCACGTACTTGGGAAGTGTTATATCATCAAATGGCAAATCAGAAGACGAAATCGAAAAAAAGATGCAATAAGGCAAAACAACCCATTGGACAAATGGCACCAATACTAAAGAACAAACATGTATCACTAACTACTAAGAAAGCACTTTACAACACAATTTTCCCACCAACTCTATGTTACCAATGCCAAACCTGGACAATGACAGAAAAAGAGAAAAGAAAATCACAACAGAAATGAGATTCCTGAGAAGAATACTCAATGTATCAAGAAGAGATAAGATCAGAAATGAAGAAATCAGGACTAACGTGGGGGTTATAGCTGCACTAGATTTTATTAGAAGGCAGCAAGTCAAATGGTTTGGTCATGCAAGTAGGTTACCAACTAACAGTGTACCACAAGAAGCAATGATGTACAGACCAGATGGAAGCAGAGGAAGAGGGCGACCACGCAAACGATGGACGCAGTGAATAATAGAGTCCGTGGGAATATGGATACGTGAAGCCCATAATCGGGCACTCTCCCGCGATTTATAGTCACCTCGACACCGTAAGGTACAAGAGGAACATGATGAGATGAGATGAGATCCCAGACTTTAGTAACATTAAGAAAGAAATGAGAAGACTGAATATTAACATGTTAGGTGTCATGGAGGACCCCCAGATCAAAGAACTGGTACCAACTCGACCTGGTGCTCACTAAACGCAACAATCTCCGTAATGTACGGCTGACTCTCAGCTATCATAGTGCTGACCGCGACACCGATCATTCACTCGTTTCCAGCAAGGTGAAGATAAAGCATAAGAGAATCTACAGAACAGAAAGAAGACCACGCATCGACATCAGCGGCACCCGAAACAAAGAGGTCAATAAATTCACCCAGGCTATGGCGGAGGCTCTGCCTGGCCCCACAAATGGAACTGCCACCGAGAGATGGAGTCATTTGCGCGACACCATCTATACCACAGCACTATCAACATTTGGCAAGTATCAACCAAAGTCAGCCGACTGGTTTGAAGCACACTCTGAAGAGATGCTCCCAGTCATGGAGATGAAGAAATTCTCATTCTCAGTGTATAAAACATCACCATCAGAGATCGAACAAACGAACGAACGAACGAACAGACTTTATTTTCAAAGGGTAACAAATTGGGCATGCAGGCCCGTCTTACATTCGGCCCTTCCATTCACTCATCTTTCTTTCATCAACAGTGCATAGGAAAAAACATTGTCACATGAATTTTGTAAA